>JARQOC010000003.1:2381094-2981094 GCA_033576535.1 Allobates femoralis | reverse complement strand
ACTAACACCTGATACACACAGCCAGGAGGGGGACTAATACCTGATACACACAGCCAGGAGGGGGACTAACACCTGATACACACAGCCAGGCGGGGGACTAACACCTGATACACACAGCCAGGCGGGGGACTAATACCCGATATACACAGCCAGACGGGGGACTAACACACGATATACACAACCGAGGGGGGGCACATTTCACCAGCAATACCATAAATCACAGGGATCTGCGGGACGGCAAAAACCAGCAAATGGCCAACAAAAATGTTAGAAAAATTCCAATAAAAGAATTCCACGTTCCTCCCGTCCGTCCATGGGATTATAGAAACCAAACAATGAAGGGTTAATCCCTCTGTTACATTTTATGTATCCAGAGTCTGACACAAGGATTCATTTCTTTCTTATATTAGATAGAAAACGATGGGGAAAGCTCGTGTCCTTTCTGGTGTTTATCATCTGATTTAATCTGAATTGTGCAGCGCAGCGGAATATGTTGGTGCTATAGAAATTCAATGAATTAAAATGATGATTATTGTTTTTATTGTTGATGATTATTATTTTTTTCACTTTATTATATTTTTCTTGTTTTTCTTAATTCTTTTTACCTGAATTGTAAAATGCTGAGAAAATTTATATAAATTAAATAAATACATTCATTAAAATTATTATTATTATTATTGTTGGAAGATTTTTTTTTTATTACTTTTAAGAACAGTAAAATCTTTAATTCATTTTAAGATTTTGTTACCACTTAAATATTAAATTAAAAACAAATAAAAAATCTAGAATAAGAAAATCATCCTCGGATGTGAAGGAAGCCGAGATCCTGGTGATATTTGGTGATTTCTCCCTCCCGCCGTCACACCGTCCTAATGACGGGGAGGATTGGACGCAGAATCCCTCATTAACTTGTGTTCATTTATTTTGGGCTAATTATTAAAGTCTGTTTATTGTTAAATGTGTCAATTTACAATAAGGGAAAAAAAAAAGGTTCCTAATGAAAGGTCGTCTGGATGTAACGTGCCCCCCCTGGATGTAACGTGCCCCCGCCACGGCGAGGCCGACAATTACACCACAATTAATGAGAGAATGACACAAGCCAGATGGGGAAGAAGAAGAAGATGTCATCCAGAGCCACCGCTGAAAACACCGAGCCAACCGAGGAGGAGAAGAAGAAGAAAATGAGGAAGAAGAGGAATACAAAGAAGAAGAAGAAGAAGAAGAAGAAGAAGAAGAAAATGAGGAAGAAGAGGAATACAAAGAAGAAGAAGAAAACAAAGAGGAATACAAAGAAGAAGACAAAGAGGAGGAAGAGGAAGAAGAGGAATATAAAGAGGAAGAAGAATACAAAGAAGAAGAAGAGGAATACAAAGAAGAAGGAGAAGAAGAAGAAGTAGAAGAAAATGAGGAAGAAGAAGAAAAAGAGGAAGAAGAGGAATAAGAAGAAGAAAAAGAGGAAGAAGAAGAAGAAGAAGAAGAAGAGGAATACAAAGAGGAAGAAGAGGAATACAAAGAAGAAGAAGAGGAATACAAAGAAGAAGAAGAGGAAGAAGAAGAAGAAGAAGAAGAAGGAGAAGAAGAAGTAGAAGAAAATGAGGAAGAAGAAGAAAATGAGGAAGAAGAGGAATACAAAGAAGAAGAGGAATAATAATAATAATAATAATAATAATAATAATAATAATAATAAGAAGAAGAAGAAGAAGAAGAAGAAGAAGGAGAAGAAGGAGGAGAAGAAGAAGGAGAAGAGGAATACAAAGAGGAAGAGGAATACAAAGAAGAAGAAGAAGAAGTAGAAGAAAATGAGGAAGAAGAAGAAAATGAGGTAGAAGAGGAATAAGAAGAAGAGGAAGAAGAAGAGGAAGAAGAAGAAGAAGAAGAAGAAGAAGGAGGAGAAGAAGAAGGAGAAGAGGAATACAAAGAGGAAGAGGAATACAAAGAAGAAGAAAAAGTAGAAGAAAATGAGGAAGAAGAGGAATAAGAAGAAGAGGAAGAAGAAGAAGAAGAATACGAAGAAGAATACGAAGAAGAAGAAGAAGAAGAGGAAGAGGAATAATAATAATAATAATAAGAAGAAGAAGAAGAAGAAGAAGAAGAAGAAGACGACGAAGACGACGAAGAAGAAGAGGAAGAAGACGAAGAAGAAGACGAAGAAGAAGAAGAAGAAGACGAAGAAGAAGACGAAGAAGAAGAAGAAGAAGAAGAAGAAGAAGAAGAGGAATACAAAGAAGAAGAAGAGGAATACAAAGAAGAAGAGGAAGAAGAATACAAGGAAGAAGAATACAAGGAAGAAGAGGAATACAAAGAAGAAGAGGAATACAAGGAAGAAGAGGAATACAAAGAAGAAGAAGAAGAGGAAGAAAAAGAAGGAGAAGAGGAATACAAAAGAAGAGGAATACAAGGAAGAAGAAGAAGAAGAAGAAGAAGAGGAAGAAGAATACAAGGAAGAAGAAGAAGAGGAAGAAGAATACAAGGAAGAAGAAGAAGAAGAGGAAGAAGAATACAAGGAAGAAGAAGAAGAAGAGGAAGAAGAATACAAGGAAGAAGAAGAAGAATACAAGGAAGAAGAAGTAGAAGAGGAAGAAGAAGAATACAAGGAAGAAGAAGAAGAGGAAGAAGAAGAATACAAGAGAAGAAGAAGAGAGGAAGAAGAATACAAGGAAGAAGAAGAAGAGGAAGAAGAATACAAGGAAGAAGAAGAAGAGGAAGAAGAAGAAGAATACAAGGAAGAAGAAGTAGAAGAGGAAGAAGAAGAATACAAGGAAAAAGAAGAAGAGGAAGAAGAAGAATACAAGGAAGAAGAAGAAGAGGAAGAAGAATACAAAGAAGAAGAGGAATACAAAGAAGAAGAAGAGGAAGAAGAAGAGGAAGAAGAAGAAGAAGAGGAAAAAGAATACAAGGAAGAAGAAGAGGAAGAAGAAGAATACAAGGAAGAAGCAGAAGAGGAAGAAGAAGAATACAAGGAAGAAGAAGAAGAGGAAGAAGAAGAATACAAGGAAGAAGAAGAAGAAGAGGAAGAAGAATACAAGGAAGAAGCAGAAGAGGAGAGAAAGAGAATACAAGGAAGAAGAAGAAGAGGAAGAAGAAGAATACAAGAAGAAGAAGAGGAAGAAGAGGAATACAAAGAAAAAGAAGAAGAATACAAAGAAGAGGAATACAAAAGAAAAAGAAGAGGAAGAATATAAAGAAGAGGAATAGAAAGAATATAATGACGAAAAATATGAAAAATACAAAGAAGGAGAACAAGTAGAATACGAAGAAGAAAAAGAATATGAAGAAGAAGAATATAAGGAAGAAGAATACGAAGAATACAAAGGAGAAGAACAGAAATAATACAAAGGAGAACGGAAAGAAGAATACAAAGGAGAAGAAGCAGAATACAAAAAAGGAGAATATGAAGAAGAATAAGAAGAATACAAAAAAAAGATAAACCTAAAGAAGAATACGAAGAAGAATATAAAGACGAGGAAGAAGAAAACACAGAATACAAAGAAGAAGAAGAAAAAGAATAGGAAGAATAAGGAAAAGTAGAACCACAAGAAAAATGTGAAGAATACATAATAAGAATACGAAGACGAATATGAAGAAGAAGAAGAGAATACAAAGAAGAATACGACAAAGTATATAAAGAATAAGAAGGATCGGCGGATACTAATAAGAAAACTGACAGTAATGAGCAGCCTTCCTCTCTATATAGAAACTGAGTGACATCATCTAGAAGTAAAAATGACTATTTACAGCATCAAATTACAATGTAACAATCATTTGTTTAGATTTAAATAAAAAACATCTATTGTTAATGAATAAAAATATCACAATAATGAAAGTTCAGTAAAATAAAATGTAAAACTTGTATTTACAAAACACAATAATAAATGTATCCTGAGAATAGAGACAGTATAGACCTATCACACGTGCGGGGGCTGGGATTGGTTTGTTGCTGTTTTGGTTATTTGTTATTGATCTTTTCTAGTCACTTTGTATCTTTGGATTTTTTTCTTTAGTTTCCTTCCTTTATCTATTTATAAATAAATGACATAAACGAGACGATCGCACAGTAAAAGCGTCAGTAAAGACGTCTGTGTGACAGGAGCGCCACAGCCCGGACTGACAGTAGATCACATTGTGATCTGTGGGGAGTAACAGGATCGAGTCCTATAGAAGCTGTGAGGAGCGGAGCTGACAGTCCCCCCCTCCCCCGTCACTGTGCTCTTCATGAATGACGGTATGTGATCACAGTGACTGCTGCTCCACCGCCACAAACTATCTGCGCGCCACATGTCACATGCACTCATTGTACAGATGTAGCAAACAAGAGCAAACAAATGTAATGTGGTAAAGGGTTAACTACAAGTATTGAGATAATCCCGGGTCAGTGTCAGGGGTACATGTACTGTGATGGTCCCGGGTCAGTGTCAGGGGTACATGTACTGTGATGGTCCCGGGTCAGTGTCAGAGGTACATGTACTGTGATGGTCCCGGGTCAGTGTCAGGGGTACATGTACTGTGATGGTCCCGGGTCAGTGTCAGGGGTACATGTACTGTGATGGTCCCGGGTCAGTGTCAGGGGTACATGTACTGTGATGGTCCCGGGTCAGTGTCAGGGGTACATGTACTGTGATGGTCCCGGGTCAGTGTCAGGGGTACATGTACTGTGATGGTCCCGGGTCAGTGTCAGGGGTACATGTACTGTGATGGTCCCGGGTCAGTGTCAGGGGTACATGTACTGTGATGGTCCCGGGTCAGTGTCAGGGGTACATGTACTGTGATGGTCCCGGGTCAGTGTCAGGGTACATGTACTGTGATGGTCCCGGGTCAGTGTCAGGGGTACATGTACTGTGATGGTCCCGGGTCAGTGTCAGGGGTACATGTACTGTGATGGTCCCGGGTCAGTGTCAGGGGTACATGTACTGTGATGGTCCCGGGTCAGTGTCAGGGGTACATGTACTGTGATGGTCCCGGGTCAGTGTCAGGGGTACATGTACTGTGATGGTCCCGGGTCAGTGTCAGGGATACATGTACTGTGATGGTCCCGAGTCAGTGTCAGGGGTACATGTACTGTGATGGTCCCGGGTCAGTGTCAGGGGTACATGTACTGTGATGGTCCCGGGTCAGTGTCAGGGGTACATGTACTGTGATGGTCCCGGGTCAGTGTCAGGGGCACATGTACTGTGATGGTCCCGGGTCAGGGGTACATGTACTGTGATGGTCCCGGGTCAGTGTCAGGGGTACATGTACTGTGATGGTCCCAGGTCAGTGTCAGGGATACATGTACTGTGATGGTCCTGGGTCAGTGTCAGGGGTACATGTACTGTGATGGTCCCGGGTCAGTGTCAGGGGTACATGTACTGTGATGGTCCCGGGTCAGGGGTACATGTACTGTGATGGTCCCGGGTCAGTGTCAGGGATACATGTACTGTGATGGTCCTGGGTCAGTGTCAGGGGTACATGTACTGTGATGGTCCCGGGTCAGTGTCAGGGGTACATGTACTGTGATGGTCCCGGGTCAGTGTCAGGGGTACATGTACTGTGATGGTCCCGGGTCAGTGTCAGGGATACATGTACTGTGATGGTCCCGGGTCAGTGTCAGGGGTACACGTACTGTGATGGTCCCGGGTCAGTGTCAGAGGTACATGTACTGTGATGGTCCCGGGTCAGTGTCAGGGGTACATGTACTGTGATGGTCCCGGGTCAGTGTCAGGGGTACATGTCTGTGATGTGTAGTGGGTAAGTGTTCCCGGGTCAGTGTCAGGGGTACATGTACTGTGATGGTCCCGGGTCAGTGTCAGGGGTACATGTACTGTGATGGTCCCGGGTCAGTGTCAGGGTACATTACTGTGATGGTCCGGTCAGTGTCAGGGGTACATGTACTGTGATGGTCCCGGGTCAGTGTCAGGGGTACATGTACTGTGATGGTCCCGGGTCAGTGTCAGGGGTACATGTACTGTGATGGTCCCGGGTCAGTGTCAGGGGTACATGTACTGTGATGGTCCCGGGTCAGTGTCAGGGTACATGTACTGTGATGGTCCCGGGTCAGTGTCAGGGGTACATGTACTGTGATGGTCCCGGGTCAGTGTCAGAGGTACATGTACTGTGATGGTCCCGGGTCAGTGTCAGGGGTACATGTACTGTGATGGTCCCGGGTCAGTGTCAGGGGTACATGTACTGTGATGGTCCCGGGTCAGTGTCAGGGGTACATGTACTGTGATGGTCCCGGGTCAGTGTCAGGGTACATGTACTGTGATGGTCCCGGGTCAGTGTCAGGGGTACATGTACTGTGATGGTCCCGGGTCAGTGTCAGGGGTACATGTACTGTGATGGTCCCGGGTCAGTGTCAGGGGTACATGTACTGTGATGGTCCCGGGTCAGTGTCAGGGTACATGTACTGTGATGGTCCCGGGTCAGTGTCAGGGGTACATGTACTGTGATGGTCCCGGGTCAGTGTCAGGGGTACATGTACTGTGATGGTCCCGGGTCAGTGTCAGGGGTACATGTACTGTGATGGTCCCGGGTCAGTGTCAGGGGTACATGTACTGTGATGGTCCCGGGTCAGTGTCAGGGTACATGTACTGTGATGGTCCCGGGTCAGTGTCAGGGGTACATGTACTGTGATGGTCCCGGGTCAGTGTCAGGGTACATGTACTGTGATGGTCCCGGGTCAGTGTCAGGGGTACATGTACTGTGATGGTCCCGGGTCAGTGTCAGGGGTACATGTACTGTGATGGTCCCGGGTCAGGTCAGGGTACATGTACTGTGATGGTCCCGGTCAGTGTCGGGTACATGTACTGTGATGGTCCGGTCAGTGTCAGGGAACATGTACTGTGATGGTCCTGGGTCAGTGTCGGGTACATGTACTGTGATGGTCCCGGGTCAGTGTCAGGGGTACATGTACTGTGATGGTCCCGGGTCAGGGTACATGTACGTGATGTCCGGTCAGTGAGGTACATGTACTGTGATGGTCCTGGGTCAGTGTCAGGGGTACATGTACTGTGATGGTCCCGGGTCAGTGTCAGGGGTACATGTACTGTGATGGTCCCGGTCAGTGTCAGGGGTACATGTACTGTGATGGTCCCGGGTCAGTGTCAGGGATACATGTACTGTGATGGTCCTCGGGTCAGTGTCAGGGGTACATGTACTGGGCCGGAGGTCAGGGTGTGATGGTCCCGGGTCAGTGTCAGGGGTACATGTACTGTGATGGTCCCGGGTCAGTGTCAGGGGTACATGTACTGTGATGGTCCCGGGTCAGTGTCAGGGTACATGTACTGTGATGGTCCCGGGTCAGTGTCAGGGGTACAGTACTGTGATGGTCCCGGGTCAGTGTCAGGGGTACATGTACAGTGATGGTCCCGGGTCAGTGTCAGGGGTACATGTACTGTGATGGTCCCGGGTCAGTGTCAGGGGTACATGTACTGTGATGGTCCCGGGTCAGTGTCAGGGGTACATGTACTGTGATGGTCCCGGGTCAGTGTCAGGGGTACATGTACTGTGATGGTCCCGGGTCAGTGTCAGGGGCACATGTACTGTGATGGTCCCGGGTCAGTGTCAGGGGTACATGTACTGTGATGGTCCCGGGTCAGTGTCAGGGGTACATGTACTGTGATGGTCCCGGGTCAGTGTCAGGGGTACATGTACTGTGATGGTCCCGGGTCAGTGTCAGGGGTACATGTACAGTGATGGTCCCGGGTCAGTGTCAGGGTACATGTACTGTGATGGTCCCGGGTCAGTGTCAGGGGTACATGTACTGTGATGGTCACGTGTCAGGGGTACATGTACTGTGATGGTCCCGGGTCAGTGTCAGGGGTACATGTACTGTGATGGTCCCGGGTCAGTATCAGGGGTACATGTACTGTGATGGTCCCGGGTCAGTGTCAGGGGTACATGTACTGTGATGGTCCCTGGTCAGTGTCAGAGGTACATGTACTGTGATGGTCCCGGGTCAGTGTCAAGGGTCCATGTACCGTGATGGTCCCGGGTCAGTGTCAGGGGATACATGTACTGTGATGGCCCCGGGTCAGTGTCAGGGGTACATGTACTGTGATGGTCCCGGGTCACAGTATCAGGAGGACAGGTTCTGTGATAGTCCTGGGTCACAGTATCAGGAGGACAGGTTCTGTGATAGTCCTTGGTCACAGTATCAGGAGGACAGGTTCTGTGATAGTCCTGGGTCACAGTATCAGGAGGACAGGTTCTGTGATAGTCCTGGGTCACACTATCAGGAGGACAGGTTCTGTGATAGTCCTGGTCACAGTATCAGGAGGACAGGTTCTGTGATAGTCCTTGGTCACAGTATCAGGACAGGTTCTGTGATAGTCCTGGGTCACACTATCAGGAGGACAGGTTCTGTGATAGTCCTGGGTCACAGTATCAGGAGGACAGGTTCTGTGATAGTCCTGGGTCACACTATCAGGAGGACAGGTTCTGTGATAGTCCTGGGTCACAGTATCAGGAGGACAGGTTCTGTGATAGTCCTTGGTCACAGTATCAGGGGACAGGTTCTGTGATAGTCCCGGGTCACAGTATCAGAAGGACAGGTTCTGTGATAGTCCCGGGTCACAGTATCAGAAGGACAGGTTCTGTGATAGTCCCGGGTCACAGTATCAGGAGGACAGGTTCTGTGATAGTCCTGGGTTACAGTATCAGGAGGACAGGTTCTGTGATAGTCCTGGGTCACAGTATCAGGAGGACAGGTTCTGTGATAGTCCTGGGTCACAGTATCAGGAGGACAGGTTCTGTGATAGTCCTGGGTCACAGTATCAGGAGAACAGGTTCTGTGATAGTCCCGGGTCACAGTATCAGGAGGACAGGTTCTGTGATAGTCCTGGGTCACAGTATCAGGAGGACAGGTTCTGTGATAGTCCCGGGTCACAGTATCAGAAGGACAGGTTCTGTGATAGTCCCGGTCACAGTATCAGAAGGACAGGTTCTGTGATAGTCCCGGGTCACAGTATCAGGAGGACAGGTTCTGTGATAGTCCTGGGTTACAGTATCAGAGGACAGGTTCTGTGATAGTCCTGGGTCACAGTATCAGGAGGACAGGTTCTGTGATAGTCCTGGGTCACAGTATCAGGAGGACAGGTTCTGTGATAGTCCTGGGTCACAGTATCAGGAGGACAGGTTCTGTGATAGTCCTGGGTCACAGTATCAGGAGGACAGGTTCTGTGATAGTCCTGGTCACAGTATCAGGAGGACAGGTTCTGTGATAGTCCTGGGTCACAGTATCAGGAGGACAGGTTCTGTGATAGTCCTGGGTCACAGTATCAGGAGGACAGGTTCTGTGATAGTCCTGGGTCACAGTATCAGGAGGACAGGTTCTGTGATAGTCCTGGGTCACAGTATCAGGTTCTGTGATAGTCCGGGATCAGTGTGGTTGGTTACATCCGCAGATACTGTAGATCTGGTCTTTTGGATGTGATGTAACATTACTCGTCCTGTCCGTCCTGGGGAGGTCCGGGATCCTGTCCGTGGTTCCGTCTTTTAGTTCTAGCTCAGGATCAGTAGGATCCTCAATGGATCAGTGCGAGGGTCCACAGGTCAATAATCCACCATCAGAACTAAGGTCCTTCTTGTCCTTGTATAATCCACGGTCAACCATTGCCATACAAAAAAACACCGTGTGCTTAATCCGGGCTCAGGACGCCATTTACTATCGGAGTTCTCAATCCAAGTAACATTCTGGATTAGCAGGACGTGTATTCTGATAGTCCTAATTCAACAGGTCAAATCCAGGACCGTCCTGGACAAGTAAGACATCTCCTGTGATAATCCGTGATTACAGGGACATTACAAGTGATAGTCCTGGATTACAGGGACATTACAAGTGATAGTCCTGGATTACAGGGACATTACAAGTGATAGTCCTGGATTACAGGGACATTACAAGTGATAGTCCTGGATTACAGGGACATTACAAGTGATAGTCCTGGATTACAGGGACATTACAAGTGATAGTCCTGGATTACAGGGACATTACAAGTGATAGTCCTGGATTACAGGGACATTACAAGTGATAGTCCTGGATTACAGGGACATTACAAGTGATATTCCTGGATTACAGGGACATTACAAGGATAGTCCTGGATTACAGGGAGATTACAAGTGATAGTCCTGGATTACAGGGACATTACAAGTGATAGTCCTGGATTACAGGGACATTACAAGTGATAGTCCTGGATTACAGGGACATTACAAGTGATAGTCCTGGATTACAGTCGGGATAAATCCGGAATCGTCCTCGATCAGGATCAGTCCTGAGATCGTCCTCAGTCAGGATCAGTCCGGAGATCGTCCTCAGTCAGGATCAGTCCTGAGATCATCCTCGGTCAGGATCAGTCCGGAGATCGTCCTCGGTCAGGATCAGTCTGGAGATCGTCCTCGATCAGGATCAGTCCGGAGATCGTCCTCGGTCAGGATCAGTCCGGAGATCGTCCTCGGTCAGGATCAGTCCGGAGATCGTCCTCAGTCAGGATCAGTCCTGAGATCGTCCTCGGTCAGGTTCAGTCCGGAGATCGTCCTCGTCAGGATCAGTCCGGAGATCGTCCTCGGTCAGATCAGTCCGAGATCGTCCTCAGTCAGGATCAGTCCTGAGATCGTCCTCGGTCAGGTTCAGTCCGGAGATCGTCCTCGGTCAGGATCAGTCCGGAGATCGTCCTCGGTCAGGATCAGTCCGGAGATCGTCCTCAGTCAGGATCAGTCCTGAGATCGTCCTCGGTCAGGTTCAGTCCGGAGATCGTCCTCGATCAGGATCAGTCTGGAGATCGTCCCCGGTCAGGATCAGTCTGGAGATCGTCCTCGGTCAGGATCAGTCTGGAGATCGTCCTCGATCAGGATCAGTCCGGAATCGTCCTCAGTCAGGATCAGTCCTGAGATCGTCCTCAGTCAGGATCATCCGGAGATCGTCCTCGTCAGGATCAGTCTGGAGATCGTCCTCGATCAGGATCAGTCCGGAGATCGTCCTCGATCAGGATCAGTCTGGAGATCGTCCTCAGTCAGGATCAGTCCTGAGATCGTCCTCAGTCAGGATCAGTCTGGAGATCGTCCTCGGTCAGGATCAGTCCGAAGATCGTCCCGGTCAGGATCAGTCTGGAGATCGTCCTCGGTCAGGATCAGTCTGGAGATCGTCCTCAGTCAGGATCAGTCCTGAGATCGTCCTCGGTCAGGATCAGTCCGGAGATCGTCCTCGGGCAGGATCAGTCTGGAGATCGTCCTCGGTCAGGATCAGTCCGGAGATCGTCCTCGGTCAGGATCAGTCCGAGATCGTCCTCGGTCAGGATCAGTCCGGAGATCGTCCTCAGTCAGGATCAGTCCTGAGATCGTCCTCGGTCAGGTTCAGTCCGGAGATCGTCCTCGATCAGGATCAGTCTGATCAGGATCAGTCCTGAGATCATCCTCGGTCAGGATCAGTCCTGAGATCGTCCTCGGTCAGGATCAGTCCTGAGATCGTCCTCGGTCAGGATCAGTCCTGAGATCATCCTCGGTCAGGATCAGTCCTGAGATCATCCTCGATCAGGATCAGTCCGGAGATCGTCCTCGTCAGGATCAGTCCGGAGATCGTCCTCGGTCAGGATCAGTCCGGAGATCGTCCTCGGTCAGGATCAGTCCGGAGATCGTCCTCGGTCAGGATCAGTCCGGAGATCGTCCTCGGTCAGGATCAGTCCGGAGATCGTAGTCGGTCAGGATCAGTCCGGAGATCGTCCTCGGTCAGGATCAGTCCGGAGATCGTCCTCGGTCAGGATCAGTCCGGAGATCGTCCTCGGTCAGGATCAGTCCGGAGATCGTCCTCGGTCAGGATCAGTCCGGAGATCGTCCTCGGTCAGGATCAGTCCGGAGATCGTCCTCGGTCAGGATCAGTCCGGAGATCGTAGTCGGTCAGGATCAGTCCGGAGATCGTCCTCGGTCAGGATCAGTCCGGGGATCATCCTCGATCAGGATCAGTCCGGAGATCGTCCTCGGTCAGGATCAGTCCGGAGATCGTCCTCGGTCAGGATCAGTCCGGAGATCGTAGTCGGTCAGGATCAGTCCGGAGATCGTCCTCGGTCAGGATCAGTCCGGGGATCATCCTCGATCAGGATCAGTCCTGAGATCGTCCTTAGTCTGGATCACTGGTTTATGTCCATAGATCGGTAAGGAGTTTTCAAGTGAGTCAAACATTTGAAAGAGTCCATGATCAGTGTCAGTCATGCAGCCTGAGGAGTGAGGGAGGTCAGTGCAGCCTGTGGAGTGAGGGAGGTCAGTGCAGCCTGTGGAGTGAGGGAGGTCAGTGCAGCCTGCGGAGTGAGGGAGGTCAGCGCAGCCTGTGGAGTGAGGGAGGTCAGTGCAGCCTGTGGAGTGAGGGAGGTCAGTGCAGCCTGTGGAGTGAGGATAGTCAGCGCAGCCTGAGGAGTGAGGGAGGTCAGCGCAGCCTGCGGAGTGAGGATAGTCAGCGCAGCCTGAGGAGTGAGGGAGGTCAGCGCAGCCTGAGGAGTGAGGGAGGTCAGCGCAGCCTGCGGAGTGAGGATAGTCAGCGCAGCCTGTGGAGTGAGGGAGGTCAGTGCAGCCTGCGGAGTGAGGATAGTCAGCGCAGCCTGTGGAGTGAGGGAGGTCAGCGCAGCCTGTGGAGTGAGGGAGGTCAGTGCATCCTGAGGAGTGAGGGAGGTCAGCGCAGCCTGCGGAGTGAGGATAGTCAGCGCAGCCTGTGGAGTGAGGGAGGTCAGTGCAGCCTGCGGAGTGAGGATAGTCAGCGCAGCCTGTGGAGTGAGGGAGGTCAGCGCAGCCTGCGGAGTGAGGATAGTCAGCACAGCCTGTGGAGTGAGGGAGGTCAGTGCAGCCTAAGGAGTGAGGGAGGTCAGTGCAGCCTGCTGAGTGAGGGAGGTCAGTGCAACCAGCGGGTGAGGGAGGTCAGTGCAGCCTGCGGAGTGAGGGAGGTCAGTGCAGCCTGCGGAGTGAGGGAGGTCAGTGCAACCACCGGTGAGGGAGGTCAGCGCAGCCTGCGGAGGGAGGGAGGTCAGTGCAGCCTGCGGAGTGAGGATAGTCAGCGCAGCCTGCGGAGTGAGGATAGTCAGCGCAGCCTAAGGAGTGAGGGAGGTCAGTGCAACCAGCAGGTGAGGGAGGTCAGTGCAGCCTGCGGAGTGAGGGAGGTCAGTGCAACCAGCGGGTGAGGGAGGTCAGTGCAGCCTAAGGAATGAGGGAGGTCAGTGCAGCCTAAGGAGTGAGGGAGGTCAGTGCAACCAGCGGGTGAGGGAGGTCAGTGCAGCCTAAGGAGTGAGGGAGGTCAGTGAAACCAGCAGGTGAGGGAGGTCAGTGCAGCCTGCGGAGTGAGGGAGGTCAGTGCAACCACCGGGTGAGGGAGGTCAGCGCAGCCTGCGGAGGGAGGGAGGTCAGTGCAGCCTGCGGAGGGAGGGAGGTCAGCGCAGCCTGCGGAGAGAGGGAGGTCAGCGCAGCCTGCGGAGTGAGGAGGTCAGTGCAGCCTGCGGAGTGAGGGTGGTCAGTGCAGCCTGCGGAGTGAGGGAGGTCAGTGCAGCCTGCGGAGTGAGGGAGGTCAGTGCAGCCTGAGGAGTGAGGGAGGTCAGTGCAGCCTGTGGAGTGAGGGAGGTCAGCGCAGCCTGTGGAGTGAGGGAGGTCAGTGCAGCCTGTGAAATGAGGGAGGTCAGTGCAGCCTGCGGAGTGAGGGAGGTCAGCGCAGCCTGCGGAGTGAGGGAGGTCAGTGCAGCCTGAGGAGTGAGGGAGGTCAGTGCAGCCTGTGGAGTGAGGGAGGTCAGTGCAGCCTGCGGAGTGAGGGAGGTCAGTGCAACCACCGGGTGAGGGAGGTCAGCGCAGCCTGCGGAGGGAGGGAGGTCAGTGCAGCCTGCGGAGGGAGGGAGGTCAGCGCAGCCTGCGGAGAGAGGGAGGTCAGCGCAGCCTGCGGAGTGAGGAGGTCAGTGCAGCCTGCGGAGTGAGGGTGGTCAGTGCAGCCTGCGGAGTGAGGGAGGTCAGTGCAGCCTGCGGAGTGAGGGAGGTCAGTGCAGCCTGAGGAGTGAGGGAGGTCAGTGCAGCCTGTGGAGTGAGGGAGGTCAGCGCAGCCTGTGGAGTGAGGCTAGTCAGTGCAGCCTGTGAAATGAGGGAGGTCAGTGCAGCCTGCGGAGTGAGGGAGGTCAGCGCAGCCTGCGGAGTGAGGGAGGTCAGTGCAGCCTGCGGAGTGAGGGAGGTCAGTGCAGCCTGTGGAGTGAGGGAGGTCAGTGCAGCCTGAGGAGTGAGGGAGGTCAGTGCAGCCTGTGGAGTGAGGGAGGTCAGCGCAGCCTGCGGAGTGAGGGAGGTCAGTGCAGCCTGAGGAGTGAGGGAGGTCAGTGCAGCCTGCGGAGTGAGGGAGGTCAGCGCAGCCTGCGGAGTGAGGGAGGTCAGTGCAGCCTGCGGAGTGAGGGAGGTCAGTGCAGCCTGCGGAGTGAGGGAGGTCAGTGCAGCCTGCGGAGTGAGGGAGGTCAGTGCAGCCTGAGGAGTGAGGGAGGTCAGTGCACCCTGTGGGGTGAGGCTAGTCAGTGCATCCTGCGGAGTGAGGGAGGTCAGTGCAGCCTGTGGAGTGAGGGAGGTCAGTGCAGCCTGCGGAGTGAGGGAGGTCAGCGCAGCCTGCGGAGTGAGGGAGGTCAGTGCAGCCTGTGGAGTGAGGGAGGTCAGTGCAGCCTGAGGGGTGAGGGAGGTCAGTGCAGCCTGAGGAGTGAGGGAGGTCAGTGCAGCCTGAGGAGTGAGGGAGGTCAGTGCATCCTGTGGAGTGAGGGAGGTCAGTGCAGCCTGAGGAGTGAGGGAGGTCAGTGCAGCCTGTGGAGTGAGGGAGGTCAGTGCAGCCTGAGGAGTGAGGGAGGTCAGCGCAGCCTGCGGAGTGAGGGAGGTCAGTGCAGCCTGAGGAGTGAGGGAGGTCAGTGCAGCCTGTGGAGTGAGGGAGGTCAGTGCAGCCTGAGGAGTGAGGGAGGTCAGCGCAGCCTGCGGAGTGAGGGAGGTCAGTGCAGCCTGCGGAGTGAGGGAGGTCAGTGCAGCCTGTGGAGTGAGGGAGGTCAGTGCATCCTGTGGAGTGAGGGAGGTCAGTGCAGTCTGCGGAGTGAGGGAGGTCAGTGCAGCCTGAGGAGTGAGGGAGGTCAGTGCAGCCTGTGAAATGAGGGAGGTCAGTGCAACCTACAGAGTGAGTGAGGTCAGGGCAATCTGCGGAGTGAAGGAGGTCAGCGCAGCCTGCGGAGGGAGGGTGGTCAGCGCAGCCTGAGGGGTGAGGGAGGTCAGTGCAGCCTGCAGAGTGAGGGAGGTCAGTGCAACCTACAGAGTGAGTGAGGTCAGGGCAATCTGCGGAGTGAAGGAGGTCAGCGCAGCCTGCGGAGGGAGGGTGGTCAGCGCAGCCTGAGGGGTGAGGGAGGTCAGTGCAGCCTGTGGAGTGAGGGAGGTCAGTGCAGCCTGTGGAGTGAGGATAGTCAGCGCAGCCTGTGGAGTGAGGGAGGTCAGTGCAGCCTGCGGAGTGAGGGAGGTCAGTGTAGCCTGAGAGGTAAGGGAGGTAAGTGCAGCCTGAGGAGTGAGGAGGTCAGTGCAGCCTGTGGAGTGAGGGAGGTCAGTGCACCCTGTGGGTGAGGGAGGTCAGTGCACCCTGTGGGGTGAGGGAGGTCAGTGCAGCCTGTGGAGTGAGGGAGGTCAGTGCAGCCTGCGGAGTGAGGGAGGTCAGTGCAGCCTGTGGAGTGAGGGAGGTAAGTGCAGCCTGAGGAGTGAGGGAGGTCAGTGCAGCCTGCAGAGTGAGGGAGGTCAGTGCAGCCTGTGGAGTGAGGGAGGTCAGTGCAGCCTGCAGAGTGAGGGAGGTCAGTGCAGCCTGCGGAGTGAGGGAGGTCAGCGCAGCCTGCGGAGTGAGGGAGGTCAGTGCAGCCTGCGGGTGAGGGAGGTCAGTGCATCCTGTGGAGTGAGGGAGGTTCGGGGTGCAGCCTGGGAGTGAGGGAGGTCAGCGCACCTGCGGAGTGAGGGAGGTCAGTGCAGCCTGTGGGGTTGAGGGAGGAGTCAGGCAGCCTGTGGGTGAGGGAGGTCAGTGCAGCCTGAGGAGTGAGGGAGGTCAGTCGCAGTCCTGTGGAGTGAGAGAGGTCGTGCAGCCTGAGGAGTGAGGAGGTCAGTGCATCCTGCGGAGTGAGAGAGGTCTGCGCAGCCTGGGAGTGAGGGAGGTCAGTGCAGCCTGTGGAGTGAGGAAAGGGCAGTGCAGCCTGTGGAGTGAGGGAGGTCAGTGCAGCCTGGGAGTGAGGGAGGTCAGTGCAGCCTGCGGAGTGAGGGAGGTCAGTGCAGCCTGAGGAGTGAGGGAGGTCAGTGCAGCCTGAGGAGTGAGGGAGGTCAGTGCAGCCTGCGGAGTGAGGGAGGTCAGTGCATCCTGAGGAGTGAGGGAGGTCAGTGCAGCCTGCGGAGAGAGGGTGGTCAGCGCAGCCTGCGGTGAAGTACAGGACACATGGCCGGACAGGAGCAGGGAACAGTCCATGTGTCAGGGTGCGGTGCCATCAGGGTTGTTTTGTAGAGTGCAGATTTATGGGTGAGTAGAGTGCAGTTTGGAAGTGTTTAGAAAGAGGGGGCGATCTGCAATCAGTTTCATGTTTAAGAAAAAGCTTTGGAAGTGAGTAGAGTCCCTGGGATCACATTGCATAGTGTTCAATGAGTGGACTGCAGCTCTGGTGCTGACTAGTGGAGCTTTCCCCAGTTGCCGGTTGCAGCACTCCTCTCCCAGTTTGGGGTGCATAGTTTGGGATGTGGAGTGTACAGTTTGGGTCGTTCCCTCCTCGGTGCATAGTTTGGGTGTGTGGGGTACACAGTTTGGGTAGTTCCCTCCTCTCCCAGGTGTGAGGTGCAGTTTGGGTGGTCCCTCCTCTCCCAGGTGGGGGGTGCACAGTTTGGGTTGTTACCTCCTCTCCCAGGTGGGGGGTGCACAGTTTGGGTCGTTCCCTCCTCTCCCAGGTGTGGGGTGCACAGTTTGGGTCGGTCCATCCTCTCCCAGGTGGGGGGTGCACAGTTTGGGTGGTTCCCTCCTCTCCCAGGTGTGGGGTCACAGTTTGGGTCGGTCCCTCCTCTCCCAGGTGGGGGGTGCACAGTTTGGGTCAGTCCCTCCTCTCCCAGGTGTGGGGTACACAGTTTGGGTTGTTACCCTCCTCTCCCAGGTGGGGGTGCACAGTTTGGGTCGTTCCCATCCTCTCCCAGGTGGGGGGTGCACAGTTTGGGTTGTTACCTCCTCTCCCAGGTGTGGGTGCACAGTTTGGGTTGTTACCTCCTCTCTCCCAGGTGGGGGGTGCACAGTTTGGGTTGTTACCCTCCTCTCCCAGGTGGGGGTGCACAGTTTGGGTCGTTCCCTCCTCTCCCAGGTGTGGGGTGCACAGTTTGGGTTGGAGCCCTCCTCTCCCAGGTGGGGGTGCACAGTTTGGGTCGTTCCCTCCTCTCCCAGGTGGGGGTGCACAGTTGGGCCAGTCCTCCTCTCCCAGGTGTGAGGTGCACAGTTTTGGGTCGATTCCTCCTCTCCCAGGTGTGGGGTGCACAGTTTGGGTCGTTCCCTCCTCTCCCAGGTGTGGGTGTAACAGTTTGGGTTGTTCCCTCCTCTCCCAGGTGGGGGGTGCACAGTTTGGGTCAGTCCCTCCTCTCCCAGGTGTGCGGTACACAGTTTGGGTTGTTACCTCCTCTCCCAGTGGGGGTGCACAGTTTGGGTCGTTCCCTCCTCTCCAAGGTGTGGGGTGCACAGTTTGGGTTGGAGCCCTCCTCTCCCAGGTGGGAGGTGCACAGTTTGGGTCGTTCCCTCCTCTCCCAGGTGGGGGGTGCACAGTTTGGGTCGTTCCCTCCTCTCCCAGGTGGGGGTGCACAGTTTGGGTCGTTCCCTCCTCTCCCAGGGTGGGGGTTGCACAGTTTGGGTCAGTCCCTCCTCTCTCCAGGGTGTGGGTGCACAGTTTGGGTCGATCCCTCCTCTCCCAGGTGTGGGGTGACACAGTTTGGGTCGTCCCTCCTCTCCCAGGTGGGGGGTACACAGTTTGGGTTTGTTCGTACCTCCTCTCCCAGGTGGGGGTGCACAGTTTGGGTGTTCTTCCCTCCTCTCCCAGGTTTGGGGTACACAGTTTGGGTCAGTCCCTCCTCTCCCAGGTGTGGGGTACACAGTTTGGGTTGTTACCCTCCTCTCCCAGGTGGGGGTGCACAGTTTGGGTCGTTCCCTCCTCTCCCAGGTTTGGGGTACACAGTTTGGGTTGTTACCCTCCTCTCCCAGGTGTGGGGTGCACAGTTTGGGTCGTTCCCTCCTCTCCCAGGTGTAGGGTGCACAGTTTGGGTCGTTCCCTCCTCTCCCAGGTGGGGGTGCACAGTTTGGGTTGTTCCCTCCTCTCCCAGGTGTGGGGGTGCACAGTTTGGGTAGTCCCTCCTCTCCCAGGTGTGGGGTGCACAGTTTGGGTACAGTCCCTCCTCTCCCAGGTGTGGGGTGCACAGTTTGGGTCGTTCCCTCCTCTCCCAGGTTTGGGGTGCACACTTTGGGTCGATCCCTCCTCTCCCAGGTGTGGGTGCACAGTTTGGGTCGTTCCCTCCTCTCCCAGGTGTGGGGGTGCACAGTTTGGGTCAGTCCCTCCTCTCCCAGGTGTGGGGTGCACAGTTTGGGACAGTCCCTCCTCTCCCAGTGTGGGGTGCACAGTTTGGGTCGTTCCCTCCTCTCCCAGGTTGGGGTGCACAGTTTGGGTCGATCCCTCCTCTCCCAGGTGTAGGGTGCACAGTTTGGGTGTTCCCTCCTCTCCCAGGTGGGGGTGCACAGTTTGGGTCGTCCCTCCTCTCCCAGGTGTGGGGTACACAGTTTGGGTTGTTCCCTCCTCTCCCAGGTGGGGGCTGCACAGTTTGGGTTTGTTCCCTCCTCTCTCAGGTGTGGGGTGCACAGTTTGGGTCGGTCCCTCCTCTCCCAGGTGTGGGGTACACAGTTTGGGTTGTTGCCTCCTCTCCCAGGTGTGGGGTGCACAGTTTGGTCGGTCCACCTCTCTCAGTGTTGGGGTACACAGTTTGGGTTGTTCCCCTCGTCCCAGTGGGGGGTGCAGTCAGTTTGGGTTGGTCGCCCCCGTGCACAGTTTGGGGTGTTTGGGTCGGTCCCCCCTCGGTGCACAGTTTGGGGTGTTTGGGTCGGTCCCCCCTCGGTGCACAGTTTGGGGTTTGGGTCGGTCCCCCTCGGTGCACAGTGTGGGGTGTTTGGGTCGGTCCCCCTCGGTGCACAGTTTGGGGTGTTTGGTCGTCCCCCTCGGTGCACAGTTTGGGGTGTTTGGGTCGGTCCCCCCTCGGTGCACAGTTTGGGGTGTTTGGGTCGGTTCCCCCCTCGGTGCAGCAGTTTGGGGTGTTTGGGTCGGTCCCCCCTCGGTGCACAGTGTGGGGTGTTTGGGTCGGTCCCCCTCGTGCACAGTTTGGGGTTTTGGTCGGTCCCCCCTCGGTGCACAGTTTGGGGTGTTTGGGTCGGTCCCCCTCGGTGCACAGTTTGGGGTGTTTGGGTCGGTCCCCCTCGGTGCATCAGTGTGGGGTGTTTGGGTCGTCCCCCTCGGTGCACAGTTTGGGGTGTTTCGGGTCGGTCCCCCCTCGGTGCACAGTGTTGGGGTGTTTGGGTCGGTCCCCCTCGGTGCACAGTTTGGGGTGTTTGGGTCGGTCCCCCCTCAGTACACACTTTGGGTCGGTTCCTCTTACCTCTGCGCCGCGGTGCCGGAGTCCAGGATCCCCGGGTTCTGTATCCAGGCTCGCACACTGTTCAGCGGTTCCTCCTTCATGCTGAGCGCCGCCCGGGACAGCGGCTCCTGGAGGGAGAACATGAGGCGCCGCGGACCCCGAGATCAGCGCTCCCGGCCCGGCACAGGAGCCCGCGATCACCCGCTCAGGAGCGCGGAGAGGACGGCACTGAGGAGACATGGAGCTCCGCGGCTGGAAGAAGATCCCGGGGGAGAGGAGCAGAGGCCGCCCCCAGAATACTCCCACCTCCCCCCGCCTCCTCCTACACCTCCACCCGGCCCTCCACAGCCCGCTCCCCACTGTGACCCCCCAATACCCACACTGACCCCTCACTATAGACACCCCAATATCCACACTGACCCCTCACTATATACACCACAATATCCACACTGACCCCCTCACTATATACACCACAATATCCACACTGACCCCCTCACTATATACCCCCAATATCCACACTGACCCCCTCACTATAGATCCCCCAATATCCACACTGACCCCTCACTATAGACCCCCCAATATCCACACTGACCCCCTCACTATATGACACCCCAATACCCACACTGACCCCCTCACTATAGACACCCCAATATCCACACTGACCCCTCTCACTATATACACCTCCAATATCCACACTGACCCCCTCACTATATACACCCCAATATCCACCCCCCTCACTATAGACACCCCAATATCCACACTGACCCCCTCACTATAGTACACCCAATATCCACACTGACCCCCTCACTATAGACACACACCCAATATCCACACTGACCCCCCTCACTATATACACACCAATACCACACTGACCCTCCCAGAACCCAACACTGACCCCCCTCACTATAGACACCCCAAATACCACACTGACCCCCTCACTATAGACACCCCAATATCCACACTGACCCCTCACTATAGACACCCCAATATCCACACTGACCCCTCACTATAGACACCCCAATATCCACACTGACCCCCTCACTATAGACACCCCAATATCCACACTGACCCCCTCACTATAGACACCTCAATATCCACACTGACCCCCTCACTATAGACACACCCAATATCCACACTGACCCCCTCACTATAGACACCCAATATCCACACTGACCCCCTCACTATAGACACCCCATATACCACACTGACACCCCCTCACTATAGACACCCTCAATATCCACACTGACCCCCTCACTATAGACACCCCAATATCCACACTGACCCCCTCACTATAGACACCCCAATATCCACACTGACCCCCTCACTATTAGACACCCCAATATCCACACTGACCCCCTCACTATAGACACCCAATATCCACACTGACCCCTCACTATAGACACCCCAATATCCACACTGACCCCCTCACTATAGACACCCCAATATCCACACTGACCCCTCACATATACACCCCAATATCCACACTGACCCCCTCACTATAGACACCCCAATATCCACACTGACCCCCTCACTATAGACACCCCAATATCCACACTGACCCCCTCATCACCATATACACGACCCCCACATAATCACCACACACACTGACCCCCTCACTATAGACACCCCAATATCCACACTGACCCCCTCACTATTAGACACCCCAATATCCACACTGACCCCTCACTATAGACACCCCAATATCCACACTGACCCCCTCACTATAGACACCCCAATATCCACACTGACCCCCTCACTATAGACACCAACCAATACCCACACTGACCACCCTCACTATAGACACCCCAATACCACACTGACCCCCTCACTATAACACCCAATATCCACACTGACCCCCTCACTATATGACACCCCAATATCCACACTGACCCCCTCACTATAGTACACCCAATATCCACACTGACCCCCTCACTATAGACACCCCAATATCCACACTGACCCCCTCACTATAGACACCCCAATATCCACACTGACCCCCTCACTATATACACCCAATATCCACACTGACCCCCTCACTATAACACCCAATATCCACACTGACCCCCTCACTATAGACACCCCAATATCCACACTGACCCCCTCACTATAGACACCCCAATATCCACACTGACCCCCTCACTATAGACACCCCAATATCCACACTGACCCCCTCACTATATACACCCCAATATCCACACTGACCCCTCACTATAGACACCCCAATATCCACACTGACCCCCTCACTATAGACACCCCAATATCCACACTGACCCCTCACTATAGACACCCCAATATCCACACTGACCCCCTCACTATAGACACCCAATATCCACACTGACCCCCTCACTATATACACCCCAATATCCACACTGACCCCCTCACTATAGACACCCCAATATCCACACTGACCCCCCTCACTATAGACACCCCAATATCCACACTGACCCCCTCACTATAGACACCCCAATACCCACACTGACCCCCTCACTATAGACACCCCAATATCCACACTGACCCCCTCACTATAGACACCCAATATCCACACTGACCCCTCACTATAACACCCAATATCCACACTGACCCCTCACTATAGACACCCCAATATCCACACTGACCCCCTCACTATAGACACCCCAATATCCACACTGACCCCCTCACTATAACACCCAATATCCACACTGACCCCCTCACTATAACACCCAATATCCACACTGACCCCCTCACTATTACACCCAATATCCACACTGACCCCCTCACTATAGACACCCCAATATCCACACTGACCCCTCACTATTAGACACCCCAATATCCACATGACCCCCTCACTATAACACCCCAATATCCACACTGACCCCCTCACTATAGACACCCCAATATCCACACTGACCCCCCCTCACTATAGACACCCCAATATCCACACTGACCCCCTCACTATAGACACCCCAATATCCACACTGACCCCTCACTATAGACACCCCAATATCCACACTGACCCCCTCACTATAGACACCCAATATCCACACTGACCCCCTCACTATAGACACCCCAATATCCACACTGACCCCCTCACTATAACACCCCAATATCCACACTGACCCCCTCACTATAGACACCCCAATATCCACACTGACCCCCTCACTATAGACACCCAATATCCACACTGACACCCCCTCAACTATAGACACCCCAATATCCACACTGACCCCCTCACTATAGACACCCAATACCCACACTGACCCCTCACTATAGACACCCAATATCCACACTGACCCCTCACTATAGACACCCCAATATCCACACTGACCCCCTCACTATAACACCCAATCACACTGACCCTCACTATAGACACCCCAATATCCACACTGACCCCCTAATAACACCCAATACCACATGACCCCCTCACTATATACACCCAATATCCACACTGACCCCTCACTATAGACACCCCAATATCCACACTGACCCCCCTCACTATATACACCCCAATACCACACTGACCCCTCACTATATACACCCAATACCACACTGACCCCCTCACTATAGACACCCCAATATCCACACTGACCCCCTCACTATAGACACCCCAATATCCACACTGACCCCCCTCACTATAACACCCCAATATCCACACTGACCCCCTCACTATAGACACCCCAATATCCACACTGACCCCCTCACATAACACCCCAATATCCACATGACCCCCCTCACTATAGACACCCCAATATCCACACTGACCCCCTCACTATAACACCCAATATCCACACTGACCCCCCTCACTATATACACCCAATATCCCACACTGACCCCCTCACTATAGACACCTCAATATCCACACTGACCCCCCTCACTATAGACACCCCAATATCCACACTGACCCCCTCACTATATACACCCCAATATCCACACTGACCCCATCACTATATACACCCCAATACCCACACTGACCCCCTCACTATAGACACCCCAATACCCACACTGACCCCCTCACTATAGACACCCCAATATCCACACTGACCCCCCTCACTATATACACCCCAATATCCACACTGACCCCCCTCACTATATACCCCCCAATATCCACACTGACCCCCTCACTATAGACACCACAATATCCACACTGACCCCCTCACTATATACACCCCAATACCCACACTGACCCCCCTCACTATATACACCACAATATCCACACTGACACCCTCACTATAGACACCCAATATCCACACTGACCCCCCGTCACTATAGACACCCCAATAGCCACACTGACCCCCTCACTATATACACCACAATATCCACACTGATCCCTCCAATCACCAGTGTAACCCCCCTCACTATAGACACCATAATATCCACACTGACCCCTCCAATCACCAGTGTGACCCCCTTACTATATACACCCCAATATCCACACTGACCCCTCCAATCACCAGTGTGACCCTCCTTACTATATACACCCCAATATCCACCCTGACCCTTGCAATCACCAGTGTGACCCCCCTCACTATATAGCCCCCAATATCCACCCTGACCCCTCCAATCTCCAGTGTGACCCCCCTCACTATATACACCCCAATATCCACCCTGACCCCTCCAATCACCAGTGTGACCCCCTCCTCACTATATACACCCCAATATCCACACTGTGAGTCCTTCAGTCACCAGTGTGACCCTTCTAACCATGTACACCCCAAGATTCACCTCTTTTCCTTATATCTCTGACAACAGTCAGTTGTCACCTTCTTCTTGTTACAACCAGTGTGGATAACTCAGGAATCTAATGGCGGAGAGCAAAGGCAAGGCAGAGACAAAGGCTTAATATATTATCACATGAGCGAGACAGTTCATAACCACAGCAGAGCTGATAATGGAGAATAGTCTGAGCACAGTTCACACAGTCCTGGATTTAGCACAGTGCGGTGCAGCTAATTCTAGAGTCCTCACCACCGCACTTGCAAATAATGAGCAAACAAACTAACAAGCAAGAGCAAAGAGCAGAGGCTCTCAGTATAACAGAGCTTACAGGCGGGAGAGTGAGCTGAGGATACTGGAAGAAGGTACAATGCTCACGACACAGCAAAAAGCTGGGAGGCCAGAGCAGGTGAGGCCAGGTGAGAAGGTGAGGTCAGAGCAAGTGAGGCCTTGTGAGAAGGTGAGGCCAGAGCAGGTGAGGCCAGGTGAGAAGGTGAGGTCAGAGCAGGTGAGGCCAGGTGAGAAGGTGAGGTCAGAGCAGGTGAGGCCAGGTGAGAAGGTGAGGTCAGAGCAAGTGAGGCCTTGTGAGAAGGTGAGGTCAGAGCAGGTGAGGCCAAGTGAGAAGGTGAGGCCAGAGCAGGTGAGGCCAGGTGAGAAGGTGAGGTCAGAGCAGGTGAGGCCAGGTGAGAAGGTGAGGTCAGAGCAGGTGAGGCCAGGTGAGAAGGTGAGGTCAGAGCAGGTGAGGCCAGGTGAGAAGGTGAGGCCAGAGCAGGTGAGGCCATGTGAGCAGATGGCTGTAGAGAAGTTATAAGAACCGACCCAGAGTAGCTGCATAAGGAGCAACTAAGATGATGCAGAGAGAAGCCAGAATAGCAGCAAAATTCTCAAGAAAAGCCTGGAAGATGGACCCGGAGCTTATATAAGCAGGAACACATGGGCAGGACGAGGTAGCAAACACCAACTTAGATAAGCGAGAGGAGACACATAAGGTCACCTGGAAAAGCCAGATTCCTTACTCATCTCCTAGTACCTGACCCTCATCACCATCCACTGCCTGAGCCTCATCACCATCCACTGCCTGACCCTCATCATCATCCACTGCCTGACCCTCATCGCCATCCACTGCCTGAGCCTCATCACCATCCACTGCCTGACCCTCATCACCATCCACTGCCTGACCCTCATCACCATCCACTGCCTGAGCCTCATCACCATCCACTGCCTGACCCTCATCACCATCCACTGCCTGACCCTCATCACCATCCACTGCCTGACCCTCATCACCATCCACTGCCTGACCCTCATCACCATCCACTGCCTGACCCTCATCACCATCCACTGCCTGACCCTCATCACCATCCACTGCCTGACCCTCATCACCATCCACTGCCTGAGCCTCATCACCATCCACTGCCTGACCCTCATCACCATCCACTGCCTGACCTCATCACCATCCCTGCCTGACCCTCATCACCATCCACTGCCTGACCCTCATCACCATCCACTGCCTGACACCATCACTGCTGACCTCATCATCCACTGCCTGACCCTCACACCATCCACTGCCTGACCCTCATACATCCCTGCCTGACCTCATCACATCCACTGCCTGACCCTCATCACCATCCACTGCCTGACCCTCATCACCATCCACTGCCTGACCCTCATCACCATCCATGCCTGACCCTCATCACCATCCCTGCCTGACCCTCATCACCATCCACTGCCTGACCTCATCACCATCGCCTGCCTGACCCTCATCACCATCCGCTGCCTGACCCTCATCACCATCCACTGCCTGACCCTCATCATCATCCACTGCCTGACCTCATCACCATCCACTGCCTGACCCTCATCCCATCCACTGCCTGACCCTCATCACCATCCACTGCCTGACCTCATCATCACATGCTGACCCTCATCACATCCACCTGCCTGACCCTCTACACCATCCACTGCCTGACCCTCATCACCATCCACTGCCTGAGCCTCATCACCATCCACTGCCTGACCCTCATCACATCCTCCTGACCCTCATCACCATCATGCCTGATCCCATCTCACCATACCACTGCCTGACCCTCATCACCATCCACTGCCTGCCTCATGCACCCTCTGACTCATCACCATCCACTGCCTGACCTCATCCATCATCTGACCATCTCAACTGCCTGACCCTCATCACCATCCAACTGCCTGACGCCTCATCACCATCCACTGCCTGACCCTCATCACCATCCACTGCCTGACCTCATCACCACCCATGCCGACCTCATCACATCCTGCCTGACCCTCATCACCATCCACTGCCTGATCCTCATCACCATCCACTGCCTGACCCTCATCACCATCCACTGCCTGACCTCTCATCACCATCCGCTGCCCTATCCCATCATCTACCATCCACTGCCTGACCCTCATCACCATCCATGCCTGACCCTCATCACATCCATGCCTGACCTCATCACCATCCACTGCCTGACCCTCATGCGACCTATCCACTGCCTGACCCTCATCACCATCCACTGCCTGATCCTCATCACCATCCGCTGCCTGACCCTCATCACCATCCACTGCCTGACCTCATCACCATCCACTGCCTGACCCTCATCACCATCCATGCCTGACCTCATCACCATCACTGCCTGACCTCATCACCATCCACTGCCTGACCCTCATCACCATCCATGCCTGACTCATCACCATCCTGCCTGACCCTCATCACCATCCACTGCCTGACCCTCATCACCATCCACTGCCTGACCCTCATCACCAATCCACTGCCTGACCCTCATCACCATCCACTGCCTGACCCTCATCACCAATCCACTGCCTGAGCCTCATCACCATCCACTGCCTGACCTCTCACATCCACTGCCTGACCCTCATCACCATCCACTGCCTGACCTCATCACCATCCATTGACCTCATCCATCCACTGCCTGACCTCATCACCATCCACTGCCTGAGCCTCATCACCATCCACTGCCTGAGCCTCATCACCATCCACTGCCTGAGCCTCATCACCATCCACTGCCTGAGCCTCATCACCATCCACTGCCTGAGCCTCATCACCATCCACTGCCTGAGCCTCATCACCATCCACTGCCTGACCCTCATCACCATCCACTGCTGACCTCACACCATCCATGCCTGACCCTCATCACCATCCACTGCCTGAGCCTCATCGCCATCCACTGCCTGACCCTCATCACCATCCACTGCCTGACCCTCATCACCATCCACTGCCTGACCCTCATCACCATCCACTGCCTGACCCTCATCACCATCCAATGCCTGACCCTCATCGCCATCCACTGCCTGACCCTCATCACCATCCGCTGCCTGACCCTCATCACCATCCACTGCCTGACCCTCATCACCATCCAATGCCTGACCCTCATCACCATCACTGCCTGACCCTCATCACCATCCACTGCCTGACCCTCATCACCATCCACTGCCTGACCCTCATCACCATCTACTGGAAACCTCCAATAGGGGAAAGGTCCCTAAAACCATCCCCGTCCCTCCGAGCCTGAAGGCCACAGTGATGGTCAGTGACTAGTGTTAGATACTTACAGAAGCGGTTATGTCAAAATCCAGGGCAGGGGCAGAGATTTCAAGATGAACTCTTCTTTAATGGTCATTGATCACAGGATCATTTCATCACTACGCATTACAGCGGTGATCTCCGCCTTCCTCAGGTAATTTTTTTCTTGTTTCGGTGGTGATCTCCGCCTTCCTCTGGTGATTTTTTTCTTGTTTCGACGGTGAACTCCTCCTTCGTCAGGTGATTTTTTTCTCAGTTCGGCGGTGGACTTCACCTTCCTCAGGTAAACCTTTCTTGTTTCACCGTGGACTTTGCCATCCTCAGGTGATCCTTTCTAATTTCACCGTGGACTTTGCCATCCTCAGGTGATCCTTTCTCATTTCATCGTGGACTTTGCCTTCCTCAGGTCACCCTTTCTCATTTCACCGTGGACTTTGCCATCCTCAGGTGATCCTTTCTCATTTCACCATGGACTCTGCCTTCCTCAGGTGATCCTTTCTCGTTTCACTGTGGACTTTGCCTTCCTCAGGTGATTCTTTCTTGTTTCGGTGGTGAACTCCGCCTTCGTCAGGTGATTCTTTCTTATTTCGGTGGTGAACTCCACCTTCCTCAGGTGATTTTTTTTACGTTTCGGCAGTGGACTTCGCCTTACTCGGGTGTTTATTCTTGTTTCGGCAGTGATCTCCGCCTTCCTCAGGTGATTTTTCTCGTTTTGCCAGTGGTCTTCGCCTTCCTCAGGTGATTCTTTCTCGTTGCGGTGGTGAACTCTGCCTTCCTCAGGTGATTCTTTCTCGTTTCGCCATGGACTTTGCCTTCCTCAGGTGACTCTTTCTCATTGCAGTGGTGAACTCTGCCTTCCTCAGGTGATTCTTTCTCGTTTCGCCGTGGACTTTGCCTTCCTCAGGTGATTCTTTCTCGTTGTGGTGGTGAACTCTGCCATCCTCAGGTGATTCTTTCTCGTTTCGCCGTGGACTTTGCCTTCCTCAGGTGATTCTTTCTCGTTGCGGTGGTGTACTCTGCCTTCCTCAGGTGACTCTTTCTCGTTGCGGTGGTGAACTCTGCCTTCCTCAGGTGACTCTTTCTCGTTGCGGTGGTGAACTCTGCCTTCCTCAGGTGACTCTTTCTCGTTGCGGTGGTGAACTCTGCCTTCCTCAGGTGACTCTTTCTCGTTGCGGTGGTGAACTCTGCCTTCCTCAGGTGACTCTTCCTCGTTGCGGTGGTGAACTCTGCCTTCCTCAGGTGACTCTTTCTCGTTGCAGTGGTGAACTCTGCCTTCCTCAGGTAATTCTTTCTCGTTGCGGTGGTGAACTCTGCCTTCCTCAGGTGACTCTTTCTCGTTTCGCTGTGGACTTTGCCTTCCTCAGGTGATTCTTTCTCGTTGCGGTGGTGAACTCTGCCTTCCTCAGTGATAATTAGTGCCAGTTGGTGCTTTCTAAAGGAAACATGAACGGCTGATAACAGAGGATAACAGCTTTACAATAAAAAAACAGAATCATTTATTTATAAAGTGGAAAGAATGAATGAACACTACATTTTTCTTACTATAGAAATATATAAATATCACTACATACTTATAACATTAAAGTAAACACTATGGAAAAAGTTGCTATCCTCAATAAGCCGCAAATAGAATAATAACAATGTATATAAAATGAAGATCACACTGAGGATCTTGGCTGATGACTCACGGTGACCGGTGGTCTTTCCGACCTGAAGCGGCGCACCTGTGTGGTGATCGCTGTCACACCGGAGCTCTAATACCTCGGTTATGGTGTGACTACAAACCGTCCAAACTCACTCTGGGATGGTAACTCTGATGTCTCCTCTATGTGACCACCCGGGTCAGTGTCTCCCTCGGTGCACCCCCTCTCTCTCGTATCTTTGGTCAGGGACTGGTGGACTGTCCTCAGATAGACTCATCATGGAAGGTGCCAATCTGAACTTCCACAGCATCTACTCAGCGTGACTGCCAGGTAGTCCTAACAGATTAAGTATTTTCTCCTCCGGAGCAGAGTCTGGCTGCACATGACCTGGCACACATACTTTCTTGCCTCCCCTGTCCTAGTGCTCTCAAATGGAACTTCTGCTAGCCAGGTGATTCCGACTGCGGTGAGTGATGGACCGGTTAGATATTCTCCAGTTTCCTCTCCAACTGACCGCTGTGGGTAATGGCTCTGCGTCCAACACTGACATTCCTAGTTTGCAGTCGTGCATAACTCCTGTGTCTCTATCTCATGACCCTCAATACTGATGTCACCACAGGGCATTCCATACACTGCCCCATGCACACTAGGCCTTTAATGCCACTGCCAGTTCTGGGATGCCATGTGTGCCGTCTTCTGGACTAGCCGATTGTGCCCGTCTTACCCTGTGCCACATGGTCTGCCGTCTTCATGGATAAGCTGAATGTTGCCCGTCCTCCACTCTCGCTGTGTCCTCTACATGGCTTCTTCTTACCCCTCCTCTACTGCTCGCTGTGTCCTCTACATGGCTCTTGCCTTCCTCCATGCTCACTGTGCCTCCTCTGCTCGCTGTGCCCCTACATGGCTTCTTTGTCCATCCTCCACTGCTCGTGTGTCCTTTACATGGCTTCTTCCCGATCCTCCACTGCTGCGTGTCCTCCAAGTGGCTTCTTGCCCTGTCTTCCACTGCTCACTGTGTCCTCTACATGGCAATATTTTCCTCCAGGATTGTCTTGTATTTAGATTCATCTTCCATCACCTCTGATTAGTGTCCCTGCTCCTCTGAAGAAAAGCTTCCCACAGGACCCCTGCCTCCACCATGTGTGATGGTGGGGAATGGGGCTCTACGGGATCTGCAGGTTAGTTTCCTCCACACATGGTGTTTTGTACTAGCCAGTTCTCCTTTGGGCTACCTCTGACCAGGCCCTGGTCTCCACTGCTCGCTGTGTCCTCTACATTACTTCTTCTTTGCCCCATCTTCCACTGCTCGCTGTGTCCTCTACATGGCTTCTTCTTGCCACGTCTCCACTGCTCGCTGTGTGTCCTCCTACATGGCTTTCTCTTTCCCCATCCTCCACTGATCGCTGTGTCCTCTACATGGTTCTCCTTGCCCGTCCTCCACTGATTGCTGTCCTCTACATGGCCTTCTTCGTGCCCTGTCCTCCACTGCTCACTGTGTCCTCTACATGGATTCTCTTGCCCTGTCCTCCACTGCTCGCTTGTGTCCCCTACATGGCTTCTTCTTACCCCGTCCTCCACTGCACAGCAGGACCCTGCCTCCACCATGTGTGATGGTGGGGATGGGGCTCTCACGGTGATCTGCAGGGTTAGTTTCCTCCACACATGGTGTTTTGTACTTAGCCCAGTTCTCCTTTGGGCTCCTCTGACCAGAGCCCTGGTCTCCACTGCTCGCTGTGCCCCTACATTACTTCTTCTTGCCCCATCTTCCACTGCTCACTGTGTCCTCTACATGGCTTCTTCTTGCCACGTCTTCCACTGCTCGCTGTGTCCTCTACATGGCTTCTCCTTTCCCCATCCTCCACTGATCGCTGTGTCCTCTACATGGCTTCTTCTTGCCCGTCCTCCACTGATCACTATGTCCTCTACATGGCCTCTTCGTGCCTTGTCCTCCACTGCTCACTGTGTCCTCTACATGGATTCTTCTTGCCCTGTCCTCCACTGCTCGCTGTGTCCCCTACATGGCTTCTTCTTACCCCGTCCTCCACTGCTCACTGTGTCCTTTAAATGGCTTCTCCTTGCCCCGTCCTCCACTGCTCGCTGTGTCTTCTACATTGCTTCTTCTTTCCCCATCCTACACTACTCGCTGTGCCCCCTACATGGCTTCTTCTTGTCCCGTCCTTCACTTCTTACTATGTCCTCTACATGGCTTCTCCTTGCCCCATCCTCCACTTCTCGCTGTGTCCTCTACATGGCTTCTTCTTACCCCGTCCTCCACTGCTCGCTGTGTCCTCTACATGGCTTCTCCTTGCCCTGTCCTCCTCTGCTCGCTGTGCCCCCTACATGGCTTCTTCTTGTCGGGTCCTCCACTGCTCGGTGTCCTCTACATGGCTTCTCCTTGCCCCATCCTCTACTGCTCGGTGTGTCCTCCACATGGCTTCTTCTTGCCCTGTCTTCCACTGCTCACTGTGTCCTCTACATGGCAATATTTTCCTCCAGGATTGTCTTGTATTTAGATTCATCTTCCATCACCTCTGATTAGTGTCCCTGCTCCTCTGAAGAAAAGCTTCCCCACAGCAGGACCCTGCCTCCACCGTGTGTGATGGTGGGGATGGGCTCTCACGGTGATCTGCAGGGTTAGTTTAATCCACACATGGTGTTTTGTACTTAGCCCAGTTCTCCTTTGGGCTCCTCTGACCAGAGCCCTGGTCTCCACTGCTCGCTGTGTCCTCTACATTACTTCTTCTTGCCCCATCTTCCACTGCTCGCTGTGTCCTCTACATGGCTTCTTCTTGCCACGTCTTCCACTGCTCGCTGTGTCCTCTACATGGCTTCTCCTTTCCCCATCCTCCACTGATCACTGTGTCCTCTACATGGTTCTCCTTGCCCCATCCTCCACTGATTGCTATGTCCTCTACATGGCCTCTTCGTGCCCTGTCCTCCACTGCTCACTGTGTCCTCTACATGGATTCTTCTTGCCCTGTCCTCCACTGCTCGCTGTGTCCCCTACATGGCTTCTTCTTACCCCGTCCTCCACTGCTCACTGTGTCCTTTAAATGGCTTCTCCTTGCCCCAATCTCCATTGCTCGCTGTGTCTTCTACATTGCTTCTTCTTTCCCCATCCTACACTACTCGCTGTGCCCCCTACATGGCTTCTTCTTGTCCCGTCCTTCACTTCTTACTATGTCCTCTACATGGCTTCTCCTTGCCCCATCCTCCACTTCTCGCTGTGTCCTCTACATGGCTTCTTCTTACCCCGTCCTCCACTGCTCGCTGTGTCCTCTACATGGCTTCTCCTTGCCCTGTCCTCCTCTGCTCGCTGTGCCCCTACATGGCTTCTTCTTGTCGGGTCCTCCACTGCTCGGTGTCCTCTACATGGCTTCTCCTTGCCCCATCCTCTACTGCTCGGTGTGTCCTCCACATGGCTTCTTGTTGCCCTGTCTTCCACTGCTCACTGTGTCCTCTACATGGCAATATTTTCCTCCAGGATTGTCTTGTATTTAGATTCATCTTCCATCACTTCTGATTAGTGTCCCTGCTCCTCTGAAAGAAAGCTTCCCCACAGCAGGACCCTGCCTCCACCATGTGTGATGGTGGGGATAGGGCTCTCACGGTGATCTGCAGGGTTAGTTTCCTCCACACATGGTGTTTTGTACTTAGCCCAGTTCTCCTTTGGGCTCCTCTGACCAGAGCCCTGGTCTCCACTGCTCGCTGTGTCCTCTACATTACTTCTTCTTGCCCCATCTTCCACTGCTCGCTGTGTCCTCTACATGGCTTCTTCTTGCCACGTCTTCCACTGCTCGCTGTGTCCTCTACATGGCTTCTCCTTTCCCCATCCTCCACTGATCACTGTGTCCTCTACATGGGTTCTCCTTGCCCCATCCTCCACTGATTGCTATGTCCTCTACATGGCCTCTTCGTGCCCTGTCCTCCACTGCTCGCTGTGTCCTCTACATGGATTCTTCTTGCCCTGTCCTCCACTGCTTACTGTGTCCCCTACATGGCTTCTTCTTACCCCGTCCTCCACTGCTCACTGTGTCCTCCACATGGCTTCTTCTTGCCCCACCCTCCACTGCTCACTTTGTCCTCTTCATGGCTTCTTCTGGCCCCATCCTCCACTGCTTGCTGTGTCCTCTAATTACTTTTTCTTGCCCTGTCCTCTACTGCTCGCTGTGTCCTCTGCATGGCTTCTTCTTGCCCCGTCCTCCACTGCTCACTGTGTCCTCTACATGGCTTCTTCTTTCCCCATCCTCCACAGCTCACTGTGACCACTACATGGCATCTTCTTGTCCCATCCTCCACTCCCCGTTGTGTCCTCTATATGACTTCTTGCACCGTCCTCCACTGCTCGCTGTGTCCTCTACATGACTTCTTGTCCCATCCTCCACTGCTCATTGTGTCCTCTACATGGCTTCTTCTTGCGCCATCCTCTATTGCTTGCTGTGTCCTCTACATGGCTTCTTTTGTCCCATCCTCCACTGCATGCTGTGCCCTCTACATGGCTTCTTCGTGCCCCATCCTCCACTGCTTGCCGTGTCCTCTACATGACTTCTTGTCCCATCCTCCACTGCTCGCTGTGCCCTCTACATGGCTTCTTCTTGCTCCGTCCTCTACTGCTCGCTGTGTTCTCTACATGTCGTCTTCTTGCCCCGTACTCCTCTGTTCTCTACTCCACACCTTTATCCCTGACTTGTCTGGCAGGTTCCTTGGTTTTCATGATGCTATTTGATCCCTGACCTGTCTGGTGCGTTCCTTGGTTTTCATGATGATGTTTATCCCTGACCTGTCTGGTGAGCTCCTTGGTTTTCATGATGCTGTTCATCCCTGACCTGTCTGGCGTGTTCCTTGGTTTTCATGATGCTGTTCATCCCTGACCTGTCTGGTGGGTTCCTTGGCTTTCATGATGCTGTTTGATCCCTGAGGAGAAATCACCCAAGAGGAGGAGAAGTGCTAATGATGTGACTTCTTCTTGGGGGCTGAATAGTAGTGAACATCACAATTTTCAGATTTATATGTGTAAAATATTTAGAAATCCAGGAATCATTTTCTTTTCACAAATATTTGTACTTAGTGTTGGGAAAAACGTCTCAGCTTGTGAATATAATGTGAAGAAAGAAGGATACGTTAACAGGGTATGAATACTTTTTCAAGGCTCCGTATAAATGAATGCACACCCTTGTGTTATGTGATCAGTAATTTGTATATCAACATTGCTGTAATCCCATGGGTGCATGATCCTCGCCCCTCAGCTTGTGTATTGTGTGTAATGTATATAACATCCTCACGCTCTCATATAACTACCGGTATATACAGGGCTGCAGCGCTCTCTGGTGCTTAGTACAGAGATTACCATTATCAGTATACAGTCCTGCAGCGCCCTCTGGTGCTTAGTACAGAGATTACCATTATCAGTATACAGTCCTGCAGCGCTCTCTGGTGCTCACTACAGAGATTACTATTGTCACTATACAGTGTAGCAGCGCCCTCTGGTGCTCACTACAGAGATTACTATCATCACTATACAGTGCTGCAGCGCCCTCTGGTGCTCACTACAGAGATTACCATCATCAGTATACAGTGCTGCAGTACCCTCTGGTGCTCACTACAGAGATTACTATCATCAGTATACAGTGCTGCAGCGCCCTCTGGTGCTCACTACAGAGATTACTATCATCAGTATACAGTGTAGCAGCGCCCTCTGGTGCTTAGTACAGAGATTACTATCATCAGTATACAGTGCTGCAGCGCCCTCTGGTGCTCACTACAGAGATTACTATCATCAGTATACAGTGCTGCAGCGCCCTCTGGTGCTTAGTACAGAGATTACTATCATCAGTATACAGGGCTGCAGCGCCCTCTGGTGCTCACTACAGAGATTACTATCATCAGTATACAGTGCTGCAGCGCCCTCTGGTGTGTACTACAGAGATTACTATCATCTGTATACATTGCTGCAGCGCCCTCTGGTGCTCACTACAGAGATTACTATCATCAGTATACAGTGTAGCAGCGCCCTCTGGTGCTTAGTACAGAGATTACTATCATCAGTATACAGTGCTGCAGCGCCCTCTGGTGCTTAGTACAGAGATTACTATCATCAGTATACAGGGCTGCAGCGCCCTCTGGTGCTTAGTACAGAGATTACTATCATCAGTATACAGTGCTGCAGCGCCCTCTGGTGCTTAGTACAGAGATTACTATCATCAGTATACAGGGCTGCAGCGCCCTCTGGTGCTTAGTACAGAGATTACTATCATCAGTATACAGTGCTGCAGCGCCCTCTGGTGCTTAGTACAGAGATTACTATCATCAGTATACAGTGCTGCAGCGCCCTCTGGTGCTTAGTACAGAGATTACTATCATCAGTATACAGTGCTGCAGCGCCCTCTGGTGCTTAGTACAGAGATTACTATCATCAGTATACAGTGCTGCAGCGCCCTCTGGTGCTTAGTACAGAGATTACTATCATCAGTATACAGTGCTGCAGCGCCCTCTAGTGCTCACTAAAGAGATTACTATCATCAGTATACAGTGCTGCAGCGCCCTCTGTGCTCACTACAGAGATTACTATCATCAGTATACAGTGCTGCAGCGCCCTCTGGTGCTTAGTACAGAGATTACTATCATCAGTATACAGTGCTGCAGCGCCCTCTGGTGCTCACTACAGAGATTACTATCATCAGTATACAGTGCTGCAGCGCCCTCTGGTGCTACACTACAGAGATTACTATCATCAGTATACAGTGCTGCAGCGCCCTCTGGTGCTCACTACAGAGATTACTATCATCAGTATACAGTGCTGCAGCGCCCTCTGGTGCTCACTACAGAGATTACTATCATCAGTATACAGGGCTGCAGCGCTCTCTGGTGTTTAGTACAGAGATTACTATCATCAGTATACAGTGCTGCAGCGCTCTCTGGTGCTCACTACAGAGATTACTCTCATCAGTATACAGTGCTGCAGCGCCCTCTGGTGCTTAGTACAGAGATTACTATCATCAGTATACAGTGCTGCAGCGCCCTCTGGTGCTCACTACTGATTATCATCAGTATACAGTGCTGCAGCGCCCTCTGGTGCTTAGTACAGAGATTACTATCATCAGTATACAGTGCTGCAGCGCCCTCTGGTGCTCACTACAGAGATTACTATCATCAGTATACAGGCTGCAGCGCTCTCTGGTGTTTAGTACAGAGATTACTATCATCAGTATACAGTGCTGCAGCGCTCTCTGGTGCTCACTACAGAGATTACTCTCATCAGTATACAGTGCTGCAGCGCCCTCTGGTGCTTAGTACAGAGATTACTATCATCAGTATACAGTGCTGCAGCGCCCTCTGGTGCTCACTACTGATTATCATCAGTATACAGTGCTGCAGCGCCCTCTGGTGCTTAGTACAGAGATTACTATCATCAGTATACAGTGCTGCAGCGCCCTCTGGTGCTTAGTACAGAGATTACTATCATCAGTATACAGTGCTGCAGCACCCTCTGATGCTCACTACAGAGATTACTATCACAGTATACAGTGCTGCAGCGCCCTCTGGTGCTTAGTACAGAGATTACTATCATCAGTATACAGTGCTGCAGCGCCCTCTGGTGCTCACTACAGAGATTACTATCACAGTATACAGTGCTGCAGCGCCCTCTGGTGCTCACTACAGAGATTACTATCATCAGTATACAGTGCTGCAGCGCCCTCTGGTGCTCACTACAGAGATTACTATCATCAGTATACAGTGCTGCAGCGCCCTCTGGTGTTCACTACAGAGATTACTATCATCAGTATACAGTGCTGCAGCGCCCTCTGGTGCTCATTACAGAGATTACTATCATCAGTATACAGTGCTGCAGCGCCCTCTGGTGCTCACTACTGATTATGATTATCAGCCCTGAAGAAGACAGAAAAGGTAAACCACCCGGTACCAGAAAAAAACGGTGGCAACCGGCGTCCGACCGGACCTCAGCACACGAACAAGGCCATCAGAGAATCCCCCCCCCCCCCGTGACCGGAGCCGCCTGGTCAAGTCCTACGCCGTCAGCTGGAGACCAGCGGAAGGGGGACCGGCCCCCGCAGGAGAGACTGGAAGAGTGGGAGTGTGTCCAGGGAGCCTGGATGGACAGGCGACTGAGCCAAAAGAACCAAGCTCCCCGGGGCCAGAAGGGCGCCAACATGACGACCCTCGCCTACCTGACCTTCCGAAGCACCGCAGGAACCCCAACCAAGGGAGGGAAGGGACACGGAAGGCCCAAGGACCAGGGGATCAGAAGAGTGACCCCGGGCCGGACTCCTGGAATCAGAGAACAGAATCAACACACCAGACTGTGTTCTCGAGTGGCAAAGAAAGCTATCTTCAGAAGGCCCAACCCGGCCACAATCGGAGCGAAAACAAACCCACTCAGATCCAGGGCCCACTGCTCCCGTCGGTTCAAACCTGACGGCTCACGAGTATATACTCCAATACATATCGCTGAGGAGTTCGCTACTTACTATACCTCACTTTATAATCTTAGTTGTGACTCGGACACCATCCGGCCCTCCAAAGCCTGGAGATCTGCCCTCTTAGACAGGGCAAGATTACCTAAAATCTCTACAGATCAACTGTCCCATCTTAATGCCCCATCATAGAATCTGAAATCTCCCAAGTTGTCCGCGCTTCTACAATCTTCCCTGGCCCGGATGGGTTTTCCTTCCCGTATTATGCTCAGTTTCTCTCAATCCTCTCTCCATAACTCTTACGCTTATTTAACAACTAGCTTGAAAAGGGCGGCATCAGAGGGAAAGGTTTGGAGGCTTCTACTGCGACCCCCCCAAACCAGGGACATCTATTGACTTCTCCTGGGAATTTTCGCCCAATTGCATTGTTAAATTGCAATATCAAAATTTACGCTAAAATCTGGACCAATAGGTCATGTCTGTCCTCCCTACACTCATTCACCCAGGTCAGGCTGGCTGTGTGTCTGGTAGAGACTAGAGAGGGCATGAGGCACCTGATCTCTTGGATGTGGTGGAGAGGGGGAGCCTCCCCAGTGTATTCCTGTCACTTGACGCCGAAAAAGCCTTTGACAGGGTACACTGGGTGTACATTGCTGACACCTTGCAAAGATTTGGCTTGGTTGGTCGGGTCTCCAGAGCAATTATGGCTCTCTATACGAACCCTTGTGCCTCGGTTTGGGCTTTGGGTTATAAGTCTCGTGTATTCCCTATCACCAATGGAACCCACCAGGGCTGCCCCCTCTCATCCTTGCTCTGGTCATGGAGCCTCTTGCTGCCATCGTCAGACAGTGGTTGGAAAGACTGAGCACAAACTTGGCCTGTACGCCGATGATGCTGTCCTGACCTGCACCGCCCGTCCTGACTCCCTGCAGGCGGTCACTTCTATTTTACATCACTTCTCCTCGGCTTCCCTGTATAAGCTCAATTTGATCAAATCCACCATCTTCCCTTTATTTCTCCCAACTCCATTTCAATTGCAAATTCAAGCAAAATATCCCTTCATTTGGTCTCCCTCGGGTTTTACCTACTTAGTTATTAAAATAACCCACATTTCCGACACTGTCCACATTAATTGTGAAACAACCCGGCCAGACATCAAAAAGGAAATGGCTCACTTCTCACATACATTTCTATCATGGACGGCGAGAAGTCAAACAACCACAATGTCCTTTACTTCAATATCTATTGTTCTATGCGCTCTTGCTCTTTACCTTCACCGCCCCATCCCCCCTCCATCACCACTCATCCACATCAGCCCCTCTCTCCTGCCCTACCCTATGTACAGCTCCCATGCCATCTTCAGTTTACTGAAGATTCTCAGCCCATCATATTCTAACATTTGTCGTCATAAACAAAGTCCAAAATCCAAAAACTATCTGCTCTTCCTCTTTTTGCTGCTGCTCCTCTCAGGTGATATCTCCCCCAACCCTGGTCCACCCTCTAACTTCAACCCCTCTCCCACCACACATAGAAACTCCACTAACCTCATTACCATCACTTGCACTCCTTCATCTCCCTCTTTTAACTGCGCTCTCTGGAATCCACGGTCTGTATGCAACAAACTTCCTTTCATTCACAATTACTTCCTTTCCAACTCTCTCAACCTGCTGGCCTTCACAGAAACCTGGATCCAGGATTCAGACACTGCTTCCCCGGCTGCCATTTCTCACGGTGGCCTACACTTCTCTCACTCCCCTAGACCTGGGAACAGACGTGGTGGTGGAGTTGGCTTCCTCCTGTCCCCACAATGTACTTTCCAGGTCATTCCTCCAGCCCCATCACTCTCATTCCCTTCTTTTGAGGTCCATACCATTAGGCTATTCCATCCCCTCCACCTCAAAGTAGCAGTGGTATACCGCGCCCCAGGGTCACCCACCAAGTTCCTCGACCATTTCTCCGCTTGGCTCCCGCATTTCATGTCCTCAGATTTACCAACCCTTATTCTGGGAGACTTTAACATTCCCATAAACAGCCCCATCTCCCCATCTGCATCCCAGCTCCTATCTCTAACTACCTCTCTTGGCCTATCACAGCTCTCAACCTCTGAGACGCACGAAAACGGTAACACCCTTGACCTGGACTTTACCCTGCTCTGCTCATCCTCCCTCTTGGATAACTCACCTCTACTCTCTGACCACAACATTCTCTCCTTCTCACTCACTAACCCTAGGCCAACACAGCCCAATCCTACCTATCACACATCCAGAAATCTACAGGCCATTAACCCTCAGGCACTCACAGACTCCCTCATCTCATCTCTGTCCCCAATCTCTTCAATCTCCTGTCCAGATCAGGCAGTAAATCACTACAATGACTCTCTCAGAAGCTCCTGGATCAAGTAGCGCCCCTCACCCGCAGAACCTCCAAACATAGAATAATACAGCCCTGGCTCACATCACAAACTCGATTCCTCCAGCGATGCTCCAGGAGTGCTGAACGTTTATGGAGGAAAACTCGCTCACCAGGAGACTTTATCCACTATAAATTCATGCTCAAAACCTACAACTCTGCCCTTCACCTTGCCAAACAGACCTACACCACCCTGATCTCCTCACTATCCAACAATCCAAAAAAACTCTGACACCTTTCACTCTCTCCTCAGTCCTAAAGTGCAGGCCCCCATCACTGACCTCTGTGCTGATGACCTGGCCTCTTACTTCATGGAGAAAATAGACAACATCCGCCAGGAAATCAGCTCTCAGCCTCCAAGCACTGCCACCCCCATTCTTCCCCACATCTCCTCCGGCTCATTCTCCACATTTGACACAGTCACAGAAGAAGAAGTCTCCAGGCTCCTCTCTTCCTCTCGTCCCACCACATGCACTACTGACCCCATTCCCTCACACCTGCTCCAGTCCCTCTCCCCAGTCGTCACCACTCACTTAACCAAAATCTTCAATCTCTCCCTCTCTTCTGGCATCTTCCCCTCCTCCTTCAAACACTCGATCATTACTCCATTATTAAAGAAAACCACTCTCAACCCATCATGCACAAATAACTACAGACTAGTCTCCAATCTCCCCTTCATCTCTAAACTCCTGGAGCGCCTGGTCTATTTCCGCCTCACCCGTTACCTCTCCGCTCACTCTCTGCTAGACCCATTACAGTCTGGTTTCCGCCCCTTCACTCTACAGAAACCGCCCTCATCAAAGTGACCAATGACCTTCTGACAGCAAAACGTAATGGTGACCGCTCTCTGCTTATTCTCCTTGATCTCTCTGCAGCTTTTGACACTGTCGACCATCAGCTCCTACTCTCTATGCTGTACTCTATTGGTATAAAGGACACTGCTCTCTCCTGGCTCTCCTCCTATCTCTCTGACCGCTCTTTCAGTGTATCATTTTCTGGCTTCACTTCCTCTCACTATTGGGGTCCCTCAGGGTTCAGTCCTCTTCTCTCTCTACACAGCCCCGTTCTACTCCCACCCTCTGCCAACCTCCCTAAACCTGACATCTCTCTCTCGGTGTGCGGCACCACAATAATGCCTAGTCAGCAGGCTCGCTGTCTCGGTGTTTTGATGGACACAGATCTCTCCTTCACCCCGTATATACAATCTCTCACCCGCTCCAGTTGCTTGCACCTGAAAAATATCTCCAGAATTCGCCCTTTCTTCACCATGGAAACAACTAAAACCCTCACCGTGGCCCTGATCCATTCCCGCCTTGACTACTGTAATTTTTTATTAGCTGGCCTCCCCCACAGTAAGCTTTCCCCTCTCCAGTCTATCCTCAATGCAGCAGCCAGGATCACCTATCTAGCAAAAGGTTACTCAGATGTTACTGCTCTGTGCCAGTCACTGTATTGGCTGCCCGTATACTATAGGATCCGCTCTGTGCCAGTCATTGCATTGGCTGCCCGTACACTATAGGATCCGCTCTGTGCCAGTCACTACATTGGCACAGAGCGGATCCTATAGTGTATAGGCAGCCAGTGTAGTGACTGGCACAGAGCGGATCCTATAGTGTACGGGCAGCCAGTCACTACATTGGCTGCCCGTACACTATAGGATCCGCTCTGTTCCAGTCACTGCAATGGCTACCCGTACACTATAGAATCCAATTCAAATTGCTCGCCGTCACCCACAAAGCTATTCATGGTGCGGCACCTTCTTACCTCTCCACCCTCATCTCTGTCTACCACCCCACCAGTCCCCTTCGCTCTGAACGCGACCTCAGGCTAACATCGGCATTAATCCGAACCTCCTATTCCCAACTCCAAGACTTCTCTCGAGCTGCACCAATCCTCTGGAATGCTCTACCCCAAGAAATTAGGACCATCCACAACTTTCATAGCTTCAGACACCCCTTAAAAACACTCCTCTTCAGGGCGGCCTATCCTTCTACCTAACAGTAGTCATTTAGACATAAAGATATTCATTGTTATAAGCCCCTGTACTTTGTGTTCCCATCCCGTCTTAGATTGTAAGCTCCTTTGAGCAGGGTCACCTTCATTTTTTGCCTTATTGTATTTCCTAAGTTGATTCTATGTTTCTTGTATGTAACTACTGTTCTGCATTACCTTTCTGTACCGTATATTTTTCTTATATGTACCGGTGTACTGTAAAGCGCTGCGGAATATGTTGGCGCTATACAAATAAAGTTTTTATAAAGCATCATTGGTAACCTCTCTATGTGGATAGAGCGGGGCATCCATAAAATCTGACCTTTATAACACATCGGGTCTTAGATCATTTTCGGAGCTGGTTGATAAATATTCCCGACCCAAAACTACTTTACCAATTTTTGCAGATCCGCCATTTTTTTGAATGCTCATCATCTCTTTGGGAGCCCCCCCCCCCCCCCTTCCTCTACTAATGACCCGCCACAAAGATATTATAAACCTAACACCCAGATCGCACGTGGTATCTCTATTTTATATCATTTGTTACTTTCCCACAGCAATATAGATAAACTACCCTTTATGTTTAGATAGGAATCCATTCTTTCCTTCTCGGCTACATCGGAGGACTGGCTTAACACAGTAACTCACCCCTCTAAGTTTTCCTCGTGTATCAATCATCTTGAGCAGGGGAAACAATTTAATTACATTGGTACATTGCTACTACCCAGTTGGCTAAGTTCTACCCCAGGTAAGGCTGCTTTCACACTGCAGTTTTTTCACTGATCAGTGTACATGAGATTTGTGTGCCAAAACCAGGAGTCTCCAAAACTCAGAACAGGGGTCAATCTTTCAATTATAGTTTCTCTGCAAGTTCCTCTCCTGGTTCCTCTCCTGGTTTTGGCACACAAATCTGATGGACACTGATCAGTGAAAAAACTGCAGTGTGAAAGCAGCCTTATCCGTTAAACAGCTTTAGGCTATGTGCACATCAGTCGGTTCTGCATTTCTGCAGACCGACCGGGAACCGGAGGACACTGGCAGAAACTGAGTTTTGTGCTCAGCAGTGTCCCTCGTTTTTTGCTCGTTTTCCGCCCGGTTTTACAGCGTTTTTCTCGGCGGTTTTGAAAACTGAGTTTTTAGTGCACTTGTTCAGCTGAAACGGTGGAAAAACGGAGGAAAGAAGTCACTTGCTCTATTTTTGGAAACCGGTGAAAACTCAGTTTTGACTGAAAACGACCAGAAGAAAAACGTTGTAATGTAGACAGAGTTTTCTAAAATCCATTGACTAGCATGTTAATCCAACCGGAGGATAGGATTAACATAAATTAACATAAAACTGAGCGGAAAACGCCGACGGAAAACGTCCAAAAGCAGCCCACAAACCGACTGATGTGCACATACCCTTACACATCCAACTTCTGTACAGATCTCTGGTTGCAGTGAAATCATGGACACATTGTACACCGCCACAAAATATAACAATGTGTCCATGATTTCACTGCAACCAGAGATCTATTCAGAAGTTGGACACAGAAGTTGGTGTGTAAAACAGCCCTTATGGCCCCTTTACACGCGGCTACAGGTAACAGGTTTTCCACAGGTAACTTACTGGTTGCAGTGAAATCATGGAGACAAGGTTCTATCTTGTTGCTGTGTACAAATGGAATAATCTCTCCATGATTTCACTGCAACCAGTAAGTTACCTGTGGAAAACCTGTTACCTGTAGCTACGTGTAAAGGTACCATTAGAGTGTGTTAACTAAACCAACCTGTGCCATGCGGTAACAATCGCAAATATAGGTTGCGCCGTGTCCTTCATCCAGGATCAGACTGCCTCAAAATGGTGAGTTCAGCTTTTAGTGGCTACTTGTCCCTCCTACCTAGTGACTTCATGGGACGGGGGTTCTAGAAGAGGCTCAGCCTGGTGCAGGTTCATAAAATTACACCTCTTTGCCAGATTTGCTGGTGGGCAGATATTATCTACAACCTGGGAAATGACACAAACATGTAAGAGGGGTCAGGGTGATCCCTAAAATACCAGCACCCAAAAAAAAAAAAAAAAAAAAATATGATTTATGCAATTAATATGCACTATTAAATTTTACTTAGAGGTAGATACTTTTTTTCCCCATCCAAAACACGCCACAAACAAAAAAATGCCCTACTGCGTTTTATGACACTGCCAGGTTGTAAATACCTGACTGGGGGAAGGAGTGAGGAAATAGACAGTGTGTTCCTACAAACAAAAAGGGGTGGAGACGTTTATCAGCTCTAGTTGTTTTCTAGAGCAATAGAAAAGAATTCATATTTTCCTGCCAAAGAGTTTTTAATCTCTTAAAAGTCTTAAAACTGCATTCTTTAATTACACCATAGGAGGGGAGTTGGAGAGGGAGGCTGTACAGCTTAGGCTGGTTTCACACTGCAGTTTCTTCCCTGATCAGTGTCCATCCAGTTTGTTCCAAAACCAGGAGAGTCTCCAAAACTCAGAACAGGGGGTCAATCTTACAATTATAGTTTCTCTGCAAGCTCCTCTCCTGATTTGGCACACAAACTGGATGGACACTGATCAGTGACAATCCTGCAGTGTGAAGCCAGCCCTAGATGTGTGCAAGAGGTTTGTTACACATAAAACATGAGGGGAAAGGTCATTGTCTCAGGGCTTTTAGCTCCCAGAGACCGGGGAAAACATTTCTATGTTATGGTCCTTTCGACATAAATGAGGCTGAAAAACATGCATCTATGCACACCCCAATATTTATAATTTTCCACTGGCCCTTCCAGTCTTATCATATTAGATCAATCCCTGAGAAATGCACTTGCCCCCCCTTTGTACACACTCCAGACCTGTCAAATACTCCTGTTGTAATTGCCTGGGCCTGTACAGGGTGTTCAGCTTCTATGAAGACTCTTCCTCTACTTAACCTTCACACCTCACCATTTGTATTGTGACTAAGATGACTTACAGGTGAATGTAAATTAGCACTTCAATGAGGAAGTAAATGAACTCTAGTGCCACCGAGTAAAGGTAGCATTCCTAATCATCATGTACTCTTTAACAAGCCTTAATAGCATTTAGGACTTGTGCCAGATTGTATGGATATAGAGATATCTTCCATGTTCATCACTCCTCCCCCCTCTAGTCACATATCTAGGGATTTATGATGTTTTTTGATAAATGTCTTTAACCAAAAATCAACCACATTGTCCTGTATAAACCACAAATCTTTATTGTTTAATAACTGTATAAAATAATTATTATATAACAAATCAGGCACAGCGTGGAGGTGCGGACACAAACCCTGAGATCAGTGACATCAATCAAGGTCCAGTTATGGCAGAACCGTCCTCAGTCCACAAACATCACAAGTCCTGATAAGTGTGAGGACGGCGGGTGGGGGACACCGGGGAGAAGGCAGCGTATGGAGAACGGTATGTGAGGTAAGACACCGGAGACCACGAGTCCCTGCACAGGCTGTCCCCGGGGTGGCACGCAACGTCTACTCCTCTCTGTTATCAGGCAGAGAGGACGATAGACACCTTTGCATCAGATACAAGAATCAGTGATAACGCTCCAGCACTGTAGAGATATCAGCCGCGTCGTATGACGGCTTCTACACCTCTTACAGGATGGATGTATTGTCCACTCGGATCAGCAGCAACAAAACCCACATATCCCAATGTGTACCAAGGCAGAGCAAGTCCGGATCCTGCAGCTACTGGGAACACCAGCAAAGGCTGAATGCAGCTCTGGAGGTAACCAGAGAATAAAACAAGGCGCTCAGGATCAGAGAGTGAAAGCAGAGCACAAATAACCCCCATCATCCCAGTCAGACGTGGAGCCGCACCTTCCACCATCGGATACTGCACCCAGGATAGTCCTCAATATAAAAACCTCTGTGCCCCCCCCCCTGACAGTGGAGGGATTCAATGTGCACTGCTCCATCTGCACTCCTGGGATTAATGCAGCATGTGTAAAATCAATCATTCCCGTACAACATCTGCATATGAGTGCCGCTCTACAATCCTAATGTCCTCTGTGGCTCCGGCACAGCCTCCTCCGCAGGCACCGCCTCCGCCACCTCCTCCGCAGGCACAGCCTCCGCCACCTCCTCCGCAGGCACAGCCTCCGCCACCTCCTCCGCAGGCACAGTCTCCGCCACCTCCTCCGCAGGCACAGCCTCCGCCACCTCCTCCGCAGGCACAGCCTCCGCCACCTCCATTCCACTATCTTCTCTGAATCGTGCAGACCGTGGCCTGCGGACGGAGCTTTCTTTCACTGGTTTGTGGCAGAGCGGGCAGGTGTCCTGGACGTACAGCCACTTCCTTAGACAGTCAATGTGGAATAAGTGTTTGCAGGAGGTGACCACAGCCACGTCCATGTCCTGTGGATAGAGGAGACAAACGAGGATAAGGGTACCGTTACACGTCGCAACATTGCAGGCAATGTCACTGGCAATTTGCTAGTTGCAGCGAAACCATGGACACATTGTTGCTGTGTACAAATAGAACAAAGTGTAACAATGTGTCCATGATTTCACTGCAACCATTATGTTGCAAGTGAAATTGCACGTAATGTTGCGACGTGTAACGGTACCCTAAGTGCTGAGCATGAGATGCTGCATGGTGCAGGGGTCATCTCACCTGGAAGCAGATTGAGCAGAGATCGTTGTAGGCGCTCAGCTGCTCCTTAGACGCCCGCGGTAAGGAGCCGACCTTGTTGGCAGCTTCCCTCCTCAGCAGGAAGCTCTTCCACCCGGACTCCGCCCTCAGCCAGACATTGACGTAGGAATGGATGATGACGATTACCATGCCGATCCAATTCCACTCACCGAACATGAAACTCCCAGGAGCCGTAAATCACCACGGTCAGCGCCACCAGGAAATCCAGCGCACGGTTCACCACATTCACACCGTAAATGACCTCATCCATCCGCTCCACCCCTCTGTCCTGGAACAGCCCCACCATGAACAGGGTGTAGATGAAGAGCATGCCCAGCGCCTGTGTGCAAGCAGAGACATGAAATACTCTGTACTGTTGCCTACTAGGTCCCTCCATATCAGACCCCCCTCCCCTGAATGCTGTGCTGCAGGGGATTCTGGCTCCGCCCACTAGGTCCCTCCATATCAGACCCCCCTCCCCTGAATGCTGTGCTGCAGGGGATTCTGGCTCGCCCACTAGGTCCCTCCATATCAGACCCCCCTCCCCCTGAATGCTGTGCTGCATGGGAGTCTGGCTCCGCCCACTAGGTCCCTCCATATCAGACCCCCCTCCCCCTGAATGCTGTGCTGCAGGGGATTCTGGCTCCGCCCACTAGGTCCCTCCATATCAGACCCCCCTCCCCCTGAATGCTGTGCTGCAGGGGATTCTGGCTCCGCCCACTAGGTCCCTCCATATCAGACCCCCCTCCCCCTGAATGCTGTGCTGCAGGGGATTCTGGCTCCGCCCACTAGGTCCCTCCATATCAGACCCCCCTCCCCTGAATGCTGTGCTGCAGGGGATTCTGGCTCCGCCCACTAGGTCCCTCCATATCAGACCCCTCCCCCTGAATGCTGTGCTGCAGGGGATTCTGGCTCCGCCCACTAGGTCCCTCCATATCAGACCCCGCTCCCCCTGAACGCTGTGCTGCAGGGGGATTCTGGCTCCGCCCACTAGGTCCCTCCATATCAGACCCCCTCCCCTGAAAGCTGTGCTGCAGGGGGATTCTGGCTCCGCCCACTAGGTCCCTCCATATCAGACCCCTCCCCCTGAAAGCTGTGCTGCAGGGGGATTCTGGCTCCGCCCACTAGGTCCCTCCATATCAGACTCCTCCCCCTGAATGCTGTGCTGCAGGGGATTCTGGCTCCGCCCCACTAGGTACCTCACATGCTCTTGTCCCTTCCGCAGCCTCCGATCTCCAGCCTGCCCTTGCTCTATGATCCTCCCCCTTTCCCGCTGTTCCTTCCTGGAGTTGGCGCTCACCTGCAGAGAGATCAGGAAGCAGCTGGACACGAGGATCACAATCCAGAAGTCCACATCGATGTAGTGACAGAGCTTGTAGGCCATGAAGGAGGGGAAGAGGAGCAGGAAGAGGCACATGCTGAGGCCACGGAGGTGCCGCCTGGGGCTCCTGAGGGTGGAAAACACATCACTACAGTGCCCAGGAGGAGGACTACAGGGCCAGCACTCCCCATCTACCTACCTGTTACCACTGGCAGCCAGCGCCAGGACTACAGGATCGGAGATCTCCACCATGGACTGGAGCAGGCAGGTGACCACAATGAAGAAGATGATTGTGAGGAAGAAGATGCGCTGCACCACATGGATGTATAGAAGGTCGGTCTGCATCGCCAGGAGGAGCATCGTCGCTCCCTCCGTCACTCCCCTGTCCAGAGAGAGCAGATAAATAACCCCGGCACCGCCCTGTAAGTCACCCCCCAGCTTCGTGTACACTCACCGATGCAGGACGTTTTCATTTTGCAGCTCAGTGTAACCCAGCAGGTAGATCTTACACAGGTTCAGCATCCCCAGCGCCAGGAACGAGACTGTGAAGGTAAGACCGAGCAGACAGTACGGGGTCTCACAGCACTCCGCAATACTGTGGGGAGATATACAGAGGTATATAAAAAAAAAAAAAAAAAAAAACCCGAGACAAAACCAGGGACTCATGGGACACACACAACCAAGGATGTGGAAGTGGGGGGGGTCCAAGTGACACACACACACCCCACCAGGGCCCCACAGGACACAATACAGAGGCCCATGGGCCCTAATCACCATTGGGGTACCCACAGGTTGCACGTCACCAGGGGCCCCAACGACACACCACTGGGGGCCCGTTGGGACAATACCAGGGGCCTCAGGACATACACACTGCCGGAGGCTCACTGGAGCATGTTAAAAATACACAATGATGTTTCCTTCATTAAGTAAGTGAGAGCCGGAGACCGACCCAGATGCTGCACATGGGAAGGGGGGGGGGGGCCACACCACTGCAAACATGGCACGTTATGGTTTGTCAGGGGCCCACACAGCCGAGCACGCAAGGGGCCCTCAGGAATGCACTGACTGTATACTCATTTAGGGAAGACCTACCTGTTGAGGAGGATGAAGAGTGGCTCCTGCTGCTCCAGGGTCTCAGGCCTGGAGTACAAGGTGAAGAAAGTGTTCAGCACAAAGAGAGCCACCCAGAAGACGAGGAAGAGCAGCGGGATGGAGAGCCGAGACCATAGGGCCGCCGCCAACTCCACAAACCGGGTGAGGTCGGTCACCTGCCGGAGAGGAAAGGACCCCTAAACATAAAGGTCTCTGAAAACACACAACATACCAGGCCACACTCGTGGGCCACAGTCTTACCGCACCTGACGCATCTCCTGGAAGGCCGCTGTCAGGAGACTCCAGACTCCACAAAGCTGGCCAGCGCGATGTATGTCATCACCAGCAGGGATGGGGCCACAGACAGGGTGCTGAGCAGAGGCAGAGACTGCAGGGGGAGCCCCGCCAGCCATGAGAGCAGGGGCAGGAGGGGTGCGGAGAAGAGCCAAACATGACGTGTCCTCGCCAGGAGGGAGCAGAGCGCAGCCAACAACGCCAGACCTGTGAAACAAACACCGTGACCTCCGGGAGGAGCCAACATACAACACCGCCGGGTGCCTTACAGTAACAAGGAGGCTGCAGGCTGAGTGCCATGGTACAGGACAGGCCACAATGGATCCCACCCTCCTCTTCCCCCCGGGAGGCAGCAGGCCGCTCGATGGATCCCACCCTCCTCCCCCCCCGGGAGGCAGCAGGCCGCTCGATGGATCCCACCCTCCTCCTTCCCCCGGGGCAGACTGCCCTCAGGGGCCATGTTACCTGTCAGCGTGATGATGTTGCGTGTTACAGACACGTGGCCCTCGTTCATTGACTCCCCGGCCGCCACTTCCCGACGGATAAAATCCCTGATGATAAACATTAGGAACACATGAAGGGCAAAGTTGGAGGGCTCGGCGGCCATGCTGTGCTGAGCTCACTCACCTGCTGATCCGATGTCCCATGTACAGCAGCAGAGCAGTCATCAGGTACAGATAGAGGCGGAGCAAAGAGCGCAGGGGGAGGAGCAACAGCAGAACTGCGATCACATGACCTACAACATGAGAGAAGGACAAATCAAAGGACAAAGGCCTATCAAAGTATGAACCATAGGGAAGGTGAGGGGAGAACATGGCGGAGCCGTACTCACCCAGATAGTATGTGTCCTGCAAGGAGGGCACTCTGAGCACCGTGGGGCCAGAGGTCAGCAGCGGGAAGTCCTCCTCGTCTGAGCGATACAGAAGGTCCAGAGCCACAAGACACGGGATGCGGAGAAAGACATTGGTGGCTTCCATCAACCGGGACATGGTGAGGGGATATACACAGGGCCCTGCAAAACACACAGCCGGCGGTCAGAGCGCCACACAGCCGGCGGTCAGAGCGCCACACAGCCGGCGGTCAGAGCGCCACACAGCCGGCGGTCAGAGCGCCACACAGCCGGCGGTCAGAGCGCCACACAGCCGGCGGTCAGAGCGCCACACAGCGGCGGTCAGAGCGCACACAGCCGGCGGTCAGAGCCCACACAGCCGGCGGTCAGAGCGCCACACAGCCGGCGGTCAGAGCGCCACACAGCCGGCGGTCAGAGCGCCACACAGCCGGCGGTCAGAGCGCCACACAGCCGGCGGTCAGAGCGCCACACAGCCGGGGTCAGAGCGCCAACAAGTTTAACACTTGAAGAAAGGTCAATCAGAAAACACAAGTAGAAGAAAACAGAGCGCGACAGACTGAGCCAAAAATCCTATGATTATCATGTGACCTGCAGGAAGGAAGAAGACCTCAGTATATGCAAAAGTCACCAACTGAGGCCCGACCCTCCTTCTGTATATCACACTACAGACCCCCCCCCCTTCTGTATATCACACTACAGATGACCGATCACAGGGAAGAAATAGATAAAGCCATCCATGAAATGCCCTGTGGGGTCCAGGAAGGTTGTGTAGTGAAGTGGGTGCAGGAGAATACTGGAACCTCCTGTGCCACCTCTACAACCAGGCAGCTTCATGGATATAAAATCCATAAATTAACCACAAGGCATGAGATCTGTATCTGCAGGACACATCCATTCACTTTTACACACTGGAGACACGGGATCAGCGGTGAGGTGGGAAAATTAATTAGGTTAACAGAGAAGCCTTTATTAAGAAGTTGACACCAGGGGATCCTAAAGTAATTCCAGCTGGTACAGGAGCCAGTGTGAATGGTGTACACAGAGGCAGCAGATATCAGTGTGCTGTAATCACAGGCTCTTGACACACAGTACGGCACCAGGAGAGAATTGTAAATACTGGGGTGTGCACAGGTTCTACAGTTAAGGCCCCGCTACATGGTACCAGATCATGAACGATATTGCTGAAAGGTCACAGGTTTGGAGTCGTTCAAACATTGTTAGTACATCGTTGCGTGTGACACCGACACATGATTACAAGAAATCATTGGATCGCTGATCGCAGATTTGAGAATATTTTCATAACAGACAATCTGTGATCAGCCGACCTGCTGCACCGGTCATTGTGACACCGTGATAACCATGTGGATAACGATATCTCACATTCACCACAATGAACACTGACCAATCGCTGGGTTGTGTGAACGATCTCTGTGCGCAACATCACTGGTGCGTCATTCACGACATCTATACATGTGACAACTCACCAACCGGGTCACAAAGATGGCGTAACGGCCGCACGTCCATGAGAGCGTACCGTGTATCGGGACCTTTCGTTATAGGAGACATCATTGCACCGTGATCAGCAGAGGAAGAACATGAATATTTTCTTAAGTCAAAGCATCAACCCCAAATTAAACATCTACATGATGCGAGCCACGTCATGTTTCCTATCCATGAACAGGTAAATTCATGATAGGAGAGAAGGTGATAATATCTCTCACCTGTGACCCCAGAGGCCAAGAAATCTTACAGATTAGAGTTACCCAACACTATGGAAACTGCAGTCACAGCCCATGACCCAACCAAGGAGAAGGTGACTGGGGTTTTTAAAGAGGAAGGCTCACATGTTACAGGTGCTGACATGTTGGGGGGGGGGGAACCTATGCTGATGTGATCCAGAGTTAATTTATCCTTCCCTCTAGGGCACAGACAGGAAGTGTATGCATGTTATTTTCTCACTTTTTATCCATTATGCACTTGCCTTGTGGCATCTGTCACTCAGTTTCACGGTCAGTGTTCACCTGAGCCCAGCACTAGTTCTGGTAGCCGTATTTGCGCACCCAAGTGACGGGTCTAAGAATATGTTATGGTTAGAAGGCGTGCATTCTGAGGTTTTTTTTTTTTAACTAGTCGAGGTGCCGATTGAGGGGTCTGATGAACCCACGTTAGAGTTAATGTAAAGAAACAAGAGTCTTATTTGAGGAGCAGCGAGAAACCAACGTTTCAGTCCTTCCAGGACCTTGATCACAGTAGTTGCCTCCTTTCTCTTTGGCCGGCTTCACACTGCAGTTTTTAACTGATCAGTGTCCATCAGATTTGTGTGCCAAAAACCAGGAGAGTCTCCAAACCTCAGAACAGGTGTCAATCTTTCAATTATAGTTTCTCTGCAAGTTCTTCTCCTGGTTCCGCTCCTGGTTTTGGCACACAAACACTGAAGGACACTGATCAGTGAAAAAATGCAGTGTGAAGCCAGCCTTTCTTTCGCATAGACTCGCGCCTCGTTTTAGTTGCGGTTGTCCCACTGGGTTCTCCAGCTTTCAGGGCAGTAGGATAGAGGGGATCCACAGACCCCATTCTGGGGTGCCTTATTGCGTTTTGGTTAGGCCCGGTGTGGGGTATTTCAGAGATATATGGGTGTAAAAATATGGCGCCTGCTGGCAGTATGTGACCAACAGTGGTACCACAGACAGCCGACCATCACCCGAAAACCCCCCACAAGCCCGTCACTGCAGCCACACGCCAGCTATCCACCCCCCTTCCCCACAAACTCTACAGGACTGTGGTGAGGTCATGCTCAGTCAGTTCACATGGTCATGACATCATCACAGGGGTGGTGGTGGGGGGGGTGTCACAGACAGCAACAGTAAGGAGGGGAGGGGGGGGGTGTCACAGACAGCACACAGTAAGGAGGGAGGGGGGGGGGTGTGTCACAGACAGCACACAGTAAGGAGGGGGGGGGGGGGTGTCACAGACAGCACACAGTAAGGAGGGGAGGGGGGGGGGGTGTCACAGACAGCACACAGTAAGGAGGGGAGGGGGGGGGGGTGTCACAGACAGCACACAGTAAGGAGGGGAGGGGGGGGTGTCACAGACAGCACACAGTAAGGAGGGGAGGGGGGGGGGTGTCACAGACAGCACACAGTAAGGAGGGGAGGGGGGGGGTGTCACAGACAGCACACAGTAAGGAGGGGAGGGGGGGGGGTGTCACAGACAGCACACAGTAAGGAGGGGAGGGGGGGGGGTGTCACAGACAGCACACAGTAAGGAGGGGAGGGGGGGGGTGTCACAGACAGCACACAGTAAGGAGGGGAGGGGGGGGGGGTGTCACAGACAGCACACAGTAAGGAGGGGAGGGGGGGGGGTGTCACAGACAGCACACAGTAAGGAGGGGAGGGGGGGGTGTCACAGACAGCACACAGTAAGGGGGAGGGGGGGGGGGGGGGGAGGGGGGGGGTGTCACAGACAGCACACAGTAAGGAGGGGAGGGGGGGGGTGTTCACAGACAGCACACAGTAAGGAGGGGAGGGGGGGGGGTGTCACAGACAGCACACAGTAAGGAGGGGAGGGGGGGGGGTGTCACAGACAGCACACAGTAAGGAGGGGAGGGGGGGGTGTCACAGACAGCACACAGTAAGGAGGGGGAGGGGGGTGTCACAGACAGCACACAGTAAGGAGGGGAGGAGGGGGGTGTCACAGACAGCACACAGTAAGGAGGGGAGGGGGGGGGTGTCACAGACAGCACACAGTAAGGAGGGGAGGGGGGGGGGTGTCACAGACAGCACACAGTAAGGAGGGGAGGGGGGGGGTGTCACAGACAGCACACAGTAAGGAGGGGAGGGGGGGGGTGTCACAGACAGCACACAGTAAGGAGGGGAGGGGGGGGTGTCACAGACAGCACACAGTAAGGAGGGGAGGGGGGGGGGTGTCACAGACAGCACACAGTAAGGAGGGGAGGGGGGGGGGTGTCACAGACAGACAACACAGTAAGGAGGGGGGGGAAGGAGTGGGAGGGGGGTGTCACAGACAGCACACAGTAAGGAGGGGAGGGGGGGTGTGTCACAGACAGCACACAGTAAGGAGGGGAGGGGGGGTGTGTCACAGACAGCACACAGTAAGGAGGGGAGGGGGGGTGTGTCACAGACAGCACACAGTAAGGAGGGGGAGGGGGGGGGGGTGTCACAGACAGCACACAGTAAGGAGGGGAGGGGGGGGGGGTGTCACAGACAGCACACAGTAAGGAGGGGAGGGGGGGGGGTGTCACAGACAGCACACAGTAAGGAGGGGAGGGGGGGGTGTCACAGACAGCACACAGTAAGGAGGGAGGGGGGGGTGTCACAGACAGCACACAGTAAGGAGGGGAGGGGGGGGGGGGGTGTCACAGACAGCACACAGTAAGGAGGGGAGGGGGGGGGGGGTGTCACAGACAGCACACAGTAAGGAGGGGAGGGGGGGGGGTGTCACAGACAGCACACAGTAAGGAGGGGAGGGGGGGGGGGTGTCACAGACAGCACACAGTAAGGAGGGGAGGGGGGGGGTGTCACAGACAGCACACAGTAAGGAGGGGAGGGGGGGGGGCTAGGGAAGGTCGGCAGACAGCACAGTGGAAGCACATGGAGTCCACCCTTCCCCGTGTATAACCACACCTCGCTCCTCTCGTCACTTCTCTTCCTCTGGTGACGCCGGATCCGCCATGTTAGAAGCGGGCAGCCGCTGAATTTATAGGCGGTCTGTACGCATGCGCAGTTACATGCGCTGCCGCTGTAGGTCCCTAACCGGAATAGGCGGAGTCTCGCCGCCTCCCGAGACCGGAAGTGCCTTTGCTGTGTGATGTCCGTGCTTCCGCCATTTTATTGTAGACCGCACAGTGGGATAACAGTTATCCTGGTCCCGGTGCGGAGGAGGCCGTGTCACCGTAGTCCCGGGGCGGAGGAGGCCGTGTCACCGTGGTCCCGGTGTGGAGGAGGCCGTGTCACCGTGGTCCCGGTGAGGAGGAGGCCGTGGTCCCGGGGCGGAGGAGGCCGTGTCACCGTGGTCCCGGTGCGGAGGAGGCCGTGGTCCCGGGGCGGAGGAGGCCGTGTCACCGTAGTCCCGGTGCGGAGGAGGCCGTGTCACCGTAGTCCCGGTGCGGAGGAGGCCGTGTCACCGTAGTCCCGGGACGGAGGAGGCCGTGTCACCGTAGTCCCGGGGCGGAGGAGGCCGTGTCACCGTAGTCCCGGGGCGGAGGAGGCCGTGTCACCGTAGTCCCGGGGCGGAGGAGGCCGTGTCACCGTGGTCCCGGGGCGGAGGAGGCCGTGTCACCGTGGTCTCGGGGCGGAGGAGGCCGTGTCACCGTGGTCCCGGTGCGGAGGAGGCCGTGTCACCGTGGTCCCGGGGCGGAGGAGGCCGTGTCACCGTGGTCCCGGGGCGGAGGAGGCCGTGTCACCGTAGTCCCGGGGCGGAGGAGGCCGTGTCACCGTAGTCCCGGGGCGGAGGAGGCCGTGTCACCGTAGTCCCGGGGCGGAGGAGGCCGTGTCACCGTAGTCCCGGGGCGGAGGAGGCCGTGTCACCGTAGTCCCGGGGCGGAGGAGGCCGTGTCACCGTAGTCCCGGGGCGGAGGAGGCCGTGTCACCGTAGTCCCGGGGCGGAGGAGGCCGTGTCACCGTAGTCCCGGGGCGGAGGAGGCCGTGTCACCGTAGTCCCGGGGCGGAGGAGGCCGTGTCACCGTGGTCCCGGGGCGGAGGAGGCCGTGTCACCGTGGTCTCGGGGCGGAGGAGGCCGTGTCACCGTGGTCCCGGTGCGGAGGAGGCCGTGTCACCGTGGTCCCGGGGCGGAGGAGGCGGTCCGTGTCCCGAGAGCCGTCACCGTAGTCCGGGCGGAGGAGGCCGTGTCACCGTAGTCCCGGGGCGGAGGAGGCCGTGTCACCGTAGTCCCGGGGCGGAGGAGGCCGTGTCACCGTAGTCCCGGGGCGGAGGAGGCCGTGTCACCGTAGTCCCGGGGCGGAGGAGGCCGTGTCACCGTAGTCCCGGGGCGGAGGAGGCCGTGTCACCGTGGTCCCGGGGCGGAGGAGGCCGTGTCACCGTGGTCCCGGGGCGGAGGAGGCCGTGTCACCGTGGTCCCGGGGCGGAGGAGGCCGTGTCACCGTGGTCCCGGGGCGGAGGAGGCCGTGTCACCGTGGTCCCGGGGCGGAGGAGGCCGTGTCACCGTGGTCCCGGGGCGGAGGAGGCCGTGTCACCGTGGTCCCGGGGCGGAGGAGGCCGTGTCACCGTGGTCCCGGGGCGGAGGAGGCCGTGTCACCGTGGTCCCGGGGCGGAGGAGGCCGTGTCACCGTGGTCCCGGGGCGGAGGAGGCCGTGTCACCGTGGTCCCGGGGCGGAGGAGGCCGTGTCACCGTGGTCCCGGGGCGGAGGAGGCCGTGTCACCGTGGTCCCGGGGCGGAGGAGGCCGTGTCACCGTGGTCCCGGGGCGGAGGAGGCCGTGTCACCGTGGTCCCGGGGCGGAGGAGGCCGTGTCACCGTGGTCCCGGGGCGGAGGAGGCCGTGGTCCCGGGGCGGAGGAGGCCGTGTCACCGTGGTCCCGGGGCGGAGGAGGCCGTGTCACCGTGGTCCCGGGGCGGAGGAGGCCGTGTCACCGTAGGTCCCGGGCGGGAGGAGGCCGTGTCCTCGTAGTCCCGGTGCGGAGGCGGCAGTGTCTCGTAGTCCGGTGCGGAGGGCGTGTCATCGTGGTCCCGGTGCGGAGGAGGCCGTGTCACCGTGGTGCCAGTGCGAGGAGGCCGTGTCACCGTGGTGCCGCTGCGGAGGAGGCCGTGGTGCCGGTGCGGAGGAGGCCGTGGTGCCGGTGCGGAGGATGCCGTGGTGCCGGTGCGGAGGAGGCCGTGTCACCGTGGTCGCGGTGCGGAGGAGGCTGTGGTCGCGGTGCGGAGGGGGCCGTGTCACCCTGGTGCCGGTGCGGAGGGGGCCGTGTCACCGTCTGTAATCCTGCCATCATGTAACACAAGAGGAACGATTTTCTGGGGAAAGATGTAATTGTCAACGCAAAAATAGCTGTTACATATAAACACTCATTGGTGACCATAATTAGAGAACACTCAGATCCCTGCAGTTATTGGTGCTAATATCCCTCATTAATGACAAACCCTATGTAACTGCAGCCCAACTTTCCAGTTTGCACTCACTCTGCCGTTCAGTGACTGAACCCTGCGGCAGCAGCTCGTGTCGATGAAGGGTCAGGGTCGCCCTATCACCACAGCAACAGAAGATAGTTGCTCCAACAATAGTTTCTAGAATTTTGCATGTTTACAACATCACAAACTCTTTCCAGTCCCCAAGAAGGCGACAAATGCAAGAGAGGACGGGATAATGGAGACTCTTCATGGGTAATTGCTTCACCACTGCAGCTGGAATAGCTCACCAGATCAGCACTGAACATTGTAAGGTTCTGTCTCCTCATACAGTGTCACAACGTGTAAGAGCATTTGGACTGAAAGCCGACTCTGCAGTGACCAAACCTCTCATTAGTAGAAAGAATCACAAGGCCTAGACTCCCCTCTGGTGAGGAGCAGGTTGTGTGGACAGAGGAGAAGTGTCCACAGTTCATTGTTATGATGAAAACAAGTTTAATTTGGGTCTGATGGGAAACATTATGTTCATCAACAAACTGGGGAAAGAGTGAACCCAAAGTGTGTAATTAAGTCAGTGACAGGTGGTGAAGGAGGGGTGATGGTTTGGGGAATGTTTTCTGCAGGGGTTGGACCTCTCATACAGCTACATGGCAGAGTGAATACAAGTGTGAATCTGAACCTTCTTCATAACACGCGGTCATTACTTGTGTTCAGCCTCAATCTTCATGGAGGACAATGTCCCCTGTCACACAGCAAAACGGGGAAAACAGAAACAATGAAATATCCACAGTCAAGTCCTGATCTAAACCCCATAGAAACCTCCAGAAAATCTTTGGTGACAAAACACAAGAGTCACAGAAGTGAGACTGGAAGAAGAGTGGAGCAAAATCCCCCCCAGAGCAGAGAGACGAGTGATGTCCTGTGGAAGACACTGGAAGAAGAGTGGAGCAAAATCCCCCCAGAGCAGAGAGACGAGTAATGTCCTGTGGAAGACACTGGAAGAAGAGTGGAGCAAAATCCCCCCCAGAGCAGAGAGACGAGTGATGTCCTGTGGCAGCAGATGTGCTGAAGTCATTCACAGCAAAGGCCTGTACACTTCCTACTGATTGGTGAGTGTTGTAACCTTCCCCACATTTAGTGTTAATCTTCCTCTGTCTACAGTCATTGCTGTTCTCTATCTTCATCACGTTTTGTGTATAATAAAGGTTTTAAGTTGATACTTTGGTTATTGTGTGACCCCTGTTCTAGTGACCTGGAGACCCCATACACAAACACCCCAAATGTCCATCAATGTAGATCACATTCTGTCTGAGAGATCAAGAGATCACACATTGTGCTGTAATTATCATCTTCAGTGTATAAGATTGAGCAGCTGAGAACAAGCAAAAAGAGCGAGATACAAAGACCATGAGATGGCAGCAGCTCCACAGTGATCCGGGCCGGCAGCTGTGAGCGGCACTAATACTGCAGGTACATCTGCATCCTTACAGGATAGAGCCAGTCTGTAATTTGTGAAAAACAATCTGGTGTTCTGCAGAACACACAAGTGACTGGAGCCCTATACTGGACTTGTATGTGTGCATATATAATAATAAACATATGCACCCATCATAAGTGATAACTGTGCAAGATTATACTGCACTACTTACAAGAATATAACTACTATAATAATACTGCTCCTATGTACAAGAATATAACTACTATAATACTGCTCCTATATACAAGAATATAACTACTATAATACTGCCCTGTATATACAGGAATATAACTACTATCATACCGCCAGGGGCGGGCTGGCCCAGGTGGCAGGGGGGCAAGTGCCCCCTGGGCTGGTGGTATAGTCCACATCTAGGGCCGCCCCCTACAGAAACGGGCCGGCCGCGGGCGTCGCTTTGCGGCCGGCACATGACGCTAGACGGGCCGGCCGCGGGAGTCTCTGATCAGGTAAGGGCTGAACACCCCCCCCCCCCCCCCCCCCCCCCCCCCCCCCCTCTCAAGTCAGACCTGACAGCCCCCCCCCCCCCCCCTTCTCCAAGCCAGACCTGACCAGCCCCCCCCCCCCCCCCCCCCCCGCTTCTCATCAGGTGCACGGCAGCAAATCTGCCCCAGGGATGGCTCCACCACCCCTATACTGCCCTATATACAAGAATATAACTACTATAATACTGCTCCTATGTGCAAGAATATAACTACTATAATACTGCCTCCTATATACAAGAATATAACTACTATAATACTGCTCCTATATACAAGAATATAACTACTATAATACTGCCCTATATACAAGAATATAACTACTATAATACTGCTCTTATATACAAGAATATAACTACTATAATACTGCTCCTATATACAAGAATATAACTACTATAATACTGCTCCTATATACAAGAATATAACTACTATAATACTGCTCTATATACAAGAATATAACTACTATAATACTGCTCTTATATACAAGAATATAACTACTATAATACTGCTCCTATATACAAGAATATAACTACTATAATACTGCCCTATATACAAGAATATAACTACTATAATACTGCCCCTATATACAAGAATCATAACTACTATAATACTGCTCCCTATATACAAGAATATAACTACTATAATACTGCCCTATATACAAGAATATAACTACTATAATACTGCTCCTATATACAAGAATATAACTACTATAATACTGCCCCTATATACAAGAATATAACTACTATAATACTGCTCCTATATACAAGAATATAACTACTATAATACTGCTCCTATATACAAGAATATAACTACTATAATACTGCTCTATATACAAGAATATACTACTATAATACTGCTCCTATATACAAGAATATAAACTACTATAATACTGCTCCTATTACAAGAATATAACTACTATAATACTGCCCTTATACAAGAATATAACTACTTATACTGCTCCTATGTACAAGAATATAACTACTATAATACTGCCCCTATTACAAGAATAAACTACTAAAATACTGCCCTATATACAAGAATATAACTACTATAATACTGCTCCTATATACAAGAATATAACTACTATAATACTGCTCCTATATACAAGAATATAACTACTATAATACTGCTCCTATATACAAGAATATAACTACTATAATACTGCCCTATATACAAGAATATAACTACTATAATACTGCTCTATATACAAGAATATAACTACTATAATACTGCCCTATATACAAGAATATAACTACTATAATACTGCCCTTATATACAAGAATATAACTACTATAATACTGCCCTATATACAAGAAATATAATCATATATCTCCTATTACAAGTAAATAACTACTATAATACTGCTCCTATATACAAGAATATAACTACTATAATACTGCCCTATATACAAGAATATAACTACTATATACTGCCCTATATACAAGAATATATACTATATAACTACTATCCTTATATACAAGAATATAACTACTATAATACTGCCCCTATATACAAGAATATAACTACTATAATACTGCCCTATATACAAGAATATAACTACTATAATACTGCCCTATATACAAGAAATATAACTACTATAATACTGCCCTATATACAAGAATATAACTCTATAATACTGCCTCCTATGTACAAGAATATAACTACTATAATACTGCCCTATTACAAAATATAACTACTATAATACTGCCCCTATGTACAAGAATATAACTACTATAATACTGCCCTATATACAAGAATATAACTACTATAATACTGCCCCTATTACAAGAATATAATACTATAATACTGCTCCTATATACAAGAATATAACTACTATAATACTGCTCCTATATACAAGAATATAACTACTATAATACTGCCCTATATACAAGATATATAACTACTATAATACTGCCCTATATACAAGAATATAACTACTATAATACTGCTCCTATGTACAAGAATATAACTACTATAATACTGCTCCTATGTACAAGAATATAACTACTATAATACTGCTCCTATATACAAGAATATAACTACTATAATACTGCTCCTATGTACAAGAATATAACTACTATAATACTGCCCCTATATAAGAATATAACTACTATAATACTGCTCCTAATAAAGAATATAACTACTATAATACTGCTCCTATGTACAAGAATATAACTACTATAATACTGCTCCCTATATACAAGAATATAACTACTATAATACTGCCCCTATATACAAGAATATAACTACTATAATACTGCCCTATATACAAGAATATAACTACTATAATACTGCTCCTATTACAGAATATAACTACTATAATACTGCCCTATAACAAGAATTAATACTATAATACTGCTCCTATTACAAGAATATAAACTACTATAATACTGCTCCTATATACAAGAATATAACTACTATAATACTGCTCCTATATACAAGAATATAACTACTATAATACTGCCCCTATATACAAGAATATAACTACTATAATACTGCTCCTAATATACAAGAATATAACTACTATAATACTGCTCCTATATACAAGAATATAACTACTATAATACTGCTCCCTATATACAAGAATATAACTACTATAATACTGCCCCTATATACAAGAATATAACTACTATAATACTGCCCCTATATACAAGAATATAACTACTATAATACTGCTCCTATTACAAGAATATAACTACTATAATACTGCCCCTATATACAAGAATATAACTACTATAATACTGCCCCTATTACAAGAATATAACTACTATAATACTGCCCCTATATACAAGAATATAACTACTATAATACTGCCCCTATATACAAGAATATAACTGCTATAATACTGCCTCTATGTACAAGAATATAACTACTATAATACTGCCCCTATGTACAAAAATATAACTACTATAATACTGCCCCTATGTACAAGAATATAACTACTATAATACTGCCCTAATATACAAGAATATAACTATTATAATACTGCCCCTATGTACAAGAATATAACTACTATAATACTGCTCCCTATATACAAGAATATAACTACTATAATACTGCCCCTATATACAAGAATATAACTACTATAATACTGCCCCTATATACAAGAATATATAACTATTATAATACTGCCCCTATATACAAGAATATAACTACTATAATACTGCTCCTATGTACAAGAATATAACTACTATAATACTGCTCCTATGTACAAGAATATAACTACTATAATACTGCTCCTATATACAAGAATATAACTACTATAATACTGCTCCTATGTACAGGAATATAACTACTATAATACTGCCCCTATATATAAGAATATAACTACTATAATACTGCTCCTAAGTAGAAGAATATAACTACTATACTACTGCTCCTATGTACAAGAATATAACTACTATAATACTGCTCCTATATACAAGAATATAACTACTATAATACTGCCCCTATATACAAGAATATAACTACTATAATACTGATCCTATATACAAGAATATAACTACTATAATACTGCCCCTATATACAAGAATATAACTACTATAATACTGCCCCTATATACAAGAATATAACTACTATAATACTGCTCCTATGTACAAGAATATAACTACTATAATACTGCCCTTATATACAAGAATATAACTACTATAATACTGCCCCTATATACAAGAATATAACTACTATAATACTGCTCCTATATACAAGAATATAACTACTATAATACTGCCCCTATATACAAGAATATAACTACTATAATACTGCCCCTATATATAAGAATATAACTACTATAATACTGCTCCTATATACAAGAATATAACTACTATAATACTGATCCTATATACAAGAATATAACTACTATAATACTGCCCTTATATACAAGAATATAACTACTATAATACTGCCCCTATATACAAGAATATAACTACTATAATACTGCTCCTATATACAAGAATATAACTACTATAATACTGCCCCTATATACAAGAATATAACTACTATAATACTGCTCCTATATACAAGAATATAACTACTATAATACTGCCCCTATATACAAGAATATAACTACTATAATACTGCTCCTATATATAAGAATATAACTACTATAATACTGCTCCTAAGTAGAAGAATACATGTAGTTTTTGACATATTTGCTCTTAAGGAATGTAGAGATGTTGTTTTTCTGTGATTTCTCCTTGTTTGTGTCCTCTATTATCATCCCTTTCTGACAGTGTGGTGCTTTGTTTTCAGCAGGTTTTCTCGATGTATAATATGTGACCTTTCAGTTCTGCTGATCTCAATAACAAATATCTTGGTTATTGCAGAGGATTGTGGCGGCAGAGTGATGCGAGGCGAGGAAACAACAAGGTACATCTGTAAGAAGGGAGAGATGATGGGGAATTCATGAATCTGGTGAAGGTGTACAGTCGTCTGATATCGTGGGTGACTCTCTTCTGATCCTTCGTTCTCGAGGATCTGCCACGAGGGCAAGAAATTGATTTAATGAATCCACACTTTCTTATATAGATGTAGTCAGCCTCAAGGAGGCAGCTTCCTCAGAAGAAGAACTGTCATGTGTTCTATCCAATCCTTAAGATACTCATGGAAGATTTTTAACATTGGTAAAGAGGTAAATAATGTCTACAACACAACAGCCGCGCTCGCACCCTGCTGGTTCCTGTACAGACTAGAAGATCCTGAGCTGCACAACTAAAAACCACAACTTGGACCCGGCTCCCTGAAGGGCCATAGATCGGTTTCTCATTTCTCTTCAGCAAGCAGTGGAGGCCACTATGCACAACTAACCAAGAGAGGGAAAGTGTTCAGGGCTAGACTGGGACCCAAGGTGAGGAGACTCGAGGCAAGTGCACAAAGAAGGAAATGGAGAATAATAAATGAAAGCAAAGGAAACCTCCCACCAACCTAAATGAGAACTGGGGAAAGGTGTTCAGAAGGTAAATGAGCAAACAGAAGAAACGTAACTGGACTCTGCCCAACTTGCAATATCCATCAGTTGCAGGGCTGGAACTCCTAAGCTAAAGTCCACCTAGGAATATAGCCAGCAAAGAAGGCAGGTGCAAGTTGTGTATAAATAGCCTCACCTGGGATGTGTTAGGACACAGACAAATTAGAAAAGTGAGAAATGCATGACTGAAAAGCAAAGATAAGAGAACCATCAGCAATTGAACAGAGAGTGACTAGGCTGTAGCTCAGCAGGGAAGGAAGCTGACCACCCAGCAAGAGGCAACAAGATCAAGTCCTAAAACTGAGGCATGATAAGAATAACCTTACTGAGTACCAAGCAAAGGTGTAGGGGGCGTAAATGAGCGAATACAGAGAAGAAATGCAACTGATGTCTGACTAGCAGGCAAAATCTCTTAGTTGCAGGGCTGGAACTCAGCTGAAATCCACATAGAAATATAGTCAGCAAAGAAGACTGGTGCAAGGTGCGTATAAAGAGCCGCACCCATGATGTGATAGGACATTAAAAAATATAGGAAATACCAGACTAGCAGCAAAGAATAAAAGCAAAAGTAAGAGAACCATCAGCCATTGGACATAGACAGTCAGTCCTGTCCTGTCGAGATTATTGAGGGTATTTTTATTTATTGAAACACAAACGAATCATTTATTCTACCTGTTTTACCTGTATAAAGTGCCCAGCCGCCAACCACGTCACAGCTGTAGGAATAGCGGTATAACCCATGCAGTATTCCACCCCCCGCTGTCCTGTGTATGATGGTGATAGACATGGTATGGCGCTGTGTATATCACCAGAGGCTTCTATGCTGACAGTCCATGCTCTGTTGTTTGATGTTATCAGCCGGTGTCGGGAACGTGACGTCTTTTGTTCTTCATTTTTCCGGTATTTTCGTAGGTCTCCTGACACTCTCATCCCCTGCGGCTTCAGGTTGTCACGTTTCCCTTTATTGTGCGGAGATGAAAGGTGGCGGCGTTCACTGGAGTGTTATAAAGAGGAGACTTTTCTCTATATTCATCAGTCCACAGAGCCTGACACAACCTGAGAGCGTAATCCTCCGTGTATGGCGGCATTAACACAAGGAGGACGGGGGCAGATCACATACAGGGTAATGGTACAAAACCCCCACCAACTGGATCTAATCCCATCAAAGCCAGGAGGGATAGCGGGGGTATTTATGAATGTGAACTTTACATCCACTAGGGGGCAGTAGTGATATGGGGGGAGAGTCTGCACAGGACCTGTGGCTGGACGGACACTTTGTCCTGGGGGCAGCACAGAGCAGTGGACATCTTTACTGTGCTGCTTCGTTCATTAATGAAGTAAAGGTTACGAGGCTTTAATAAGATGAGATTGGAGGAAGGATGTGATAGTTGTGGTCACATCGAGCTTGGTTCTCATCCCCTCATTAGAGAGACAGCTGAGAGCTGTCATCACAAGACCCTGACTATGCAGATCGCATACGTGTGGTCACTGCACGGCGATACGAGGAATCCTGACAGTGTGCACAGCAGACCAGCATTCAGCATCCTCTGTGACAGACATGCCGACGATACAAGAATCCTGACAGTGTGCACAGCAGACAGCATTCAGATCTCTGTGACAGACATGCCGACGATACCAGAATCCTGACAGTGTGCACAGCAGACCAGCATTCAGCATCCTCTGTGACAGACATGCCGACGATACCAAGAAATCCTGACAGTGTGCACAGCAGACCAGCATTCAGCATCCTCTGGACAGACATGCCGACGAACCAAGGAATCCTGACAGTGTGCACAGCAGACCACATCAGCATCTGTGACAGACACGCGATACGAGGAATCCTGACAGTGTGCACAGCGACAGCCATCGATCTCTGACAGAACCTAACGATACCAGGAATCCTGACAGTGTGCACAGCAGACCATCACCATTCAGCATCTGCAGTGACAGAACACCGACGATACTGAGGAATCCTGACAGTGTGCACAGCAGACCATCACATTCAGCATCCTCGTGACAGACACTGACGATACCGAGGAATCCTGACAGTGTGCACAGCAGACCAGCATTCAGCATCTGCAGTGACAGACACAGCTGACTGATACGAGGAATCCTGACAGTGTGCACAGCAGACCAGCATTCAGCATCTCTGTGACAGACACCTGACGATACAGAGGAATCCTGACAGTGTGCACAGCAGACCAGCATTCAGCATCTGCAGTGACAGACAACGCTAGATACCAAGAATCCTGACAGTGTGCAAGCAGACACATTCAGCCCTGTGCACAACAGAATGGTCCTGCAGTTGTCACAGCAGTAAATCCTGTATCAGCCAGAAAACATTAATATAATAGCGACAGTAGCCTGTGCACACAGATGTTTTTTTTTGCATTTGTCATGCATGTAATCCTTGAAAGCCATGAGAATTACCTTGTGCACATGTTGACTTTTTCCCTTACAGAATTTGAAGCTTGTGAATTGTCAATTGTAACACTTTGCCACTTCAGAAAGCATGAAAAACACACAAAGATTATGTCAAAAAAAGCACATTGTTTCTGCAAAGAAAAGGCAGATTTGGTGCAAACATTTCTGCAACCGAATATTCAACATGTGCACATAGTCTGACATCCATTACTGCACAGATCCACGTTTCCCACCACTGCTTGCTTTACTGCCTAATGCTGCAAAGATACTTGGAAATGGTGGAACAAAAAGTGAGTGGTAAATTACATGACGTCTCCATATGCAAATTGTATCTTCAGATAGAAAGGTAGACTTAAACTAGAACTTAGAACCGGGCCCAGAACAAGAACCTGTACAAGGCTCAGAACTAGAACAAGCCCAATATGATACTCAGAACAAAGCCCAGTTCGAGGCTCAGAACAAAGCCCAGTACGAGGCTCAGAACCAGACCTAGAACAAGCTGAGGATGAGGCTCAGAACCAGGCCCAGAACAAGTCCATGTACAAGGCCCAGTACAAGGCTCAGAACCAGACCTAGAACAAGCCCAGTATGAGGCTCAGAACCAGACCTAGAACAAGCTTAGTATGAGACTCAGAATAACTCCAGTACGAAGCTCAGAACCAGACCTAGAACAAGCCCAGTATGAGGCTCAGAACCCGACCTAGAACAAGCTTAGTATGAGACTCAGAATAAGTCCAGTACGAAGCTCAGAACCAGACCTAGAACAAGCCCAGTATGAGGCTCAGAACCCAACCTAGAACAAGCTTAGTATGAGACTCAGAATAAGCCCAGTACGAAGCTCAGAACCAGACCTAGAACAAGCCCAGTATAAGGCTCAGAACCCGACCTAGAACAAGCCCAGTATGAGGCTCAGAACCCGACCTAGAACAAGCTTAGTATGAGACTCAGAACAAAGCCCAGTATAAGGCCAGGTATGAGGCTCAGAACCAGACCTAGAACAAGCTGAGGATGAGGCTCAGAACCAGGCCCAGAACAAGTCCATGTACAAGGCCCAGTACAAGGCTCAGAACCAGACTTAGAACAAGCTTAGTATGAGACTCAGAATAAGCCCAGTACGAAGCTCAGAACCAGACCTAGAACAAGCCCAGTATAAGGCTCAGAACCCGACCTAGAACAAGCTTAGTATGAAACTCAGAATAAGCCCAGTGCAAAGCTCAGAACCAGACCTAGAACAAGCCCAGTATAAGGCTCAGAACCAGACCTAGAACAAGCTTAGTATGAGACTCAGAACAAAGCCCAGTATAAGGCCAGGTATGAGGCTCAGAACCAGACCTAGAACAAGCCCAGTACGAGGCTCAGAATGAGGCCCAGAATGAGGCACAGCATAAGTGTCAGGAAAGTATGAATATGTTTCATTATTGGAAGAGGTTGGACAATCACCCAAAACCTATACCTAAGGCTTCCTCTATCCTGAGGGGTTTCTGTAGATCCAATTCTACATGTAACCCCCCACTTTCTCTCCCCCCTTCCCTATCCACTATTTACGACCGCAGAGCAATAAATACCTGGAGCTGAGCTGTAGTTTGTATCTTTCCCTCTCAAAAGTTCTTTGTCTTGAATTATAGTTTGTGAATGTCAGATTTAAGAAGACTCGTTCATGCCACAAACACATAATTCATATTTTTAGATTATTCACCGTTTTGCGCATTTAATGATCTGTCTTGTATATCTATGTAACACTCAGGAACCTGGGAAATGAGTTCTGGCTTTCTGAACATCATAAGTATGCCATATTTGGTATCAATATTCTCAGAATTAAATTAAAGTACACATGAGGTGTATATCATGGATGTGGGCCCGCCCCATCCCCAGATATGAAGAATGAAGATTTATTAAGCATGGTGAAAGAGGAGGTCTCAGAGGACCATCCCATCAGGGTGGGGAAGATCTAGGAAGGAGGGTTGCAGTTTCCCTGCCTTTATTAAAACCACTAGATGGCAGCCCGATTCTAAAGAATCGGGTAGTCTTGAATCCATGTATAGTTTATTTACTAATAGTTAGGGTAGTGCGGTGAAATTAATTGTGTGTATACAGGCGGCTCTGTGGGTAGCAGAGTATATGGTGGCTCACTGGCTAGCACTGCGCGCGCTGAGATTAGTCAGCGCAGTGGCGTGGGCAGAGTGGTCAGCGCAGCGGCGTGGGCAGAGTGGTCAGCGCAGCGGCGTGGGCAGAGTGGTCAGCGCATAAACACACATACACACACACACTCCGCTATACTTACCACCGACCCTGGGTCTTCTCCGGCGCCTGGATCCTGAGTCAACATGTGGCCAACCCGGGACGGCTGGAGGGGGCAGGGGACGGCTGGAGGGGGCAAGGGACGGCTGGAGGGGGCAAGGGACGGCTGGAGGCGGCAGGGGACGGCTGGAGGCGGCAGGGGACGGCTGGAGGCTGGAGGCGGCAGAGGACGGCTGGAGGCGGCAGAGGACGGCTGGAGGCGGCAGAGGACGGCTGGAGGCGGCAGAGGACGGCTGGAGGCGGCAGAGGACGGCTGGAGGCGGCAGAGCGGGGGGCAGAGGACGGCTGGAGGCGGCAGAGGACGGCTGAGAGGCAGAGACGGCTGGAGGCGGCAGAGGACGGCTGGAGAGGGCAGAGGACCTGGAGGCTGGAGGGGCAGGGAGGACAGGCTGGAGAGGGCAGAGGACGGCTGGAGGCTGGAGGGGCAGAGGGAGGCACAGCAGGCTGGAGGGGTCAGAGGAGACACAGGCTGGAGGGGTCAGAGAGGAGGCACACAGGCTGGAGGGGTCAGAGGGAGGCACACAGGCTGGAGGGGTCAGAGGGAGGCACAAGGCTGGAGGGGTCAAGGAGGCACACAGGCTGGAGGGGTCAGAGGGAGGCACACAGGCTGGAGGGGTCAGAGGGAGGCACACAGGCTGGAGGGGTCAGAGGGAGGCACACAGGCTGGAGGGGTCAGAGGGAGGCACACAGGCTGGAGGGGTCAGAGGGAGGCACACAGGCTGGAGGGGTCAGAGGGAGGCACAGAGGCTGGAGGGGTCAGAGGGAGGCACAAGGCTGGAGGGGTCAGAGGGAGGCACACAGGCTGGAGGGGTCAGAGGGAGGCACACAGGCTGGAGGGGTCAGAGGGAGGCACACAGGCTGGAGGGGTCAGAGGGAGGCACACAGGCTGGAGGGGTCAGAGGGAGGCACACAGGCTGGAGGGGTCAGAGGGAGGCACACAGGCTGGAGGGTCAGAGGGAGGCACACAGGCTGGAGGGGTCAGAGGGAGGCACACAGGCTGGAGGGGTCAGAGGGAGGCACACAGGTTGGAGGGGTCAGAGGGAGGCACACAGGCTGGAGGGGTCAGAGGGAGGCACACAGGCTGGAGGGGTCAGAGGGAGGCACACAGGCTGGAGGGGTCAGAGGGAGCACACAGGCTGGAGGGGTCAGAGGGAGGCACACAGGCTGGAGGGGTCAGAGGGAGGCACACAGGCTGGAGGGGTCAGAGGGAGGCACAAGGCTGGAGGGGTCAGAGGGAGGCACACAGGCTGGAGGGGTCAGAGGGAGGCACACAGGCTGGAGGGGTCAGAGGGAGGCACAGAGGCTGGAGGGGTCAGAGGGAGGCACAGAGGCTGAGGGTCAGAGAGCACACAGGCTGAGGGGTCAGAGGGAGGCACACAGGCTGGAGGGGTCAGAGGGAGGCACACAGGCTGGAGGGGTCAGAGGGAGGCACACAGGCTGGAGGGGTCAGAGGGAGGCACACAGGCTGGGAGGGGTAGAGGGAGGCACACAGGCTGGAGGGGTCAGAGGGAGGCACACAGGCTGGAGGGGTCAGAGGGAGGCACACAGGCTGGAGGGGTCAGAGGGAGGCACACAGGCTGGAGGGGTCAGAGGGAGGCACACAGGCTGGAGGGGTCAGAGGGAGGCACACAGGCTGGAGGGGTCAGAGGGAGGCACAAGGCTGGAGGGTCAGAGGGAGGCACAGAGGCTGGAGGGGTCAGAGGGAGGCACACAGGCTGGAGGGGTCAGAGGGAGGCACACAGGCTGGAGGGGTCAGAGGGAGGCACACAGGCTGGAGGGTCAGAGGGAGGCACACAGGCTGGAGGGGTCAGAGGGAGGCACACAGGCTGGAGGGGTCAGAGGGAGGCACACAGGCTGGAGGGGTCAGAGGGAGGCACACAGGCTGGAGGGGTCAGAGGGAGGCACACAGGCTGGAGGGGTCAGAGGGAGGCAGAAATCTGGAGGGGTCAGAGGGAGGCACACAGTCTGGAGGGGTCAGAGGGAGGCACACAGGCTGGAGGGGTCAGAGGGAGGCACACAGGCTGGAGGGGTCAGAGGGAGGCACAGAGGCTGGAGGGGTCAGAGGGAGGCACAGAGGCTGGAGGGGTCAGAGGGAGGCACACAGGCTGGAGGGGTCAGAGGGAGGCACACAGGCTGGAGGGGTCAGAGGGAGGCACACAGGCTGGAGGGGTCAGAGGGAGGCACACAGGCTGGAGGGGTCAGAGGGAGGCACAGAGGCTGGAGGGGTCAGAGGGAGGCACACAGGCTGGAGAGGTCAGAGGGAGGCACACAGGCTGGAGGGGTCAGAGGGAGGCACACAGGCTGGAGGGGTGAGAGGGAGGCACACAGGCTGGAGGGGTCAGAGGGAGGCACAGAGGCTGGAGGGGTCAGAGGGAGGCACAGAGGCTGGAGGGGTCAGAGGGAGGCACACAGTCTGGAGGGGTCAGAGGGAGGCACAGAGGCTGGAGGGGTCAGAGGGAGGCACACAGGCTGGAGGGGTCAGAGGGAGGCACACAGGCTGGAGGGGTCAGAGGGAGGCACACAGGCTGGAGGGGTCAGAGGGAGGCACAGAGGCTGGAGGGGTCAGAGGGAGGCACAGAGGCTGGAGGGGTCAGAGGGAGGCACAGAGGCTGGAGGGGTCAGAGGGAGGCACACAGGCTGGAGGGGTCAGAGGGAGGCACACAGGCTGGAGGGGTCAGAGGGAGGCACAGAGGCTGGAGGGGTCAGAGGGAGGCACACAGGCTGGAGGACAGAGCAGCGTGTGGGGCTGCCGCTGCAGACTCACTCACCACGGGCCGGGAATCAGATGTATTGTAGGAGGAGAGGAGGGGCGGGCAGAGCTGCAGGAGAGGAAGTCCCGCCCTCCCTCCTCTCTCCTCTCTAGGGGCGCGGCATGTCTGGAGGGCAGGGGGTGGAGGGGAGTGGCTGGAGGGCACACGGAACTTCCGAGATCGGAACGTTCCGTGTGCCGGTGCCTGTAGCAGGGGGCAGGCCGGCTACAGTGCACTGGATGAGCCTGGGCGAAGGCCATCACGGAAGTGGGCGTGGCCTTTTCCGGATGTGGCCTTCGGGTTTTATGTATAAGATTGCAGCCATGTTTGATGTGATTTCACCTTGGGGCACGGACGCAGCAAGACTCTATCGCTGTGTGGAGGAATCCTACCTTTCTGGGGAGCCGCCCCCCCAATGGATCTCAGTTTGTCACCGCGTGGCTAGTTCTGGCAATTTCTTATTTTATTCCTTTTATTTTTTATAACTGTTTATGCATACATGTATATTGTCTCTTATGTAATATCTTGTATGTCTTTTATAGAAGCACTGCCATCTTTGGGAGTAAAATATTATAATTTACTGGTTTCGTTCTTCATGTCCTATGATGATCTGACACGTAACCCCGCTTCTATACGTTACCAGAGCAGGTGACCGATTCACCTTAAAGAGATCGGTGGTGGCAGCATAACGTTTTTTGTATTTATGTGATATTGTGGCCTGAGGGTGACTGGATCGAGGTATATATACGTTCCTGGCAGGAACTGGTGGTATATATACATCCTGTCACATCACGTGCTGCAGTAGACGACATAAATTAGGGCAGCTGGGCTCCTTTCTTATCCACTGGCAATACCGGATTCGGCCAGCAGACTAAGGGGGCGCCAGAGAGCTGCAGGTCCTGACAAAGTCTTTGTGACAATAAGGTTCATGACATGGTTCAGATCCAGGCCCAGAATGAGGCCAAGAACGATGCCCAGAATGAGCTTGAGAACTAGGCTCAGAATTGGGCACAGGACCAGGCTCAGAAGAGCCCTTTTCAGACTGTTGTTGCAGGATAGCTGGCGTCTGGTGATGTGGATAATGTCAGCGCCAAGTAACAGGAGAAAATCAATAACTGACAGTGCAGTACTGAAGAGAATAACAAAGGGAGAACCAGAGACTATAGACAGGGACTATAAGCAGGGATTACAGACAGGGACTATAACCAGGGACTATAACCAGGGACTATAGACAGGGACTACAGACAGGGACTATAAGCAGGGACTATAACCAGGGACTATAGACAGGGACTATAACCAGGGACTATAACCAGGGACTATAGACAGGGACTATAAGCAGGGACTATAGACAGGGACTACAGACAGGGACTATAACCAGGGACTATAACCAGGGACTACAGACAGGGACTATAACCAGGGACTATAGACAGGGACTATAACCAGGGACTATAGACAGGGACTATAACCAGGGACTATAGACAGGGACTATAACCAGGGACTATAAGCAGGAACTATAGACAGGGACTACAGACAGGGAGTATAAGCAGGGACTATAGACAGGGACTACAGACAGGGACTATAACCAGGGACTATAACCAGGGACTACAGACAGGGACTATAACCAGGGACTATAAGCAGGGATTATATGCAGGGACTATAGACAGGGACTATAATCAGGGACAATAACCAGGGACTATAACCAGGGACTGTAACCAGAGTGTAGTGAAATATGTATCTGATGGAATGGACCCAGCAGTTAATGGTTAAATTCTGTGTCATTACATAAAAGGTCACAACCTGTGTTATCCAGGCACAAAGCTAGCTCCCCAGTCACAGTGACTACAGGTCTCCCCAGGGGGCCTTTCTCAGAGTGGAACCATTTTACACCTCTTATGCCTTTGAAGACCCATCAAAGCGATCTAATGCAGCTGGACAGTTTGTATGTACTGTTGGGAAAGAGAAGGGAATTAAGACAAAGGCCATTTAAATAATGTATACATGGCTAAATTAGTGAGCGTCCAATCATCGTTTCAGAATCTGAATATTAAAATGGAAGGCCGGTCTAGAAATCTGACCTCCAGGTTGAGCCTATAACTTGGGCCTCCAGGCAAAGTCCATCTCCTCCTTCTCCATTGGGATATAGAAGGCAAGCTGCAAAGTTTAGGTTTCTGCAAGTTTCTCCTTTTTATTTCATTGTTTGCATATGTGTATGTCATTATATTACTTCTATTTTTTATATCTTTTTATGTAAGCACTGTACTTTTTATATTAAAGCTTAAAACTTTACTAAGTCTGAACCTTGTATGTCCTAAAGAACCCATAACCCTAGAAAGGGTGTGATTTTGTTGATTGTCAGATAGTCATAGTTTAGGGGGACTCATCAGCCCCAAATCCAATGGGTGGTGGCAGCGTGTGTGAAGCGGGGTGCGCGGTCTGAGTCGGGGGGTGATTGATGCTTTCTTTAAGCATAGGACAGAGGTCGAGTGCTGGATTGAGTAAGAGGAGATAGATTAACCCTTACAGGCGCAACCCCAAGTCACATGCTGAGAAGTGGATACTTGACACAGGGACTATAGAAAGGGACTATAATCAGGGACTAAAGACATAAAGACAAGGACTATAAACAGCAATGAAGAACCAGAAATAATGATTAGTAAATGCTGAGAAGCAATCAGAGAACTCACCAGTGTCACCACTCTACTGCACAAGGGATCTGAATACACAACATTGGATGAGTTAGAAACAGTGGTAAATTAGTGAGGCCAATTCTAAAGTTTAAACCCAGGTGCTGCATCCCTCCCAGTCATGTCCATGGAGCCACTCACTGCTCACCTGTACAGCATTGTGTACATGTTCCCACCATTGGCAGTGTCCTATGTTGACTGTCAACCGGGAGACACCGTATCTCATAACTCCCGGGCCGCATAACCAGTGGTAAGCGCGGCGTCCTGCATCCCTACATCACACATCATTTCTACACGAGGCACCATCATGTATAATCGTGCAACCCAAGTGCGTGATAGCCTCGCTTCAGGAATGTACCTGATAAAGGCATGCCGGAATGTGCGTAGGGGTGTGTGTCCATCGTGGCCTTACCTGCTGTGCACTCCTTAGGTGACATCACTAGTTCATTTGTTATTCTTACGGTGGACTAACCTCCTAATTGACATTGTTTTTACCATGGCACCTTGCTGTGCACTTACCCTGCGGAATTACGATGGCTCTATAGTGCACTAACTCACTCTATGTAGCACGTCTACGTCATAATGCACTTTACTTATACAGCCCTGTCTACATTATAAAGTGCCATACTAACTTATCTATATTGCATTGTGTTAGGTCCCCTGGCACCGCACGCCAGCTCACCTCTCCCAGGTCAGCATCCTCTGCTCCTCTGCCGACCGGACATCCGGCGTCCAGGCGTGCTGTGTCTCGGAGCCGTCGCCGGGTTCCCTTCCTGTCAGCTGACCACCAGGCTCACACATGAGCACATTGCAATGGTCGTATTTATGTGACCAATCAGCGGCGCACTAGGTGCACTTCTTCCCTGTGACTCTAGGGGCCGCCACGGTTAAACCTGACACTCCCCTTGACCAATAGCTGCTCTTCCTCTGGTATATCAGGCCACCTCCACTGATGGGAGGTGCCTGATTATTGAGTTAGTTGAGCTTCTGCTTTGCTGGCTGTACAAGGCTCAGAACTAGAACAAGCCCAGTATGATACTCAGAACAAGCTTAGTATGAGACTCAGAACAAAGCCCAGTACGAGGCTCAGGACCAGACCTAGAACAAGCTGAGGATGAGGCTCAGAACCAGTCCATATACAAGGCCCAGTACAAGGCTCAGAACCAGACCTAGAACAAGCCCATATATGATACTCAGAACAAGCTTAGTATGAGACTCAGAACAAAGCCCAGTACGAGGCTCAGAACCAGACCTAGAACAAGCTGAGGATGAGGCTCAGAACCAGGCCCAGAACAAGTCCATGTACAAGGCCCAGTACGAGGCTCAGAACCAGACCTAGAACAAGCCCAGTGTGATACTCAGAGCAAGGCCCAGAACAAGCTTAGTATGAGACTCAGAACAAAGTCCAGTATGAGGTTCAGAACAGACCTAGAACAAGCTTAGTATGAGGCTCAGAACAAGCCGAGTATAGGCAGGTATGAGGCTCAGAACCAGACCTAGAACAAGCCCAGTATGAGGCTCAGAACAAAGCCCAGTATAATGCCAGGTATGAGGCTCAGAACCAGACCTAGAACAAGCCCAGTACGAGGCTCAGAATGAGGCCCAGAATGAGGCACAGCATAAGTGTCAGGAAAGTATGAATATGTTTCATTATTGGAAGAGGTTGGACAATCAGCCAAACCCTATACATAAGGCTTCCTCTATCCTGAGGGGTTTCTGTAGATCCAATTCTACATGTAACCCCCCACTTTCTCTCCCCCCTTCCCTATCCACTATTTACGACCGCAGAGCAATAAATACCTGGAGCTGAGCTAAAGTTTGCATCTTTCCCTCTCAAAATTCTGTGTCTTGAAAGATAGTCTGTGAATGTCAGATTTAAGAAGACGCGTTCATGCCACATACACATAATTCATATTTTTAGATTATTCATATTTTTGCGCATTTAATGATCTGTCTTGTATATCTATGTAACACTCAGGACCTGGGAAATGAGTTCTGGCTTTCTGAACATCATAAATATGTCATATTTGGTATTAATATTCTCAGAATTACATGAAAGTACACATGAGGTGTATATCATGGATGTGGGCCCGCCCCATCCGCAGATATGAAGAATGAAGATTTATTAAGCCTGGTGAGAGAGAAGGTCTCAGAGGAGCCTCCCACCAGGGTGGGGAAGATCTAGGAAGGGGGGTTGCAGTTTCCCTGCCTTTGTTAAAACCATTGCAGCCATGTTTGAGGTGATTTCACCTTGGGGCACGGACGCAGCAAGACCCTATCGCTGTGTGGAGGAATCCTACCTTTCTGGGGAGCCGCCCCCCAATGGATCTAAGTTTGTCACCGTGTGGCTAGTTCTGGCAATTTTTATTTTATTCCTTTTATTTTTTATAACTGTTAATGCATACATGTAAATTGTCTCTTATGTAATATTCTGTAAATCTTTTATATAAGCACTGCCATCTTTGGGAGTAAAATATTATAATTTACTAGTTTCGTTCTTCATGTCCTATGATGATCTGACACATAACCCCGCTTCTATACGTTACCAGAGCAGGTGACCGATTCACCTTAAAGAGATCGGTGGTGGCAGCATAACATTTTTTGTATTTATGTGATATTGTGGCCTGAGGGTGACTGGATCCAGGTATATATACGTTCCTGGCAGGAACTGGTGGTATATATACATCCTGTCACATCACGTGCCGCAGTAGACGACATAAATTAGAGCAGCTGGGCTCCTTTCTTATCCTCTGGCAATACCGGATTCGGCCAGCAGGCTAAGGGGGCACCAGAGAGCTGCAGGTCCTGACTCAGTCTTTGTGACAATAAGGTTCATGACATGGTTCAGTTCCAGGCCCAGAATGAGGCCAAGAACGATGCCCAGAATGAGCTTGAGAACTAGGCTCAGAATTGGGCACAGGACCAGGCTCAGAAGAGCCCTTTTCAGACTGTTGTTGCAGGATAGCTGGCGTCTGGTGATGTGGATAATGTCAGCGCCAAGTAACAGGAGAAAATCAATAACTGACAGTGCAGTATTGAAGAGAATAACAAAGGGAGAACCAGAGACTATAGACAGGGACTATAAGCAGCGATTACAGACAGGGACTATAACCAGGGACTACAGACAGGGACTATAACCAGGGACTATAAGCAGGGACTATAGACAGGGACTACAGACAGGGACTATAACCAGGGACTACAGACAGGGACTATAACCAGGGACTATAAGCAGGGACTATAGACAGAGACTATAGACAGGGACTATAAGCAGGGACTACAGACAGGGACTATAACCAGGGACTATAGACAGGGACTATAACCAGGGACTATAGACAGGGACTACAGACAGGGACTATAACCAGGGACTATAGATGGGGACTACAGACAGGGACTATAGATGGGGACTATAACCAGGGACTATAGACAGGGACTATAAGCAGGGACTACAGGCAGGGACTATAACCAGGGACTACAGACAGGGACTATAGACAGGGACAATAAGCAGGGACTATAGACAGGGACTATAATCAGGGACTATAACTAGAGACTATAGACAGGGACTATAATCAGGGACTATAACCAGAGACTATAGACAGGGACTATAACCAGGGACTGTAACCAGAGTGTAGTAAAATATGTATCTGATGGAGTGGACCCAGCAGTTACTTATTAAATTCTGTGTCATTACATAAAAGGTCACAATCTGTGTTATCCAGGCACAAAGCTAGCTCTCCAGTCACAGTGACTACAGGTCTCCCCAGGGGGCCTTTCTCAGAGTGGAACCATTTTACATCTTAAGCCTTTGAAGACCCATCAAAGCGATCTAATGCAGCTGGACAGTTTGTATGTACTGTTGGGAATGAGAAGGGAATTAAGACAAAGGCCATTTAAATAATGTATGCATGGCTATATTAGTGAGCGTCCAATCATCATTTCAGAATGGAAGGCCGGTCTAGAAATCTGACCTCCAGGTTGAGCCTATAACTTGGGCCTCCAGGCAAAGTCCATCTCCTCCTTCTCCATTGGGATATAGAAGGCAAGCTGCAAAGTTTAGGTTTCTGCAAGTTTCTCCTTTTTATTTCATTGTTTGCATATGTGTATGTCATTATATTATTTCTATTTTTTATATCTTTTTATGTAAGCACTGTACTTTTTATATTAAAGCTTAAAACTTTACTAAGTCTGAACCTTGTATGTCCTAAAGAACCCATAACCCTAGAAAGGGTGTGATTTTGTTGATTGTCAGATAGTCATAGTTTAGGGGGACTCATCAGCCCCAAATCCAGTGGGTGGTGCCAGCGTGTGTGAAGCGGGGTGCGCGGTCTGAGTCAGGGGGTGATTGATGCTCCCTTTAAGCATGGGACAGAGGTCGAGTGCTGGATTGAGTAAGAGGAGATAGATTAACCCTTACAGGCGCAACCCCAAGTCACATGCTGAGAAGTGGATACTTGACACAGGGACTATAGAAAGGGACTATAATCAGGGACTATAGACAGGGACTATAACCAGGGACTACAGACAGGGACTATAGACAGCAATGAAGAACCAGAAATAATGATTAGTAAATGCTGAGAAGCAACCAGAGAACTCACCAGTGTCACCACTCCACTGCACAAGGGATCTGAATACACAACATTGGATGAGTTAGGAACAGGGTTAAAATAGTGAGGCAAATGCTAAAGTTTAAACCCTGCATCCCTCCCAGTCATGTCCATGGAGCCACTCCCTGCTCACCTGTACAGCTGTACAGCATTGTGCACATGTTCCCACCGTTGGCAGTGTCCTATGTTGACTGTCAACCGTGAGACACCCTATCTCATATCTCACGGGCTGCGTAACCAGTGGTAGGCGCGGCGTCCTGCATCGCTACATCACACACCATTTCTACACGAGGCACCATCATGAATAATCGCGCAACCCAAGTGCGTGCTAGCCTCGCTTCAGGAATGTACCTGACAAAGGCATGCCGGAATGTGCGCAGGGGTGTGTGTCCATCGTGGCCTTACCTGCTGTGCACTCCTTAGGTGACATCACTAGTTCATTTGTTATTCTTTCGGTGGACTAACCTCCTAATTGACATTGTTTTTACCATGGCACCTTGCTGTGCACTTACCCTGCGGAATTACGATGGCTCTATAGTGCACTAACTCACTCTATGTAGCACGTCTACGTCATAATGCACTTTACTTATACAGCCCTGTCTACATTATAAAGTGCCATACTAACTTATCTATATTGCATTGTGTTAGGTCCCCTGGCACCGCACGCCAGCTCACCTCTCCCAGGTCAGCATCCTTTGCTCCTCTGCCGACCGGACATCCGGCGTCCAGCCGTGTGGTGTCTCGGAGCCGTCACCGGGTTCCCTTCCTGTCAGCTGACCACCAGGCTCACACATGAGCACATTACAATGGTTGTATTCATGTGACCAATCAGCGGCGCACTAGGTGCACTCCTCCCCTGTGACTCTAGGGGCTGGCACGGTCCAACGTGACACTCCCCTTGACCAATGGCTGCTCTTCCTCTGGTATATCACTGATGGGAGGTGCCTGATTATTGAGTTAGTTGAGCTTCTGCTTTGCTGGCTGTTGGTCAGGTCCTCTTTGTGCTCTGTTACTTGGAATCCTTAGCTGTGCTCTTCCCCGGTAGCGCCATTCCTGCACTCGTAGCCTTGTGCTCTGTTACCTGGAACCCTTCGCTGTGCCTTAGTATAGGCTAACCTTACGAGCCGCCCCCCTGGTACTAGCAGCTGTGGTATTCAGGCCCCCTGGGCTTGCCCCTGACAATCCCTGTATAGGGGTTGGGTAAACTAGGATCAGCTCACCCAGGGGAGTTCGGTACCACGGCCCAGTGGGTCCACTCTAGGGCGCCTTCTCCCGGAAGCATGACAGAATAATCAGGCCATGGACCCCACTGGTACCTCGTTTTCAGCTCAAAAGGAGCCGGCTTACCTTCGTGAGAATCAGAACTGTGTTATGGCTTTTCTTCAGTCGTTGGATACCCGGTTAGCCTCCCTTCAGACCTCCGACACAGTATCTGCCACTCATCTTGCGAGCCTACAGCAAGAACTGTCAGTGCAATGAGACACACAGTCTCGCATGCTGTCTTACATATCCACGATGAACGATCGCCTGGTCTCCTTGCAGTCGGCAACAACGACCTCGGGTCAGTCCGTATCCTATGACCGGTCCCCGGGTGGCGTTCCGACCCCTCCGCCTCGCCTTGGAAAACCACCTAGATACAGCAGAGACCCTAAGACGTGACGCGGTTTCCTCAACCAATGTAGCCTACACTTCGAACTGCTGCCACAGCAGTATCCCACCGATTGGGCCTGGGTGGCCTTTGTGATGTCCCGCCTGGAAGGCGAGGCTCTGGCGTGGGTTAACCCTCTCTGAGAGCGTGATGACCCTGTGGTCTCCCACTTGTCAACCTTTCTGGAGACATTCCGGAGGATCTTCAATGAACCCGGCCAGGTCGCATCTGTCACAGAGTCCCACTTCAACCTCCGTCAAGGGACCTTCACCATTGGGCAGTACGCTATTCACTTCCGCACACTCTCCTCTGAGTTGAGATGGAATAACGAAGCGCTGACTGGAGCTTTCTGGCGTGGCCTGTCCGGCAGGATAAAGGACGAACTCGCGGGTCGGGATATCCCAGCGGAGCTGGAGGCCTTGATCTGACTAGCCACTCGCATCGATTTGCAGTTCCAGATGTGCTCCCGTGAGTCCGCCAGGGAGAGGAGATCCGTCCGCTCGCTTCCCTCTGAACGCAGTCTGCCCTGTACATGGACCGTGGTGTCTGCCACCACCCCTCTTTCTGAACCTATGCAGGTGGATGGGGTCAGAATGGTGGAACGACGCCGAGAAGAGAGGCTGGAACGCGACCTATGCCTGTATTGCGGAAACGCATCCCACCAGTGCCGGTATTGTCCCGAAAGGCCGGGAAACCCCTCCGCCTAGGTCAAGTACGAGAGGCCATCCTAGGCAAGAGCGATGCCTCTCAACCCCTTACCCTGCCCGTGCAGGTGATACGTCCGCAGAGACAGTACTCTGAGTTAGCCTACGTGAATTCGGGGGCAGCAGGAAACTTCATTCAGTCTATTGACGCCTCGTGTAATCGCATCGGTGGATGGCAGGCCGCTGCAGGAAACCGTCACCAAGATGGCAGAGGAGGTGGAGGTGCAGATGGGGGCCCTACATCATGAAAAGATTGCATGCTACGTCCTGCCTGGCCTCTCCCATGCCCTGCTCCTCGGGCTTCCCTGGCTCCGAGCTCATGAACCTGTCCTGGACTGGCGCTCTGGGGACGTTCTGCGGTGGGGTCCTCTCTGCCACGAGAGGTGCCTGCAGTCCGTTCTGCCACCTGGTTCCCTGCAACCGGCTTCTGTTCTTCCTGGTTTACTGGCTGCATATTGGCGGTACGCGGATGTTTTCAACAAAATGGAGGCAGAGGTCCTCCCGCCTCATAGGCGTTATGATTGCCCTATTGATCTGATACAGGGTGCTACACCACCCAGGGGACGTATGTACCCGTTGTCTCCGGCTGAGTCACAAGCCATGTCCGAGTGCATCACGGACAATTTAGCTAGGGGATTCATCCAAAAATCCACGTCACCTGCTGGCGCTGGATTTTTCTTTGTTAAGAAAAAGGAGGGCACCCTTCAACCCTGTATAGATTACAGAGGCTTGAATGCCATCACCGTCAAGAACAAATACCCCCTGCCGCTGATTCCGGAGCTCTTAGACAGGCTCAAAGGGGCTCACATCTTTACGAAATTGGACCTACGAGAAGCCTACAACCTGGTTCGCATATGTGCCGGAGACGAATGAAGACGGCGCGTATCTATCCCCATTGTAATTTCTGTTCTACCCCTCACATCAAACGTTCCCTTGCCTGAGCGGGTCAATTCTGTTTATGTTTATTAATAAAATTATATTTAATGACCAAATCTTGTTTTTTCCACCCCTTTGTGGTACAATGCAGGGTCCTATCATTGTCCAACACATTTGCACATCACATTTTGTAACTTGTACTTACTCTTTACATTTGATTGTATATATGTGTCACGAAGGTAATATGGCAGACAAGGGGATGGACAGCAGGATGAAAATGATGGGCAGAGGTAACCTGGGCAACTAGTCTACCCCTATAGACTGGTGTCCATAGTCTAACTCTGAATCCAGAGGTACCTCTGATGGTGAGGTGATCTGGGCCACCACCCTTACCCTCAGCTTCTCAACCAGACTTATGCTAAGACCCCCTAGGCAGAACCAAGTTCCCCACAAATAGCTATCTTCAAGTCCAATACTGCAGCACAGGTTCAGCAACAAAACCAGACATCCAAGTAGCTCACGAGGTCAAAGCAGAGTGAAACTCTATCAGCGACATCAGCTAGTGGAAGAGGAGGCTATTTAAAAGCCAGGGGCGTGGTCACATGACAAACCTACAACTCCTCACCTGCAGAACCAAACACAGCAATACAGCTGCATCTGCAAATTAACTCTGAATGTGCCAATGGAAATTAACTCCTATTAAAAGTGCAGAGAGCTTTACACATAGACTGCAGCAGTCAACACGTGACAGTATGTATGTTTCTTTGCCTGTCTGACAACTCCCCTTTTCCCCACCCCAAGAGACAGACTGGCGGGGAAGGCTGGGAACCCAAGGAGGAGGATTGCGACCACAGCAGGTTTTCCTAACAAAAACGCCAAAAATGGTCTGGCCAAAATTGATCAACTTTGATTCCTGCAAGTAACAGATGTGGGCAATATAAAAATCACACCTGACAACAGATAAAAAAGGGAGAAGTTGCTTCAATCTTTGCATTGTGCCTGTGGGTGCCACAATAAGCATGAAGAACACAAAGAGGAGGAGAGAATGGTCTAAGGAAGCGAGAACCAAATTTGTGGAAAATATCAACAATCTCAATATTACAAGTCCATCTCCAGAGATCTTGATGTTCCTTTATCCATGGAGTGCACCATAATCATGAAGTTTACAATTCATGGCACTGTAGGTAATCTCCCTGGACATGAATGGCAGAGAAAAATTGAAGCAAGATTGTAACGCAGGATAGTCTGAATTTGGCATATGCCTCAAAGTTCCAAAGGTATTCAAGCCGTCCTGCAGGCTCAGGGGTGTCAGAGCGAACTATCCGTCCACATGTGAATGATATGAAACGCTATAGAGGAGACCCAGGAGGACCCCACTGCTGACACCGAGACAGAAAAAAGCCAAAATGTATGTGAGTAAGCAAAATCCTTCTGGTAAAGTGTCTTGTGGACAGATGAGACAAGATAGACATTTTGGTAAAGTGAATCATTCTACTGTTTACCGAAAACAGAATGAGACTGACAAAGAAAAGAGCACAAGACCTACAGTCACATATGGGGAGGTCAGAGAAAAGAGCACAGGACCTACAGTCACATATTGGGGAGGTCAGAGAAAAGAGCACAGGACCTACAGTCACATATGGGGGAGGTCAGGGAAAAGAGAATAGGATGTACAGTCACATATGTGGGAGGTCAGAGAAAAGAGCCCAGGACCTACAGTCACATATGGGGGAGGTCAAGGAAAAGAGCACAGGACCTACAGTCACATATGGGGGAGGTCAGAAAAAAGAGCACAGGACCTACAGTCACATATGGGGGAGGGTAGAGAAGAGAGCACAGGACCTACAGTCACATATGTGGGAGGTCAGAGAAAAGAGCCCAGGACCTACAGTCACATATGGGGGAGGTCAGAGAAAAGAACACAGGACCTACAGTCACATATGGGGGAGGTCAGGGAAAAGAGCACATGACCTACAGTCATATATGGGGGAGAGCAGAGAAAAGAGCACAAGACCTACAGTCACATATGAAGATCAGAGAAAAGAGCACAGGACCTATAGTCACATATGGGGGAGGTCAGAGAAAAGAGCACATGACCTACAGTCACATATGGGGGAGGTCAGAGAGAAGAGCACAGGACCTACACTCACATATGGGGAGGGCAGAGAATAGAGCACAGGACCTACAGTCACATGTGTGGGAGGTCAGAGAAAAGAGTACAGGACCTACAGTCACATATGTGGGAGGTCAGGGGAAAGAACACAGGACCTACAGTCATATATGGGGGAGGGCAGAGAAAAGAGCACAGGACCTACAGTCACATATGGAGATCAGAGAAAAGAGCACAGGACCTACAGTCACATATGGGGGAGGTCAGAGAAAAGAGCACAAGATCTACAGTCACATATGGGGGAGGTCAGAGAAAAGAGAAATGGATGTACAGTCACATATGGGGGAGGTCAGAGAAAAGAGCACAGGACCTACAGTCACATATGGGGGAGGTCAGAGAAAAGAGCACAGGACCTACAGTCACATATGGAGATCAGAGAAAAGAGCACAAGACCTACAGTCACATATGGAGGAGGTCAGAGAAAAGAGCACAGGACCTACAGTCACATATGGGGGAGGTCAGAGAAAAGAGCACAGGACCTACAGTCACATATGGGGCAGGGTAGAGAAGAGAGCACAGGATCTACAGTCACATATGTGGGAGGTCAGAGAAAAGAGCCCAGGACCTACAGTCACATATGTGGGAGGTCAGAGAAAAGAGCCCAGGACCTACAGTCACATATGGGGGAGGTCAGAGAAAAGAACACAGGACCTACAGTCACATATGGGGGAGGTCAGGGAAAAGAGCACAGGACCTACAGTCATATATGGGGGAGAGCAGAGAAAAGAGCACAGGACCTACAGTCACATATGGAGATCAGAGAAAAGAGCACAGGACCTACAGTCACATATGAGGGAGGTCAGAGAAAAGAGCACAGGACCTACAGTCACATATGGGAGAGGTCAGAGAAAAGAGCACAAGACCTACAGTCATATATGGGGGAGGTCAGAGAAAAGAGCACAGGGTCTACAGTCACATTTGGGAGAGGTCAGAGTAAAGAGCACAGGGCCTACAGTCACATATGGAGGAGCTCAGGGAAAAGAGCACAGGACCTACAGTCACATATGAGGGAGGTCAGAGAAAGAGCAAAGGACCTACAGTCACATATGGGGGAGGTCAGAGAAAAGAGCACAGGACCTACAGTCACATATGGAAGAGGTCAGAGAAAAGCACAGGACCTACAGTCACATATGGGGAGGTCAGAGAAAAGAGCACAGTACCTACAGTCACATATGGGGGAGGTCAGAGAAAAGAGCACAGGACCTACAGTCACATATGGGGGAGGTCATAGAAAAGAGCACAGGACCTACAGTCACATATGGGGGAGGTCAGAGAAAAGAACACTGGACCTACAGTCACATATGGGGGAGGTCAGAGAAAAAAGCACAAGACCTACAGTCACATATGGGGGAGGGCAGGGAAAAGAGCACAGGGCCTACAGTTACATATGAGGGAGGTCATAGAAAAGAGCACAGGACCTACAGTCACATATGGGGGAGGTCAGAGAAAAGAACACTGGACCTACAGTCACATATGGGGGAGGTCAGAGAAAAAAGCACAAGACCTACAGTCACATATGGGGGAGGGCAGGGAAAAGAGCACAGGGCCTACAGTTACATATGGGGGAAGTCAGAGAAAAGAGCACAGGACCTACAGTCACATATTGGGGAGGGCAGGGAAAAGAGCACAGGACTTACAGTCACATATGGGGGAGGTCAGAGAAAAGAGCACAGGACCTACAGTCACATATGGGGGAGGTCAGGGAAAAGAGCACAGCACCTACATTCACATATGGGGGAGGTCAGAGAAAAGAGCACAGGACCTACAGTCACATATGGGGGAGGTCAGAGAAAAGAGCACAGGACCTACAGTCACATATGGGGGGAGGGCAGAGAATAGAGCACAGGATCTACAGTCACATATGGGGGAGTTGAAGGTGTTTTGGGTGCTTTGTCGTCTCTGGCACTCGGGGTCTTGACTGTGTATAAGACATCATGAAATCTGAAAAAAAACAGAAAATTTTGGGTGATAATTTAGATCCAGTGTCAGAAAGCTGGGGGCGTCCTAGGTCAGGGGTCTCCAGGAGGACAATGACCCAAGAAGCCTAGAAATGGAGGAAACAAAGCCCTGGAGAGATCTGTAGGGGCATCAATGAGTCTGGATGGAAATCCCATTGATCACTTGTGGAGAGATGTGAAGTGGCAGCAATGACCGGATCTAAATCCCATTGATCACTTGTGGAAAGATGTGAAGGGGCAGCAATGAGTCCGGATCTAAATCCCATTGATCACCTGTGGAGAGATGTGAAGGGGCAGCAATGACCGGATCTAAATCCCATTGATCACCTGTGGAGAGATGTGAAGGGGCAGCAATGAGTCCGGATCTAAATCCCATGGATCACCTGTGGAGAGATGTGAAAATTGGGAGAAGACGAGAGACTGGGAGCAGATTATAAAGAAGAGGAGAAAATCCAAGAGAATCTTGTGGAGATTATAGGAGGCGACTGATCGCTGGATTTATTACACAGGGGAAACAATTGTGTCCGGGACATTTTGGGGTTTTGAGTCCAATTTCCTTTCTTTGTCAGTTTGTTTGTGTTGTTCCAATACACAATGGAGATGATCGTGTGTATAACAAATCCTGGGGATTGTGAGAACATTCTGGAGACACCCTTCATAATCTGGAACATTTTAAGGTTCCGACCCTCTGGGCCATGGCTGTATGTTCTTCTTTACCGGATCAGTGTGATGTCTGTGTACTGATCATGGTCTGGACACCGGGTTGTGCTGTATTGTGATATTTCTGGTTTTGTGGTGTGTTGTATATAGTGCGGAGCCGCGTCTGTTCGGTTTATTCTCCTCGTCGTGTGGCGGTTTATATTGATCGTAATTAGTGATCAGTGTGCGGCGTAGGGTTGATCTCCTTCGTTGTAGCCGGACGCTGTACGTGTAATTAGTGGATCGGCCCCGACACCCTCTCTGCGCGGTGACGTCTGCTAATGAGGTGTTATGCGCAGCTGTCACTGTGTTAAAGTGTAATTGAGAGGAATAATGATGCAGAGCACGAATGAGCGGGAAACGCTCTGCTCTGTATAAAGCTTTGCAGCACAGAGGATTTCAGGAAACCAATTATTGATCTGATTGGAAGTCACTGAATATGTTTTACACAGTGGACGGCGCAGCACAGAGTACTGTATGTCTGGATACAAGTCACCAACGTCGGACCCGGGACTTCATCGGTGGTTACCTGTGGGAGAGTGCCATGTCTTGTGTCACGGGGTTCTTCTCCGGTATCTCACCATCAACAGAGTGACAGATGTGTGAACAGACCAATAACCATTATTGCTTGAAAACATAAAAATCCATAAACAATGCAACAGTGTATATCCAGGTAAGAACAGGGTTTGTCCAGTCTCTATTGGGACCTGACCTCAGCTTCAGCCTCCCACACACAGAATGAAATCGTACTGCACTGTCCTCCGCTAAACCACCTCCCCATGTACAATCCAGGGGCCGGCGGACAGGTTGGTGCCTCGGCTATTGACGCACTCAAGGGGGAGAGTACAAACTTTGGCAGACAGAGGGGGCTGGAATGATCAAGTGAGGACATGTCATCAAGAGTTCAATTGTCAGACCCTCCGGAGTGTAATAACTAAAGAGGACAGGGGAAGACACAGAATAGCAACAGCAGAACACTTCTACTATGCGGAAAAATGAACAAAGGCAAATATATATACCCGAGCCACCGTATCGCACCATCACAGCTTGGCTTTTCTTTGGATCGTGCTTTATGAGCCGTCAGCAGCTTCGTCTTCTCTGAGCGCCAAGAACTTTAAGAACAATCACTTTACTTCCAGTTTGCAGCTATAAAATCTTCCCTGTGTTCTGCAGACACTTCTAGTCTTTAAATACCTTCCATCTTGAGGCTGACATCTATATCTCCTACATCCTCTTCATCTCCTTCATCTCCTGTCCCTGGCCTCCCTCCCCGCTCTCGGCTCCTCCAGGATCTCATTACCTGATTCCCTCTGACAAGTTCTCAGCTCCAGGGAACAAAGGATACGTCTGAATTTCTGGGACCTGTCAGAAAGGAAATCCTTCATTATGGCATCCAGAAGTTTTGTTATTTTCAACTAGATGGCGTCCCGATTCTAAAGAATCGGGTAGTCTAGAATCCATATATAGTTTATTTACTAATAGTTACGGGAGTGCGGTGAAATTAATTGTGTGTATACAGGCGGCTCAGTGGCTAGCACTGTATACGGTGGCTCAGTGGTTAGCACTGTATATGGTGGCTCAGTGGTTAGCACTGTATACGGTGGCTCAGTGGTTAGCACTGTATATGGTGGCTCAGTGGTTAGCACTGTATATGGTGGCTCAGTGGTTAGCACTGTATATGGTGGCTCAGTGGTTAGCACTGTATACAGGTGGCTCAGTGGTTAGCACTGTATATGGTGGCTCAGTGGTTAGCACTGTATATGGTGGCTCAGTGGTTAGCACTGTATACGGTGGCTCAGTGGTTAGCACTGTATACAGGTGGCTCAGTGGGTAGCAGAGTATACGGTGGCTCAGTGGTTAGCACTGCGCAGAGGCTCGGTGGTTAGCACTGTATATGGTGGCTCAGTGGTTAGCACTGTATACAGGTGGCTCAGTGGGTAGCACTGTATATGGTGGCTCAGTGGTTAGCACTGTATACAGGTGGCTCAGTGGTTAGCACTGTATATGGTGGCTCAGTGGTTAGCACTGTATATGGTGGCTCAGTGGTTAGCACTGTATACGGTGGCTCAGTGGTTAGCACTGTATACAGGTGGCTCAGTGGGTAGCAGAGTATACGGTGGCTCAGTGGTTAGCACTGCGCAGAGGCTCGGTGGTTAGCACTGTATATGGTGGCTCAGTGGTTAGCACTGTATACAGGTGGCTCAGTGGGTAGCAGAGTATACGGTGGCTCAGTGGTTAGCACTGTATATGGTGGCTCAGTGGTTAGCACTGTATGGTGGCTCAGTGGTTAGCACTGTATATGGTGGCTCAGTGGTTAGCACTGTATACAGGTGGCTCAGTGGGTAGCAGAGTATACGGTGGCTCAGTGGTTAGCACTGTATATGGTGGCTCAGTGGTTAGCACTGTATATGGTGGCTCAGTGGTTAGCACTGTATATGGTGGCTCAGTGGTTAGCACTGTATATGGTGGGTCAGTGGTTAGCACTGTATATGATGGCTCAGTGGTTAGCACTGTATACGGTGGCTCAGTGGTTAGCACTGTATATGGTGGCTCAGTGGTTAGCACTGTATATGGTGGCTCAGTGGTTAGCACTGTATACAGGTGGCTCAGTGGTTAGCACTGTATATGGTGGCTCAGTGGTTAGCACTGTATATGGTGGCTCAGTGGTTAGCACTGTATACGGTGGCTCAGTGGTTAGCACTGTATACAGGTGGCTCAGTGGGTAGCAGAGTATACGGTGGCTCAGTGGTTAGCACTGCGCAGAGGCTCGGTGGTTAGCACTGTATATGGTGGCTCAGTGGTTAGCACTGTATACAGGTGGCTCAGTGGGTAGCAGAGTATACGGTGGCTCAGTGGTTAGCACTGTATATGGTGGCTCAGTGGTTAGCACTGTATGGTGGCTCAGTGGTTAGCACTGTATATGGTGGCTCAGTGGTTAGCACTGTATACAGGTGGCTCAGTGGGTAGCAGAGTATACGGTGGCTCAGTGGTTAGCACTGTATATGGTGGCTCAGTGGTTAGCACTGTATATGGTGGCTCAGTGGTTAGCACTGTATATGGTGGCTCAGTGGTTAGCGCTGTATATGGTGACTCAGTGGTTAGCACTGTATACAGGTGGCTCAGTGGGTAGCAGAGTATACGGTGGCTCAGTGGTTAGCACTGCGCAGAGGCTCGGTGGTTAGCACTGTATATGGTGGCTCAGTGGTTAGCACTGTATACAGGTGGCTCAGTGGGTAGCAGAGTATACGGTGGCTCAGTGGTTAGCACTGCGCAGAGGCTCGGTGGTTAGCACTGCGCGGTGGCTCGGTGATTAGCACTGCACGGTGGCTCGGTGGTTAGCACTGCGCGGTGGCTCGGAGGTTAGCAGTGCGCGGTGGCTCGGTGGTTAGCACTGCGCGGTGGCTCGGTGGTTAGCACTGAGTGCAGTGGTTCAGTGGTTAGCAGTGAGTGCGGTGGCTCAGTGGTTAGCACTGAGTGCGGTGGCTCAGTGGTTAGCACTGAGTGCGGTGGCTCAGTGGTTAGCACTGAGTGCGGTGGCTTAGTGGTTAGCACTGAGTGCGGTGGCTGGAGGGGTGAGGAAAGCGGAGGCTGGAGGGGTGAGGAAAGCGGAGGCTGGAGGGGTGAGGAAAGCGGAGGCTAGAGGGGTGAGGACGATTGAGGCGGGCAGAGGACGGGCAGAGGCGGGAGAGGATGGGCAGAGGCTGGAGCGGCCGCGGTCAGAGGCTGGAGCGGCCGCTGTCAGAGGCTGGAGCGGCCGCGGGCAGAGGCAGGAGCGGCCGCGGGCAGAGGCACTCTGTGTATTTCAAATATGGCGGCATAGCACCCACCACTATTCTGGTTGGTCGGCGCGCTGAAGGCGCCAACCAATCAGAATAGCGGCGCGCGCAATGCTGCCATGTTTGAAATACACTGAGTACAGTGTATTTGAAGTATGGCGCCATACAGCGCGCCGCTATTCTGATTGGTCGCCGCGTTCAGCGCGCCGACCAATCAGAATAGCGGCGCGCTGTATGGCGCCATACTTCAAATACAGTGAATACAGTGTATTTGAAGTATGGCGCCATACAGCGCGCCGCTATTCTGATTGGTCGCCGCGTTCAGCGCGCCGACCAATCAGAATAGCGGCGCGCGCAATGCTGCAATATTTGAAATACACTGAGTACAGTGTATTTGAAGTATGGTGCCATACAGCGCGCCGCTATTCTGAATGGTCGGCGCGCTGAAGGCGCCGACCAATCAGAATATCGGCGCGCGCAATGCCGCAATATTTGAAATACACTGAGTACAGTGTATTTGAAGTATGGCGCCATACAGCGCGCCGCTATTCTGATTGGTCGGCGCGCTGAAGGCGCCGACCAATCAGAATAGCGACGCGCGCAATGCCGCCATATTTGAAATACACATATCCCTGAGGAAGGCGCCGGGCGTGGCGCTGAAACGCGTAGGAGAAAGGAGGAATAAAAGGATGGAAACCTAATTGGCTCTTTGGTGAGTTTATTTAACCCTGAGGCAGCGCGGACCGTGAGACACCAGCACTCCCATCATCTCCTCAAGTCTTCATCGCGGTCAGGCGTGGAGTTTTGACACGGGGTATACATAAGAATTACAGAACTTGACAGTACCAGAGTCATGGTTGGAAGAAACCTTCCCGACACACTGGATGGTCTCAGGAGACTTTGGTGGCTCTTATAAATTTGCCAAGTTTCCCAGAAGTTACAGGAAAGTTGACGAGTGCGGTTCTAGTGGCTCCTGTGGTCGCAGGGGTGGCACAATTCTCTGTTTGGAGAAAAGGTCTCTTTCTAGAAAATATGGAACAATCCTACACTGAAGTACACCTTCCTGGCATCAAACAAGGGGTCAACTCAAACTTCTGTATTATCACATTGCAGTCACTCCCACACACCTCCACTTGATGATCTTAGATGGGGCTGGTCATGGAATGTGGCTAGGTATTGTAGGATTTTAAGAGATCCTAAACTTTTCCAATATTATCACCCCTAGAAGTCCCAGGTGGAAGATATTGTGCTCACGTTCCTTATGATGTTTGTACCTTTGTATAAATATGAAACAAGATTTGTGTATTGTCATCCAGCTGCCTGATATTAATTCAGAAGTCGAGGTCAAAGCCATGTCTTCATAGTTTAAAATAATGTACATTACATTCGTTGTTCTGTCACAATCCTGAAAATATATCTCCCATAACTGTAGGATCTATGCCACCCCCAATATTCATCACTGACCACCGGTGCCAAAGTGTCTAGACCACCTATAAAGATGGTCCCTGTAGATGTGCACTTCTCTGCCTTCGATTACACAAAATCCAGTCTTTTTGTTTGTTTACAGCAGATGTATCAGCTACGTTACCTGTCCACACCAGGAGATCCTAGCTCCTCAGGGGCTAGATGTGGTGTTATATCTCTTTCTTCCTACAGTTATAGTTAGTTCTTCTCTTCCCCAATTATAATTAATCCCATGTTTGGTGTTTGGGGTGGATGTGTCTTCTCTATCCAGAGAGATGTCTTATGTCTTTTATCATTTTCCTTTGGAGGAAGATATGCCCCCTCAACCTATCAGGCCCCTATGAGGCTACACAGGTTGCACTGATGGATGTCCACCCCTGCTGTGTGTGACAATCACACATTTTGATAACAGATCGAGGCCTATATAGTACTATGATGATATCGTTAGGTAATGATCCGCTGTAGATCTTCCTGTAGATCTTCCTGAGGACGCAGCGGAGGCGGCAGATTCCCGTCTTCTTGGATCATCTCAGAGATTATCATTATTATCACAGTCCGGATTTCTTGCTGTTTTCTCAGCCTTTTCTATGTGAAGACTTTAGGCCGAGCATTAATGACTACATTATATATGACTCAGATTGGATCATTAGGTTAATCTGTTTTCCCTTATTCCAACAGCAGCACAATATGGGGTTACCATGCCCCTGTGCACCAGCGGGACAAAGTGCAACTTTTAATAAGTTTTGCAGGTTCCTCCCCTGTGCCTTCCCCTGGCATAAAGGAGGGAACCATTATAATAATACGTCACCACCGTAATAACAGAACACATAGCATTTCGGGGTGGGAGCCTTGTGCTGCTGATGGACTGGGAGACACATAATAATCCCCTCTTCCCCTTCGCCCACAGCAGCACAATATGGGATCCAGCACGTATGTATTTGGGAGGGTTTGAGACAGACTCCAGGAGATCTGGTAAAAGTAGTAGAAGCAGCAGAGGATGCCTTGACTGTAAATCAGTGTGGACCATGTAGCTGAGCGAGTAAAGCTGGGCGTGGGAGAAGGAGAGCTCACCCTCTGCCTCCAGGTTGATCCGCTCAGGTGCACGGCAGAGGCTGGAGTCCACCGATTGCCATAGAATGAATGTACACAAGAGAGAACCTGCACCCAGTCCTTATAAACCTTATAACTTCTTTATGGAATCACATACACATAATTATAATGTATCTATACAGCAGAACCTTTCCAGATGCGTTTCGCTTATAAAACCTTAATCATTGGCAAAAAACATGGACTAACACACACATCTCCTGTATATACATACAAAGCGGACAGCACATGTGAAGCCAAATTGACATCAGATGGAAATGATTTGTAGGAATTTCATTGCAAAACAATTATATATGTTAAGAAGACGTGAGATGAAAAGCAACAAAGAAGAGTGAGGTGTAAAGACCACATTGTATATATAAATCAATGCATAAAGGACGTTTCGTGCTCCCCGTGTGAGGGCGTCTCATTAACTCTTTGTGCTATGTCTAAAGACGCCCGTCCTGCACATGGAGTGAGACACATTTCATACAATACCTAACGTTTTGCAGAGGACGGTTTCTATTATCGGATGTACTGTTACTTACTGTTACTTACTACTTTGTATGTATATACAGGAGATGTGTGTGTTAGTCCATGGTTTTTGCCAATGATTAAGGTTTTATAACCGAAACGCGTCTGGCAAGGTTCTGCTGTATAGATACATTATAATTATGTGTATGTGATTCCATAAAGAAGAGTTGGTTTATAAGGATTGGGAGCAGGTTCTCTCTTGTATATTGGAGCCGGCTGGTTTAGTCTGGAGAAACACCGGCCACACAGACACCGAGGCATCCCTGACCGCAAACTGACGAGCCGCGGGCCCTTAATCACCGGGTAGCCGTAGGCACCACAAGAAGGTACCTACTCCTCAGGCCCATAATCGGAACAAGACTACGAAGGTAACAGCCCGGATCTTGCTGCTCCTGTCTGTACCGGTCAAGGATAACCCGTGCCTCACCGTACAAGACCAGGGGACTGGTCAGAGAGCTCTGCAAAGGTGGTGAAAGAGAGAGGAAGAATTAGACTTAGGCCCCGAAAGATAATAAGAAAGGAACATCTGCAGGCTCCATAGGGGCTCCCTAAACCTGCAGCTACGTTCTCGTTCCACCAGACTGTACCGTGTATTGTTTGACATCTGCCGGTACCAGTAAAAGGACGTTGAAGCTGAACGGTGTCTGTGTTCCTTTTCCCCAGTGCCAGAGGGCCTCAGCATCCTCAGAGGGGTAAGAACAACTACTCCCCTCATCCATTCCCGCTGCCCTGAGGTAAAGCTCCACCTGTGAGGAGCTGTAACACCTGAGCTGCATCCCATCACCTCATTGGCCTGCCGCAGCGCTGGTACCCAACATCACCAGGACCCACAGGTGGCGTCACGGACTATTAATCCTTGTAAATATTTCCCCACCACCAAACAAATGACAGCCAGGGCACGGAACCGGGAACCCGAGCACCCGTGATTCCCCGTCACCGCCATCAATCCATCCCGGTGTCCAAGTACCCCTCTCCCTGTGCTCATCACAATCACAAATCCATCTTAACATGGAGGCTTTCTTCCCTCGGCTCTTCCCCACATGATATATTAGGTTTTCATCCCATCTGAAGATCCGAGTTCTCATGAAATAGACTCCTAGACGTTTACCATGTCAAGGGTGGAGAGGTCCTCTTCCTGAGATGACCTTGCTTCATTGACATAAACCTTGAAGAGAGATCATCTAATCCAGATCTCCTGATGTCGGGTATTTGAGTCTGAAGGGGGGAAGGACATGCAGAATTTGATGCAGATTTTCAAAATCTGCTTCAAAAGAAGCATCAAAGAATGTAACGTGGCCATGGGGCCTTACAACAATATGGTGGGGTCATGTTCACAGAAAGCCCTCTTATGCCATGAGAGCAGGCACTGTTGAGACAAGCGAAACCATCACAAACATTACTGCAGATCAGACTTGAGGGGTCACACAGGGGCTATCCCACAAGTTTGAACTGCACTGTCCTCTCTGATGTCACCTCACATGCGCTGTCTCCGGATACTGATGGGATAGACCCATTATGTCTCATGTGATACCATACAGTGTCTGTTATGAGCGCTGGCACCACTGAGGTTATCTCAGGTCACACAGTAGGATTCCCTGCTGTGTTATACCCGCTGTGTAACCTCAGTGAAGTTATGGCTTGCCACACTGCCGGGAGACGTGCTGTGCCTGCTGTCCCACCATATGGGGGATGCAGTCACTGATCTTTCAGCATTTATTTGGGATTCATTATTTTTGGGGGGTTCTAATTATTCTTTAGATGGTTCAGCACACCCACATCCTTCATGGTATTCCAAAGTTTCTGGTGATTAACACAGTTGAAGGCTTTGCTGTAGTCAATGAAGCAAAAGTAGATCATTGTTGTATTCTTTGACCTTTTCCAATATTAACCTCACGTTAGCAATTACATCTCTTGTTGCTCTGCTTTTTCTGACTCCTGCTTGTTCCTCTGGCAGCTCTTGCTTGGTCACAGTAAGGCGGATGAGCTGTGCGTGACAGTGTGCACATATGGAGGATACATGGCAGTATGTCACCGCGGTGCAGTAATATGTGCAGGGAATGGATGAGCCGTGTGTGATAGCGTGCACATATGGAGGATACATGGCGGGATGTCACCACGATGCAGTAATATGTGTAGGGATTGGATGAGCCGTGTGTGATAGCATGCACATATGGAGGATACATGGCGGGATGTCACCACGGTGCAGTAATATGTGCAGGGAATGGATGAGCCGTGTGTGATAGCGTGCACATATGGAGGATACATGGCGGGATGTCACCGCGGTGCAGGGATCGGATGAGCCGTGTGTGACAGTGTGCACATATGGAGGATACATGGCGGGATGTCACCGCGGTGCAGGGATCGGATGAGCCGTGTGTGACAGTGTGCACATATGGAGGATACATGGCGGGATGTCACCGTGGTGCAGGGATCGGATGAGCCGTGTGTGACAGTGTGCACATATGGAGGATACATGGCGGGATGTCCCCGTGGTGCAGTAATATGTGCGGGGATCGGATGAGCCATGTGTGACAGTGTGCACATATAGAGGATACAAGGCGGGATGTCACCGCGGTGCAGGGATCGGATGAGCCTTGTGTGACAGTGTGCACATATGGAGGATACATGGCGGGATGTCCCCGTGGTGCAGTAATATGTGCGGGGATCGGATGAGCCATGTGTGACAGTGTGCACATATAGAGGATACAAGGCGGGATGTCACCGCGGTGCAGGGATCGGATGAGCCTTGTGTGACAGTGTGCACATATGGAGGATACATGGCGGGATGTCACCGCGGTGCAGGGATCGGATGAGCCTTGTGTGACAGTGTGCACATATGGAGGATACATGGCGGGATGTCACCGCGGTGCAGGGATCGGATGAGCCTTGTGTGACAGTGTGCACATATGGAGGATACATGGCGGGATGTCACCGCGGTGCAGTAATATGTGCGGGGATCGGATGAGCCATGTGTGATAGCATGCACATATGGAGGATACATGGCGGGATGTCACCGCGGTGCAGGGATCGGATGATGAGGGTCAGATGCTTGGTCTCATCAGTATCACTTTAATCATTGCTGTGGTCCTTGATTACAGATTGAGTGCGGTCAGGCTGCTTATGTCTGTGTTATCTGCCCCTATTAGAAGCATCCAGAGCCCGACATCCATCTGCTCTCACTCGGCGAATTAACTCCTTCATGTCAGACAGCAACAAAAGCAAACGGGAAAAATGGAATCTGAAAAGAAAGATTGTAGACATGAATGAATCCGGGAAATATTGGGAGGCGGCCCTGGTCCCCGTCACGTCCCTGACACATAGATTGTCCTCGAAAGCAAGGTGACACGTTCACAATGAGGGAGACGGACCCTCATTATAGTGGAGACCACCACAGGTGACCGCGCTGTTACTGAAAGTTACTATACAAAGCCTGAGATTACCCCCGCCGTATGGTGATCATATAGTGGTAGAGACCAGTCCTGCAGAACATACAAGAGATTACCGTACTCTGAAGACCCTCCTCAAACCCCTAAAATCCAACCAGTTACCCCATCCCTTAAATAAACAAACACACTCATGTGTTTATTATTTATCAACCTTCAACTCAATCTCGAGCCATGGCGACTTGATGGATGAATGCTCTATAAGAAAATCAATCGTGCACGACCCTAGATAGGTCCACCAGGGTCTTCTCCAAGCCTAGATAGGTCCATCAAGGTCTTCTCCAATCTTAGATAGGTCCACCAAGGTCTTCTCCAGGCTTTGATAGGTCCACCAGGGTCTCCATGCCTAGATAGGTCTATTAGATCATTTCCAAGCCTAGATAGGTCCACCAAGATCTTCTCCAAGCCTAGATAGGTCCACCAGGGTCTTGAAGCCTAGATAGGTCCATCAGGGTCTTCTGCAAACTTAGATAGGTCCACCAGGTCCTTCACCAAGCCTAAATAGTTCTGCCATGGTCTTCTCCAAGCCTAGATAGGTTCACTAAGGTTTTTTCAAGTCTAGATAGGTCTACCAGGGTCTTCTCAGCTGTTATCTTGATTTTGTTGGTCTTTCTCTTTGCCTTATTCCTTCTATTCTGACCATGATGTCCTTCTCCAGTGATTTCTCTCTTGATATGATGTGTAGACAAGTCGTAGCTTGGTGATCCTCTCTTCCAGTGATGTCTGGTTGGTTCCTGTTCTTGACATTCATGGTATTGATAATGTCCTTCTCCAGCTCCACATTATGAAGGTGTTGATTCTTCTGTCTTGTTCCTTTAACATCCAGGTGTCACTTCCATATGTTACTACAGAATAGACCAGACTATGTACGAGCCGTGTCTTCATCACCAGTGAAATGTTACTACAGAATAGACCAGACTATGTACGAGCCGTGTCTTCATCACCAGTGAAATGTTACTACAGAATAGATCAGACTATGTATGAGCCGTGTCTCCATCACCAGTGAAATGTTACTACAGAATAGACCAGACTATGTACGAGCCGTGCCTTCATCACCAGTGAAATGTTACTACAGAATAGACCAGACTATGTACGAGCCGTGTCTCCATCACCAGTGAAATGTTACTACAGAATAGACCAGACTATGTACGAGCCGTGTCTTCATCACCAGTGAAATGTTACTACAGAATAGACCAGACTATGTACGAGCCGTGCCTTCATCACCAGTGAAATGTTACTACAGAATAGACCAGACTATGTACGAGCCGTGCCTTCATCACCAGTGAAATGTTACTATAGAATAGACCAGACTATGTATGAGCCGTGTCTCCATCACAAGTGAGATGTTAATACAGAATAGATCAGACTATGTATGAGCTGTGTCTTCATCACCAGTGAAATGTTACTACAGAATAGACCAGACTATGTACGAGCCATGTCTCCATCACCAGTGAAATGTTACTACAGAATAGACCAGACTAAGTACGAGCCATATCTTAATCTCCAGTGAAATGTTACTACAGTATAGACCAGACTATGTACGAGCCGTGTTTTCATCACCAGTGAAATGTTACTACAGAATAGACCAGACTATGTACGAGCCATGTCTTCATCACCAGTGAAATGTTACTACAGAATAGACCAGACTATGTACGAGCCGTGTCTCCATCACCAGTGAAATGTTACTACAGAATAGATCAGACTATGTACGAACCGTGTCTCCATCAGTAGTGAAATGTTACTACAGAATAGACCAGACTATGTACGAGCCATGTCTTCATCACCAGTGAAATGTTACTACAGAATAGACCAGACTATGTACGAGCCGTGCCTTCATCACCAGTGAAATGTTACTACAGAATAGACCAGACTATGTACGAGCCGTGCCTTCATCACCAGTGAGATGTTACTACAGAACAGACCAGACTGTATACGAGCCGTGCCTTCATCACCAGTGAAATGTTACTATAGAATAGACCAGACTATGTATGAGCCGTGTCTCCATCACAAGTGAGATGTTAATACAGAATAGATCAGACTATGTATGAGCCGTGTCTTCATCACCAGTGAAATGTTACTACAGAATAGACCAGACTATGTACGAGCCATGTCTCCATCACCAGTGAAATGTAACTACAGAATAGACCAGACTAAGTACGAGCCATATCTTCATCTCCAGTGAAATGTTACTACAGTATAGACCAGACTATGTACGAGCCGTGTCTCCATCAGTAGTGAAATGTTATTACAGGATAGGGCAGACTATGTACGAGCCGTGTCTTCATCACCAGTGAAATGTTACTACAGAATAGACCAGACTATGTACGAGCCGTGTCTCCATCACCAGTGAAATGTTACTACAGAATAGACCAGACTATGTACGAGCCGTGTCTCCATCAGTAGTGAAATGTTACTACAGAATAGACCAGACTATGTACGAGCTGTGTCTCCATCACCAGTGAAATGTTACTACAGAATAGACCAGACTATGTACGAGCCGTGTCTCCATCAGTAGTGAAATGTTACTACAGAATAGACCAGACTATGTACGAGCCATGTCTTCATCACCAGTGAAATGTTACTACAGAATAGACCAGACTATGTACGAGCCGTGCCTTCATCACCAGTGAAATGTTACTACAGAATAGACCAGACTATGTACGAGCCGTGCCTTCATCACCAGTGAAATGTTACTATAGAATAGACCAGACTATGTATGAGCCGTGTCTCCATCACAAGTGAGATGTTAATACAGAATAGATCAGACTATGTATGAGCCGTGTCTTCATCACCAGTGAATGTTACTACAGAATAGACCAGACTATGTACGAGCCATGTCTCCATCACCAGTGAAATGTAACTACAGAATAGACCAGACTAAGTACGAGCCATATCTTCATCTCCAGTGAAATGTTACTACAGTATAGACCAGACTATGTACGAGCCGTGTTTTCATCACCAGTGAAATATTACTGCAGAATAGACCAGACTATGTACGAGCCATGTCTTCATCACCAGTGAAATGTTACTACAGAATAGACCAGACTATGTACGAGCCGTGTCTCCATCTCCAGTGAAATGTTACTACAGAATAGATCAGACTATGTACGAGCCGTGTCTCCATCAGTACTGAAATGTTACTACAGAATAGACCAGACTATGTACGAGCCATGTCTTCATCACCAGTGAAATGTTACTACAGAATAGACCAGATTATGTACGAACCGTGTCTTCATCACCAGTGAAATGTTACTACAAAATAGACCAGACTATGTACGAGCTGTGTCTCCATCAGTAGTGAAATGTTACTACAGGATAGGGCAGCCTATGTACGAGCTGTGTCTTCATCACCAGTGAAATGTTACTACAGAATAGATCAGACTATGTACGAGCCGTGTCTTTATCACCAGTGATTTTACTACAGAAGACCAGACTATGTACGAGCTGTGTCTCCATCACCAGTGAAATGTTACTACAATAGACCGGACTATGTACGAGCCATGTCTTCATCACCAGTGATTTTACTACAGAAGACCAGACTATGTACGAGCCGTGTCTCCATCACCAGTGAAATGTTACTACAGAATAGACCGGACTATGTACGAGCCGTGTCTCCATCACCAGTGAAATGTTACTACAGAATAGACCAGACTATGTACGAGCCGTGTCTCCATCACCAGTGATGTTACTACAGAATAGACCAGACTATGTACGAGCTGTGTCTCCATCGCTAGTGAAATGTTCCTTGATGTGAAGACCTTGTCCTGTGACTTCATTACTGATTTGCCCATAGCTTTTCTACTATTGATGTCCAGTATCATTGCTGTATCTTGAGTGATCATTGATCTGAGTAGGGTGAAGTCTTTACCACTTCCAGTTCATAACCGTCCATATCACATGTGATCCGGTCGTACCTGGTAGTAGTCACATGTATCCCAGTCGTACCTGGCAATTTCTAATAATTGCACCAACAGTTCCCTCTCACCCAGCTGCTGTGTATTGAGCTGTCACCCATCCCGGCTACAGTTGTGTCCCTGGTGTCCTCAGCCCTGTGGTCTTGTCCATGGTGGAGAGGTTGGAGTGTGACTGAGTGTGGACAGGTGTCTATTATACAGGTAACGAGGTGACACAGGTGCAGTTAATACAGGTAATGAGAGCAGAGGAGGAAAGAGACAGAATTCTTGCTCATTGGTCGGGGATCAAATACTTTTTTCAAGCAAAATAAAATGCAATTTAATTATTTAATAATCAGTAAAATCATACGATGTGATTCTCTCGATTTTTTTAGATTATTTCTTGCATAGCTGACGTTCCCTCTGATAATGATTGCAGCCGTCTCCATTGTTTGTAGGTGGGAGAACGTGCAGTATCGGCAGAGAATGGAATCCTCATGTTCCCCGCTGTCTGTAGTCTCCTCCAGTGATGTCAGGTTGAGCTTCTTCCTCTTCGGTCTTGTCCGGTGTCACAGATCTCACGTCACCATCCGCCCTGCTCTAAATTATAATGGACCAAGCGATGATTCCATCCGATGCCCCATAATGACGCCCCACCGAGCTAACGAGCTCCATTACAGCCCATAATATAACGAGCTCCATTACAGCCTATAATTACCGGCTGATCACAGGGAATATCTCTGTGACTGCCTGAATTAGATAACAAGACGTGCGGTAATTAATGGACGATCTCAGGAAACAGGCGGGAGCTCGGAGGAGAAACATCAGCCGATGGAAGTGACGAAACCTCCGGTACAGACAGACAGACAGCCGGGAACACAACCAACACATAGAAGAGCTCTGTTTGCTGTCAGTGAATACAGTAGGGAAATAAGTATTTGACCCCTTGCTGATTATGTAGTTTCCCCCTGACACAGACATGAACAGTCTATAATATTAAGGGTCGGGTAATTGTAACAGTGAGAGATAGAAGATCAACAATAAACTCCAGAGAATCACATTGTGTAAATGATGGAAATGTATTTGCATTTTGCAGAGAGAAATAAGTATTTGATCCCCTCCCACCATGAGGAGTTGTGGCCCCTACAGAGCAGTTATCGGCTCCTGGTTCCTGCATTACACACAGCTGTGTTACATTGTCTCCTGTCCACACAATGAATCAGTCACCTGTAACCTCTACAACATGGGAAGAGCACAGAGCTGTGTAAGGATGTCAGGGAAAAGATCCAGACCTGCACAAGGCTGGAATGTGCTACAAGACCATAAGGAAGACAAAGCTGGGGGAGAAGAGACAACTGTGAGGGCAATAGGAAGAGAATGGAGGAAATACACAATGAGGTCAGTCCACATCCATCTGGGGATCCATGTAACATCTCACCTCGTGGGGGATCCAGGATCATGAGGAGGGGAGAGATCAGCCTAAATCTACACAGGGGATCCAGGATCATGGGGAGGGGAGAGATCAGCCTAAATCTACACAGGGGATCCAGGATCATGAGGAGGGGAGAGATCAGCCTAAATCTACACAGGGGGATCCAGGATCATGAGGAAGGGAGAGATCAGCCTAAATCTACACAGGGAGGATCCAGGATCATGAGGAGGGGAGAGATCAGCCTAAATCTACACAGGGGAAATCCAGGATCATGAGGAGGGGAGAGATCAGCCTAAATCTACACGGGGGGATCCAGGATCATGAGGAGGGGAGAGATCAGCCTAAATCTACACAGGGGGATCCAGGATCATGAGGAGGGGAGAGATCAGCCTAAATCTACACAGGGGGATCCAGGATCATGAGGAGGGAAGAGATCAGCCTAAATCTACACAGGGGGGATCCAGGATCATGAGGAGGGGAGAGATCAGCCTAAATCTACACAGGGGGATCCAGGATCATGAGGAGGGGAGAGATCAGCCTAAATCTACACGGAGGGATCCAGGATCATGAGGAAGGGAGAGATCAGCCTAAATCTACACAGGGGATCCAGGATCATGAGGAGGGAGAGATCAGCCTAAATCTACACAGGGGGATCCAGGATCATGAGGAGGGGAGAGATCAGCCTAAATCTACACAGGGGGATCCAGGATCATGAGGAGGGGAGAGATCAGCCTAAATCTACACAGGGGGGATCCAGGATCATGAGGAGGGGAGAGATCAGCCTAATCTACACAGGGGGATCCAGGATCATGAGGAGGGGAGAGATCAGCCTAAAACTACACGGGGGGATCCAGGATCATGAGGAGGGGAGAGATCAGCTTAAATCTACACAGGGGGGATCCAGGATCATGAGGAGGGGAGAGATCAGCCTAATCTACACAGGGGTATCTAGGATCATGAGGAGGGGAGAGATCAGCCTAAATCTACACAGGGGGGATCCAGGATCATGAGGAGGGGAGAGATCAGCCTAAATCTACACGGGGGGATCCAGGATCATGAGGAGGGGAGAGATCAGCCTAAATCTACATGGGGGGATCCAGGATCATGTGGAGGGGAGAGATCAGCCTAATCTACACAGGGGGGATCCAGGATCATGAGGAGGGGAGAGATCAGCCTAAATCTACACGGGGGGATCCAGGATCATGAGGAGGGGAGAGATCAGCCTAAAATCTACATGGAGGGATCCAGGATCATGGGGAGGGGAGAGATCAGCCTAAATCTACACAGGGGAGATCCAGGATCATGAGGAGGGGAGAGATCAGCCTAATCTACACAGGGGGATCCAGGATCATGAGGAGGGGAGAGATCAGCCTAAATCTACACGGGGGTAACTTGTTACTGATCTCAGAGCAGCTGGGACCACTGTCACCAAGAAAACCATTGGTAACACATTACACCGTAATGGAGTAAATCCTGCAGTGCCGCACAGTCCCCTGCTCCAGAAGGCACATTGCCCCGTCTGAAGGTACCAATGACACCTTGGTGATTGTGAGATGATTGGGAGAAGGTGCTGTGCTCAGAGGAGACAAACATGCAGATCTTTGGTATAAACTCAACTCATTGTGTTTGGAGGAAGAGAAATGCTGCCTATGACCCACAGAACACCATCCCCACAGTCAGGCATGGCGGGGGGAACATTATGTTTGGGGGTGTTTCTCTGCTAAGGGCACAGGACGACTTCACCGCATCAGTGAGACAATGCATGGAGCCATGTACCGTAAAATCCTGAGTGACAGCCTCCTTTTCTCCACCAGGACATTAAAAATGGGTCGTGGCTGGGTCTTCCAGCAGCACAACGGTCCAAAACATCCAGCCAAGGCCACAAAGGAGCAGCTCATAAAGAAGCACATTAAGGTGATGGAGTGACCTAGCCAGTGTCCAGACCTTAATCCCATAGAAACGTATGGAGGAGCTGAAGCTCCGAGTTACCAAGCGACAGCCTCACAATCTCAATGATTTACAGATGATCTGCACAGAGGAGTGGAGCAAAATCCCTCCAGACATCAAACCTCATCATCAACTACAAGAAACGTCTGACTGCTGTGCTCCAACAAGGGTTTACACCAAGTATTAAGTCTTGTTTACCAGAGGGATCAAATACTTATTTCTCTCTGCAAAATGCAAATACATTTATATCATTTACACAATGTGATTCTCTGGAGTTTATTGTTGATCTTCTATCTCTCACTGTTACAATTACCCGACCCTTAATATTATAGACTGTTCATGTCTGTGTCAGGGGGAAACTACACAATCAGCAAGGGGTCAAATACTTATTCCCCACTGTATGGTGTCCAGATAATATAGCAATATACTACTCTACCTTACACATAAAAGCAGGTATAGTACTGACATAACAGCACAGTAGTGTATGCCGCCATATGATGCCGCACTGCTGGTATGGTGTCCACATGTCTGTACAATGCCCAGGGTCCAGGTTACGTTGCCATACAGGGGTGATGGGGCCAGAATATGTATTTGCCCCTTGTGTTAACCCCTCGGGCACCAGGAGGCACAGAATGTGGCAGGAGACCCGGCATGTGAACTGCGGCTTCTAATCCTCCTGATTACTGGCAAGAAGTCGTCTTATCACAGGGAGGAAATCATCACATCTGCTCCATCAGCGGCCCTGACATCCAGCGTCTGCTAATAATAAGATGGAGGCCGGATCCTCCTGTAATCCTGCTGTGATCACATCTAATCTGAGGATCAACATTACCGGCATCTGCCAGATCTGAGGAGGATGGAGAGTGCCAGGAGGGGCCCTGCCAGCATGGAAACCGCCGGGACACAAGATTGGAGGCCTGATGACGGAGGATATGTGACCACAGCGGAGCCGAACACTGCAGCAATAAGACACCACAATCATTACACAACAGGCACAGCCCGGGTCCTCGAGTGAAGGTCTAATGGTGGCAGTGTGACCCCGGCTTGACAGTTTGTTGTCTAATGAAGGCATAATTGTCACCCCAGCGATGGGACATAACAGAATATTGAGTATAGAGGAGACGGGCGGTCACTGAATACTAAGGATGGAGGAGACGGGCGGTCACTGAATACTGAGGACGGAGGAGACGGGCGGTCACTGAATACTGAGGACGGAGGAGACGGGCGGTCACTGAATACTAAGGATGGAGGAGACGGGCGGTCACTGAATACTAAGGATGGAGGAGACGGGCGGTCACTGAATACTAAGGATGGAGGAGACGGGCGGTCACTGAATACTGAGGACGGAGGATACGGGTGGTCACTGAATACTGAGGATGGAGGAGACAGGCGGTCACTGAATACTGAGGACGGAGCAGACGGGCGGTCACTGAATACTGAGGATGGAGGAGACGGGCGGTCACTGAATACTGAGGACGGAGGAGACGGGCGGTCACTGAATACTGAGGACGGAGGATACGGGTGGTCACTGAATACTGAGGACAGAGGAGACGGGCGGTCACTGAATACTGAGGATGGAGGAGACGGGCGGTCACTGAATACTGAGGACGGAGGAGACGGGCGGTCACTGAATACTAAGGATGGAGGAGACGGGCGGTCACTGAATACTGAGGATGGAGGAGACAGGCGGTCACTGAATACTGAGGACGGAGCAGACGGGCGGTCACTGAATACTGAGGATGGAGGAGACGGGCGGTCACTGAATACTAAGGACGGAGGAGACGGGCGGTCACTGAATACTGAGGACTGAGGAGACGGGCGGTCACTGAATACTAAAGGATGGAGGAGACGGGCGGTCACTGAATACTAAGGATGGAGGAGACGGGCGGTCACTGAATACTAAGGATGGAGGAGACGGGCGGTCACTGAATACTGAGGACGGAGGATACGGGTGGTCACTGAATACTGAGGATGGAGGAGACAGGCGGTCACTGAATACTGAGGACGGAGCAGACGGGCGGTCACTGAATACTGAGGATGGAGGAGACGGGCGGTCACTGAATACTGAGGATGGAGGAGACGGGCGGTCACTGAATACTGAGGATGGAGGAGACGGGCGGTCACTGAATACTGAGGATGGAAGAGACGGGCGGTCACTGAATACTGAGGATGGAGGAGACGGGCGGTCACTGAATACTGAGGATGGAGGAGACGGGCGGTCACTGAATACTGAGGATGGAGGAGACGGGCGGTCACTGAATACTGAGGATGGAGGAGACGGGCGGTCACTGAATACTGAGGATGGAGGAGACGGGCGGTCACTGAATACTGAGGATGGAGGAGACGGGCAGTCACTGAACTACTGAGGATGGAGGAAGGGCATGATATGAGCGGAGGACGGCGGTCACTGAATACTGAGGATGGAGGAGACGGGCGGTCACTGAATACTGAGGATGGAGGAGACGGGCGTCACTGAATACTGAGGATGGAGGAGACGGGCGGTCACTGAATACTGAGGACGGAAGGAGACGGGCGGTCACTGAATACTGAGGACGGAGGAGGACGAGGGCGGTCACTGAATACTGAGGATGGAGGAGAGGGCGGTCACTGAATACTGAGGATGGAGGAGACGGGCGGTCACTGAATACTGAGGATGGAGGAGACGGGCGGTCACTGAATACTGAGGACGGAGGAGACGGGCGGTCACTGAATACTGAGGACTGGAGGAGACGGGCGGTCACTGAATACTGAGGACGGAGGAGACGGGCGGTCACTGAATACTGAGGACGGAGGAGACGGGCGGTCACTGAATACTGAGGATGGAGGAGACGGCGGTCACTGAATACTGAGGATGGAGGAGACGGGCGGTCACTGAATACTGAGGATCAGGAGACGGGCGTCACTGAATACTGAGGATGGAGGAGACGGGCGGTCACTGAATACTGAGGATGGAGGAGACGGGCGGTCACTGAATACTGAGGAGGAGGAGACGGGCGGTCACTGAATACTGAGGACGAGGAGAACGGGCGGTCACTGAATACTGATGACGGAGGAGACGGGCGGTCACTGAATACTGAGGATGGAGGAGATGGGCGGTCACTGAATACTGAGGACGGAGGAGACGGGCGGTCACTGAATACTGAGGATGGAGGAGACGGGCGGTCACTGAATACTGAGGACGGAGGAGGAGAACGGAGCGGTCACTGAATACTGAGGACTGAGGAGACGGCGGTCACTGAATACTGAGGACGGAGGAGAGGGCGGTCACTGAATACTGAGGACGGAGGAGAGGGCGCGGTCACTGAATACTGAGGACGGAGGAGACGGGCGGTCACTGAATACTGAGGATGGAGGAGACGGGCGGTCACTGAATACTGAGGACGGAGGAGACGGGCGGTCACTGAATACTGAGGACTGAGGAGACGGGCGGTCACTGAATACTGAGACGGAGGAGACGGGCGGTCACTGAATACTGAGGATGGAGGAGACGGGCTGTCACTGAATACTGAGGATGGAGGAACGGGCGGTCACTGAATACTGAGGACGGAGGAGACGGGCGGTCACTGAATACTGAGGATGGAGGAGACGGGCGGTCACTGAATACTGAGGATGGAGGAGAGCGGGCGTCACTGAATACTGAGGATGGAGGAACGGGCGGTCACTGAATACTGAGGACGGAGGAGACGGGCGGTCACTGAATACTGAGGACGAGGAGACGGGCGGTCATGAAACTGAGGAAGGAGAGACGGCGTCACTGAATACTGAGGATGGAGGAGACGGGCGGTCACTGAATACTGAGGATGGAGGAGACGGGCGGTCACTGAATACTGGGACGGAGAAGACGGGCGGTCACTGAATACTGAGGATGGAGGAGACGGGCGGTCACTGAATACTGAGGACGGAGGAGACGGGCGGTCACTGAATACTGAGGAGGAGGAGACGGGCGGTCACTGAATACTGAGGATGGAGGAGACGGGCGGTCACTGAATACTGAGGATGGAGGAGACGGGCGGTCACTGAATACTGAGGACGGAGGAGACGGCGGTCACTGAATACTGAGGATGGAGGAGAGAGCGGTCACTGAATACTGATGACGGAGGAGACGGGCGGTCACTGAATACTGAGGATGGAGAGACGGCGGTCACTGAATACTGAGGATGGAGGACACGGGCGGTCACTGAATACTGAGGACGGAGGAGACGGGCGGTCACTGAATACTGAGGATGGAGGAGACGGGCGGTCACTGAATACTGAGGACGGAGGAGACGGGCGGTCACTGAATATTGAGATGGGGAGACGGAGGTCACTGAATACTGAGGATGGAGGAGACGGGCGTCACTGAATATGGAGGACGGAGAGAGGACGTGCGGTCACTGAATATTGAGGATGGAGGAGACGGAGGTCACTGAATACTGAGGATGGAGGAGACGGCGTCACTGAATACTGAGGAGAGGGAGACGGGCGGTCACTGAATACTGAGGACGGAGGAGACGGGCGGTCACTGAATACTGAGGACGGAGGAGACGGGCGGTCACTGAATACTGAGGATGGAGGAGACGGGCGGTCACTGAATACTGAGAATGGAGGAGACGGAGGTCACTGAATACTGAGGACGGAGGAGACGGGCGGTCACTGAATACTGAGGATGGAGGAGACGGGCGGTCACTGAATACTGAGGATGGAGGAGACAGGCGGTCACTGAATACTGAGGACGGAGGAGACGGGCGGTCACTGAATACTGATGACGGAGGAGACGGACGGTCACTGAATACTGAGGACTGAGGAGACGGGCGGTCACTGAATACTGAGGACGGAGGAGTACGGGCGGTCACTGAATACTGAGGACGGAGGAGACGGGCGGTCACTGAATACTGAGGATGGAGGAGACGGCGGTCACTGAATACTGAGGACTGAGGAGACGGGCGGTCACTGAATACTGAGGATGGAGGAGACGGCGGTCACTGAATACTGAGGACGGAGGAGACGGGCGGTCACTGAATACTGATGACGGAGGAGACGGCGGTCACTGAATACTGAGGAGGAGGAGACGGGCGTCACTGAATACTGAGGACTGAGGAGACGGCGGTCACTGAATACTGAGTGACGGAGGAGACGGGCGGTCACTGAATACTGAGGATGGAGGAGACGGGCGGTCACTGAATACTGAGGATCGGAGGACGGGCGTCACTGAATACTGAGGAGGAGGAGACGGGGCGTCACTGAATACTGAGGATGGAGGAGACGGGGCGGTCACTGAATACTGAGGATGGAGGAGAGGGCGGTCACTGAATACTGAGGACGGAGGAGACGGGCGGTCACTGAATACTGAGGATGGAGGAGACGGGCGGTCACTGAATACTGAGGACGGAGGAGACGGTGCGATCACTGAATACTGAGGACGGAGGAGACGAGGCGTCACTGAATACTGAGGACGGAGGAGGACGGGCGGTCACTGAATACTGAGGAGGAGGAGACGGGCGGTCACTGAATACTGAGGACTGGAGGAGACGGGCCGATACACAACTGAATAATATAGGACGGAGGAGACGGGCGGTCACTGAATACTTGAGGATGGAGGAGACGGGCGGTCACTGAATACTGAGGATGGAGGAGACGGGCGGTCACTGAATACTGAGGACGGAGGAGACGGGCGGTCACTGAATACTGAGGACGGAGGAGACGGGCGGTCACTGAATATTGAGGATGGAGGAGACGGGCGGTCACTGAATACTGAGGAGGAAGAGACGGGGGGGTCACTGAATATGGAGGATGGAGGGGCGGTCACTGAATACTGAGGAGGAGGAGACGGGCGGTCACTGAATATTGAGGATGGAGGAGACGGGCGGTCACTGAATACTGAGGAGAGAAGAGACGGGGGGGTCACTGAATACTGAGGATGGAGGAGACGGGCGGTCACTGAATACTGAGGATGGAGGAGACGGGCGGTCACTGAATACTGAGGACGGAGGAGACGGGCGGTCACTGAATACTGAGGATGGAGGAGATGGGCGGTCACTGAATACTGAGGATGGAGGAGACGGGTGACCACTGAATACTGAGGATGGAGGAGACGGGCGGTCACTGAATACTGAGGATGGAGGATATGGACGGTCACTGAATACTTAGGATGGAGGAGACAGGGCGGTCACTGAATACTGAGGACGGAGGAGACGGGCGGTCACTGAATACTGAGGACGGAGGAGACGGGCGGTCACTGAATACTGAGGACAGAGGAGACAGGCGGTCACTGAATACTGAGGACAGAGGAGACGGCGGTCACTGAATACTGAGGACAGAGGAGATGGGCGGTCACTGAATACTGAGGACGGAGGAGATGGACGGTCACTGAATACTGAGGATGGAGGAGACGGGCGGTCACTGAATACTGAGGATGGAGGAGATGGACGGTCACTGAATACTGAGGATGGAGTAGACGGGCGGTCACTGAATACTGAGGACGGAGGAGACGGGCGGTCACTGAATACTGAGGACGGAGGAGGACGGAGCGGTCACTGAATACTGAGGACGGAGGAGACGGCGGTCACTGAATACTGAGGACGGAGGAGACGGCGGTCACTGAATACTGAGGATGGAGGAGACGGGCGGTCACTGAATACTGAGGATGGAGGAGACGGGCGGTCACTGAATACTGAGGACGGAGGAGACGGCGTCACTGAATACTGAGGACGGAGGAGACGGGCGGTCACTGAATACTGAGGATCAGGAGACGGGCGGTCACTGAATACTGAGGACGGAGGAGACGGGCGGTCACTGAATACTGAGGACGGAGGAGACGGGCGGTCACTGAATACTAGAGGACAGTCCTAATACAGACCCCAGACACGCCCTGAGTAACTAAGGACCCCAGGCTGGTCCTAAATACAGACCCCACACCAGAACCCTCTGTCCACCTACCTCTCTCGATGCCTCTGCAGATCCGTCCCAGTTTCCTCTCACAGATTCTCTGTCACACCTCCTGATCACTAGCCTCTGCAGATCCTTCACTTCATCACAGACACCTCCTGTCCCTCCTACCTCCTCCTCCTCATACTCTGCAGACCGTTCACTTCCCTCCACCAGACTCCTCTGTCACCACTTTCTCCTCCTCCATACATCTGCGAGATCCTTCACTTCCTCACAGACTCTAGCGCCCTCCTGTACCTCTTCCTCATGCCTCTGCAGGATCCTTCACTTCCTTCCACCAGACTCTCTACTGATCACTCCTCTCCATACCCCTGAGCACTGCAGTCCTTCATTCCCTCCACCAGACTCCTCTGTCCCCTTCTCCTCCTCATACCTCTGCAGATCCTTCACTTTCCTCCACCAGACTCCTCTGTCCCCCTCCTCCTCCATGACCCCTGCAGATCCTTCACTTCCTCCGACCAGACTCCTCTGTCCCCTCTCTCCCTCCTCTAATCGCAGATCCTTCACTTTCCTCCACCAGACTCCTCTGTCCCCTTTCTCCTCCTCCATACCTCTGCAGATCCTTCACTTTCCTCCACCATACTCCTCTGTCCCCTCCTCTCCTCCAGCCTCATGCAGATCCTTCACTTCCTCCACCAGACTCCTCTGTCGCACTTTCCTCCTCCATACTCTGCAGATCCTTCACTTTCCTACCACCAGACTCCTCTGTCCCCCGTCCTCCTCCTCCATGCTCTGCAGATCCTTCACTTTGCCTCCACCAGACTCCTCTGTCCCTTTCTCCTCCTCCATACCTCTGCAGATCCTTCACTTCCTTCCACCAGACTCCTCTGTCCCCTCCGTCTCCTCCTCCATAGCCTCTGCAGATCCTTCACTTCACTTCCACCAGACTCCTCTGTCCCCTTTCCTCCTCCTCCTGCCTTGCAGATCCTCCAGTTTCCTCCACCAGATTCCTCTGTCCCCCTCCTCCTCCATGCCTCTGCAGATCCTTCACTTCCTTCCACCAGACCCTCTGTCCCCCTCCTCTCCTCATCCTCCATACCTCTGCAGACCCTTCACTTCCCTCCACCAGACTCCTCTGTCCCCTTTCTCCTCCTCCATACCTCTGCAGATCCTTCACTTTCCTCCACCAGACTCCTCTGTCCCTCCTCCTCCTCCATGCCTCTGCAGATCCTTCACTTCCTTCCACCAGACCCTCTGTCCCCCTCCTCCTCCTCCATACCTCTGCAGATCCTTCACTTCCTTCCACCAGACTCCTCTGTCCCCTCCTCCTCCCTCCATACCTCTGCAGATCCTTCACTTCCTTCCACCAGACTCCTCTGTCCCCTCCTCCTCCATTCCTCTGCAGATCCTTCACTTCCTTCCACCAGACTCCTCTGTCCCCCTCCTCCTCCTCCTCTCCCATTACTTCCTCCACACTCCTTTCCCTCTCTCTCCTTCACCTGAATCCTCTGTCCTTCCACACTCCCTTCCCTCCTCTCCCATACCTCTGCAGATCCTTCACTTCCTTCCACCAGACTCCTCTGTCCCCTCCTCCTCTCCATCCTCGCTGCTCTTCACTTCCTTCCTTCCAGACTCCTCTGTCCCCTTCCTCCTCCTCCATACCTCTGCAGATCTTCACTTCCTTCCACCAGACTCCTCTGTCCCCTTCCTCCTCCTCCATTCCTCTGCAGATCCTTCACTTCCTTCCACCAGACTCCTCTGTCCCCTCCTCCTCCATCCTCTGCAGATCCTTCACTTCCTTCCACCAGACTCCTCTGTCCCCTCCTCCTCTCATACCTCTGCAGATCCTTCACTTCCTTCCACCAGACTCCTCTGTCCCCCTCCTCCTCCATGCCTCTGCAGATCCTTCACTTCCTTCACCAGACTCCTCTGTCCTCCTTCTCCTCCTCCATACCTCTGCAGATCCTTCACTTCTTCCACCAGACTCCTCTGTCCCCTTCCTCCTCCTCCTCCTCCTCCATGCCTCTGCAGATCCTTCACTTCCTTCCACCAGACTCCTCTGTCCCCTTTCCCTCCTCCATCCTCTGCAGATCCTTCACTTCCTTCCACCAGACTCCTCTGTCCCCTTCTCCTCCCCCTCTCCATGCCTCTGCAGTTCCTTCACTTCCTTCCACCAGACTCTCTGTCCCCTTCCTCTCTACCTCTCGATCCTTCACTTCTTCCACGATCCTCTTCACTTCCTCCTCCACCCTGAGATCCTCACTTCCTTCCCAGACTTCCTCTGTCTCTCCTCCTCCATGCCTCTGCAGATCCTTCACTTCCTTCCACCAGACTCCTCTGTCCCCCTCCTCCTCCATGCCTCTGCAGATCCTTCACTTCCTTCCACCAGACTCCTCTGTCCCTTCTCCTCCTCCATACCTCTGCAGATCCTTCACTTCCTTCCACCAGACTCCTCTGTCCCCTCTCCTCCTCCATCCTCTGCAGATCCTTCACTTCCTTCCACCAGACTCCTCTGTCCCCTCCTCCTCCTCCATGCCTCTGCAGATCTCTCACTTCCCTTCCACCAGACTCCTCTGTCCCCCTTCCTCCTCCATTCCTCTGCAGATCCTTCACTTCCTTCCACCAGACTCCTCTGTCCCCCTCCTCCTCCATTCCTCTGCAGATCCTTCACTTCCTTCCACCAGACTCCTCTGTCCCCTTCCTCCTCCAAACCTCTGCAGATCCTCCAGTTCCCTCCACCAGACTCCTCTGTCCCCTCCTCCTCCTCCATACCTCTGCAGATCCTTCACTTCCTTCCACCAGACTCCTCTGTCCCCTTCCTCCTCCTAACCTCTGCAGATCCTCAGTTCCCTCCACCAGACTCCTCTGTCCCCTCCTCCTCCTCCATACCTCTGCAGATCCTTCACTTCCTTCCACCAGACTCCTCTGTCCCCCTCCTCCTCCCCCATACCTCTGCAGATCCTTCACTTCCTTCCACCAGATCCTCTGTCCCCTTCCTCCTCCTCCATACCTCTGCAGATCCTTCACTTCCTTCCACCAGACTCCTCTGTCCCCCTCCTCCTCCATTCCTCTGCAGAACCTTCACTTCCTTCCACCAGACTCCTCTGTCCCCTCCTCCTCCTCCATGCCTCTGCAGATCCTTCACTTCCTTCCACCAGACTCCTCTGTCCCCCCCCTCCTCCATGCCTCTGCAGATCATCACTTCTTTCCACCAACTCCTCTGTCCCTCCTCCTCCATGCCTCTGCAGATCATCCTTCCTCCACCAGACTCCTCTGTCCCCCCCCCTTCCTCCATACCTCTGCATGATCTTCACTTCCTTCTCATCCAGATCTCCTGTCCCCCTCCTCCTCCATTCCTCTGCAGATCCTTCACTTCCTCCACCAGACTCTTCTGTCCCCCTCCTCCTCCATGCCTCTGCAGATCCTTCACTTCCCTCCTTTGAAGGAATGGACATAAGACATGACAGTGATTGATTCCTCTGCACAGATGATGTGGGCAGATGATCCTGCACCCACCTTGAGGATAGGGCTGTCTGGCCCTGGGCCCCCTTCTTCACGGACCTTCAGCTGTGGATATTTTACAATCATTATAGAAATAAGAGCAGAGTCACCGCACTCGGCTGAAAACTGGAGACAATTCACTTGCTTTTCACGCTGCGTTTTATTCAGGATCTGGATTCTGTAGTATGTTGTAATGTTCGGAGCTTCATGTCGTGCCATTGTGTCAGTGTAGATGGTAGAAATGTCCTCCATTGTATCATGTCCTAATAATATCATAATCTGAGGATTTACCCAGCAATCTCATAATTACACGCTATCCAGAGACGGATAATCTCTGGCATCACAATATAAATAGAAGCAAAAAGCAAAGAGCAATTTCTGTTTTCAGAAACAAGCGGGATAGATCCTCGTTCACATGTGAGGTCAGAGACCGCGAACAAATCCAGCGGGATAGATCACAGCCTCAGAACATCTTGCTTTCTCTTCCCTCCTGCACTTCATCCAACTCACTTTCGGTCTTTGATCCGGTCACAGAGGAAGAAGTCACCCGGCTTCTTGCATCTTTCTCCCTACTACCTGCACCAGAGACCCTATTCCCTCACATCTCCTTCCTTCCCTTTCTCCAGCTGTCACATCTCACCTAACTAATATATATTAATCTTTCCCTCATCTGGTGTTTTCCCTCCTCCTGCAAACATCCATTATTAATAACCCATCCCTCGCCCAGAACTCTGCTGTTAACTACAGATCTGTCTCTAATTTCCCCTTCATCTCTGACCTCCTGGAACGCTTGCTCCACTCCCGTATGATCCGCTATCTACAGACCGGTCTCTAATCTCTCCTTCATCTCTGACCTCCTGGAACGCTTGCTCCACTCCCCAATGATCCACTATCTACAGACCGGTCTCTAATCCCCCCTTCATCTCTGACCTCCTGGAACGCTTGCTCCACTCCCGTATGATCCGCTATCTACAGACCGGTCTCTAATCTCCCCTTCATCTCTGACCTCCTGGAACGCTTGCTCCACTCCCGTATGATCCGCTATCTACAGACCGGTCTCTAATCTCCCCTTCATCTCTGACCTCCTGGAACGCTTGCTCCACTCCCGTATCATCCGCTATCTACAGACCGGTCTCTAATCTCCCCTTCATCTCTGACCTCCTGGAACGCTTGCTCCACTCCCGTATCATCCGCTATCTACAGACCGGTCTCTAATCTCCCCTTCATCTCTACACTCCTGGAACGCTTGCTCCACTCCCGTATGATCCGCTATCTACAGACCGGTCTCTAATCTTCCCTTCATCTCTGACCTCCTGGAACGCTTGCTCCACTCCCGTATGATCCGCTATCTACAGACCGGTCTCTAATCCACCCTTCATCTCTGACCTCCTGGAACGCTTGCTCCACTCCTGTATGATCCGCTATCTACAGACCGGTCTCTAATCTCCCCTTCATCTCTGACCTCCTGGAACACTTGCTCCACTCCCGCATGATCCGCTATCTACAGACCGGTCTCTAATCTCCCCTTCATCTCTGACCTCCTGGAACACTTGCTCCACTCCCATATGATCCGCTATCTACAGACCGGTCTCTAATCCCCCCTTCATCTCTGAACTCCTGGAACGCTTACTCCACTCCTGTATGATCCGCTATCTACAGACCGGTCTCTCTAATCTCCCCTTCATCTCTGAACTCCTGGAACACTTGCTCCACTCCTGTATGATCCGCTATCTACAGACCGGTCTCTAATCTCCCCTTCATCTCTGAACTCCTGGAACGCTTGCTCCACTCCTGTATGATCCGCTATCTACAGACCGGTCTCTAATCTCCCCTTCATCTCTGAACTCCTGGAACGCTTGCTCCACTCCCGTATGATCCGCTATCTACAGACCGGTCTCTAATCCCCCTTCATCTCTGACCTCCTGGAACGCTTGCTCCACTCCTGTATGATCCGCTATCTACAGACCGGTCTCTAATCTCCCCTTCATCTCTGACCTCCTGGAACGCTTGCTCCACTCCCGTATGATCCGCTATCTACAGATCTGTCTCTAATCTCCCCTTCATCTCTGACCCCCTGGAACGCTTGCTCCACTCCTGTATGATCCGCTATCTACAGACCGGTATCTAATCCCCCCTTCATCTCTGACCTCCTGGAACGCTTGCTGCACTCCCGTATGATCCGCTATCTACAGACCGGTCTCTAATCTCCCCTTCATCTCTGACCTCCTGGAACGCTTGCTCCACACCCGTATGATCCGCTATCTACAGACCGGTCTCTAATCTCCCCTTCATCTCTGACCTCCTGGAACGCTTGCTCCACACCCGTATGATCCGCTATCTACAGACCGGTCTCTAATCTCCCCTTCATCTCTACACTCCTGGAACGCTTGCTGCACTCCCGTATGATCCACTATCTACAGATCTGTCTCTAATCTCCCCTTCATCTCTGACCTCCTGGAACGCTTGCTCCACTCCCGTATGATCCGCTATCTACAGACCGGTCTCTAATCTTCCCTTCATCTCTGACCTCCTGGAACGCTTGTTCCACTCCCGTATGATCCGCTATCTACAGACCGGTCTCTAATCTCCCATTCATCTCTGACCTCCTGGAACGCTTGCTGCACTCCCGTATGATCCGCTATCTACAGACCGGTCTCTAATCTCCCCTTCATCTCTACACTCCTGGAACGCTTGCTCCACACCCGTATGATCCGCTATCTACAGACCGGTCTCTAATCTCCCCTTCATCTCTGACCTCCTGGAACGCTTGCTCCACTCCCGTATGATCCGCTATCTACAGACCGGTCTCTAATCCCCCCTTCATCTCTGACCTCCTGGAACGCTTGCTCCACACCCGTATGATCCGCTATCTACAGACCAGTCTCTAATCCCCCCTTCATCTCTGACCTCCTGGAACGCTTGCTCCACTCCCGTATGATCCGCTATCTCTCTGACAATTCTCTTCTTGACCCTCTACAATCCGGCCTCCGCTCCTTATATTCTACTGAAACTGCCCTCACTAAAGTCTCTAATGATCTACTAACAGCTAAATCTAATGGTCACTACTCCCTGTTGATCCTCCTGGATCTCTCTGCTGCATTCGATCCTGTGGATCACCAGTTCCTCCTCTCTATGCTCTGCTCTATTGGGGATAAGGACACGGCTCTCTCCTGGGCTCTCCTCCTACCTCTCTGACCGCTCCTTCTCTGTATCTTGCACCGCTTCCTCTTCCTCTCCTCTTCTCCTCATGGTTGGGGTTCCTCAGGGTTCACCCCTAGGTCTCCTCCTCTTACTGTCAGGGTTCCTCAGGGCTCAGTCCTAGGTCTCCTCCTCTTACTGTTGGGGTTCCTCGGGGTTCAGTCCTAGGTCTCCTCCTCTTACTGTTGGGGTTCCTCAGGGTTCAGTCCTAGGTCTCCTCCTCTTACAGTTGGGGTTCCTCAGGGTTCACCCCTAGGTCTCCTCCTCTTACTGTCAGGGTTCCTCAGGGCTCAGTCCTAGGTCTCCTCCTCTTACTGTTGGGGTTCCTCGGGGTTCAGTCCTAGGTCTCCTCCTCTTACTGTTGGGGTTCCTCAGGGTTCAGTCCTAGGTCTCCTCCTCTTACTGTTGGGGTTCCTCGGGGTTCAGTCCTAGGTCTCCTCCTCTTACTGTTGGGGTTCCTCAGGGTTCAGTCCTAGGTCTCCTCCTCTTACTGTTGGGGTTCCTCAGGGTTCAGTCCTAGGTCCTCTCCTCTTACTGTTGGGGTTCCTCAGGGTTCAGTCCTAGGTCCCCTCCTCTTACTGTTGGGGTTCCTCAGGGTTCAGTCCTAGGTCTCCTCCTCTTATTGTTGGGGTTCCTCAGGGTTCAGTCCTAGGTCTCCTCCTCTTACTGTTGGGGTTCCTCAGGGTCCACCCCTAGGTCTCCTCCTCTTACTGTCAGGGTTCCTCAGGGCTCAGTCCTAGGTCTCCTCCTCTTACTGTTGGGGTTCCTCGGGGTTCAGTCCTAGGTCTCCTCCTCTTACTGTTGGGGTTCCTCAGGGTTCACCCCTAGGTCTCCTCCTCTTACTGTTGGGGTTCCTTATGGTTCAGTCCTAGGTCTTCTCCTCATCTTACTGTTGGGGTTCCTCGGGGTTCAGTCCTAGGTCTCCTCCTCTTACTGTTGGGGTTCCTCAGGGTTCAGTCCTTGGTCCTCTCCTCTTCTCTATACACTGCCCCCATTGGACAAACCATCAATAGATTTGGCTTTCAGTACCATCTCTATGCTGACAACACCCAGTTATACACGTCTTCTCCTGACATCACCCCCACATTACTACACAATACCAGTGATTGTCTGTCTGCTGTCTCTAAAATCATGGCTTCTCTCTACCTTAAACTGAATTTGACGAAAACTGAACTTCTCGTGTTTCCTCCTCGTTCACACGTGAGATCAGAGACCGCGAACAGATCCAGCGGGATAGATCCTCGTTCACATGTGAGGTCAGAGACCACAAATAGATCCAGCGGGATAGATCCTTGTTCACACGTGAGGTCAGAGACCACATACAGATCCAGCGGGATAGATCTTCATTCACACGTGAGGTCAGAGACCACGAACAGATCCAGAGGGATAGATCCTCGTTCACATGAGAGGTCAGAGACCACAAACAGATCCAGCGGGATAGATCCTCGTTCACACGTGAGGTCAGAGACCACGAACAGATCCAGCGGGATAGATCCTCGTTCACATGTGAGGTCAGAGACCACAAATAGATCCAGCGGGATAGATCTTCATTCACACGTGAGGTCAGAGACCACGAACAGATCCAGCGGGATAGATCCTCGTTCACATGTGAGGTCAGAGACCGCGAACAGATCCAGCGGATAGATCCTCGTTCACATGTGAGGTCAGAGACCACAAATAGATCCAGCGGGATAGATCCTTGTTCACACGTGAGGTCAGAGACCACATACAGATCCAGCGGGATAGATCCTCGTTCACATGAGAGGTCAGAGACCACAAACAGATCCAGCGGGATAGATCCTCGTTCACACGTGAGGTCAGAGACCACGAACAGATCCAGCGGGATAGATCCTCGTTCACACGTGAGGTCAGAGACCACAAATAGATCCAGCGGGATAGATCTTCATTCACACGTGAGGTCAGAGACCACGAACAGATCCAGCGGATAGATCCTCGTTCACATGTGAGGTCAGAGACCACAAACAGATCCAGCGGGATAGATCCTCGTTCACACGTAAGGTCAGAGACCGCGAACAGATCCAGCGGGATAGATCCTCGTTCACATGTGAGGTCAGAGACCACAAACAGATCAAGCGGGATAGATCCTCGTTCACACGTGAGGTCAGAGACCACGAACAGATCCAGCGGGATAGATCCTCGTTCACATGTGAGGTCAGAGACCGCGAACAGATCCAGTGGGATAGATCCTCGTTCACACGTGAGGTCACTGACCGCGAACAGATCCAGCGGGATAGATCTTCATTCACACGTGAGGTCAGAGACCACGAACAGATCCAGCGACATAGATCCTCGTTCACATGTGAGGTCAGAGACCACAAACAGATCCAGCGGGATAGATCTTCGTTCACATGTGAGGTCATTGACCACAAACAGATCCAGTGGGATAGATCCTCATTCACACGTGAGGTCAGGGACCGCGAACAGATCAAGCGGGATAGATCCTCATTCACACGTGAGGTCAGAGACCACAAACAGATCCAGCGGGATAGATCCTCGTTCACACAGTGAGGTCAGAGACCACGAACAGATCCAGCGGGATAGATCCTCGTTCACACGTGAGGTCAGCGACCACAAACAGATCAAGCGGGATAGATCCTCGTTCACTACGTGAGGTCAGAGACCACAAACAGATCAAGCGGGATAGATCCTCGTTCACACGTGAGGTCAGAGACCACAAACAGATCAAGCGGGATAGATCCTCGTTCACACGTGAGGTCAGAGACCGCGAACAGATCCAGCGGGATAGATCCTCGTTCACATGTGAGGTCATTGACCACAAACAGACCCAGTGGGATAGATCCTCATTCACACGTGAGGTCAGGGACCGCGAACAGATCAAGCGGGATAGATCCTCATTCACACGTGAGGTCAGAGACCACAAACAGATCCAGCGGGATAGATCCTCGTTCACACGTGAGGTCAGAGACCGCGAACAGATCCAGCGGGATAGATCCTCGTTCACATGAGAGGTCAGAGACCACGAACAGATCCAGCGGGATAGATCCTCCTTCACACGTGAGGTCAGAGACCACGAACAGATCCAGCGGGATAGATCTTCATTCACACGTGAGGTCAGAGACCACGAACAGATCCAGCGGGATAGATCCTCGTTCACATGTGAGGTCAGAGACCACAAATAGATCCAGCGGGATAGATCCTCGTTCACACGTAAGGTCAGAGACCGCGAACAGATCCAGCGGGATAGATCCTCGTTCACATGTGAGGTCAGAGACCACAAATAGATCCAGCGGGATAGATCCTCGTTCACACGTGAGGTCAGAGACCACAAACAGATCAAGCGGGAAAGATCCTCGTTCACACGTGAGGTCAGAGACCGCGAACAGATCCAGCGGGATAGATCCTCGTTCACATGTGAGGTCAGAGACCACAAACAGATCAAGCGGGATAGATCCTCGTTCACACGTGAGGTCAGAGACCACATACAGATCCAGCGGGATAGATCCTCGTTCAAACGTGAGGTCAGAGACCGCGAACAGATCCAGCGGGATAGATCCTCGTTCACATGTGAGGTCAGAGACCACAAATAGATCCAGCGGGATAGATCCTCGTTCACAACGTGAGGTCAGAGACCACAAACAGATCAAGCGGGATAGATCCTCGTTCACACGTGAGGTCAGAGACCACGAACAGATCCAGCGGGATAGATCCTCGTTCACACGTGAGGTCAGAGACCGCGAACAGATCCAGCGGGATAGATCCTCGTTCACATGTGAGGTCAGAGACCACAAACAGATCAAGCGGGATAGATCCTCGTTCACACACGTGAGGTCAGAGACCACATACAGATCCAGCGGGATAGATCCTCGTTCACACTTGAGGTCAGAGACCACATACAGATCCAGCGGATAGATCCTCGTTCACACGTGAGGTCAGAGACCACGAACAGATCCAGCGGGATAGATCCTCGTTCACACGTGAGGTTACTGACCGCGAACAGATCCAGCGGGATAGATCTTCATTCACACGTGAGGTCAGAGACCACGAACAGATCCAGCGGGATAGATCTTCATTCACACGTGAGGTCAGAGACCACAAACAGATCAAGCGGGATAGATCCTCGTTCACACGTGAGGTCAGAGACCACGAACAGATCCAGCGGGATAGATCCTCGTTCACACGTGAGGTCAGAGACCACGAACAGATCCAGCGGGATAGATCTTCGTTCACATGTGAGGTCATTGACCACAAACAGATCCAGCGGGATAGATCCTCGTTCACACGTGAGGTCAGAGACCACGAACAGATCCAGCGGGATAGATCCTCGTTCACACGTGAGGTCAGGGACCGCGAACAGATCAAGCGGGATAGATCCTCATTCACACGTGAGGTCAGAGACCACAAACAGATCCAGCGGGATAGATCCTCGTTCACACGTGAGGTCAGAGACCACGAACAGATCCAGCGGATAGATCCTCGTTCACACGTGAGGTCATTGACCGCAAACAGATCCAGCGGGATAGATCCTCATTTACACGTGAGGTCAGAGACCGCAAACAGATCCAGCGGGATAGATCCTCGTTCACATGTGAGGTCAGAGACCACGAACAGATCCAGCGGGATAGATCCTCGTTCACACGTGAGGTCATTGACCGCAAACAGATCCAGCGGGATAGATCCTCGTTCACACTTGAGATCAGAGACCGCGAACAGATCCAGCGGGATAGATCCTCGTTCACATGTGAGGTCATTGACCGCAAACAGATCCAGCGGGATAGATCCTCGTTCACACGTGAGATCAGAGACCGCGAACAGATCCAGCGGGATAGATCCTCGTTCACACGTGAGATCAGAGACAGCGAACAGATCCAGCGGGATAGATCCTCGTTCACACGTGAGATCAGAGACCGCGAACAGATCCAGCGGGATAGATCCTCGGTCACACGTGAGGTCAGAGACCGTGAACAGATCCAGCGGGATAGATCCTCGTTCACACGTGAGGTCAGAGACCGCGAACAGATCCAGCGGGATAGATCCTCGTTCACATGTGAGGTCATTGACCGCAAACAGATCCAGCGGGATAGATCCTCGTTCACACGTGAGGTCAGAGACCACAAACAGATCCAGCGGGATAGATCCTCGTTCACACGTGAGGTCAGAGACCGCGAACAGATCCAGCGGGATAGATCCTCGTTCACACGTGAGGTCATTGACCGCAAACAGATCCAGCGGGATAGATCCTCGTTCACATGTGAGGTCAGAGACCGCGAACAGATCCAGCGGGATAGATCATCGTTCACACGTGAGGTCAGAGACCACGAACAGATCCAGCGGGATAGATCCTCGTTCACACGTGAGGTCATTGACCGCAAACAGATCCAGCGGGATAGATCCTCATTCACACGTGAGATCAGAGACTACGAACAGATCCAGCGGGATAGATCCTCGTTCACACGTGAGGTCAGAGACTACGAACAGATCCAGCGGGATAGATCCTCGTTCACACGTGAGGTCAGGGACCGCGAACAGATCCAGCGGGATAGATCCTCGTTCACACGTGAGGTCAGAGACTACGAACAGATCCAGCGGGATAGATCCTTGTTCACATGTGAGGTCAGGGACTACAAACAGATCCAGCGGGATAGATCCTTGTTCACACTTTATATAGATAACTGTAAACAATTGTGACACACGTCATTCATGACACATGTATGTTCACACTTGGCTATGTACAGTGTGTATTATACTCTGTATTTTGTGCTCCCTGAGGAAGGAGTTGGGTCTGACTCTGAAACGCGTCGGATGTAATAAAAGAAGCCACTTGTCACACACTACTTGTTGGCCGTCTCTGTACTAGCAGCGCGGGTCCGGTATACACAGTCCTGTCTCCTCCATTTCTACCACATTATAGAATGAGCTCGGGAGGAGCGCGGTGTGTCAATGCAGTCGCACTTGTTTATATCGTACGTGTGCAAAAAAGCGCAACTGCATAAATACACGAGAATTATGCTAAGTGTGAACATAGCCTAAAGATCAGATCGGAGAGCGTCACATCAATGCATGTTCAACTGACAGCTATGATCCTCTGTCCTCCTCCAGACTCCTCTGTCCTCCTCTTCTATACTCCTCTGTCCTCCTCCAGCCTCCTCTGTCCTCCCTCTTCCTTCTCTACACTCATCTGTCCTCCTCCTCCAGACTCCTCTGTCCCCCTCCTCAAGACTCCTCTATCTTCCTCTTCCAGACTCCCCTGTCCTCCCTCCTCCAGAATCCTCTGTCCTCCTCCAGACCACTCTGTTCCACTACTCCCTCCAAACTCTGTCCTCGTTTTCCTCCTCCTTCCAGACTCCTCAGTCTTCCTCCTTTCACAGTCCTCTGTCTCCAGACTCCTTTATCCTTCTTTTCCCTCGAAAGTCCCCTGTCCTCCACATTCATACTCCTCTGCCCCCTTCTCCTCCTGTTAGCAGCGTGTTAATCAGCGTGATGTCCACAGTGAGCAACAGAGAATGTTCATTTATTGAGAATTAAGAACATCCAGCTTACAACATGAGAATAGGATCAATCTGGTTTCAGGGAGAGGGAGAGAGAAATCTGCTGTGACCTTTAGCTTCAGTTACACACTAGAATGTATATGCTGGAAGCAGGGGGAGGAACATCCTGTCTCTGAATGAGGACCTTTTTTTTTTTTTATAACTTTGTTGACATCTGAACAATATGCATGCAGACATAATATCACATCATATTAAACAAACAATAGTTGTTGCAATACATACAGATCAATATGCATTAGGCCAATACCCCCACTCAACAACTACTTATTCTGTTAGTCCCATAGCGGTTCTCAATCCTTGGAACCTAGGTCGTGGCAATGGCTTGGTCAAAATGTCAGCTACCATCTTATCAGTGTCACAATAAACAAACTGAATTATGCCACGATCTATCAAATCACGCAGATGATGATATCTGACGTCGATGTGCTTAGTTCTAGCACTGATCTTCTCACTGCATGCAAGTTTAATGCATCCTTGGTTGTCCTCATATCACCGTTGGCTGAGTTAACGGTTTACCAAGATCATCCATCAGTTGTCTTAGCCAAATGATCTCCTGACTTGCATAGGCTGCGGACACATACTCAGCTTCTGTGGATGACAAAGCAACAAATACTTGTTTTCTGCTAGACCAGGAGATTGATCTTTCTCCAAATTTAAATACGTATCCGCTTGTGGATTTATGATCATGCAAATCACCAGCCCAATCTGCGTCAGCATAGCCGGTAAGTTTTAGATTTCCTGCTGCAGATAATTTTAAGTTTACCCCTTGTATCTCTTTTAAATATCGGAGAACTCTTTTAACGCCGTTCCAGTCCTTTTGGCGCGGTTTCTCCACATATCTGCACATTATTCCAACTGCTGTTGTAATATCTGGTCGAGTCATAGTCGATATGTATAGAAGTGCCCCCACTGCCGGTCGATATTTCTCATTGTTAGGCAACAGGTCATCTTCTTCCAGTTTCAGGTAGGATGATTCCATTGGCGTTGATACACCTTTGGCTTCTGTCATGAGCAGGCAGTTTTTGCATTTCATCCCATGACTGTGGCTCTGACTCAGGTAGTGTCTTGACAATGTAGGATAGACGTTTAGCCGGTATTCCTTTGTTTGATCTTGACGATCGTTTGATTTCAGGTTCACTTAGGCTTTTTGTTCTTTCTTCAGTGGTTGAAGAATCTCGCCAGACTTCTACATTCTCCCTTTCATTGTCTTGCGATTGTGACTGAGATTGTTGTTGTTGCTTCATCTGGACCACTGGCATAATATCACAAAACTTGGGTGACACAAAATTTTCATCAATCACTACATCTTTGCTTATTGTGACCTTGTTTGTCTCTGGGTGTAGAATTCTATAACCTTTCTGGGTTTCACTGTAACCTACCAGAATGCCTTCCTTAGCGTGAGATTCCCACTTAGTTCGTTTTTCTTTGGGAATGTATGCAAATGCTTTGCTTCCGAAAATCCTTATGTGCTGTAGTTTTGGCTTTGCACTATTCCATTGCTCAAATGGAGTTTTCTCTGTCGCTTTACCTGGTAGTCTGTTCTGAAGATAGCAAGCCGTCATAATAGCTTTGCCCCAATATTCTGTAGGCAGATTTGCATCAAATAACATACTGCATCAAATAACATACAGAGTGTTCGGTTCCTTCTTTCTGCTACACCATTTTGCTCAGGGTTGTATGGTACAGTAGTCTGTAATATGATTCCATTTTTCTTTAAAATGCTCTGTGTCTCATTACTTGTATATTCAGTCCCATTATCTGCACGTAGAATTTTTGGCATTCTCCCAAACTTGTTATATACTTCAGCTAGATATATTTCAAGTTTCTCTGGAACTTCATTTTTGCTGTGAAGTAGATAGACAACTGTGTATCTTGAATTGTCATCAATGAATGTAAGAAAATATCTCTTCTTTCCAGGGGTCTGAATACGCTTTGGGCCACAGATATCTGTGTGTATTAAATCTAGTGGTTGTTCTGTTCTTGTAGTACTTTTCTTAGGAAAGGCCTTTCTGGACATTTTCCCTTTGATACAGCTGGTACACCTCATTGTCTGGTTACATGGATCAATTGTAATATCATCAGCTAAGTGTTCTTGAAATAACTTTCTTATTGCTTCTGGGTCTCTATGCGCAAGCCGTCTGTGCCATACATGAATACAGTTCTTGTGCATTTCTTGCTTAGCTGTGCATACACACTCTTTACATTTCAACTGATACAGCTCATCTTTGATTTTTCCTTTTGCTAGTGTGTGACCCTCCTTTGAGATGATGCAGCTATCGTGCTTAAATGTAACTTCATTCCCTTGTTTTGTAAGTTTTTTCACGGATAAAAGATTACTTTCAAGACTAGGCACATATAGCACATCCTTCACATGAATCCTTCTGCTTTGCGTTGCAGAGATGTTAGAATCAATATAACCATCTCCTATGCCTTCTGAGTTCATACACTGACCATTCACCATTATCACTTTCTCTGACTTGCTTTGGTTAAGCTTAGTAAAGAAGTCTCTGTCATTGGTCATGTGACTGGTTGCACCAGAATCTATACACCACGCATGCTTTGATTTAAATGCATTGACTAATGTGAATGCAGCCTCAGTATTTACAGGATCATTATTTTCAAATACAGCGCTCTTAACTCTTTGTTGACTGTTTTGCTTCTTCAGCTGATTCATTTTAGCTTTCCAGACTCTGCATTCAGCTTTTAAATGACCTGGCTTCTTGCATACAAAACATTCACGTGTTTCTTTAGGGTGGTTTCTGCTGGTGGGCTCATCCTATGTTTGTAAAGCAGTTTCCTTGCTGCATATTTTGCTGCTCACACTTTCTGCCTTTCTCTTATATTCATCTACAAGCTCTCCTCTGACGTACTCCAATGTAAGCTCATCATCTGGGCGTGCATCTTGTGCAGTTACAAGCGTGTCATAGCTTTCTGGGAGACCACTAAGTAGTAGTGCTGCTACATGGAAGTCCTTCATGTCTTCCCCAATGCCCCGCAGGCGCTCTACAGTCTCTAGAGTGCTTCTAATGTAGTCCTGCATGTCCTGGTCACTGTGTAGCTTAGACTGATATAGTTTTCTCATTAGATAGAGTTTGTTACTTAGATTTATCCTCTCATGTACTTTCTGCAGCTGCTCCCACATTTCCTTTGCAGATTCACACTTACACACATGCACGATCTGATCATCCTCTCTGCTGAGTGATATGGTGCTCTGTGCTTTCTGATCCATTTCTAGCCAGTCCTGTGGTACTGGATCAGGCTTGGGCTCCTGAGTGTATTTCCACGTACCTTCTCTTATCAGCAGCATCTTCACCTTGAATTTCCAGGATTGGTAGTTCTGGTTATTCAGGCTTGGCACTGTAAACTTTGCTGAGCTGCTGGTGGTGGCCATCTTTACTTCTTCTCAGTCTGCTGTTGTCTTTCTATCTCTGTGCTCTGCAGGTCTGGGACTCCTGTGACTCCTGGGCCCATAACCTGTTAGCAGCGCGTTAATCAGCATGATGTCCACAGCGAGCAACAGAGAATGTTCATTTATTGAGAATTAAGAACATCCAGCTTACAACATGAGAATAGGATCAATCTGGTTTCTGGAGAGGGAGAGAGAAATCTGCTGTGACCTTCAGCTTCCAGTTCCACACTAGAAAGTGCCCGCAGGGAGCAGGGGGAGGGACATCCTGTCTCTGAATGAGGACCTTTTTTTTTTTTTATAACTTTGTTGACATCTGAACAATATGCATTCAGACATAAAATCACATCATATTAAACAAACAATAGTTGTTGCTATACATACAGATCAATATGCATTAGGCCAACACCTCCATTCTTCACTTTCCTGCTCCATATTCCTATTTCCTCCTCTTCTCTCTGTCCTCCTAATTCTCCCTCAATATTCCTGTGTCCTCCTCTTCTAGAGTTCTCTTTCTCCAGACACCTTTAGCCTTATCCTCCCTCGGGAGTTCCCTGTCCTCCACACTCCTCTTTCCTCCTTCATAATCCTATGTCATCCCACCTCCAAATGCCTATGTCCCCCTCCTCCCTACAGACCCTTCTATCCTCCTCTTTCCTCTAAACTCCTCCTCTTCCAGACTCCTCTGTCCTCCTCCTCCAGACTCCTCTGTCCTCCACCTCCAGATTCCTCTGTCCTCCTCCTCCAGACTCCTCTGTCCTCCTCCTCTTCCAGACTCCTCTGTCCTTCTCCCCTTCCAGACTCCTCTGTCCTCCTCCTCTTCCAGACTCCTCTGTCCTCCTCCTCTTCCAGACTCCTCTGTCCTCCTCCTTCAGACTCCTCTGTCCTCCTCCTTCAGACTCCTCTGTCCGCCTCCTCCAGACTCCTCTGTCCTCCTCCTCTTCCAGACTCCTCTGTCCTCCTCCTCCAGACTCCTCTGTCCTCCTCCTCTTCCAGACTCCTCTGTCCTACTCCTCCAGACTCCTCTGTCCTCCCCCTCCAAACTACTCTTTCTTCCTCCTCCTCCTCCATACCCCTCTGTCCTCCTCCTCTAGATTACTCTGTCCTCCTCCAGACTCCTCTGTCCTCCTCCTCTTCGAGACTCCTCTGTCCTCCTCCTCCAGCCTCCTCTGTCCTTCTCCAGATTCCTCTGTCCTCCTCTTCCAGACTCCTCTGTCCTCCTTCTCCAGACCCCTCTGTCCTCCTCCTTCAGACTCCTCTGTCATCCCCCTCCAGACTCCTCTGTCCTCCCCCTCCAAACTCCTCTTTCTTCCTCCTCCACCAGACCCCTCTGTCCTCCTCCTCCTCTAGACACCTCTGTCCTCCTCCTCCAGACCCCTCTGTCCTCCTCCTCCTTTAGACGCCTCTGTCCTCCTCCTCTACATTACTCTGTCCTCCTCCTCCAGACCCCTCTGTCCTCCCCCTCCTCTAGACGCCTCTGTCCTCCTCCTCTAGATTACTCTGTCCTCCTCCTCCAGACTCCTCTGTCCCTCTCCTCCCCAGTGCCCTCCTCCCTCCAGAGTAGCCTGTCACGCACCTTGCTTCAGACTCCTCTGCCCCTTCCTCCTCCAGGCTCATATATCTTTCTTCCTTCAGACTTCCCTGTCCTCCTCCCTCCAGACTGTTCTATCCTCCTTCTTCCTCCAGACTCCACTGTCCCCCTCCTCCTCCAGTCTCCTCTGTCCTCCTCCTCCAGACTCCTCTATGCTCCTCCTCTTCAGGCTCGCCTGCCTCCTCCCCCAGGCTCATCTTTCCTCCTCCCCCGGGATCGTCTCTCCTCCTCCCCCAGGATCGTCGGTCCTCCTCCCCCGGGATCGTCTGTTCTCCTCCCCCGGGATCGTCTGTCCTCCTTCTCCGGGATCGTCTGTCCTCTACCGGGATCGCCTGTCCTCCTCCCTCGGGCTTGTCTGTCCTCCTCCCCCGGGATCGTCTGTCCTCCTCCCCCGGAATCGTCTGTCCTCCTCCCCCGGGATCGTCTGTCCTCCTCCCCCTGGATCGTCTGTTCTACTCCCCCGGGATCGTCTGTCCTCCTCCCCCGGGATCGTCTGTTCTACTCCCCCGGGAACGTCTGTCCTCCTGCCCTGGGATTATCCATCCTCCTCCCCTGGGATCATCCATCCTCCTCTCCCGGGATCGTCTGTCCTCCTTCCCGGGGATCATCTCCCCCGGGATCGTCTGTCCTCCTCCCCCGGGATCGTCTGTCCTCCTCCCCCGGGATCGTCTGTCCTCCTCCCCTGGGATCGTCTGTTCTACTCCCCTGGGATCGTCTATCCTCCTCCCCCAGGCTCGTCTGTCCTCCTCCCTCGGGATCGTCTGTCCTCCTCCCCTGGGATCGTCTGTCCTCCTCCCCTGGGATTGTCTGTCCTCCTCCCCTGGGATCGTCTGTCCTCCTCCCGTGGGATCGTCTGTCCTCCCCCGGAATCATCTGTCCTCCTCCCCCGAGGATCATCTGTCCTCCTCCTCTGAGATCGTCTGTCCTCCTCCCCTGGGATTGTCTGTCCTCCTCCCCTGGGATCGTCTGTCCTCCTCCCGTGGGATCGTCTGTCCTCCCCCGAGGATCATCTGTCCTCCTCCCCCGAGGATCATCTGTCCTCCTCCTCTGAGATCGTCTGTCCTCCTCCCCTGGGATCGTCTGTCCTCCTCCCCCGGGATCGTCTGTCCTCCTCCCCGGGATTGTCTGTCCTCCTCCCGTGGGATCGTCTGTTCTCCTCCCCCGGGATCGTCTGTCCTCCTCCCCCGGGATCGTCTGTCCTCCTCCCCCGGGATCGTCTATCCTCCTCCCCCGGGATCGTCTGTCCTCCTCGCCCAGGCTATGCCCCAGACAGATAAATAAAAAACAACTTAGCATAACAGGGGAGAGGAGCCAAAAAGTAGAAGACATGGAGATGAGTGAAGAGACATAGAATAGAGGAATAGAGGTAGACAAGAAGAGAACAAGAGAAGAGAGAAAAGTAGAGAGAACAGAGGATGAGAAAAGAGAAAATTAGAGAGAAGAACAAAGGACGAGAGAAAAGTAGAGAGAACAGAGGACTAGCGAAGAGAAAAGTAGAGAGAACAGAGGAGGAGAGAAAAGTAGAGAGAAGAGAAGAGTGGAGAGGACGGAGGACGAGAGATAAGTAGAAAGAAGAACAGAGGATGATAGAAGAGAAAAGTAGAAAGAACAGAGGATGAGAGAAAAGTAGAGCGGAGAACAGAGGACGAGAGAAGACAAAAGTGGAGAGGACGGAGGATGAGAGAAAAATAGAGAGAAGAACAGAGGACGAGAGAAGAAAGTAGAGAGAAGAACAGAGGATGAGAGAAAAGTAGAGAGAACAGAGGACGAGAGAAAAGTAGAGAGAAGGGGAAAGGAACAGAAGCAAGTACAAAAAAAACAGAGCAAACAGGCGCAAAGAAGATGAAAATAGAGGATAAGAGAACAGAAGAAAAACAAGAGGAAAGAAATACAGCTCTGGCCAAAAAGGAGAGCCCACCGCACAGTTATCTTTCCATGTCTGACGGCCGTTCCATTCCAGTGTCAGGTGAATTCCATCCACAGTCCTCCTCATTCTTCTTAATGAGCTTCTGATTAGGAGATCACCTCAACCTAATCTTATTTAACGAGGGAAAGTATAGAAAACCCTGCTGTGGTCTTCACAATCCTCCTGCAATAGGACAAGCTGGAGGCAAAACAAGTGCTAGGAAGAGCCCAAAAGTCATTTGGATGAAAAAAAATCACTTGTAACCCATGCCAAAGGGGGTGAAAAGAAAAGTGCTGAGTGAGGAAAAGAAGGGCTCAATTCTGGCTTTACAGCAGAGGGATACAGTGAGCGTCATGTTGCTCCATCCTCCATGCAGTCCATTACAGCAAGGTGAAGCAGCAGACATTGGGGACAACAAAGCTACAGACCGGCAGAGGGCGAAGGCGACTCTCCACTGACCGGGATGGCCATCATCTTATTCCAATGTCACTCAGCAACCGCAGGATAACATCAAGTGACCTACGAGAGGAATGGCAAATGGCAGCTGGGGTGAAGTGCACGGCAAGAACAGATTGTAACATGCTCCTAGAGGCAGAGCTCAAGTCATGTAAAACTAGAAAAAAGCCTTTCATCAATGAGAAGCAAAGGAGAGCCAGGCTGATATTTGCCAAAGACCATAAGGATTGGACCATAGATGACTGGAGTAAGGTCATCTTCTCTGATGAGTCTAATTTTCAGCATTAACCAACACCTGGTCATCTAATGGTTAGATGGAGATCTGGAGAGACGTACAAGCCACAGTGTATTGCACCTACTGTGAAATTTGGTGGAGGATCGGTGATGATCTGGGGATGCTTCAGCAAGGCTGGAATTGGGCAGGTTAATCTTTGTGAAGGACGTATTAATCAAGCCGTATACAAGGTTAACACTTGCTTCCTTCTGCTCAGACAATGTTCCCCAACTCTGAGGACTGGTTTTTCCAGCAGGACAATGCCCCATGCCACACAGCTAGGTCCATCAATGTGTGGATGAAGGGGCACCACATCAAGACCCTGTCATGGCCAGTCCAATCTCCAGACCTGAACCTCATTGACAACCTCTGGAATGTAATCAAGAGGGATATGGACAGTCACAAGTCATCAAACAAAGAAGAACTGCTGACATGTTTGTGCCAGGAGTGACATAAGGTCACCCAAAAGCAGCGTGAAAAACTGCAGGAAAGCAGCCAAGACGCATGAAAGCTGGGATTACAAATCAGGGGTATTCCACCAAATATTGATTTCTGAACTCTTCCCGAGTTAAAACTGTTATGAACTTAGTCAGGACCTACAGCTCTCTGGCGCCCTCTTATCCTGCTGGCCAAACACGTTATTGACAGAGGATAAGAAAAGGAGCGCAGCTGCTCTAATGTATACCATCTATTGTGGCACGTGATGTGATGGGATGTATATATACCACCAGTTCCTGCCAGGAACATATATATATACCTCGAACCAGTCACCCTCAGGCCACAATATCACATAAATACAAAAATGATGCTGCCACCACCGATCGGAAACCTGTTTGGTAACGTGAATGTGCGGGAGGATGTGGCGGATCGCTCATAGAACAGGAAGAACGAAACTAAGCAAATTTATACATTTTACTCCAAAAGAGTGGCAGTGTTCACAATAATACAAAAGATATTACAAAAGAAACAATTTACAACTATGCATAAACAGTTATGAAAATAAAAGGGATTAATAAGATAGAACACTGAACCTGTGCCACGCGGTGACAGTCACAGATCTAGAGGGGGGACGGCTCCCCGAAAATAGGCTATGATTCTGCATCACAGCAATAGCGTGATGCTATGTCCTTCTTCCGGGCTGGAATACCTCACCAAAGATGGACTCTCTTGTTTTATGCCTTGAGCCATAACCCCAGGTGCTCCCACTTTACTGACTTCACATATGGGCTGTTTTCCAGGAGAAACACCCATCTCCAAAGCTATCTAAAACTTCCTTGTTCCATTTCTCTGGCCTGGAGACTCCCAGGTCAAAGATATCGACATCATGTTTCCCCTTGTGATTTTATGTGTTTTTTGAGTCCATGTTCTCAAATCGGCGATCAACAATGTATCGTAGTCGTATCTCGGTGTCACACGCAATGACGTCCTAACGATGTCGTTTCAATGACTCCAAACCCGTGATGTTTCAGCGATATCGTTCACGATATCGTACCGTGTAACGGGGTCTTAACAGGTTCAATACGATTCCCAAACATGCCAGCACCCCAAAAACATAATTTACGTATTTGTGGCATTTATGTGAATTATTAAATTTGACTTTAACCCCCTCCCGACATTGTACAACGTCATGGGCCGGTTACTGGGGTCTGATGTGAGCTCTGGCGCGGCGCTCACATCATTTCCCCGACATCTTATCTGATCTCATTGGTGCTGTTAACCCTTTGGATCCCAATGTCAATCACTGACAGCGAGATCCAAAGGTGCCGCTGTTCCCCACCTGCACCGGAGATCCCACAAGATCTCCGGCACTCACATGACAGCCTGGGGTCCTGGCTTGACCCTGGAAGCTATCACATACTCACTTCCTGTGAGTTGGTGCTGCCAACCACTCACAGTGCGCAATTCTGACAGATCCCGATGTGTTGCAGCTCATCGATATCTGTCACAAGTGATTGGACCCTGCAGCAGTGTGTCTCCCAGGGGCGGACCTACCACTCGTGCAACCGGTGCATAATGGCGGATTATAATGAGGTCAATCTGGGCTGTAGCCCGGGGCCCAATGGTGTGGGGGGGGGCCACAGAACAGGGGGTAAATTGCCCCATTATAATCCGCCATGGCGCCACCACACACCACACCGCACTCTGCACGCTGGGCCGCAACATCCATGAGGCAACGACGCTCTGCCAGTTGACAGGGGGCGGAATCCGCAGGGGCGCTTGGTAGTAGCGTGGACCCCTGCTGATGCCGCTCCCTTTTCTATGTCCTGGCCGCCGCGTTACGGTGCCCCCAGCAGTGTGAGCCCACCTTTAGAGCCACACAGGACCTGTGATGATGTCAATGGAGGGGAGGAGTCAAGGGTCACATGATCAGCTTCTCTGTGACTGGACTCCACCGTGCAGGAGGAAGTGAAGAGATGAAGAAGTGGATGAGGTGAAGTCTATGTGTGGGGTCAGGAGGGATTTACAATGTGGATGTAGCAGAGCTGAGGGTGTACGGAGGGAAGCCGCGTGTGTACGAGGTGTATGGAATGGAGCTGAGTGTGTACGAGGTGTACAGAGTGGAGCAGAGTGTGTACGAGGTGTACGGAGTGGAGCCGCGTGTGTACGAGGTGTACGGAGTGGAGACGCGCGTGTACGAGGTGTATGGAGCAGAGCCAAGAGTGAACGAGGGGTATGGAGCGGAGCTGAGTGTGTACTAGGTGTACGGAGCGGAGCCATGTATGTACGGGGCATGCGGAGCCGTGTGCGTACAAGGTGTGTGTACCAGTGGTAGCCCCCCGCGGATGCTGCTCCCACTCCTATAGGCCCAGCCACCTCTGCCGGCAGCATTGTTCTCCCGAGACCCGAACGCCGCTGTCCGCCCTTCTATGCTGATTCTACCGGGCCCAGCCGGGCTTTGCTGAATCCTCCTGCTCCAGGAGGACCCAGACTTCCCAGATCCAGGCAGGCAGCTGATCTCGACTGAGGCTGAGCAGACTCCTCTGTCCTCTTGACTGAGTCTGTGTCTCACCCGCCGACTGCCGTCCACCAGCTCCTGGGCCACTGCCTGCATGAAGAGAGGGAGTCTGAGGAGAGGGACCGTCACCTAATGCCGTCACAGACCACAGAGGGAACGTGCCTGTGTGACAGTGAGGTGAGTGATATGTCCACTCCTGATTCCTGCCCTGCTGCTGCAGCTGCTGCTGCTGTGCTCTGACCTCCTGGTGGCTGCTGTACGGCAGGGAGGACTCAGTCAGTGTAAAAAAAGAATGTAAGCAGTAATAAAATGATTTGTGTACTAAGGCCCCTTTCACATTGGCTTATTTTTCAAATTGTGGCAGATACGGCAGATTTACCACATATGCCACCTAACGGCTGCGCTTGCGACACACTTGCGGCAAGCCCCATCCATTGTTTATGGGGCTTGCGGTCGGGTGCGGCATGTGCGGTTCTGCCGGATGCGGCAGATCTGGCATTTGCGCATTTGCGGTGTGAAAAAAAAACACTGCTGACCGCGTTGTCTTTCAAACTGCCGCAACGGCCATTAGGCGGCAGATGTGGTAAATCTACTGGATCTGCCACAATTTGAAAGAATCGCTGATGGGAAAGGGGCCTAACTAATGCTGCTTTCACATCAGCGTTCAGCTGATGTTTGCGGCCATTCCGGCAGGTGGCGCCGCAAGTGCCGGATCGTCCGCCCCAACGGGAGACTTGCGGCCCAGATGCGGCAAGCCCTATGCATTGTCTATGGGGTTTGCAGTCCAGTGTGCAAAGTGCGGTTCTGGCTACAAGCGTTTCTTTTTCGTGGCCGCAATTGCCGGATCTGCTGCACCCGGCAGAACCGAACTTGCCACATCGGACCGCAAGCCCCATAGACAATGCATAGGGCTTGCCGTATCTGGGTCGCAAGTCAGCCGCTAGGCAGCTGATCCGGCGCCACCTGCCACCACACATCAGTAAAACCGTTGATGTGAAAGGCCCCTTAATCACTGGAGTGGTCAGGGAGGGTGTGGAGAGATAATACTGGACAGAGGACTGTCTGTCTGTCCTGAAACTACATGGGGCAAATTTGCCCCATGTAAAATGAGCTCCATTATCTTGGATAACACAGAAACATGTGATATACCTCTACATGCTGTATCATGTGCCCTTCGAAGTGGCTATCTTGCTTGGATCATGTATGTATGGAGTCCATGCATAATGATTCAAGCAAAATATCCACATAGAGGGGCACATGCAGCATGTAGAGGTATTTCACATGTCTATCCAAGGTGGAGGGGTAGTGGGTGCGCACATTGTGTATTTTGTGAGTTTTTACCTCAGTATCTGTAAGGCCTCGTGCACACGCTGAGTATTTGGTGAGGTTTTACCTCAGTATCTGTAAGGCCTCGTGCACACGCTGAGTATTTGGTGGTGTTTTTACCTCAGTATCTGTAAGGCCTCGTGCACACGCTGAGTATTTGGTGAGTTTTTACCTCAATATTTGTAAGGCCTCGTGCACACGCTGAGTATTTGGTGAGTTGTTACCTCAGTGTCTGTAAGGCCTCGTGCACACGCTGAGTATTTGGTGAGTTGTTACCTCAGTATCTGTAAGGCCTCGTGCACACGCTGAGTATTTGGTGAGTTGTTACCTCAGTATCTGTAAGGCCTCGTGCACACGCTGAGTATTTGGTGAGTTTTTACCTCAGTATCTGTAAGGCCTCGTGCACACGCTGAGTATTTGGTGAGTTTTTACCTCAATATTTGTAAGGCCTCGTGCACACGCTGAGTATTTGGTGAGTTGTTACCTCAGTATTTGTAAGGCCTCGTGCACACGCTGAGTATTTGGTGGTGTTTTTACCTCAGTATATGTAAGGCCTCGTGCACACGCTGAGTATTTGGTGAGTTGTTACCTCAGCATCTGTAAGGCCTCGTGCACACGCTGAGTATTTGGTGTTTTTACCTCAGTATTTGTAAGGCCTCGTGCACACGCTGAGTATATGGTGAGTTGTTACCTCAGTATCTGTAAGACCTCGTGCACACGCTGAGTATTTGGTGTTTTTACCTCAGTATCTGTAAGGCCTCGTGCATACGCTGAGTATTTAGTGACTTTTTACCTCAGTATCTGTAAGGCCTCGTGCACACGCTGAGTATTTGGTGAGTTTTTACCTCAATATTTGTAAGGCCTCGTGCACACGCTGAGTATTTGGAGAGTTTTTACCTCAGTATCTGTAAGGCCTCGTGCACACGCTGAGTATTTGGTGAGTTTTACCTCAGTATCTGTAAGGCCTCGTGCACACACTGAGTATTTGGTGAGTTTTTACCTCAGTATCTGTAAGTTATCGTGCACACGCTGAGTATTTGGTGAGTTGTTAACCCAGTGTCTGTAAGGCCTCGTGCACACGCTGAGTATTTGGTGAGTTATTACCTCAGCATCTGTAAGGTCTCGTGCACACGCTGAGTATTTGGTGAGTTTTTACCTCAGTATCTGTAAGGCCTCGTGCACACGTTGAGTATTTGGTGAGTTTTTACCTCAACATTTGTAAGGCCTCGAGCACACGCTGAGTATTTGGTGAGTTGTTACCTCAGTATTTGTAAGGCCTCGTGCACACGCTGAGTATTTGGTGGTGTTTTTACCTCAGTATATGTAAGGCCTCGTGCACACGCTGAGTATTTGGTGAGTTTTTACCTCAATATTTGTAAGGCCTTGTGCACACGCTGAGTATTTGGAGAGTTTTTACCTCAGTATCTGTAAGGCCTCGTGCACACGCTGAGTATTTGGTGAGTTTTTACCTCTGTATTTGTAAGGCCTCGTGCACACGCTGAGTATTTGGTGGGTTTTTACCTCAGTATCTGTAAGGCCTCGTGCACACGCTGAGTATTTGGTGAGTTTTACCTCAGTATCTGTAAGGCCTCGTGCACACGCTGAGTATTTGGTGAGTTTTTACCTCAGTATCTGTAAGTTATCGTGCACACGCTGAGTATTTGGTGAGTTGTTACCTCAGTGTCTGTAATGCCTCGTGCACACGCTGAGTATTTGGTGAGTTATTACCTCAATATTTGTAAGGCCTTGTGCACACGCTGAGTATTTGGAGAGTTTTTACCTCAGTATCTGTAAGGCCTCGTGCACACGCTGAGTATTTGGTGAGTTTTTACCTCAGTATTTGTAAGGCCTCGTGCACACGCTGAGTATTTGGTGGGTTTTTACCTCAGTATCTGTAAGGCCTCGTGCACACGCTGAGTATTTGGTGAGTTTTACCTCAGTATCTGTAAGGCCTCGTGCACACGCTGAGTATTTGGTGAGTTTTTACCTCAGTATCTGTAAGTTATCGTGCACACGCTGAGTATTTGGTGAGTTGTTACCTCAGTGTCTGTAAGGCCTCGTGCACACGCTGAGTATTTGGTGAGTTATTACCTCAGCATCTGTAAGGCCTCGTGCACACGCTGAGTATTTGGTGAGTTTTACCTCAGTATCTGTAAGGCCTCGTGCACACGCTGAGTATTTGGTGGTGTTTTTACCTCAGTATATGTAAGGCCTCGTGCACACGCTGAGTATTTGGTGAGTTGTTACCTCAGTATCTGTAAGACCTCGTGCACACGCTGAGTATTTGGTGTTTTTACCTCAGTATCTGTAAGGCCTCGTGCACACGCTGAGTATTTGGTGAGTTGTTACCTCAGTGTCTGTAAGGCCTCGTGCACACGCTGAGTATTTGGTGAGTTATTACCTCAGTATCTGTAAGGCCTCGTGCACACGCTGATATTTGGTGAGTTTTTACCTCAGTATCTGTAAGGCCTCGTGCACACGCTGAGTATTTGGTGTGTTTTTACCTCAGTATATGTAAGGCCTCGTGCACACGCTGAGTATTTGGTGAGTTGTTACCTCAGTATCTGTAAGGCCTCGTGCACACGCTGAGTATTTGGTGATTTTTACCTCAGTATCTGTAAGGCCTCGTGCACACGCTGAGTATTTGGTGAGTTTTTACCTCAGTATCTGTAAGGCCTCGTGCACACGCTGAGTATTTGGTGAGTTTTACTCAGTATTTGTAAGGCCTCGTGCACACGCTGAGTATTTGGTGGGTTTTTACCTCAGTATCTGTAAGGCCTCGTGCACACGCTGAGTATTTGGTGAGTTTTACCTCAGTATCTGTAAGGCCTCGTGCACACGCTGAATATTTGGTGAGTTTTTACCTCAGTATCTGTAAGGCCTTGTGCACACGCTGAGTATTTGGTGAGTTTTTACCTCAGTATCTGTAAGGTCCTCGTGCACACGACTGAGTATTTGGTGAGTTTTACCTCAGTTCTGTAAGGCCTCGTGCACACGCTGAGTATTTGGTGAGTTATTACCTCAGTATCTGTAAGGCCTCGTGCACACGCTGAATATTTGGTGAGTTTTTACCTCAGTATCTGTAAGGCTTCGTGCACACGCTGAGTATTTGGTGAGTTTTACCTCAGTGTCTGTAAGCCTCGTGCACACGCTGAGTATTTGGTGAGTTGTTACCTCAGTATCTGTAAGGCCTCGTGCACACGCTGAATATTTGGTGAGTTTTACCTCAGTATTTGTAAGGCCTCGTGCACACGCTGAGTATTTGGTGGGTTTTTACCTCAGTATCTGTAAGTTATCGTGCACACGCTGAGTATTTGGTGAGTTGTTACCTCAGTGTCTGTAAGGCCTCGTGCACACGCTGAGTATTTGGTGAGTTATTACCTCAGCATCTGTAAGGTCCGTGCACACGCTGAGTATTTGGTGAGTTTTACCTCAATATTTGTAAGGCCTCGTGCACACGCTGAGTATATTGGTGAGTTGTTACCTCAGTATTTGTAAGGCCTCGTGCACACCTGAGTATTTGGTGGTGTTTTTACCTCAGTATATGTAAGGCCTTCGTGCACACGCTGAGTATTTGGTGAGTTTGTTACCTCAGTATCTGTAAGACCTCGTGCACACGCTGAGTATTTGGTGAGTTTTTACCTCAGTATCTGTAAGGCCTCGTGCACACGCTGAGTATTTGGTGAGTTTTTACCTCAGTATTTGAAAGGCCTCGTGCACACGCTGAGTATTTGGTGGTTTTTACCTCAGTATCTATAAGGCCTCGTGCACACGCTGAGTATTTGGTGAGTTTTTACCTCAGTATCTGTAAGGCCTCTGCACACACGCTGATATTTGGTGAGTTTTTACCTCATATCTGTAAGGCCTCGTGCACACGCTGAGTATTTAGTGAGTATTTACCTCAGTATCTGTAAGGCCTCGTGCACACGCTGAGTATTTGGTGAGTTGTTACCTCAGTATCTGTAAGGCCTCGTGCACACGCTGAGTATTTGGTGAGTTGTTACCTCAGTATCTGTAAGGCCTCGTGCACACGCTGAGTATTTGGTGAGTTTTTACCTCAGTATCTGTAAGGCCTACTGCACACGCTGACTATTTGGTGAGTTGTTTACCTCAGTATCTGTAAGGCCCCTGCACACGCTGACTATTTGGTGAGTTGTTACCTCAGTATCTGTAAGGCCTCCTGCACACGCTGACTATTTGGTGAGTTGTTACCTCAGTGTCTGTAAGGCCTCGTGCACACGCTGAGTATTTGGTGAGTTGTTACCTCAGTATCTGTAAGGCCTCGTGCACACGATGACTATTTGGTGAGTTGTTACCTCAGTATCTGTAAGGCCTCGTGCACACGCTGAGTATTTGGTCAGATTTTCCCTCAGTATTTGTAAGGTCTCGTGCACACGCTGAGTATATGGTGAGTTGTTACCTCAGTATCTGTAAGGCCTCGTGCACACGCTGAGTATTTGGTGAGGTTTTACCTCAGTATATGTAAGGCCTCGTGCACATGCTGAGTATTTGGTGAGTTGTTACCTCATTATCTGTAAAGCCTCGTGCACACGCTTAGTATTTGGTGAGTTTTTACCTCAGTATATGTAAGACCTCGTGCACACGCTGAGTATTTGGTGAGTTGTTACCTCATTATCTGTAAAGCCTTGTGCACACGCTGAGTATTTGGTGAGTTTTTACCTCAGTATCTGTAAGGTCTCGTGCACACGCTGAGTATTTGGTGAGTTTTTACCTCAGTATCTGTAAGGTCTCGTGCACACGCTGAGTATTTGGTGAGTTTTTACCTCAGTATCTGTAAGGTCTCGTGCACACGCTGAGTATTTGGTGAGTTTTTACCTCAGTATCTGTAAGGTCTCGTGCACACGCTGAGTATTTGGTGAGTTGTTACCTCAGTATCTGTAAGGCCTCGTGCACACGCTGAGTATTTGGTGAGTTTTTACCTCAGTATCTGTAAGGTCTCGTGCACACGCTGAGTATTTGGTAAGTTGTTACCTCAGTATTTGTAAGGCCTCATGCACACGCTGACTATTTGGTGAGGTTTTACCTCAGTATCTGTAAGGCCTCGTGCATACGCTGAGTATTTGGTGGTGTTGTTACCTCAGTATCTGTAAGTCCTCGTGCACACGCTGAGTGTTTGGTGAGTTTTACCTCAGTATCTGTAAGGCCTCGTGCACACGCTGAGTATTTGGTGAGGTTTTACCTCAGTATCTGTAAGGCCTCGTGCACACGCTGAGTATTTGGTGGTGTTTTTACCTCAGTATCTGTAAGGCCTCGTGCACACGCTGAGTATTTGGTGAGGTTTTACCACAGTATCTGTAAGGCCTCGTGCACACGCTGAGTATTTGGTGAGTTGTTACCTCATTATCTGTAAAGCCTTGTGCACACGCCTATGCTGCATTATAAGAAGGTGGTATTATGCCCTGAATGCCCCTCTGTACATAGAATAAATAACATAGATATCTAGTACCCTGTATTCTAACCTGTTACCGGTCCGGTCTTGCTTGCATATTGGTCCATTCAGCCTCTCCTCGCCGTCCGACAGCCTCTTCTTCTGAATGATATGGATCACGCCCAGTGCGGTAACTTGAAGCTCGTGGGCCCCGATGCGAAAGCTCAAACGGGGCCCCCAATTGTTACAAATCTTTAATAACAATAGTCTTTTTCTATGGGCCAAAGAGACTTTTGGGGCCCCCTAGGCTCCAGGGCCCGGGTGCGATCACATCCCCTGCACCTGTTGTAGTTAAGCCCCTGATCGCGCCTCCTGCGTTATCCACGTCCCACTTTCCCATCTCACGTCTGTGCAGATGCCTCCAGCTTGGAGCACTGTGCTCTGCCCTACTCCAGCTACAATGTAAAACTCATCTACACATGCGCGAGTCGCAGGGGTCTGTGGCTCCAGGCTCCCGGTCTGCTGCGTGTAATGTATGGTGACATCACTGAGAGTTCAAACTTGTAGGATAACCCCATGTGCGTGGGTTTCCTCCGGGCGCTATATAAATGAATAAATATATATATATAATATATGGAGCACATTGCACCTGCACAAGTCAGAGATGAAGATTGCATGTCCTGAGCAGTGTGTGTGTTGTGTGTTTTGTGTGTTTATTCAGTGTTGTGCACAGCGCAGCCTTTTTCCCTCCTGTCCCACTGCCTGAGCTGACACTTTCACTATCTCCTCCAGACCTGCTGAAGGGACAGGAGGAAGAAAGGCTGCACTACTGCACACTATACTGAACTGGAGGGAGGGAGGTAAAAGACAGTGCAGAGAGGGAGAGGAGACACAGGGCCCCCACCCCTGTGAGGGAGAGAGGAGACACAGGGGCCCCATCTATGAGGGAGAGGGGTAGATGAGACACAGAGGTCCCCATGAGGGGAGAGGATACATAGCCCCCCTCCCCCTGTGAGGAAGAGGGGGAAAGGAGACACATCAGGGGGGTTGTGAGAGGAGACACAGGCCCCCCTGTGAGGGAAAGGGGGAGAGGAGACACTGGTCCCCCTGTTAGAAGAGGGGGAGAGAGGCACATCTCCCAGGGGAGAGGCCCAGCGCCCGGGAGAGAGAGGCACAGCAGTGGCTTTGTGTGTGTGTGTGTGTGTGTGTGTTATACAGTGGCGCTGTGTGTGTTATACAGTGATGCTGCGTGTGTGGGGATTTGTATGTTTCTGGAGCACTATAGTGATACTTTTATTTTAAAGGGCATCGTGTCAGAATATGCTGCTGAAGAAGAAGAGGGAAGTCTGGAGAGACGAGCTGTGGAGCTGTGGATGTCAAATCTCATCATGGCGCCTGTACTACAATAGAAGAAAAGGAATGGGAACAACTCCAATCAGAGAAGATGTCATCTACAGTATAAGGTAAAAAGATATAAATGTTTGTGATCCTACCTGCATCTCATCAGTGCTGTGATTCCTGTATGGTCCACAGCCTGATGACTGGTAACAACAAGTCCCAACATCTCTTTAACATCTTTAAAGACATGCTGGGAGGTATAGGTTCATATGATATAAGTATAATAATAATAATATTTATTCATTTATATAGCGCTATTAATTCCATAAGTACTGTATATCTATATACCTTGTCGCTGCATTCATGTATTAACGGTTGTTCTGGCCCTGCATTCATATACTGAGGTGGTTCTGTCACTACATTCATCTACTGATGGTGGTTCTGGCCCTGCATTCATCTACAGAGGTGGTTCTGTCACTATATTCATCTACTGATGTTGGTTCTGGCCCTGCATTCATCTACTGAGGTGGTTCTGTCACTACATTCATCTACTGATGGTTGTTCTGGCCCTACATTCATCTACTGAGGTGGTTCTGGCCCTGAATTCATCTATTGAGGTGGTTCTGGCCCTGCATTCATCTGCTGATGGTGGTTCTGGCCCTGCATTCATCTGCTGATGGTGGTTCTGATCCTGCACTCATCTACTGAGGAAAAGGGGAGAAGTTTGTGTCTTAACCACTGATATTCACAGAGCTCCCAGGCAAACCGGTATGATGGCTGGCTCCATCTTGGTAATCAGGTTAAAGAGAAACACCGGTGCCACTTTGTCATTTCTTCAATCCTTTATTATTTTCATACAATCATTACATATGTAAAGGGTTTAACCTGACTCATCTACTGAGGTGGTTCTGGTTCTGCATTATTCTACTGATGGTGGTTCTGTCGCTGGATTCATGTACTGACGGTGGTTCTGATCTTGTACATATGTAGGAAACCATAATGTACTTTATGCTTATGTTAAAACTGAAAAATCCTCAATGGATTTTTCGGCTCCAAAAACTCAGTGTAAGTTATGGTGTGTTTACACTGAGTTTTTGGAGCAGAAACTCTCCAACTCCTCCTCAAATTCTCAAAACTTGGTTGTGGAGATGTATTGATTGCGGTGGTTGTGGTGATGTATTGATTGCGGTGGTTGTGGTGATGTATTGATTGCGGTGGTTGTGGAGATGTATTGATTGCGGTGGTTGTGGTGATGTATTGATTGCGGTGGTTGTGGTGATGTGTTGATTGCGGTGGTTGTGGTGATGTATTGGTTGTGGTGGTTGTGGTGATGTATTGATTGCGGTGGTTGTGGTGATGTATTGATTGTGGTGGTTGTGGTGATGTATTGATTGTGGTGGTTGTGGTGATGTATTGATTGCGGTGGTTGTGGTGATGTATTGATTGCGGTGGTTGTGGTGATGTATTGATTGTGGTGGTTGTGGTGATGTATTGATTGCGGTGGTTGTGGTGATGTATTGATTGTGGTGGTTGTGATTTATTGATTGCGGTGGTTGTGATGATGTATTGATTGCGGAGGTTGTGGTGATGTATTGATTGCGGTGGTTGTGGTGATGTATTGGTTGCGGTGGTTGTGATGATGTATTGGTTGCGGTGGTTGTGGTGATGTATTGATTGTGGTGGTTGTGGTGATGTATTGATTGCGGTGGTTGTGGTGATGTATTGATTGTGGTGGTTGTGGAGATGTATTGATTGCGGTGGTTGTGGTGATGTATTGATTACGGTGGTTGTGGTGATGTATTGATTGCGGTGGTTGTGGTGATGTATTGATTGCGGTGGTTGTGGTGATATATTGATTGTGGTGGTTGTGGTGATGTATTGATTGCGGTGGTTGTGGTGATGTATTGATTGTGGTGGTTGTGATGTATTGATTGCGGTGGTTGTGATGATGTATTGATTGCGGAGGTTGTGGTGATGTATTGATTGCGGTGGTTGTGGTGATGTATTGATTGCGGTGGTTGTGGTGATGTATTGATTGCGGAGGTTGTGGTGATGTATTGGTTGCGGAGGTTGTGGTGATGTATTGATTGCGGAGGTTGTGGTGATGTATTGATTGCGGAGGTTGTGGTGATGTATTGATTGCGGTGGTTGTGGTGATGTATTGATTGCGGTGGTTGTAGTGATGTATTGATTGCGGTGGTTGTGGTGATGTATTGATTGCGGTGGTTGTGGTGATGTATTGATTGCGGTGGTTGTGGTGATGTATTGATTGCGGTGGTTGTGGTGATGTATTGGTTGCGGTGGTTGTGGTGATGTATTGATTGCAGTGGTTGTGGTGATGTATTGATTGCGGTGGTTGTGGTGATGTATTGATTGTGGTGGTTGTGGTGATGTATTGATTGCGGTGGTTGTGGTGATGTATTGATTGCAGTGGTTGTGGTGATGTATTGATTGCGGTGGTTGTGGTGATGTATTGATTGTGGTGGTTGTGATGATGTATTGATTGCGGTGGTTGTGGTGATGTATTGATTGTAGTGGTTGTGGTGATGTATTGGTTGCGGTGGTTGTGGTGATGTATTGATTGCGGTGGTTGTGGTGATGTATTGATTGCGGTGGTTGTGGTGATGTATTGATTGCGGTGGTTGTGGTGATGTATTGGTTGCGGTGGTTGTGGTGATGTAATGATTGTGGTGGTTGTGGTGATGTATTGATTGCGGTGGTTGTGGTGATGTTTTGATTGTGGTTGGTTGTGGTGATGTAATGATTGTGGTGGTTGTGGTGATGTATTGGTTGCGGTGGTTGTGGTGATGTAATGATTGCGGTGGTTGTGGTGATGTAATGATTGTGGTGGTTGTGGTGATGTAATGATTGCGGTGGTTGTGGTGATGTAATGATTGCGGTGGTTGTGGTGATGTATTGATTGCGGTGGTTGTGGTGATGTATTGATTGTGGTGGTTGTAGTGATGTATTGATTGTGGTGGTTGTGGTGATGTATTGATTGCGGTGGTTGTGGTGATGTAATGATTGCGGTGGTTGTGGTGATGTATTGATTGTGGTGGTTGTAGTGATGTATTGATTGTGGTGGTTGTGGTGATGTATTGGTTGCGGTGGTTGTGGTGATGTATTGGTTGCGGTGGTTGTGGTGATGTATTGATTGTGGTGGTTGTAGTGATGTATTGATTGTGGTGGTTGTGGTGATGTATTGATTGCGGTGGTTGTGGTGATGTATTGATTGCGGTGGTTGTGGTGATGTATTGATTGCGGTGGTTGTGGTGATGTATTGATTGTGGTGGTTGTGGTGATGTATTGATTGCGGTGGTTGTGGTGATGTATTGATTGCGGTGGTTGTGGTGATGTATTGATTGCGGAGGTTGTGGTGATGTATTGGTTGCGGTGGTTGTGGTGATGTATTGATTGTGATGGTTGTGGTGATGTATTGATTGTGGTGGTTGTGGTGATGTATTGATTGTGGTGGTTGTGGTGATGTATTGATTGCGGAGGTTGTGGTGATGTATTGGTTGCGGTGGTTGTGGTGATGTATTGATTGTGATGGTTGTGGTGATGTATTGATTGTGGTGGTTGTGGTGATGTATTGATTGTGGTGGTTGTGGTGATGTATTGATTGTGGTGGTTGTGGTGATGTATTGATTGCGGAGGTTGTGGTGATGTATTGGTTGCGGTGGTTGTGGTGATGTATTGATTGTGATGGTTGTGGTGATGTATTGATTGTGGTGGTTGTGGTGATGTATTGATTGCGGTGGTTGTGGTGATGTATTGATTGCGGTGGTTGTGGTGATGTATTGATTGTGGTGGTTGTGGTGATGTATTGATTGCGGTGGTTGTGGTGATGTATTTGTGTAAGTGTCCCTTTGAATTAAATCAGCATGAATCTGTTTCTTGCCTTGAAACATGTTGTGCACCTCTGAGTGAGATCCTGGCTCGGCTTCATCACACTGATACAGACACGATCACACTGCACAATGTTGGCTGTGTCTGCTGAAGTGACGTCACATATTGCTCCTAGTACTAAGTATGAGGTGATCATAGGGTCGGGGTAGAAGAATACTGATCACCCCCTGATGAGTCCTCCCAGGAGTCCATATTGTCAGGTCAATGACTGCTCTGTGTGTGTTATTGCCGGAGTCCGAGTTTTGCTTCAGATCAGGTTGTCCTGTCAGTTTTTTCCAAAGGCAGCACTAAGATTGACAATACGATAGTGTGAATATAGCCTATGTAGCAGCCGGAGGTAAACATGTTAAAGGGGTTATCAAGTTGTAAGCCACAAATGTGCAGTTATTCTGTGTCATTCTATGTGACTGCAGACTCGTGAATCCTCACATTGCTTGCAGTGCTGCGATGATTCGGCGGGTGTGTGACTGCAAGTGTGTGGTTTGCATACATGCGGTCACATGCCGACTAGACTAGACTTGCTCGACCTCTCTTAATGCAACTTTATTGAGCAAGGCCAGAAACAGCCTAGTCGTAATGTAGCTGGGAATATACATATGGTATGCTTGTGGGCACAAGACTGCCTGTTCCTGGCACCTGAGAATCCTCATAGCGCACAGTGCATACGATGTGAGGATTCACAAGTCTGTAGTCACACATGGTGACTGTATACGTACAGCTTAAGATTGGATAACACTTTTAAAGATGAGCCGCTGCTCATGGGCCTGTGCTGTGTGCTTTCCCCCTAGGCTAAAATGGGGGGAGAGGCTCAGCTGCATCATGAATGGGGAGGCTCATGGGAGAAACATTGCATGAAATGGGGTCACATGGGGGGAGAAGCAACATGAATCAGGGAGGCAGCATAGAGAATAGGCAGAAAAGAGAAGCAGCATAAATTGAGGGGTGCCACATAGGGCGAGAAGCACTATGAAGAAGGTGTACCGCATATGGGGGAGAGCATTATGAAACAAAGGGGAACAGGGGGTGGCTATGTATATTACCTGGAGGCTGTCTTGGGCTATATATGTTATTTGGAGGCTATGCTGGGCTATATATATTACCTAGAGGCTGTTTTGGGCTGTATATATTACCTGGAGGCTTTGCTGTACTGTATATATTACATGGAGGCTTTGCTGGGCTGTATATAATAACTGGAGGCTATACTAGGCTTTATATATAACCTGGAGGCTGTCCTGGGCTGTATATATTACTTGGAGGCTGTTCTTGACTATATATATTACCTGGAGGCTGTGTTGGGCTGTATATATTTCCTGTAGGCTGTGCTGGGCTACATGTTATTTGGAGGCTATGCTGGGCTATATATATTACCTGAAGGCTGTTTTGGGCTGTATATATTACCTGGAGGCTTTGCTGTACTGTATATATTACCTGGAGGCTACGCTGGGCTGTATATAATAACTGGAGGCTATACTAGGCTTTATATATTACCTGGAGGCTGTGCCGGACTGTATATATTACCTGTAGGCTGTGCTGGGCTATATATTATCTGGGAGCTATGCTGGACTGTATATATTACCTGGAGGCTGTGGGCTGTATATATTAACTGGAGGCTATACTAAGCTTTATATATTACCTGGAGATGTGTTGGGCTGCACATATTACCTGGAAGCTATGCTGGGCTGTATATTTACTTGGAAGATGTGTTGGGCTGTACATATTACCTGGAAGCTATGCTGGGCTGTATATATTACCTGGAAGATGTGTTGGGCTGTACATATTACCTGGAAGTTATGCTGGCTGTATAATTACCTGGAGGCTGTGCTGGGCTATATATATGTTATTTGGAGGCTGTGCTGGGCTATATATATTACCTGGAGGCTGTTTTGGGCTGTATATATTACCTGGAAGCTATGCTAGCTGTATATATTACATGGAGGCTGTGCTGGTCTGTATATATTACCTGGAGGCTGTGCTGGGCTATATATATTACCTGGAGGCTGTTTCGGGCTGTATATATTACCTGAAAGCTATGCTGGACTGTATATATTACCTGGAGGCTGTGCTGGGCTGTATGTTGTATTTAGAGCTGTGCTGTGTTATATATGTTATTTGGAGGCTGTGCTGGGCTGTATATATTATTTGGATGCTGCAACTGGCCTCCCAATAATATATACAGCCCAGCAGTAGCATCCAGATAATAAATACAGCCCTGCATAGCCTCGATATTATATATACAGCCCATTTAGTGTGGAAAACTGAAAGCAAGAATTGATATGTGCAGATTTTCCCGCACTGAAATACGCAGCATTTATAAATATTACAATCTTATATTTACATTTTTATTGCACTATGAAGGGGGGCCCAACATTTTTTTTGCACAGGGGCCACTAGTAGAGAAAAAAACCCCATAAAAGTTCAAATCACCCCCCTTTTCTCCCATTCAAAATAAAAATATAAAAAAATGACACATATTTGGCATCGCTGCGTTCAGAATCGCCCGATCTATCAAGATATAAAATCAATTAATGAGAGCCGTAACCAACTGTGTAACCAAACAAAGGTTCAAGCGCCAAAATTACATTTATTTGGTTGCTACAACATTGCTATAAAATGTAATAACGGGTGATCAATACAACGCATCCTCTCAAACATGGTATCATTAGAAACGTCAGCTCAAGACGCAAATAATAATCCATCACACAGCCCCAGATCCCGAAAAATGAGGACGCTACTGACGCAAAACATGGCGCAAAAAGGGCCCATGGCCGGTATACATCACATGAGCCTTGAGCTGTGCACACAGGGTTAACAGCATTTAAAACTCTGTGTGTGAATAGATGAGTACGTTACTTTGCTAGACCTGAATGGTGCACAGAGGGTTAACTGCACCCAGGTCTGTGAGTGTGTGCTGATTTCTCACAGTGTGGCAGGCAGGATAAGAGCTGCCTTGTGCTGTGATTGAGAGAGACCAGACATATCCTCTAAGATGTGAGGCAGAGGGGTCCCGTCCCTCTGGGGGACGAGGAGGGGAGCCTACCTCTCCCTGCAGAAACCCCTGTCCCTCTGAGTCGTATGGAGCCTGTGCCCGGACTGAGATGTTGGTAGAGCACCTGAGTGTATGGGGATCCTGGCTGATCTTGTAGGGGGCTCACCCTGAACATGTTGGTGAGGCTGCCGTCCGGGATCTCTGCCTGTGTTGGTGGGGCTTGGAGGCAGCTGGGTATCATGGGCAGGGTGGGGAGACCTTGGGGAATGCTTTGACTGCCCGGGAGCTCAGGTGGCTCACAACCTGGTCTGGGCCTGAGAAGGCTGTAGTCCATGCAGGACTGTATGTGTGTGGTCTGGGCCTGACAAGGCTGACGTCCATGGAAGTCCATGCGGGACTGTATGTGTGTGGTCTGGGCCTGACAAGGCTGACGTCCATGGAAGTCCATGCTGGACTGTATGTGTGTGGTCTGGGCCTGACAAGGCTGACGTCCATGGAAGTCCATGCAGGACTGTATGTGTGTGGTCTGGGCCTGACAAGGCTGACGTCCATGGAAGTCCATGCTGACTGTATGTGTGTGGTCTGGGCCTGACGAGGCTGACGTCCATGGAAGTTCACACTGGACTGTATGTGTCTGTGTGTGTGGGCCCTGTGATGGGTTGGACCCCATGAAGTCCATGTCGGACTGTTATGTGTGAGAGACTGAGGAGGTCTCAAAGACCAGGTGGCCGTAATCGCCATTGGGACCAACAGTCAGGTGGTGAGGGTCCGTTGACCTCGTGTGAGTATGGGCTGTATGCAGTGTAGCAGCCTGTATGAACTGGGATGGCTCTGTAAGCTGTAAGCTGTATGGGCTGTGAGGGGCTGAGTCATGCTGGACTGTATGTGTGTGGTCTGGCCTGACGAGGCTGACGTCCATGGAAGTCCCTGCTGGACTGTATGTGTGTGTCTGGCCTGACAAGGCTGACGTCCATGGAAGTCATGCCGGACTGTATGTGTGTGTGGTCTGGGCTGACAAGCTGAGTCATGGAAGTCCATGCTGGACTGTATGTGTGTGGTCTGGGCCTGACGAGGCTGACGTCCATGGAAGTTCATACTGGACTGTATGTGTCGTGTGTGTGGCCTGTGATGGGTTGGACCCCATGAAGTCCATGTCGGACTGTTATTGTGAGAGACTGAGGAGGTCTCAAAGACCAGGTGGCCGTAATCGCCATTGGGACCAACAGTCAGGTGGTGAGGGTCCCGTTGACCTCGTGTGAGGTGTGTGGAGGCTGTGTGCAGTGTAGCAGCCTGTATGAAACTGGGATAGCCTCTGTAAGCTGTATGGGCCTGTGAGGGGCTGGAGTCCATGTATGTGCCATGTGAGAGACGAGGATGTCTCCAGGGCACAGTGGACTGTGTAATGTAAATGATGCCAGGCGGGCATAGCCGCAATAAGAACCAGACTGGGTCGGTAAGGGACACCATAAGATTCTGGGATCATATTTAATGTAATGATGCCAGGCGGGTATAGCCGCCATTTAGAACAGACGGTGATGTCAGTATGTTCTGCTGATTATGTATAACGTACGTGTAAGAAGTAGCTAAAGGCCGGGCGGCCGTAACCACCATAGCAGCTGTGGTTAGTGCTCCTGAGACTCTATGGAGAGGTGGTTACTGCTCCTGGGTAATATGTGATGTTATGTCACTATGTGTATGGTGTTCTATGTGAAGTGTTGTATGATTACCATGTATGTGATCATGTAAATATGTGAGTAGTACGTGGTTTATGATAAAAAAATAATAAACTGCTGTTTATGTTACGTTACACATGGTTGTTGGGGTCACATGCTGCCAAGCGAACCCCATAGCCATGCCCTACCTCACACCACTTAGATAGCAATAAAAGTAACATGTTTGGTATCTACAAACTCGTACCGACCCGAGGCATCACACCGTCATGTCAGCTTTACCATATAGTGAGCATAGCGACTGAAAAACCCAAAAACACAAACGTGTAATTGAACTTTTTTTGCAATTTCACTGCACTTGAAATTTGTTTGCTGTTTCCCTGTACACTATATGGTAAAATAAATGATTGTATCTGAAAGTACAACTCGTCCCGCAAAAAGCAAGCCCTCATATGTCTGAAAGATAGAAAAGTTATGGCTCTTGGAAGCAGGGGAGCAAAAAACAAAAACGAAAAAATTCCGGGTCATGAAGGGGTTAAAGGTCTGTAGCTGCAGAACAAAGAGCTTGTCGCCCGGTTTTGGAGGGAGACACCAAACGCATTGGGCTCTGCTCAGTTTTTTGACTCGGCCGTGTTGTAAATACCTGATAGGGGAGGAGGAAGAGTGAGGGACAAACAGTGTGTTTCTAGAAACCAGAAGGGGGCGGAGAAGTGTTGGCTCTGCTGTGTCTCTAAAACAATGAAAATAATTAATATTTTACTGACAAAAACATGAGTATTGTTGTTTCTAAGTGAATACGAAGTTGTTTTCTTTGCATTATTTCAGGTCTGAGAAGAGAGGAGGAAAGAGAAGAAAAGGAATCCCAAAAAGAAAAGAGGAAAGGAAATGTACAGGTGAAGAAAACAGGGTGCATGAGAAAAGAAGAGAGGATCGGGAGAAGGAGAAAAGTGAAGGAGAAAGTAGAATAACAGAAGATCAGAAGAAGAGAGGAGAGGAGGGAGGAATAAGGGAGGAGGAGATACAAAGGAGTGGAACGAGAACTGCCGAGGAGAAGAGTGGAAATGATTAATCAGGTGTAGATGAACAAAGAGAAAAGCATGAAAAGAAAAGAGGAGAGAAGAATAGGAAAGGAGAGAAGAGAGGAATGTATAAGAAAAGGGTGACTAAGTGAAAAGGAAAAAATCGAAGGGAGAAAAGTGTAGAATACGAGAGCGAAGAAGAGAAAGGGAAAGAAGGTGTGAAGAAAAAGAAAAGAGGAGCAAAGGTAAAGAGTGGAGAAAATAAAAGGAGGAACAAAGAAAAAAGGAAAAGACTAGATTACCAAGAGAGAGGGGAAGAGAGGAAGGAAAATGGGAGGGAAAAGAACTCTGGGAATGGAGAGAGAATGGAGTAAGAGGAAGAGAAAATCATAGAAAAGGAGAGCACAGAATGGGCAGAGGATGACAGGAGAGCAGAGGGGACAAGAGAAGAGAGAGGGGACAGGAGAAGAGAGAGGGGACAAGAAAGGAGAGAGGAGAGCAGTGGGGACAGGAGAAGCGAGAGGAGAGTGGAGAGGACAGGAGAAGCGAGAGGAGAGCAGAGGGGACAGGAGAAGCGAGAGGAGAGCAGAGGTGACAAGAGAAAAGGAGAGCAGAGGGGACAGGGAAAGAGAGAGGAGAGCAGAGGGGACAAGAGAAGAGGAGAGCAGAGGGGACAACAGAAGAGGAGAGCAGAGGGGACAAGAGAAGAGGAGAGCAGAGGGGACAAGAGAAGAGGAGAGCAGAGGGGACAAGAGAAGAAGAGAGCAGAGGGGACAGGGAAAGAGAGAGGAGAGCAGAGGGGACAGGAAAGAGAGAGGAGAGCAGACGGGACAAGAGAAGAGATAAGAGAGTGGAGAGGACAGGAGAAGCGAGAGGAGAGCAGAGGGGACAAGAGAAGAGGAGAGCAGAGGGGACAAGAGAAGAGGAGAGCAGAGGGGACAAGAGAAGAGGAGAGCAGAGGGGACAGGGAAAGAGAGAGGAGAGCAGAGGGGACAGGAGAAGAGAGAAAAGAGTGGAGAGGACAGGAGAAGCGAGAGGAGAGCAGACGAGACAAGAGAAGAGGAGAGCAGAGGGGACAAGAGAAGAGGAGAGCAGAGGGGACAGGAAAAGAAGAGGAGAGCAGAGGGGACAGGAGAAGAGAGAAGAGAGTGGAGAGGACAGGAGAAGCGAGAGGAGAGCAGACGGGACAAGAGAAGAGGAGAGCAGAGGGGACAAGAGAAGAGGAGAGCAGAGGGGACAAGAGAAGAGGAGAGCAGAGGGGACAGGGAAAGAGAGAGGAGAGCAGAGGGGACAGGAGAAGAGAGAAAAGAGTGGAGAGGACAGGAGAAGCGAGAGGAGAGCAGACGAGACAAGAGAAGAGGAGAGCAGAGGGGACAAGAGAAGAGGAGAGCAGAGGGGACAGGAAAAGAGAGAGGAGAGCAGAGGGGACAGGAGAAGAGAGAAGAGAGTGGAGAGGACAGGAGAAGCGAGAGGAGAGCAGACGGGACAAGAGAAGAGGAGAGCAGAGGGGACAAGAGAAGAGGAGAGCAGAGGGGACAAGAGAAGAGAAGAGCAGAGGGGACAAGAGAAGAGGAGAGCAGAGGGACAGGAGAAGAGAGAGGAGAGGACAGGAGATAGAAAAGGAGAGTGAAGGGGCAGGAGATAAGAGAGGAGGGCAGAGGGACAAGAGATAGGAGGGGAGATCGAAAAGGAGTGCAGAGGGGACAGGAGAAGAGAGAGAAGAGTGGAGAGGACAGGGGAAGCGAGAGGAGAGCAGAGAGGACAAGAGAAGAGGAGAGCAGAGGGGACAGGAGAAGAGCGAGAGAGTGAAGGGGCAGGAGATAAGAGAGGAGAGTGGAGAGGACAGGTGATAAGAGAGGAGAGTATAGGGGACAGGAAATGGAAGAGGAGAGCAGAGGGGATAGGAGATATAAGAGGAGAGTGAAGGGGCAGGAGATAAGAGAGAAGCAGGGGACAAGAGAGAGAGAGAGAGCAGAGGGGACAGGAGAGGAGAGAGGAGAGCGAGGGGACAGGAGATAAGAAGGAGAGTGAAGAGGACAGGGAAGGAGAGAGGAGAATGGACGGAAGGAGAGAAGAGAGCGGAGGGGACAGAGATGAAGAGGAGAGCAGAAGGGACAGAGAAGAGAGAGAGAGCGGAGGGGACAGGTGATAGAAGAGAGAGAGTGGAGGGGACAGAGAAGAGAAAGGAGAGCAGAGGGAAAGGAGAGAGAGGGAGCGAGGGACAGGAAGGGGAGCGAGGGACAGGAGAGAGACGAGGGGACAGGAGAGGAGAGCAGAAGAGGGAGAGAAGGGGAGGGACAGGAAGGAGAGCGGAGGGGACAGGAAGAGATAGAGAGGAGAGTGGAGGGACAGGAGAGGAGAGAGGGAGCAGAGGGACAGAGAGAGAGACAAGAGCAAAGGAAGAGATAGAGAGGAGAGTGAGGGACAGGAGAGAGAGAGGAGCAGAGGGGACAGGAGATGAGAGAGAGTGGAGGGGACAGGAGATGAGAGAGAGTGGAGGGACAGGAGATGAGAGGAGAGCGAGGGGACAGGAGATGAGAGAGGAGAGCAGAGGGACAGGAGATAAGAGAGGAGAGCAGTGGGGACAGGAGAAGAGAGAGGAGAATGAAGGGACAGAGAGAGAGAGGAGATGGAGGGGAGGAGTAGAGAGAGGAGAGTGGAGGGGACAGGAGATGAGAGAGGAGAGCATAGGGGACGAGAGATAAGAGAGGAGAGCAAAGGGGACAGGAGAGGAGAGAGAAGAGCGAGGGGACAGGAGAGGAGAGAGGAGGGGACAGGAGAGGAGAGAGGAGGGGACAGGAGAGGAGAGGATAGAGAGGAGAGCGGAAGAGGACAGGAGAGAAGAGAGAGGAGGGGACAGGAGAGGAGAGCGGAGGGGACAGGAGAGGAGATGACAAAGGAGAGCGGAGGGACAGGAAATAAGAGAGGAGAGTGGAGGGGACAGGAGAGTGAGAAGGGGAGCAGAGGGGACAGGGGAAGAGAGAGGAGAGCGGAGGGACAGGAGATAGAAGAGGAGAGCAGAATGGACAAGAGAAAAGAGGAGAGTGGAGGGGACAAGAGAGGAGAGCGGAGGGGACAGGAGAGGAGGAGTGGAGGGACAGGAGAGGACAGAGGGGAGCAGAGGGGACAGGAGAAGAGAGAGGAGAGCGGAAGGGATAGGAGAATAAGAGAGGGATGGAGAGTGGAGAGAACAGGAGAGGAGAGAAGGGAGCAGAGGGGACAGAGAAAGAGATGAGAGGCAGATGGGGACAGGAGATAAGAGAGGAGAGTGAAGAGGACAGAAGAAGAGAGAAGAAGGAGGGACAGGAGATGAGAGGAGAGCGGAGGGGACAGGAGATAAGAGAGAGAGAGTGACAGAGGATAGGAGAGGAGAGAGGAGAATGGAGAGGACAGCAGAGGAGAGAGGAGAGCAAGAAGGGTACAGGAGATAGAAGAAGGAGAGCAGAGAGATGGACAAGAAAAAAGAGGAGAGTGGAGGGGACAGGAGAAGAGAAAGGAGAGCGGAGGAGGGAAGGAAGAGAGGAGAGAGGAGGAGGGGGACGAGAGAGGAGAGCGGAGGGGACAGGAGAGGAGAGTAGGAGGGGACAGGAGAGGAGAGAGGGAGCAGAGGGGACAGGAGAAGAGAGAGGAAGACAGCGGAAGGGAAGGAGATACAGAGAGGAGAGAGGGGAGCAGAGGGACAGGAGATGAGAGGAGAATGGAGGGGACAGGAGATAGGAGAGGAGAGCAGTGGGGACATGGAGATAAGAGAGGACAGTGAAGAGGATAGGAGAAGAGAGAGAAGAATGGAGGGGAGAGGAGAGAGGAGAATGGAGGGGGAAGGTATGAGTGAGGAGAGTGGAGGGGACATGAGATGAGAGATGAGAACATAGGGGACGGGAGATAAAAGAGGAGAGCGGAGGGGACAGGAGAGAAGAGAGGAGAGCATAGGGGATGGGAGATAAGAGAGGAGATCGGAGGGGACAGGAGAGAGAGAGAGGGACAGGAGAGGAGAGGAGAGAGGAGGGACAGGAAATAAGAGAGGAGAGTGAAGGGGATAGGAGAGGAGAGGGAGCAGAGGGACAGGAGAAGAGAGAGGAGAGTGGAGGGGACAGAAGAGGAGAGAGGGGACAAGAGAAGAGGAGAGCATAGGGGATGGGAGATAAGAGAGGAGATCGGAAGGGACAGGAGAGGAGAGAGGAGGGGACAGGAGAGGAGAGGAGAGAGAGGGGACAGGAATAGAGAGGAAGTGAAGGGATAGGAGAGGAGAGAGGGGAGCAGAGGGGACAGGGGAAGAGAGAGGAGAGTGGAGGGACAGAAGAGGAGAGAGGGACAAGGAAGAGGAGAGCATAGGGGATGGAGATAAGAGAGGAGATCGGAGGGACAGAGAGGGAGAGGGAGGGAGAGGAGAGAGAGGAGAGAGGAGGGACAAGAAATAAGAAAGGAGAGTGAAGGGCTAGGAGAGGAGAGAGGGAGCAGAGGGACAGGAGAAAGAGAGAGGAAGCGAGGGGACAGAGAGAGAGAGGAGACAGGAGAAGTGAGAGGAAAGTGGAGGGATAGGAGAGAGAGAGGGGACAGGAATAAGAGAGAAGAGCAGGGCTGTATCCACTGGGGGCGCTGCAGACAGATGTATAGACATTCAGTTGTTACATAGTTACAAACTCCGACCCAACAAGTTTCTCATTTGTTCTCACTTCTGCCTATTGTGAAATAAGGAGAGCAGGAAAGGAAAATACCCTGTGGGACTGATGAGAGGCTCCCATACAGCCTCCAGGAGAACTACACATCCCAGCATCCACCAGACCCATAACAGACAATCACAGGCGTCACCAGTTCAAACACTTTATTAAAGACACGGCTTCTGCTCCCCCAGGTCCATTATACATTTCTCTGCCCCCCACCTGATAAACCTACATAATACAGAAGATAAAGGAGACCTCCACCCCGCAGGGCAGATATAAGCGGGCACAACACTGCTCTCACTACTAGATACTGTGTAACATTACAGGCACATGACACACTGCACAGTACCAGAACCAGCACCCACTGACACATCTCCTGTGGACCCTGGAAACCTTGAAGGTCTCCAGGAGAAGCACCAGGACCAGCACCCACTGACATCTCCTGTGGACCCAGGACCTCCTGATGTTCTCCAGGAGAAGCACAAGGGTCCAACACTCTCTGAGACATCTCATGTGGACCCAGGACCTTCTGGGGACCACTAGGAGAAGCACCAGGACCAGCACCCACTGACATCTGCTGTGGACCCAGGTACTTCTGAGGGTCTCCAGGAGAAGCTCCAGAACCTGCAACCACTGACACAACAGTGGACCCAGGACCTCCTGAGGATCTTCAGAAGTACCAGGACCAGCACCCACTGACACATCTCCTGTGGACCTGTGAACTTCTGAGGATCTCCAGGGGAAGCACCAGGACCAGCACCCACTGACATCTCCTGTGGACTCAGGAGTTTCTGAGGATCTCCAGGAGAAGTACCAGGACCAGAACCTTTTGATGCATTTCCTCTGGACCCAGGACACCTTGAAGATCTCCAGGAGCTGTAGACCTACAGGTGCCAGTATGTCCCACCTCTCGGGGCATCCCATGGCTTGCTCTCAGGGATAGCCCTGCAGACAGAGCCTCGTCCTGTCCTGCACTCCCAGTTCCACTATGTCAGGAGCCCTGGTCCCTCTCCCCATCACCACACACACAGTCCTGTGGTTACACTTTCTCCTGGTGCTCCCAGGGCATGGGGTCTGTTTCTTCTCCAGTTGCGCTATTCTTGCGGTGTTGCCAGAAGTGCTCCACATCGGGAAGGACTTTCTCCTCCCTGGTTTTTGAATCTAGAGAAGCTCGTAGCGCGGAGGTGGAGTGTAAGTCCTGCAGGGACTGGACGGTGCTAGTCCCCATGTCTGAGCCATTCTCACCTCTGGAGACCCCTGAGCTATCGCATCGTCTGCACATCGTCCACATATTCTTCAGTCCTTCCCTGAACTCATCAGATACTGCCAGAAACACTGCAGGGTTAATGGTGCAATTCAAGAACAGGGTGACCTGGGCCAGGGCCATGAGGGCACCGGGGGGTTGTAGGAGCCCGGAGCTGCTGTGTCTGGACCAGATCCACACAATCCACTCAGGAAGCCACATGGCATCGAAGGCCAGGCTGACACTCATGAGCATGGAGGTAGTCCTGCGGCTGAGGACAGAGGGGTCTGGCACCCTGATCCTGCGTTCCCGCCTCCGCAGAGCCCTGATGTAGCAGCAGAAAGAGAAGATCATGGGCAGCACATATGCCAGCAGTGGATACACCTTGCTGAAAACATCCATGAAGTTGGAGGCATCGTCCGGGACATGAAAGCCGCAGCTCAGACTGCCCTGGACTACAGAGAGCTGCGCAAATAGCAGGAGGGGGAGAGGCAGCAGTAGAGACACCACCCACGAGGAGAACAGCAGAGCCGCCATCTGCCAGGGTCCGCAGGGGACAAGCCGTGGAGGGGTCAGCACGTGTCGACAGCGGACATGGGCAATGGCCGCCAGGGTGAAGCTCTTCACTGCCAGACAGCTGTGCAGGAACCACTCCGCAGTCCGACAGGCGAAGCTGCCAAAGAGCCAGGACTGGTGGGCGTAGGTGGCGATCCGCGGGGCATGCAGAACAGGGTGAGCAGCAGGTCTGTGCCCCCCACATGGACCACCAGGCTGTTCACCAGGGACCACCTGCCCTTCCTGCAGTCCTGGAGTAGAATGCTGATCAGCAGCAGGTTCCCAGCCACAGCAAGTAGACAGATGAGGGTCAGGAGTGAGGGCAGAACTATCGTCACCTCCGGGCCGACCCCAGACTCCTCCAGGGGTACGGACATGTTCATGGTTCTGAGGAGGCAACAATCCAGGGGCTCACAGCATCCTGGCTGCAGGAAGGGCGCAGAGTGCAATATAAAACTGCAGAGGGGGTGACAAGTACTCCAGTGATGACTTCCACCCCCAAGGATGAGGTAACTGCCCCCAGGGTTAAGGTCACTCCACCTCCAGGGATGAGGTCACAGCTCCAGGCTTGGGGTCACTCCACCTCCAGGGATGAGGTCACAGCTCCAGGCTTGGGGTCACTCCACCTGCAGGGATGAGGTCACAGCTCCAGGCTTGGGGTCACTCCACCTGCAGGGATGCAGAGATGAGGTCACTCCACCTGCAGAGATGAGGTCACTCCACCTCCAGGGATGAGGTCACTCCACCTCCAGGGATGAGGTCACAGCTCCAGGCTTGGGGTCACTCCACCTGCAGGGATGCAGAGATGAGGTCACTCCACCTGGAGGGATGAGGTCACTCCACCTCCAGGGATGAGGTCACAGCTCCGGGCTTGAGGTCACTCCACCTGCAGGGATGAGGTCACTCCACCTGGAGGGATGAGGTCACTCCACCTCCAGGGATGAGGTCACAGCTCCGGGCTTGAGGTCACTCCACCTGCAGAGATGAGGTCACTCCACCTGCAGAGATGAGGTCACTCCACCTGCAGGGCTGAGGTCACTCCACCTGGAGGGATGAGGTCACTCCACCTGCAGAAATGAGGTCACTCCACCTGCAGAGATGAGGTCACTCCACCTGCAGAGATGAGGTCACTCCACCTGCAGAGATGAGGTCACTCCACCTGCAGAGATGAGGTCACTCCACCTGCAGGGATGTGGTCACTCCACCTGCAGGGATGAGGTCACTCCACCTGCAGGGATGAGGTCACTCCACCTGCAGGGATGAGGTCACTCCACCTGCAGAAATGAGGTCACTCCACCTGTAGAGATGAGGTCACTCCACCTGCAGGGATGAGGTCACTCCACCTGCAGGGATGAGGTCACTCCACCTGCAGGGATGAGGTCACTCCACCTGCAGAAATGAGGTCACTCCACCTGTAGAGATGAGGTCACTCCACCTGCAGGGATGAGGTCACTCCACCTGTAGAGATGAGGTCACTCCACCTGTAGAGATGAGGTCACTCCACCTGTAGAGATGAGGTCACTCCACCTGCAGAGATGAGGTCACTCCACCTGCAGGGATGTGGTCACTCCACCTGCAGGGATGATGTCACTCCACCTGCAGGGATGAGGTCACTCCACCTGCAGGGATGAGGTCACTCCACCTGCAGAAATGAGGTCACTCCACCTGTAGAGATGAGGTCACTCCACCTGCAGGGATGAGGTCACTCCACCTGTAGAGATGAGGTCACTCCACCTGTAGAGATGAGGTCACTCCACCTGCAGGATGAGGTCACTCCACCTGCAGGGATGAGGTCACTCCACCTGTAGAGATGAGGTCACTCCACCTGCGGAGATGAGGTCACTCCACCTGCGGAGATGAGGTCACTGCCCAGGGATGAGGTCACTCCACCTGTAGAGATGAGGTCACTCCACCTGTAGAGATGAGGTCACTCCACCTGCGGAGATGAGGTCACTGCTCCAGGGATGAGGTCACTCCACCTGCAGAGATGAGGTCACAGCTCCAGGCATGAGGTCACTCCACCTGCAGAGATGGGGTCACTCCACCTGCAGGGATGAGGTCACTCCACCTGCAGGGATGAGGTCACTCCACCTGCAGAGATGTCACTCCACCTGCACAGATGAGGTCACTCCACCTGCAGAGATGGGGTCACTCCACCTGCAGAGATGGGGTCACTCCACCTGCAGAGATGAGGTCACAGCTCCAGGCATGAGGTCACTCCACCTGCAGAGATGGGTCACTCCACCTGCAGAGATGAGGTCACTCCACCTGCAGAGATGAGGTCACTCCACCTGCAGAGATGGGGTCACTCGACCTGCAGGGATTAGGTCACTCCACAGGCAGAGATGGGTCACTCCACCTGCAGGGATGAGGTCACTCCACCTGTAGAGATGAGGTCACTCCACCTGTAGAGATGAGGTCACTCCACCTGCAGGGATGAGGTCACTCCACCTGCAGGGATGAGGTCACTCCACCTGTAGAGATGAGGTCACTCCACCTGCGGAGATGAGGTCACTCCACCTGCGGAGATGAGGTCACTGCTCCAGGGATGAGGTCACTCCACCTGTAGAGATGAGGTCACTCCACCTGTAGAGATGAGTCACTCCACCTGCGGAGATGAGGTCACTGCTCCAGGGATAGGTCACTCCACCTGCAGAGATGAGGTCACAGCTCCAGGCATGAGGTCACTCCACCTGCAGAGATGGGGTCACTCCACCTGCAGGGATGAGGTCACTCCACCTGCAGGGATGAGGTCACTCCACCTGCAGAGATGTCACTCCACCTGCACAGATGAGGTCACTCCACCTGCAGAGATGGGGTCACTCCACCTGCAGAGATGGGGTCACTCCACCTGCAGAGATGAGGTCACAGCTCCAGGCATGAGGTCACTCCACCTGCAGAGATGGGGTCACTCCACCTGCAGAGATGAGGTCACTCCACCTGCAGGGATGAGGTCACTCCACCTGCAGAGATGGGGTCACTCCACCTGCAGAGATGAGGTCACTCCACCTGCAGAGATGAGGTCACTCCACCTGCAGAGATGAGGTCACTCCACCTGCAGGGATGAGGTCACTCCACCTGTTGAGATGAAGTCAATCCACCTGTAGGTACAGGGAGAAGTGTTGCAGCCTCCTGAGCTTTGCAGAAAGTGAAGTGCTGAAGTCTAGATCCGAGCCATGGATAGGCGGCAACAAAGCTCCAAACGCTCCCCCCTAACACAGCTTCAGAGCCCCCCTCCTCACAGCTCAGAACCATCCTCCAGCTTCAGAGCCCCCTCCTCACAGCTCAGAAGCATCCTCCAGCTTCAGAGCCCCCTCTCCCTCCTCAGTGCAGAGCTGCCCCTCTGATCTATATACAGACAGCACTTCATCTCTGAGGCATCTGTATATGGGGGTCTCCTACAGATATGGGGGCACCGGTTGGCATCATCCAGTGTAGAACCCATTGTATTAATGAGAGCCCTGATTAATCCGCGGATAACACTAATCCCCACATAATGCCCGGACGCTCCTGTGATGGGGAGATGGAGAATAATGAGCGGAGGTGAAGCGGGGGGCTGCACACAGCTGAGGTGGTCTTCCAGGGATACAGCGGACCATCGACAAAGAACGCCACCAGTACGATTGTCAAAGAGCTTTTCTTTACTAGAATCGGGGCTTGAGATGCTCTGTAAACACAATGACAGTGAGCAGAAGAAGAGAGGTACCCGGCTGAGGGGAGGCGGTAGAATAGCTGGAGTGAGGCCTTAGCACCCCAAGGTCGGAGGGAAGCTAGAGAACATACGCCTGAGAAGTATCTAGAGGACTAGAGCAAGAGAGAGCTTGTCCTGAGGCCGAACCCAAGAGAGCAGGGAACACCCAAGGGGCTCCAGAGAAGGAGGGGGTCCCAGAGGCACGGGAAGGAGCAATCCACCCGTGGAGCTCGTATCCATTGTCAAGTGCAGGCGGTGGAGGGAACAGGCCACGAGGGGCATCGGGAACCCCAAAAGACTAGTGGAGACGATCCAACAGGCTCAGCTAGCAACCCAGAGGCTGTGGCATTTCAACCGCAAAATCTGCTGAAAAGGTGGCATCTCAATGTTTCTAAAGCACCAAAAACACTACTACCAACTCACTCAGGTACCTTTGGCTACCCTAATGGTTAGTGTGGCGCCCCTGCGACCAGGGTGGCCACATAGGGAACTGCAGCCAGGCAGGAAGATTGACAGTTTGTACAACAAACACCCTCATGGACACACACACACCACTAAAGGCGGCACCCAACCCGGAGCCCGGGACTCTAGGCGGGAAAGGGTGGTGGGTTTAGAGGAAAGTGAGTGGGAAGAATGTAGATCAGGTGACAGAGAGTTCAAGTAGAGGAAACAGAGGAGGAAGGAGTTAGTAGGCCAGAGTGAGCCAAGCAGCACAGACATCAGAAAGACAGAGACATCCCGGTGGGATAGGGCTTGATGGAGATGCAGAATCCACAAAGTCACAAAAAACATGGAGAGAAAGCTCGTCCATAGCCGGCATCCCAGGGGAGTGTGAGGAAAGAGACCGGACTGGTATCACCGGGTCCGAGGAACACGGCAGCACCGACCAACTACCGGCGGAGTAGTTTTCCCTAATTTGGGCTGGAATCACACGAGTTAGATGGAGCCTGGTAACGCCTTGTAAGAGAGGGTTACTGCAGAGGAGGCACACACCAGAGTGTCGGCTCTGAGGGGAACTGAAGCAAAATTCCGGCTTCCCAGACAAACCGACGGGGAGCTTCAATTCCAGGTTGGAGTACCTAACACAAGGGTTGGTAGCACAGCAGCAACCACGAGGACCCACAAGGGTCCGAGCTGCCACTATACAACCCGGAGAAAGAACAAGAGAGAGAACAGCCTGGAAGGACTTAGAAGGAGTGAGGGGTCTCAGAGTGACAGCCTGGCTGCGGAGGGTTCAGTGTTACCAGAGTAACTGACTGTGAACTGTGTTAAGAACTACATTGAGAACTGCTGTAAACTGTCTGAAGAGCTGACATGTAAACCCGGTGAACCCTGCCTGAGTGTCCTTGTCTGATTCCAGGTATATTGAACTGTGCATCATACCTTTTATCCTGTCAGGAGCAGCCCGACCCGCGGCGGGATCATCCATCTGGCTGCAGCCCCATCATCCATCCATCCTCCTGGCAGAGCAGCGCTGCAGCGGTGGTGCCATTACACAACCTGTGGGTGGCGTCATGACAAACTTTATCCATTGTAAATACCCCCTTTACTTGTGAGAACCCGGGACACGGTCCGGACCAGGACCTCCTTGACTTCCCCAGCAGTACCCTGGTCCGATACCGAGTACCCCGTCCCAGTGGGCTCCACTGAAGTTAGGAAGCACACATATAGAGGATGTTGGACAAGAGACAGTGGGTATAAATAGAGTGGGAAAGATCTTGGAAGGAAAAGAGAAAGTAGAGTTGCTACAGGGAGAGAAGAGGAGAGTGAAAAAGCTAGAGCCGAGTTGGAGGGAAGCTATAAAAAGAAAGGCTGTCACAGAAGGAAAAGAGAGAATTGTCCGGAGGCCAGACTGAGGAGCAGAGAAGGAGGACTAGATGGCTCCAGGAGAATGAGCAGGTCCCAGAGGCACGGGCAGTGACCATTTGTGGGACTCGTATCCGTTGTCAAGCACAAGGCAGCAGAGGGACTAGGCCGAAGAAAGGGGCACCGGGAACCCCAAGACTAGTGGAGAAGACAGACGAGGCTCAGCTAGAAACCCGGAGACTGTGTGGCACTTCCAACGTGCCACGATCGACAACCGCGCACATCTGCTGAAAAGGCAACCACAGGGCTAAGGGGAGACACTGCAGGTTTACCTCTAAGCCCACAGCTACTTGCTCAGAGCTGTCTGTGGCGAGGCGAAAGGCAGGAGGGCAAAGCAAGTGCAGTGTAAAGAGGCTGAGAAAGGACAGAGAAGGGGTGCTGGTTATATGTCACCCTCCTACCTGGGGGTAGCTGGATCCCTACCTCTGAGAACCCAGTGCTCAGCGGGCGGTTGCACCGGGACTGTGAGTAAAAGACCTGAAGACTGCACCCCGCTGTGTCTGTGAACTCTCTTATGTGTCCAAAAGCACTAGAAACACAACTACCAGCTCACTCAGGTACCTCAAGCTGCCCTGGGGCTTCAGAACATTGCTGCCTCCCAACCATCGGCCCCTAGAGTAACTGTCGTGCAGCGGCGGCCATCTTTAGCTGTAACCTCCGGGTGGCATCACGTAAAATTAACAAGTATCCCCAAGTCCGGTCATCCCTTCCCAAAATTAACCCTCTCCACACCACATGACCTTCCCTAAGAGAGAGAGCAACCCTCACCGAACTTTTAATGACACCACCAGGGTCACGGAGTCGGGTCTCGGTCCCTGTGACTCCCGTGAAGAAGCCTCAAAGCCCGGTTCTGAGTATCCTAAGGCCCTGGAGGGGCGTGTCATATAGGGCTAGGGTGGCGACCTAGACCTCCTTGCCATCTGAGGTACATCTGGGAGCAGGGCGAGGGTGAGTCTAACGGTCAGACTTGCTCCCTGAATGCCTTTAGGCCACTTTACCATCTTGCCTCCTGATTTCCCATCCTCTTTAACGCCCGTGATAGACTGTACTCAGTGAGTTTTTCTCAGTTTTAAGCAGAGGTGAGATGTGATGATCTGGGAAATCACAGTCTAGACTGGACACAATGTAACAAACCCTCAGCTGACAGCAGGAGCAGTTTATAGTATATAAAGTGTTTGCATTCACTGACAGCAAACGTGGAGAATAAGGAGTTGTTGGCACAGTGCAGAAGATGACCCATTAGCAGAGGATTGATTACAGTTACTGTAATGGGGGGTGCACATAGGGGGGACCCCACCACTGATGGATGAGAAGATGGTAATCATCCAGGAATATTCTAAGATAATTATGGAAATAGGAAATCTCCATAGTGACTGCGGACATTTCTATGTAGACCACACATAATTATCGATGTTTTGTCTCCAAACCCCGCGGACGTTTCATCAGTTCATTTAGTTTTTCTCTGCCGGATATTAATAGAAAAGCAAATACCGGCAGTAACGAGCGCAGTAAAGGCCCTGCTGTCTGGGGGGGCCCTGCTGTCTGGGGGGGCCCTGCTGTCTGGGGGGGGCCCTGCTTGTCTGTCTGGGGGGGGCCCTGCTGTCTGGGGGGGGGCCTGCTGTCTGTCTGGGGGAGGCCTGCTGTCTGGGGGGGGGGCCTGCTGTCTGGGGGGGGCCTGCTGTCTGGGGGGGGCCTGCTGTCTGGGGGGGCCCTGCTGTCTGGGGGGGGGCCCTGCTGTCTGGGGGGGGCCTGCTGTCTGGGGGGGGGCCTGCTGTCTGGGGGGGGCCTGCTGTCTGGGGGGAGGCCTGCTGTCTGGGGGGGGCCTGCTGTCTGGGGGGGGGCCTGCTGTCTGGGGGGAGGCCTGCTGTCTGGGGGGGGCCTGCTGTCTGGGGGGGCCTGCTGTCTGGGGGGGCCCTGCTGTCTGGGGGGGCCCTGCTGTCTGGGGGGGGCCTGCTGTCTGGGGGGGGCCTGCTGTCTGGGGGGGGCCTGCTGTCTGGGGGGGGGCCTGCTGTCTGGGGGGAGCCTGCTGTCTGGGGGGGGTCTCCTGCTGTCTGGGGGGCCCTGCTGTCTGGGAGGGCCATGCTGTCTGGGGGGGGGCCTGCTGTCTGGGGGGAGGCCTGCTGTCTGGGGGGGTCCTGCTGTCTGGGAGGGCCATGCTGTCTGGAGGGGCCCTGCTGTCTGGGGGGGGGCCTGCTGTCTGGGGGGAGGCCTGCTGTCTGGGGGGGCCCTGCTGTCTGGGGGGGCCATGCTGTCTGGGGGGGCCCTGCTGTCTGGGAGGGCCATGCTGTCTGGGAGGGCCATGCTGTCTGGGGGGCCATGCTGTCTGGGAGGGCCATGCTGTCTGGGGGGGCCCTGCTGTCTGGGGGGGGGCCTGCTGTCTGGGGGGAGGCCTGCTGTCTGGGGGGGCCATGCTGTCTGGGGGGGCCCTGCTGTCTGGGGGGGGGCCTGCTGTCTGGGGGGGCCCTGCTGTCTGGTGGAACAATGCTCTCCGAGTACAGAGGAAAGTCACTGATGAAAAGTACGAGGAAACTGGCGACTGTGATCGCAACGTCACAGACTCTGTATTATTAGATATCATACACCTCCCATTGGTGATCACAGGTGGGGGCTGTTTATTGGAATTTGGCTCAGATCTATAAAGCTATAGGATCCTGGGCTTCAGTATATGTGCCCCCCCCCAACCCCATCCCGGAGGTCCCAGGTGGAAGATATTAATGTCCATACAAATTAGAAAATGAAGGAGGGGCACTCACCAAAACTCATCCCAAATTCTTTATTCCATCGTGAGTATCATATAAACCGGGGGCATTACAGCGCTTTTGTGGCACCCTGCCCTAACAGGATGCCACAGGACAACCTAGTTGATGAAGGGATTTCCATAACAGGTAACCTACACACTCAACACCTTGCACCCCAGGCCTGTAGGGGGAGCTCCACTTGTTGCCTTTAAGCAAGATCCCCTATAAATACCGGTGCTGGGGGCGGAATTAGGCAGTTCAGTACAGAGCAGTACTGAGGAAGACTACCTGGTGACAGCCTGAACCAGAGGACAGTCTGGCCAGAGTGAGGTACCCGAGAATGAGGGTCGGAGGCAAGGCTAGCGAGAAAGGAGCAGATTGGGGGCAGAGGAGCCATACCGGTTCACCCCAAGGAAGCAACCCCGACACCAAAGTCTGAATCTGCTAAGGAGCACTTAGCCCAGCAGAAGAACACCGGTACGACAAAGGAGACTTCGATTTCTCAGTTACCTGTAACAATAACCACTCAAAGAGCCAGGACCTGCAGGAATCCATGAGGAGTTAGCGTCACTCCAGAGAAGGTTCTCACCCAGGTTCATAATTACAGAGGAAAGAGAGAGACACACAGGAGGCCAGGCCAGGTTTTACACAGGTCAGGGCTTTAACACATGCAGGGGCGGACTAGCCCACCGGAGGATCGGGAGACTCCCCGGTGGGCTCGGAGACTTAATGGCCACGCCCCCAAGCCCCGCCCCCCTACCGCCGCTGGACCCTGTACAGAGAGGTGAGGCTCCCCATCTGGTAATATCGCTAATCATATCGATGCACTGCCAATATGATTAGTGATGGTCCCTCTTTGCAGCGGCAGAGCAGGGAGAGCGATCTCCCTGCTTTACCTGCTGCCGGATTGCCGCTCTCGCTCTGATTCCTCTGCGCAGCGCGATACTACCGGCGTGTGCGCATGAAGTCAGACGTCATCGACCTGAGACTGCTTCCTTCCCGTGTGGGTGCTGGTAGTGTCGCGCTGCGAAGGATGGACCCGGCGCTGCGTGGGTATGGAAGGTAGGGGCCGGGGGGGAAGTGAGCTGGGGGGGGGAGTACTGTAGTGGCTAGCAACAGGCCCCTGGGTGCCTGGTGCTGCTGTCCCCTGGGTGCCTGGTGGTGCGGGCCCCTGGGTGCCTGGTGCTGCCAGGCCCCTAGGTGCCTGGTGGTATGGGCCCCTGGGTGCCTGGTCATGCCTGGTGCTGCCAGGCCCCTGGGTGCCTGGTGGTGCGGGCCCCTGGGTGCCTGGTGGTGCCTGGTGCTGCTGGGCCCATGGGTGCCTGGTGGTGTAGGCCCCTGGGTGCCTGGTGGTGCGGGCCTCTGGATGCCTGGTGTTGCTGGGTGCCTGGTGCTGCCGGGCCACTGGGTGCCTGGTGGAGTGGGTGCCTGGTGCTGATAGGCCCCTGGGTGTCTGGTGGTGTGGGCCACTGGATGTCTGGTGGTGCCTGGTGCTGCCGGGTGCCTGGTGGTGTGGGCCTCTGGGTGCCTGGCCCCTGGGTGCCTGGTGGTGTGGGTGCCTGGTGCTGCCAGGCCCCTGGGAGTCTGGTGGTGTGGGCCCCTGGATGCCTGGAGGTGCCCGGTGCTGCCGGGTGCAGGCCCCTGGGTGCCTGGTGCTGTCAGGCCCCTGGGTGCCTGGTGGCGCGGGCCCCTGGTTGTGCCTGGTGTTGCCGGGCCCCTGGGTGCCTGGTGGTGCAGGTCCATGGGTGCCTGGTGCTGCTGGATGCCTGGTGGTGCCTGGTGCTGCTGGACCCCTGGGTGCCTGGTGCTGCCTGGGTGCCTGGTGGTGCGGTTGCCTGGTGCTGCCTAACCCCTGGGTGCTTGGTGGTGTGGGTGCCTGGTGGTGCCTAGTGCTGAGTGGTGCTGTGGTGTCTGGTGCTGCTGGGCCCCTGGGTGCCTGGTGGTGCAGGCCTTTGGGTGCCTGGTGGTGCCTGGTGCTGCCAGGCCCCTGGATTCCTGGTGCTGCCGGGCCCCTGGGTACCTTGTGCTACCAGGTCCCTGGGTGTCTGTTGGTGCCTGGTGGTGGCGGTGCCTGGTGCTGCCAGGCCCCTGGGTGCCTTGTGGTGTGGGCCCCTGGGTGCCTCATGGTGCCTGGTGCTGCCAGGACCCTGGCTGCCTGGTGGTACTGGGCTCCTGGGTGCCTGGTGCTGCCGGGCCCCTGGGTGCCTGGTGATGCGGGACCCTGGTTGCCTGGTGGTGCTGGGTGCCTAGTGCTGCCGGGCCCCTGGGTGCCTAGTGGTGCAGGCCCCTGGGTGCCTGGTGCTGCCAGGGGCCTGGGTGCCTGGTGCTGCCAGGTCTCTGGGTGCCTGGTGGTGCCTGGTGCTGTCAGGCCCCTGGGTGCCTAGTGGTGCGGGCCCCTGGGTACCTGGTGGTGCCTGGTGCTGCCGGGCCCCTAGGTGCCTGGTGGTGCGGGCCCCTGGGTGTTTGGCGGTGTGGGCCCCTTGGTGCCTGGTGCTGCCAGGCCCCTGGGTGCCTCGTGGTGTGGACCTCTGGGTGCCTGGTTGTGCCTGGCTCCTGGGTGCCTGGTGTTGCAGGTGCCTGGTGCTGCCGGGCCCATGGGTGCCTGGTGCTGCCTGGCCCCTGGGTGCTTGGTGGTGTGGGTGCCTGGTGCTGCCTAGTGCTGAGGGGTGCTGTGGTGTCTAGTGCTGCTGGGCCCCTGGGTGCCTGGTGGTGCAGGCCTCTGGGTGCCTGGTGCTGCCAGGCCTCTGGGTGCCTGGTGGTGTGGGCCCCTGGGTGCCTGGTTCTGCCGGGCCCCTGGGTGCCTTGTGCTGCCAGGTCCCTGGGTGTCTGTTGGTGCCTGGTGGTGGCAGTGCCTGGTGCTGCCAGGCCCCTGGGTGCCTGGTGGTGCGGGCCCCTGGGTGCCTGGTGCTGTCGGACCCCTGGGTGCCTGGAGCTGCTGCGCTCCTGGGTGCATGGTGGTGCCTGGTGCTGCCGGGCCCCTGGGTGCCCAGTGGTGCAGGCCCCTGGGTGCCTAATGGTGTCTGGTGCTGCCAGGCCCCTGGGTGCCTGGTGGTGCGGGCCTCTGGGTGCCTGGTGGTGCGGGTAGTAGTAATATTCTTGTACATAGGAGCAGTATTATAGTAGTTATATTCTTGTACATAGAGGGCAGTATTATAGTAGTTATATTCTTGTACATAGGGGCAGTATTATAGTAGTTATATTCCTGTACATAGGGGCAGTATTATAGTAGTTATATTCTTGTATATAGGAGCAGTATTATAGTAGTTATATTCTTGTATATAGGAGCAGTATTATAGTAGTTATATGCTTGTATTTAGGGGCTGTATGATAGTAGTTATATTCTTGTATATGGGGCAGTATTATAGTAGTTATATTCTTGTATATAGGGGCAGTATTATAGTAGTTATATTCTTGTATATAGGAGCAGTATTATAGTAGTTATATTCTTGTATATAGGAGCAGTATTATAGTAGTTATATTCTTGTATATAGGAGCAGTATTATAGTAGTTATATTCATGTATATAGGGGCAGTATTATAGTAGTTATATCCTTGTATATAGGAGCAGTATTATAGTAGTTATATCCTTGTACATAGGAGCAGTATTATAGTAGTTATATTCTAGTATATAGGGGCAGTATTATAGTAGTTATATTCTTGTATATAGGAGCAGTATTATAGTAGTTATATTCTTGTACATAGGAGCAGTATTATAGTAGTTATATTCTAGTATATAGGGGCAGTATTATAGTAGTTATATTCTTGTATATAGGAGCAGTATTATAGTAGTTATATTCTTGTATATAGGGGCAGTATTATAGTAGTTATATTCTTGTATATAGGAGCAGTATTATAGTAGTTATATCCTTGTATATAGGAGCAGTATTATAGTAGTTATATTCTTGTATATAGGGCAGTATTATAGTAGTTATATTCTTGTATATAGGGAGCAGTATTATAGTAGTTATATTCTTGTATATAGGGGCAGTATTATAGTAGTTATATTCTTGTATATAGGAGCAGTATTATAGCAGGTATATTCTTGTATATAGGGGCAGTATTATAGTAGTTATATTCTTGTATATAGGGAGCAGTATTATAGTAGTTATATTCTTGTATATAGGAGCAGTATTATAGTAGTTATATTTTTGTATATAGGAGCAGTATTATAGTAGTTATATTCTTGTATATAGGGGCAGTATTATATTAGTTATATTCTTGTACATAGGGGGCAGTATTATAGTAGTTATATTCTTGTATATAGGAGCAGTATTATAGTGTTATATTCTTGTATATAGGGGATAGTATTATAGTAGTTATATTCTTGTATATAAGAGCAGTATTATAGTAGTTATATTCTTGTATATAGGGGCAGTATATATAGTAGTTATATTCTTGTATATAGGGGCAGTATTATAGTAGTTATATTCTTGTACATAGGAGCAGTATTATAGTAGTTATATTCTTGTATATAGGAGCAGTATTATAGTAGTTATATTCTTGTATATAGGGGCAGTATTATAGTAGTTATATTCTTGTACATAGGAGCAGTATTATAGTAGTTATATTCTTGTATATAGGAGCAGTATTATAGTAGTTATATTCTTGTACATAGGGGCAGTATTATAGTAGTTATATTCCTGTATATAGGAGCAGTATTATAGTAGTTATATTCTTGTATATAGGGGCAGTAGTATAGTAGTTATATTCTTGTACATAGGGGCAGTATTATAGTAGTTATATTCTTGTATATAGGAGCAGTATTATAGTAGTTATATTCTTGTATATAGGGGCAGTATTATAGTAGTTACATTCTTGTACATAGGAGCAGTATTATAGTAGTTATATTCTTGTACATAGGGGCAGTATTATAGTAGTTATATTTTGTATATAGGGGCAGTATTATAGTAGTTATATTCTTGTATATAGGGGCAGTATTATAGTAGTTATATTCTTGTATATAGAGGCAGTATTATAGTAGTTATATTCTTGTAAACATGAGCAGTATTATAGTAGTTATATTCTTGTACATAGGAGCAGTATTATAGTAGTTATATTCTTGTACCTAGGGGCAGTATTATAGTAGTTATATTCTTGTACCTAGGGGCAGTATTATATTATTATTATTATTATCTATAATATAAAAGCCGAAGGCCACTTCCGGAAAACCCGAAGGGTACTTCCGTGATGGCCTTCGGACCTATGCTGCTGACGTCACCAGTCCACTGTAGCCGCGCGCCGCCCGGCTACAGGGACCGGTGGAGGAGCGTTCCGGCCAGGAACTTTCCTCTCTCCCGCTACAGCCTCCAGCCGCCTCTGCAGCCCGCCCGGCACAGCCTCCAGCCGCCTCTGCAGCCCGCCCGGCACAGCCTCCAGACGCCTCAGCAGCCCGCCCGGCACAGCCTCCAGCCACCTCAGCAGCCCGCCCGTCACAGCCTCCAGCCGCCTCAGCAGCCCGCCCGGCACAGCCTCCAGCCGCCTCAGCAGCCCGCCCGACACAGCCTCCAGCCGCCTCAGCAGCCCGCCCGGCACAGCCTCCAGCCGCCTCAGCAGCCCGCCCGGCACAGCCTCCAGCCGCCTCAACAGCCCGCCCGGCACAGCCTCCAGCCGCCTCAGCAGCCCGCCCGGCACAGCCTCCAGCCGCCTCAGCAGCCCGCCCGACACAGCCTCCAGCCGCCTCAGCAGCCCGCCCGGCACAGCCTCCAGCCGCCTCAGCAGCCCGCCCGGTACAGCCTCCAGCCGCCTCTGCAGCCCGCCTGGTACAGCCTCCAGCCTCCCCTGTGCCCTGGCCGCTCCAGCCTCCAGCCTCTGCTCTCCTCTCCCTGTCCTCTGCCCTCCAGCGTCTGCTCTCCTCTCCTGTCCTCTGCCCTCCAGCGTCCGCTCTCCTCTCCCTGTCCTCTGCCCTCCAGCCTCCGCTCTCCTCTCCCTGTCCTCTGCCCTCCAGCCTCCGCTCTCCTCTCCCTGTCCTCTGCCCTCCAGCCTCCGCTCTCCTCTCCCTGTCCTCTCCCCTCCAGCCTCTGCTCTCCTCTCCCTGTCCTCTGCCCTCCAGCCTCTGCCCTCCAGCGTCCGCTCTCCTCTGCCCTCCAGCCTCTGCCCTCCAGCGTCCGCTCTCCTCTGCCCTCCAGCCTCTGCCCTCCAGCGTCCGCTCTCCTCTCCCTACCCTCCAGCGTCCGCTCTCCTCTCCCTGTCCTCTGCCCTCCAGCCTCCGCTCTCCTCTCCCTGTCCCCTTGCCCTCCAGCCTCCGCTCTCCTCTCCCTGTCCTCTGCCCTCCAGCGTCCGCTCTCCTCTCCCTGTCCTCTGCCCTCCAGCCTCCGCTCTCCTCTCCCTGTGCTCTGCCCTCCAGCCTCCGCTCTCCCCTCCTGTCCTCTGCCCTCCAGCCTCCGCTCTCCCCTCCCTGTCCTCTGCCCTCCAGCCTCCGCTCTCTTCTCCCTGTCCTCTGCCCTCCAGCCTCCGCTCTCCTCTCCCTGTCCTCTGCCGTCCAGCGTCTGCTCTCCTCTCCCTGTCCTCTGCCCTCCAGCATCCGCTCTCCTCTCCCTGTCCTCTGCCCTCCAGCCTCCGCTCTCCTCTGCCCTCCAGCCTCCGCTCTATTCTGCCCTCCGCCCTCCAGCCTCCGCTCTCCTCTCCCTGTCCTCCGCCCTCCAGCCTCCGCTCTCCTCTGCCCTCCGCCCTCCAGCCTCCGCTCTCCTCTCTCCTGTCCTCTGCCCTCCAGCCTCCGCTCTCCTCTCCCTCTCCCCTGCCCTCCAGCCTCCGCTCTCCTCTCCCTGTCCTCTGCCCTCCAGCCTCTGCTCTCCTCTCCCTGTCCTCTGCCCTCCAGCCTCCGCTCTCCTCTCCCTGTCCTCTGACCTCCAGCCTCCGCTCTCCTCTCCCTGTCCTCTGACCTCCAGCCTCCGCTCTCCTCTCCCTTTCCTCTGTCCTCCAGCCTCCGCTCTCCCTGTCCTCTGTCCTACAGCCTCCGCTCTCCTCTCCCTGTCCTCTGCCCTCCAGCCTCTGCTCTCCTCCCTGTCCTCTGCCCTCCAGCCTCCGCTCTCCTCTCCTGTCCTCTGCCCTCCAACCTCCGCTCTCCCCTCCCTGTCCTCTGCCCCTCCAGCCTCCGCTCTCCTCTCACTGTCCTCTGACCTCCAGCCTCCGCTCTCCTCTCCCTGTCCTCTGCCCTCAAGCCTCCGCTCTCTACCTGTCCTCTGCCCTCCAGCCTCCGCTCTCCTCTCCCTGTCCTCTGCCCTCCAGCCTCCGCTCTCCTCTCCCTATCCTCTGCCCTCCAGCCTCCGCTCTCCTCTCCCTATCCTCTGCCCTCCAGCCTCCGCTCTCCTCTACCTGTCCTCTGCCCTCCAGCCTCTGCCCCCTCCAGCCTCCGCTCTCCTCTCCCTGTCCTCTGCCCTCCAGCCTCCGCTCTCCCCTCCCTGTCCTCTGATCTCCAGCCTCCGCTCTCCCCTCCCTGTCCTCTGCCCTCCAGCGTCCGCTCTCCCCTCCCTGTCCTCTGCACTCCAGCCTCCGCTCTCCCCTCCCTGTCCTCTGCCCTCCAGCCTCCGCTCTCATCTCCCTGTCCTCTGCCCTCCAGCGTCCGCTCTCCTCTCCCTGTCCTCTGCCCTCCAGCGTCCGCTCTCCTCTCCCTGTCCTCTGCCCTCCAGCGTCCGCTCTCCTCTCCCTGTCCTCTGCCCTCCAGCGTCCGCTCTCCTCTCCCTGTCCTCTGCCCTCCAGCGTCCGCTCTCCTCTCCCTGTCCTCTGCCCTCCAGCGTCCGCTCTCCTCTCCCTGTCCTCTGCCCTCCAGCGTCCGCTCTCCTCTCCCTGTCCTCTGCCCTCCAGCGTCCGCTCTCTCTCCCTGTCCTCTGCCCTCCAGCGTCCGCTCTCCTCTCCCTGTCCTCTGCCCTCCAGCGTCCGCTCTCCTCTCCCTGTCCTCTGCCCTCCAGCATCCGCTCTCCTCTCCCTGTCCTCTGCCCTCCAGCGCCCGCTCTCCTCTCCCTGTCCTCTGCCCTCCAGCGCCCGCTCTCCTCTCCCTGTCCTCTGCCCTCCAGCGTCCGCTCTCCTCTCCCTGTCCTCTGCCCTCCAGCGTCCGCTCTCCTCTCCCTGTCCTCTGCCCTCCAGGGTCCGCTCTCCTCTCCCTGTCCTCTGCCCTCCAGCGTCCGCTCTCCTCTCCCTGTCCTCTGCCCTCCAGCGTCCGCTCTCCTCTCCCTGTCCTCTGCCCTCCAGCGCCCGCTCTCCTCTCCCTGTCCTCTGCCCTCCAGCGCCCGCTCTCCTCTCCCTGTCCTCTGCCCTCCAGCGTCCGCTCTCCTCTCCCTGTCCTCTGCCCTCCAGCGTCCGCTCTCCTCTCCCTGTCCTCTGCCCTCCAGCGTCCGCTCTCCTCTCCCTGTCCTCTGCCCTCCAGCGTCCGCTCTCCTCTCCCTGTCCTCTGCCCTCCAGCGTCCGCTCTCCTCTCCCTGTCCTCTGCCTTCCAGCGTCCGCTCTCCTCTCCCTGTCCTCTGCCCTCCAGCCTCCGCTCTCTTCTCCCTGTACTCTGCCCTCCAGCCTCCGCTCTCCTCACCCCTCCATATGTCATGTACAGTATGTGTATATATGTGTGTATGTAGACACTTCCGTCACTTTCTCAGCACTTCCCTCAACTTTGTACACACACACTCCGCTATACTTACCACCGGCCCTGCGTCCGCTGCCTGGATCCTCAGTCGACATGTCGCCACCCCCCAACTACTGGATCCAATATACCGTCCAATATGTCTCGCCAAACTACCTGAACTACATATTTGATCCAGTCGTCCGGGGGGCGGCCATATGTCGACTCAGGATCCAGCCGGCGGGGAACACACAGGGTCGGTGCTAAGTATAGCCGACTGTCTGTGTGTGTGTTTGTGCCGACCACTGAGCCACTGCGCGCAGTGCCGACCACTGAGCCACCGCGCGCAGTGCCGACCACTGAGCCACCGCGCGCAGTGCCGACCACCGAGCCACCGCGCGCAGTGCCGACCACCGAGCCACCGCGCGCAGTGCCGACCACCGAGCCACCGCGCGCAGTGCCGACCACCGAGCCACCGCGCGCAGTGCCGACCACCGAGCCACCGCGCGCAGTGCCGACCACCGAGCCACCGCGCGCAGTGCCGACCACCGAGCCACCGCGCAGTGGCCAGTGCCACGCCGAGTGCCACACCGAGCCACCGCGCGCAGTGCCGACCACCGCCGCAGCCACCGCACGCAGTGCGTCCACCGAGCCACCGCAGCGCATGTGCCGACCACTGAGCCGCCTGTATACACACAATTCATTTCACCGCACTCTCCGTATCTATATTAGTAAATAAACTATATACTATTCTAGACTACCGATTCTTTAGAATCGGTGCTACGCCTATCTAAGTAGTAGTATTATATTCTTGTATATAGGGGCAGTATTATAGTAGTTATATTCTTGTATATAGGGGCAGTATTATATAGTAGATTTATATATCTTGTACATAGGGCAGTATTATAGTAGTTATATTCTTGTAATAAGGAGCATAGTTATTATAGAGTATTGTATATATTCTTGTGCTAGGCAGTATGTGTATCTTGTATTAGTAGTATGTAGTTATATTCTTGTATATAGGAGCAGTATATAGTTTATTCTTGTATATAGGGGCAGTATTATAGTAGTTATATTCTTGTATATAGGGGCAGTATTATAGTAGTTATATTCTTGTATATGGGCAGTATTATAGTAGTTATATTCTGTATAGGGAAGTATATTATTATATTCTTGTATATAGGAGCAGTATTATAGTAGTTATATTCTTGTATATAGGAGCAGTATTATAGTAGTTATATTCTTGTAATAGGAGCAGTATATAGTAGTTATATTCTGTACATAGGTCAGTTTATAGTAGTTATATTCTTGTATATAGGGCAGTATTATAGTAGTTATATTCTTGTATATAGGGCAGTATTATAGTAGTTATATTCTTGTTATATTAGTAGGGGCAGTATTATAGTAGTTATATTCTTGTATATAGGCAGTTATAGTAGTTATATTCTTGTAATAGGAGCAGTGTTATAGTAGTTATATTCTTGTACATAGGAGCAGTATTATAGTAGTTATATTCTGTATATAGGGGCAGTATTATAGTAGTTAATATTCTGTATATAGGAGAGTATTATAGTAGTTATATTCTTGTACATAGGAGCAGGATTATAGTAGTTATATTCTTGTAATAGGGGCAGTATTATAGTAGTTATATTCTTGTAATAGGAGCAGTATTATAGTAGTTATATGTCTCAGTGTATAAGGACATTTATAGTATATAGTTGTATATACTTGTACATAGGAGCAGTATTACATTAGTAGTTATATTCTTGTATATAGAGGGCAGTATTATAGTAGTTATATTCTTGTACATAGGGGCAGTATTATAGTAGTTATATTCTTGTACATAGGGGCAGTATTATAGTAGTTATATTCTTAGTATTAAGGGCAGTATTATAGTAGTTATATTCTGTACATAGGGCAGTTATTATAGTAGTTATATTCTTGTAATAGGATCAGATATAGTAGTTATATTCTTGTACATAGGACAGTTTATAGTAGTTATATTCTTGTAATAGGGGCAGTATTATAGTAGTTATATTCTTGTATATAGGGCAGTATTATAGTATTATATTCTTGTATATAGGAGCAGTATTATAGTAGTTATATTCTTGTATATAGGAGAGTATTATAGTAGTTATATTCTTGTACATAGGAGCAGTATTATAGTAGTTATATTCTTGTATATAGGGCAGTATTATAGTAGTTATATTCTTGTATATAGGGGCAGTATTATAGTAGTTATATTCTTGTATATAGGAGCAGTATTATAGTAGTTATATTCTTGTATATAGGGCCGTATTATAGTAGTTATATTCTTGTATATAGGAGCAGTATTATAGTAGTTATATTCTTGTATATAGGGGCAGTATTATAGTAGTTATATTCTTGTATATAGGAGCAGTATTATAGTAGTTATATTCTTGTACATAGGAGCAGTATTATAGTAGTTATATTCTTGTATATAGGGAGCTGTATTATAGTAGTTATATTCTTGTATATAGGAGCGTATTATAGTAGTTATATTCTTGTATATAGGGGCAGTATTATAGTAGTTATATTCTTGTATATAGGGCAGTATTATAGTAGTTATATTCTTGTATATAGGGAGCAGTATTATAGTAGTTATATTCTTGTATATAGGGCAGTATTATAGTAGTTATATTCTTGTATATAGGGGCAGTATTATAGTAGTTATATTCTTGTATATAGGGCAGTATTATAGTAGTTATATTCTTGTATATAGGAGCAGTATTATAGTAGTTATATTCTTGTATATAGGGCAGTATTATAGTAGTTATATTCTTGTATATAGGGGCAGTATTATAGTAGTTATATTCATGTATATAGGGCAGTATTATAGTAGTTATATTCTTGTATATAGGGCAGTATTATAGTAGTTATATTCTTGTATATAGGAGCAGTATTATAGTAGTTATATTCTTGTATATAGGGGCAGTATTATAGTAGTTATATTCTTGTATATAGGGGCAGTATTATAGTAGTTATATTCTTGTATATAGGAGCAGTATTATAGTAGTTATATTCTTGTAATAGGGCAGTATTATAGTAGTTATATTCTTGTATATAGGGCAGTATTATAGTAGTTATATTCTTGTATATAGGGGCAGTATTATAGTAGTTATATTCTTGTATATAGGGGCAGTATTATAGTAGTTATATTCTTGTATATAGGAGCAGTATTATAGTAGTCATATTCTTGTATATAGGAGCAGTATTATAGTAGTTATATTCTTGTACATAGGGGCAGTATTATAGTAGTTATATTCTGTATATAGGAGCAGTATTATAGTAGTTATATTCTTGTATATAGGAGCAGTATTATAGTAGTTATATTCTTGTATATAGGGGTAGTATTATAGTAGTTATATTCTTGTATATAGGGCGTATATATTATAGTAGTTATATTCTGTATATATAGGAGCAGTATTATAGTAGTTATATTTCTTGTATATAGGAGCAGTATTATAGTAGTTAGTATTCTTGTATATAGGAGCAGTATTATAGTAGTTATATTCTTGTATATAGGAGCAGTATTATAGTAGTTATATTCTTGTATATAGGGGCAGTATTATAGTAGTTATATTCTTGTATATAGGAGGTAGTATTATAGTAGTTATATTCTTGTATATAGGAGCAGTATTATAGTAGTTATATTCTTGTATATAGGGCAGTATTATAGTAGTTATATTCTTGTATATAGGAGCAGTATTATAGTAGTTATATTCTTGTATATAGGGGCAGTATTATAGTAGTTATATTCTTGTACATAGGAGCAGTATTATAGTAGTTATATTCTTGTATATAGGGGCAGTATTATAGTAGTTATATTCTTGTATATAGAGAGCAGTATTATAGTAGTTATATTCTTGTATATAGGGGCAGTATTATAGTAGTTATATTCTTGTATATAGGAGCAGTATTATAGTAGTTATATTCTTGTATATAGAGCAGTATTATAGTAGTTATATTCTTGTATATAGAGAGCAGTATTATAGTAGTTATATTCTTGTATATAGGGGCAGTATTATAGTAGATGTATTCTTGTATATAGGAGCAGTATTATAGTAGTTATATTTTGTATATAGGGGCAGTATTATAGTAGTTATATTCTTGTAATAGGAGCAGTATTATAGTAGTTATATTCTTGTATATAGGGCAGTATTATAGTAGTTATATTCTTGTATATAGGAGCAGTATTATAGTAGTTATATTCTTGTATATAGGGGCAGTATTATAGTAGTTATATTCTTGTATATAGGGGCAGTATTATAGTAGTTATATTCTTGTATATAGGGCAGTATTATAGTAGTTATATTCTTGTATAGGGCAGTATTATAGTAGTTATATTCTTGTATCATAGGGCAGTATTATAGTAGTTATATTCTTGTATATAGGGCAGTATTATAGTAGTTATATTCTTGTATATAGGAGCAGTATTATAGTAGTTATATTCTTGTATATAGGAGCAGTATTATAGTAGTTATATTCTTGTATATAGGGAGCAGTATTATAGTAGTTATATTCTTGTATATAGGAGCAGTATTATAGTAGTTATATTCTTGTATATAGGAGCAGTATTATAGTAGTTATATTCTTGTATATAGGAGCAGTATTATAGTAGTTATATTCTTGTATATAGGAGCAGTATTATAGTAGTTATATTCTTGTATATAGGAGCAGTATTATAGTAGTTATATTCTTGTATATAGGGCAGTATTATAGTAGTTATATTCTTGTATATAGGAGCAGTATTATAGTAGTTATATTCTTGTATAATAGGACAGTATTATAGTAGTTATATTTCTTGTATATAGGGCAGTATTATAGTAGTTATATTCTTGTATATAGGGGCAGTATTATAGTAGTTATATTCTTGTATATAGGAGCAGTATTATAGTAGTTATATTCTTGTATATAGGAGCAGTATTATAGTAGTTATATTCTTGTATATAGGAGCAGTATTATAGTAGTTATATTCTTGTACATAGGAACTTCAGGCTTCTGTATATATTAGGGCCCGGTTTGTGTCTGTTCGTTGGTGGGAGGGGAGAAATGACAGATATTCTCAGTTTCTCTTACTCAGGTAGAGGATGTGGTGAGGACGTCTCTTTCTCACATTGCCTGGTGCACAGTGAAGAGCAGAGCCTGATATCACAACCTCCGTCCTCCACCATGTGTCTGAACCTTGTGCTGTCCGTCTCGGGGTCTTCGCTGTCACAGGTAAGAACACAGAGATTAAAGTGGTTCTGTGCAATGTATATGTATATACTGTATATATCAGTGGCGTAACTTGAAGATCATTGGGCCCCGATGCGAAAGCTCCAATGGGGCCCCCAATTGTTGAAAATCTTTAATAGCATTAGTCTTTTTCCTATAGGCCAAAAAGACTTTTCGGGTCCCCTTTTCTCCAGGGCCTGGTATGCCACTGTATCTACACAAATAATAGAGATACTGAAGAATCACACCAGAAAAACCTGGCAGCAGAAAGACAGAGGTCCGCCCGGGCACATGTGTGCTATCGGAGATGTGACAGTCGCAGGGGGCGTGATACTCAACTGGGCCAGTGGTATAATGTTCATGGTGGTGACGCCGAGCAGCTGTGCCCCTGACCTCACATGAAAAAGAGTAGTATATATGACTCACCCCCCAGGGCTGTGGGGTACTCAGAACTGAGCAACAGGAGTCATGGGAGTCAAGACACTGCCGGTGTCATGAAAGTTTGAGGATTAGAGATTTAGGAAAGTTGTCATGATGCCACCCGTGGTGTTCGGTATTTAGGGCCGACGCTGTAGTGCGGGACCTCTGGAGATGGGATTGCAGCTTTGGTGGTTTCGCCCCCCTCAAGTGGAGCGGTTCCTCAGGCCAACCGGTGTATTGTTTGGTTGATGGAGGGCCAGCAGGGCTGTTCTAAGAGGAAAGGGGGATTGGAGCGTCTCACAGGCAGGTCTTCTGCAGCCTGCGCGTCCTACCTGTCTACCACTCCCTAGGTGGGAAATGAACAGTCTCACACACAGTTCTGAGTTCTATGCCCGGTTTACTTAGCTTTTACTTTGGTGGCACCTCAGGGTACTGTCCTTGCACAATCTCAGTCTGGATAGTCCTCAGTAGACCGGGACAGCTTGTCCAAGACACTCCCTTTTTGTTCCTTTCTTCACAGGTTGCTCTTTCTCTCAGCGCTGCCTGTCCACCTCTCTACTGCTCATGACTGCGCACATAGTGCCCCAATCCAGCAGCCATGGGTCTTCTCAGTTGTGACCGTTACCAAGTCCCCTGACCCTAGTATGGCTGCCTTCTTGGTGGATGTGTTGGGAGTTGGCCACAGCTCCTCTAGATCTCGTGGCCTCCGGTTCTCTGGTTTGGAGCGTAGAGTCGCCTCGCCACCTTCAGGGCCGGGTCCCCGGTGCTCTCCCTGCCCCTCACTTCGGTCAGGTTCGGGCGCATGGGTGGATTGCTCTCTGCCCGTGCCCCTTGGGCTCTCTCTGTACCCTCTTGCAGTTGGCTGTTCCTGGACTCAGGACGAGCTTCTCGCTGCTCAAGTCCTCCAGGATTCTCCTCCTCTCACTATTTCCTCCCGACTGCCCCAAACTAACTTCCCACCCTCCACCTTTTTTCCCTCCGTCTGACTGACTACCTGTGCCCTCCCCCTGCAGGGTTGCCCGCCGTCCCTGGGACCAGGTGTGTTCGGTGCTTTTGTGGGTGACTCGACTTACCATCTGTTCCCTAGAACAGGAATACCACACATGTAGGATGGGTGCATTACCCCTTTGTGGCAACCAGACCGCAGGGGCACCACATATACAGGAAATGAAAGTTTATCCAGTTTGTGATACCAGCTGAGGTGTGCAGCCAGGGATGGTTGGTGCTGCATACAAGTACTCACGGGGGATAGGTGTTGTAGCAGCTAGGTGTTGTCGTCTCTTCAGCAAGGGCAGGCTCCTGGGGTGTAATAGGATGAAGATGAAGATGGTGGTAATAGTTGTGAGCAAAAGGTGCAGGGTTGCAACAAGAAGAAGGCATGGAGACAGTCTTTTAGTTCTGGACCTTTTATTTTGCGGTGCAGTTCAGTAGCGAGTCCAGGGTACTGGTTCCCGGGTCTTTAGATCTGGCCAGTCTGAGGAGAACTAGGGACCACTCTGCCATGCTGGTATTTGGCCTACCAGTAGACTTCTCTTTAGGATGAGATTGTAAGTGCCTGTAGCTTTCCTCTTCTTCCTTAGCTCCCTTGTGGCTGACTTCCAGCCAGGAAGGCAACACGGACTCTGTGAGCAGCCGTACCCACCCGGCTCTCTAGTCCTCTTTGCTGCTGTACTCAGCAGGCCCTCAGTTTCTGCAGCCAGGTCCTGGAACCTGGTGTCTTGCTTACAGCTTGTCATTCTATCTACTGGCTAACACGGTATGAACATTTATTAGCTTGTCATCTTATCATCTCATGGCCCGATTCAGACTTTCTTCTCATTCTGTCTACCACTCCCTACCACCCACTACTGTTAACCCCTCCCTCCAACCAGAGTCTGTCACAGCCTCAAACAGGCCTCTTGTGCCCAGCCTCTGGTTAGAGTTCAGGCAGTGTGTAAATGCTTCGGGAGTCTAGCATTGGATACCTGAATTCTCAGATATAGCATTAGTACCGATAAATTTAATATCACTGTGGCAGCCAGACTGCAGGGGCTCCACAGAGATATGTTCAGGGTCATGTTTCCACCTTATCCTTAGTGATAACTAGTTGTAGTTTTCTGTCCTTTCTTTCACATTATCCCTTTGGATGGAACGACAGCCACCTAGCAGGTCCCATCTCAACAAGGTTTCCACAAGAACTAGAGCAGTTTTTGACCCCGGAGTCTCACCAGGTGCATGGGCCCCCCTATGGTATAAGACTGAATGCTATGAGGGTTTACAGAGCAAGACTTACCAACGTATCAGAATGCGAACTGGAGCAGAGCTGGTGCCTCCATCTCTCCTGCAATCACACATGTCAATCACTAGTTCAGTAGATGCTGAAGAAATTTAGCATTTTGCAATTAGCTTAATCACATTGCATCAGTTCAGAGTTGGAGGACAGTGAGCGCAGTTTGTCCTGATGTCCTGGTCCCTTACACTGGGGCTATTATAGGCTCTTTCAGTCACATATGAGGAAGTCAGAAAAAAGAGCACAGGACCTACAAGTCACATATGGGGGATGTCAGAGAAAAGAGCACAGGACCTACAGTCACATATGGGGGAGGTCAGAGAAAAGAGCACAGGACCTACAGTCACATATGGGGGAGGTCAGAGAAAAGAGCACAGGACCTACAGTCACACATATAGGAGGTAACAAAAAAGAGCACAGGATCTACAGTCACATATGGGTAGGTCTCTACAGTCACATATGGGGGAGGTCAGAGAAAAGAGCACAGGACCTATAGTCACATATGGGGGAGGTCAGAGAAAAGAGCAGAGAGCCTACAGTCACATATGGGGGAGGGCACAGAAAAGAGCACAGGACCTACAATCACATATGGGGGAGGTCAGAGAAAAGAGCACAGGATCTACAGTCACATATGGGGAGGTCAGAGAAAAGAGCACAGGATCTATAGTCACATATGGGGGAGGTCAGAGAAAAGAGCACAGGATCTACAGTCACATATGGGGGAGGTCAGAGAAAAGAGCATAGGACCTACAGTCACATATGGGGGAGGTCAGAGAAAAGAGCAGAGAGCCTACAGTCACATATGGGGGAGGGCACAGAAAAGAGCACAGGACCTACAGTCACATATGGGGGAGGTCAGAGAAAAGAGCACAGGACCTACAGTCACATATGGGGGAAGTCAGAGAAAAGAGCACAGGAACTACAGTCACATATGGGGGAGGTCAGAGAAAAGAGCATAGGACTTACAGTCACATATGGGGGAGGTCAGAGTAAAGAGCACAGGACCTACAGTCACATATGGGGGAGGTCAGAGAAAAGAGCACAGGACCTACAGTCACATATGGGGGAAGTCAGAGAAAAGAGCACAGGAACTACAGTCACATATGGGGGAGGTCAGAGAAAAGAGCATAGGACTTACAGTCACATATGGGGGAGGTCAGAGTAAAGAGCACAGGACCTACAGTCACATATGGGGGAGGTCAGAGAAAAGAGCACAGGACCTACAGTCACATATGGGGGAGTTCAGAGAAAAGAGCACAGGACCTACAGTCACATATGGGGGAGGTCAGAGAAAAGAGCACAGGACCTACAGTCACACATATAGGAGGTAACAGAAAAGGGTTCAGGACCTACAGTCACATATGGGGGAGAGTAGGGATGTTTTGGGTGTTTTTACTCCTCTGGCAGTGGGGGGTTTTGACTCTATGTAAGACATAATAAAATCTGAAGATACCAGAGGATTTTGGGTGCCAATGTAGAGCCCAGTGTCAGAAAACTGGGGGCGTCCTAGGTCAGGGGTCTCCAGAAGGACAATTATCCCAAACATCAAGAAGCCCCAGAAATGGAGGAAACAAAGTGTTGGAGAGATCTGACGTGGCAGCAATGAGTCTGGATGGAAATCCCATTGATCACCTGTGGAGAGATGTGAAGGGGCAGCAATAATTCCGGAACTAAACCCCATTGATCACCTGTGGAGAGATGTAAAGTGGCAGCAATGAGTCCGGATCTAAATCCCATTGATCACCTGTGGAGAGATGTAAAGTGGCAGCAATGAGTCTGGATTTAAATCCCATTAATCACCTGTAGACAGATGTGAAGTGGCAGCAATGAGTCCGGATCTGAATCCCATTGATCACCTGTGGAGAGATGTGAAGGGGCAGCAATGACCGGATCTAAATCCCATTGATCACTTGTGGAGAGATGTGAAGTGGCAGCAATGAGTCCAGATCTAAATCCCATTGATCACCTGTGGACAGATGTGAAGGGGCAGCAATGACCGGATCTAAATCCCATTGATCACCTGTGGAGAGATGTGAAGTGGCAGCAATGAGTCCAGATCTAAATCCCATTGATCACTTGTGGAGAGATGTGAAGGGGCAGCAATGACCGGATCTAAATCCCATTGATCACCTGTGGAGAGATGTGAAGGGGCAGCAATGACTGGATCTAAATCCCATTGATCACCTGTGGAGAGATGTGAAGGGGCAGGAATGAGTCCGGATCTAAATCCCATTGATCCCCTGTGGAGAGATGTGAAGGGGCAGCAATGACTGGATCTAAATCCCATTGATCACCTGTGGAGAGATGTGAAGGGGCAGGAATGAGTCCGGATCTTAATCCCATTGATCACCTGTGAAGAGATGTGAAGGGGCAGGAATGAGTCCGGATCTAAATCCCATTGATCCCCTGTGGAGAGATGTGAAGGGGCAGCAATGACTGGATCTAAATCCCATTGATCACCTGTGGAGAGATGTGAAGGGGCAGGAATGAGTCCGGATCTAAATCCCATTGATCCCCTGTGGAGAGATGTGAAGGGGCAGCAATGACTGGATCTAAATCCCATTGATCACCTGTGGAGAGATCTGAAGGGGCAGGAATGAGTCCGGATCTAAATCCCATTGATCACCTGTGGAGAGATGTGAAAATTGGGAGAAGACGAGAGACCGGGAGCAGATTATAAAGAAGAGGAGAAACTGCAGGAGGAGAAGTTTGTGGAGGATATAGGAGGCGACTGATCGCAGGATTTATTCCACAGGAGGAAACAATTGTGTCCAGGACATTTTGGGGATTTGTGAGAAATTTTGTCCAATTTGCCTTTTTTTCTCAGTTTTTTGTTGTTGTTGCAATACACAAAGGAGATGATCCTGTGTATAACAAAGCCTGGGGGATTGTGAGAACATTCTGGAGACACCCTTCGTTATCTGGAACAATTACACACAAGACCTATCGGTCCTCCTCTGTGATTTCCGTCTTCCCCTCCCCCGCACTCGTCCTCGTTTTGCAGAATCTGGACCGGGTCGTGTTTTTATTGTATTTGAGGTTCTTCGTGCCGGGGTCGGCTCAGGATGTGGTTTTAGGTTTTACGTATTTTCCATGAAAGGTTTCTGAAAGTGGAAATAAAGTAGATTTAGATCAATATCATCTACAAAGATGAAGCTGAACTTTGCGGCTGCCCCTGTATCGGCTCCTTATCTGCTATATAAAATCCCTATCAGTCTGTATGTCTGTCTGTCTGTAAGATTGCCCCAAAAACAGCGCCACCTATAGGACATCGTGTAAATTACAGTTAAACTGCAATGTGAGGAAGCCCATAAGTTTGATCAGTCAAAGGAAACAGCGCCACCTATAGGACATCTGTGACAGGGGCCCACATGCCAATTAGGGACACTGGCCGCAGTAAAGGCTTCATTATCACCTGGGTCTGCTCCATCATACCCTGGGGGTGGACCACCCTGCTGCTGCCACGGCTTCTCAACCTACAGGGGCAAAGGGGGGGAGAGTAAGACAGTACACAAGCGGGGGACAGAGATCGCAAAGGGGGAAAGAGACAGCACAAATAAAGAGAGCGCACAGGGAGTCAGACAGTACAAGAGGAGAGAGCACATAGGTGGAGAGAGAACGCACAGGAGGGAGAGAGATAGTACAAGAGAAGAGAGAGCACACAGGAGGAAGACAGTGCAAGGAAGAGAGAGCACACAGGGAAAGAGGATGGAGAGCAGAGGAGAGAGATAGTACAAGAGGAGAGAGAGCAACATGGGAAGACAGTACAAGAGGAGAAGGCACATAGGTGGAAGAGAGAGTGCACAGAAGGGAGAGAGATAGTACAAGAGGAGAGAGAGCAAGCATGGGGGATAGACAGTACAAGAGGAGAGAGAGCACATAGGTGGAAAGAGAGTGCACAGAGGGAGAGAGATAGTAAGAGGAGGAGAGCACATGGGTGGAAGAGAGAGTGCACAGAAGGGAGAGAGATAGTACAAGAGGAGAGAGAGCAAGCATGGGGGATAGACAGTACAAGAGGAGAGAGAGCACATAGGTGGAAGAGAGAGTGCACAGGAGGGAGAGAGATAGTACAAGAGGAGGGAGAGCACACATGGTAGAGAGACAGCACAAGGAAAGAGAGTGCACAGGGAAAGACAGCACACAGGGGAAGAGATCGAAGGGGAGAGGGTAGAGATGTGATGGTAGAGAGTGCACAAAGAGAGCACAGAGGGAGAGCAAACAGGGGGAAGAGAGAGCACTAGGGGGAGAGGAGTGCACAGGGGTAGAGAGAGCACAAGTGGGCAGGGAAGCGCACGGGGAAGATAGAGCACAAAGGGAGAAGAGAGCATGGGAAAGACAGTACAAGGGGGAGAGAGCACACAGGTGGATGAGAGAGCACACAGGAAGGAGAGAGACAGTACAAGAGGAGAGAGAGCACACAGGAGGAATGACAGTTCAAGGGGAAGAGCACTTAGGTGAAAGAGAGAGGTCACAGGAGGGAGAGAGACAGTACAAGGGGAGAAAGAGTGCACATGGGGGAGAGACAACACAAGGGGAGATACAGCACAGGAGGAGAGAAAGTGCTTCGAGGGAAAGACAATACAAGGGATGAGAGAGCGCACTGGGGGAGGAGAAAGCTCATGGGGAGAGACAGCAGAATGGGAGAGTGAGTGTTCGGGAGAGACAACAGAAGAGAAGAGAGCAAACATAGGGAAGAGAGATGGAAGGGAGAGAGTGCAGAAAGGGAGAATAGTGCACAGGGGAAGAGAGAGCTCAAGGGAAGACAGAGCGCACAGGGGAAGAGGGAGCACAGGGGGATTGCGAGCAGCAGCACCTGCCAAGCCACGTCCCCCCATACAGCAGTGGCCCCCTGCCTTCTGGTATATTGTGCACTGCTCAGCTGAGTGTCACTTTCTATAAGGATACAGTCCTATCATGCAGTACATCACCCCTCTCACCCCCATCACATACAGTTCTATCATACAGTACATCACTCCTCTCAAACCACCATCACATATCACTTCTATCATACAGTATCACAGTCACTCCTTCAGCCCATCACATACAGTCCTATCATGCAGTACATCACTCCTCTCAGCCCCATCAGATACAGTCCTATCATGCAGTACATCACCCCTCTCAGCCCCATCAGATACAGTCCTATCATGCAGTACATCACTCCTCTCAGCCCCATCAGATACAGTCCTATCATGCAGTACATCACTCCTCTCACCCCATCACATACAGTCCTATCATGCAGTACATCACTCCTCTCAGCCCCATCACATACAGTCCTATCATGCAGTACATCACTCCTCTCAGCCCATCAGATACAGTCCTATCATGCAGTACATCACTCCTCTCAGCCCCATCACATACAGTCCTATCATGCAGTACATCACTCCTCTCACCCCATCAATACAGTCCTATCATGCAGTACATCACTCCTCTCAGCCCCATCACATACAGTCCTATCATGCAGTACATCACTCCTCTCAGCCCCATCACATACAGTCCTATCATGCAGTACATCACTCCTCTCAGCCCCCATCAATCAGTCCTATCGCAGTATCACTCCTTACCTCATACAGTCCTTCTGCGTACATCACCTCCACCATCATACAGTCCTACAGCAGTACATCACCTCTCATCATCAGTCTATCAGCATCATCACTTCACCATCAGTACAGTCATCATCGTACAACCTCCCCATCAATATCTATCATGCAGTCATCACCCCTCCCCATCAAACAGTCTACATGCAGACATCATCTCTCACCATAATCAGCCATCATGCAGTATCATCCTCTACCTCATCAGTCCTATCATCATACACACCTCTCCCAAGTACGTCTCATGCAGTACATCACCTCTCACCATCAATACAGTCTATCATGCGTACATCACCTTCACCCATCAATAAGTCCTATCATGCAGTACATCACTCCTCTCAGCCCATAATACAGTCTATCTCAGTACATACCTCTCAGCCATCAGAAGTCCTATCATGCAGTAATCACTCTCTCCCCCATCAATACGTCCTATCATGCGTACATCACCCTCTCCCATCAATACAGTCTATCATCAGACATCATCCTCTCACCATCATACAGTCCTATCATGCATACTCACCCTCTCCATCAGATACAGTCCTATCATGCAGTACACATCCTTCAGCCATCAATCGTCCTATCATGCAGACATCACCCTCTCAGCCTCAATACTCTATCTGCAGTCATCACTCCTTACCATACATACAGTCTTCATCAGTAATCACCCTCTCACCCCATCACATCAGTCCTATCATGCAGTACATCACTCTTCACCATCATACGTCCTATCATGCGTACATCACCCTCTACCATCAATACAGTCCTATCAGCAGTACATCATCTCTCCCATCAATACAGTCCTATCATGCAGTCATCACTCTCTCAGCCCTCAATCAGTCCTATCATCGTATCACTCCTCTAGCCCATCAATCAGTCCTACATGCAGTACATCACCTCTCACCCATCAATACAGTCCTATCATCAGTACATCACTCTCTCACCATCGATACAGTCTATCATGCAGTACATCACCCTCCCATCAATACGTCCTATCATGCAGTACATCACTCTCTCACCATCAATACAGTCTATCATGCAGTACATCACTCTCTACCCATCAATACGTCTATCATGCAGTACATCATCCTCTCACCATCAAACAGTCCTATCATGCAGTACATCACTCCTCTCAGCCCATCCACTAAACAGTCCTATCATGCAGTACATCACCCTCTCGCCCATCAATACAGTCCTATCATGCATACATCACTCTTCAGCCCCACAAACAGTCCTATCATGCAGTACATCATCTCTCAGCCCATCAATACAGTCTATCATGCAGTACATCACTCCTCTCAGCCCCATCAATACAGTCCTATCATGCAGTACATCACTCCTCTCACCCCATCAATACAGTCCTATCATGCAGTACATCACCCTCTCAGCCCTATCAGATACAGTCCTATCATGCAGTACACACTCCTCTCAGCCCCATCAGATACAGTCCTATCATGCAGTACATCACTCACCTCACCATCAATCCTTCCATCATGCAGTACATCACTCTTCACTCATCCTCAGCCTTCAGAACATCACTCTCACCCATAATACATCCTTCATGCCAGTACATCTCCTTCAGCCCATCACATACAGTCCCTATCATCAGTACATCCTCCTCTGCATACATACATCCTATCAGCCAGTACATACTCTCTCAGCCCATCACATCACGTCCTTCAGCAGTACATCACTCCTCTCACCCCCTCATACAGTCCATCATGCAGTCATATCCTCTTCACCCATCTCAGTCCCATCAGTACTACATCCTCTCACCCCTCAGCTACATCACATATCATCAGTACATACTCCTCTCAGCCCATCACATACAGTCCTATCATGCAGTACTCACTCCTCTCAGCCCCAATACGTCCATCATGCAGTACATCACCCTCTCCCCCATCAATACAGTCCTATCATGCAGTACATCCTCCTCTCAGCCCATCAACTACAGCATCATTCAGTACACCTCCCCCCCATCAATACAGTCCTATCATGCAGTACATCACTCCTCTCACCATCAATACAGTCCTATCATGCAGTACATCACTCCTCTCACCCCATCACATACAGTCCTATCATGCAGTACATCACTCCTCTCAGCCCATCAGATACAGTCCTATCATCAGTCATCACTCCTCTCAGTCCCCATCAGATACAGTCCTATCATGCAGTACATCACATCCTCTCACCTCATCATACTCCTATCATGCAGTACATCACCCTCTCACCCCATCAATACAGTCCTATCCATGCAGTACATCACTCCTCTCACCCCATCAGATACAGTCCTATCATGCAGTACATCACTCCTCTCAGCCCCATCAATACAGTCCTATCATGCAGTACATCACTCCTCTCACCCCCATCACATACAGTCCTATCATGCAGTACATCACCCCTCTCAGCCCCCATCAGATACAGTCCTATCCATGCAGTAATCACTCCTCTCACACCCATCACATACAGTCCTATCATGCAGTACATCACTCCTCTCAGCCCATCAATACAGTCCTATCATGCAGTACATCCTCCTCTCAGCCCATCAATACAGTCCTATCATGCAGTACATCACTCCCTCCACCCATCAATACAGTCCTATCATGCAGTACATCACTCCTCTCAGCCATCAATACAGTCCTATCATGCAGTACATCACTCCTCTCACCCATCAATACAGTCCTATCATGCAGTACATCACTCCTCTCAGCCCCATCATACAGTCCTATCATCAGTACATCACTCCTCTCAGCCCATCACATACATCCTATCATCATACATCACTCCTCTCACCCCCATCAGATACAGTCCTATCAGCAGTACATCACCCTCTCACCCCATCAATACATCCTATCATGCAGTACATCACTCCTCTCAGCCCATCACATACAGTCCTATCATGCAGTACATCACTCCTCTACCCATCAATACAGTCCTATCATGCAGTACATCACCCCTCTCGCCCCATCAATACAGTCCTATCATGCAGTACATCACTCCTCTCACCCCATCAATACAGTCCTATCATGCAGTACATCACCCTCTCAGCCCATCAATACAGTCCTATCATGCAGTACATCATCCTCTCAGCCCATCACATACAGTCCATCATGCAGTACATCACCCTCTCAGCCCATCAATACAGTCCTATCATGGTACATCACCCTCTCAGCCCATCAATACAGTCCTATCATGCAGTACTCACTCCTCTCAGCCCCATCAATACAGTCCATCAGCTACATCACTCCTCTCAGCCCTCACATACAGTCCATCATGCAGTCATCACCTCCTCTCAGCCCCATCAATACAGTCCTATCATGCAGTACATCACCCTCTCAGCCCATCAATACAGTCCATCATGCAGTACATCACCCTCAGCCCCATCAGATACAGTCCTATCATGCAGTACATCCTCCTCCTCAGCCCATCAGATACAGTCCTATCAGCATACATCACCTCCTCTCACCCATCACATACAGTCCTATCATGCAGTACATCACTCCTCTCACCCCATCAATACAGTCCTATCATGCAGTACATCACTCCTCTCAGCCCATCAATACACCCCCCCCCCCCCCCCCCCCCCCCCCCCCCCCCCCCCCCCCCCCCCCCCCCCCCCCCCCCCCCCCCCCCCCCCCCCCCCCCCCCCCCCCCCCCCCCCCCCCCCCCCCCCCCCCCCCCCCCCCCCCCCCCCCCCCCCCCCCCCCCCCCCCCCCCCCCCCCCCCCCCCCCCCCCCCCCCCCCCCCCAGCCATCATACGTCTATTCAGTACCACTCTCCCATCAATACTATTGCTCTCATCCTCCACCCACAAACCATCATGAAACCTCTCGCCCTCATAGCTATATCAGTACATCATCTCTCAGCCATCATACAGCTCTGCAGTACACACCTCTCCCTCAATACGTCCTATTGCGTATCACTCCCATCAATACAGTCCTTCAGCAGTAATCACCTTCGCCATCTACAGTCTTCAGCAGTACTCACTCCTCTCACCATCAAATTATCATGAGTAACACCTCTCACCATCAACAGTCTTATGCAGTCTCACTCTTCAGCTACAGTCCTAATGCATAACACCTCTCCCCTACAGTCCTATCATGCAGTACATCATCCTCCCATCAATACAGTCTATCGTACATCACCTCTCCATCAATACGTCTTTGCAGTACACCTCCCCATCATCAGTCTATATGCAGACTCACCTACCATCAATACAGTCTATGCATCTACCCTCTCACCCATCAATACAGTCTTTGCAGTACTCCCTCAGCCATCATACAGTCTATCTGCATCTCCCCCACAATACAGTCTATATGCAGTCCATCCTCTCCCCCATCAATACGTCCTATATGCGTACTCACCTCCCCATCACATAGTCTATATCGTAATCACTCCTCTCACCATCAATACAGTCTATCATGCAGTACATCACTCCTCTCACCATCATCAGTCTATCATGCAGTACATCACTCTCTCGCCCCATCAATACAGTCCTATCATGCAGTAATCACCTCTCAGCCCATCAGATACAGTCCTATCATGCAGTACATCACTCTCTCACCCCTCAGATACAGTCTATCATGCAGTACATCATCCTCTCCACATCAATCAGTCTATCATGCGTACATCACTCCTCTACCATCAATACAGTCCTACATGCAGTCATCACCCTTCACCCCTCAATACAGTCCTATCATGCAGTACATCATCTCTCAGCCTCATACAGTCTATCAGCAGTAATACTCCTCTCCCATCAAAGTCATCTGCAGTACACACCTCTCACCATAATACATCTATCACAGTAATACTCTCTCGCCATCATACAGTCCTATCATGCAGTACATCATCCTCTCAGCCATCAATACAGTCCTATCATGCAGTACATCATCCTCTCCCCATCATACAGTCTCATCAGTACTCACCTCTCACCCCATCAATACAGTCCTATCATGCGTACATCACCCTCTCAGCCCATCAATACAGTCTATCATGCAGTACATCACCTCTCCCATCAGATACAGTCCTTCATGCAGTACATCACCCTCAGCCATCATACAGTCCTATCATCAGTAATCACCTCTCACCATCATCAGTCCTATCATGCAGTATACCTCTCGCCCCATAATACGTCCTATCATGCAGTAATCACCCTCTACCCATCAATACAGCCTATCTCAGTACATCCCTCAGCCATCATAACTATATCATCATACCTCTCACACAATACAGTCCTATCATCACTCACCCCTCCCACATCAGTCCTATCATGAGTCACACTCCTTCCCCATCAATCATCCTATATGCAGTACATCACTCCTCTCAGCCATCAAACAGTCCTATCATCAGTAATCACTCCCTCACCCATCACATACAGTCCTATCATGCAGTAATCATCCTTCGCCCATCAATACAGCTATCATGCAGTACATCACCCTCAGCCCATCAATACAGTCTATCATGCGTAATCACTCCTTCACCCCACTCCTCTCACCATCAATACAGTCTATATGCAGTACATCACCCTCTCACCCATCAGATACAGTCCTATCATGCAGTACATCACTCTCTCAGCCATCAATACAGTCCTATCATGCAGTACATCACCTCTCACCCATCAATCAGTCTATCATGCATACATCACCCCTACCCATCAATACAGTCCTATCATGCAGACATCACCCTTCAGCCACATACAGTCCTATCATGCAGTACATCACTCTCTCACCCATCAATACAGTCTATCATGCGTACATCACCCTCTCACCCATCAATACAGTCCTATCATCATACATCACTCTCTCACCCATCAATACAGTCCTATCATGCAGTACATCACTCCTCTCAGCCATCAATACAGTCTATCATGCATACATCACTCCCTCACCCATCAATACAGTCTTCATGCAGTACATCACCCTTCACCCATCATACAGTCTATCATGCAGTACATCACCCTCTCACCCCACAGATACAGTCCTATCATGCAGTACATCACCCTCTCACCCCATCACATACAGTCCTATCATGCAGACATCACTCCTCTCAGCCCCATCAATACAGTCCTATCATGCAGTACATCACTCCTCTCACCCCATCAGATACAGTCCTATCATGCAGTACATCACTCCTCTCAGCCCCATCAATACAGTCCTATCATGCAGTACATCACCCCTCTCACCCCCATCAGATACAGTCCTATCATGCAGTACATCACTCCTCTCAGCCCCATCAATACAGTCCTATCATGCAGTACATCACCCCTCTCACCCCATCAGATACAGTCCTATCATGCAGTACATCACTCCTCTCACCCCATCAATACAGTCCTATCATGCAGTACATCACCCCTCTCAGCCCCATCACATACAGTCCTATCATGCAGTACATCACCCTCTCAGCCCCATCAATACAGTCCTATCATGCAGTACATCACTCCTCTCAGCCCCATCAATACAGTCCTATCATGCAGTACATCACTCCTCTCACCCATCAGATACAGTCCTATCATGCAGTACATCACTCCTCTCAGCCCCATCACATACAGTCCTATCATGCAGTACATCACTCCTCTCAGCCCCATCAATACAGTCCTATCATGCAGTACATCACTCCTCTCACCCCATCAATACAGTCCTATCATGCAGTACATCACTCCTCTCAGCCCCATCAGATACAGTCCTATCATGCAGTACATCACCCTCTCACCCCATCAATACAGTCCTATCATGCAGTACATCACTCCTCTCACCCATCAATACAGTCCTATCATGCAGTACATCACTCCTCTCAGCCCCATCACATACAGTCCTATCATGCAGTACATCACTCCTCTCAGCCCCATCACATACAGTCCTATCATGCAGTACATCACTCCTCTCAGCCCATCAGATACAGTTCTATCATGCAGTACATCACTCCTCTCACCCCATCAGATACAGTCCTATCATGCAGTACATCACTCCTCTCAGCCCCATCAATACAGTCCTATCATGCAGTACATCACTCCTCTCAGCCCCATCAATACAGTCCTATCATGCAGTACATCACTCCTCTCAGCCCCATCACATACAGTCCTATCATGCAGTACATCACTCCTCTCAGCCCCATCACATACAGTCCTATCATGCAGTACATCACTCCTCTCAGCCCCATCAGATACAGTCCTATCATGCAGTACATCACTCCTCTCAGCCTCCATCAGATACAGTCCTATCATGCAGTACATCACTCCTCTCACCCCCATCAGATACAGTCCTATCATGCAGTACATCACCCCTCTCAGCCCATCAGATACAGTCCTATCATGCAGTACATCACTCCTCTCAGCCCATCAGATACAGCCCTATCATGCAGTACATCACTCCTCTCAGGCACATCACATACAGTCCTATCATGCAGTACATCACTCTTCTCAGCCCCATCACATACAGTCCTATCATGCAGTACATCACTCCTCTCAGCCCCATCACATACAGTCCTATCATGCAGTACATCACTCCTCTCAGCCCCATCAGATACAGTCCTATCATACAGTACATCACCCCTCTCAGCCCCATCACATACAGTCCTATCATGCAGTACATCACTCCTCTCAGCCCCATCACATACAGTTCTATCATGCAGTACATCACTCCTCTCACCCCCATCAGATACAGTCCTATCATGCAGTACATCACCCCTCTCAGCTCCATCAGATACAGTCCTATCACGCAGTACATCACTCCTCTCAGCCCCATCACATACAGTCCTATCATGCAGTACATCACTCCTCTCACCCCCATCAGATACAGTCCTATCATGCAGTACATCACTCCTCTCAGCCCCATCAGATACAGTCCTATCATGCAGTACATCACCCCTCTCAGCCCCATCAGATACAGTCCTATCATGCAGTACATCACCCCTCTCAGCTCCATCAGATACAGTCCTATCATGCAGTACGTCACTCCTCTCAGCCCCATCACATACAGTCCTATCATGCAGTACATCACTCCTCTCAGCCCCATCACATACAGTCCTATCATGCAGTACATCACTCCTCTCAGCCCCATCAGATACAGTCCTATCATGCAGTACATCACTCCTCTCAGCCCCATCAGATACAGTCCTATCATGCAGTACATCACTCCTCTCACCCCCATCAGATACAGTCCTATCATGCAGTACATCACCCCTCTCAGCCCCATCAGATACAGTCCTATCACGCAGTACATCACTCCTCTCAGCCACATCAGATACAGCCCTATCATGCAGTACATCACTCCTCTCAGGCACATCACATACAGTCCTATCATGCAGTACATCACTCCTCTCAGCTTCATCACATACAGTTCTATCATGCAGTACATCACTCCTCTCAGCCCCATCAGATACAGTCCTATCATGCAGTACATCACTCCTCTCAGCCCCATCAGATACAGTCCTATCATGCAGTACATCACTCCTCTCACCCCCATCAGATACAGTCCTATCATGCAGTACATCACCCCTCTCAGCCCCATCAGATACAGTCCTATCACGCAGTACATCACTCCTCTCAGCCACATCAGATACAGCCCTATCATGCAGTACATCACTCCTCTCACCCCCATCACATACAGTCCTATCATGCAGTACATCACTCCTCTCAGCCTCATCAGATACAGTCCTATCATGCAGTACATCACTCCTCTCAGCCCCATCAGATACAGTCCTATCATGCAGTACATCACTCCTCTCAGCCCCATCACATACAGTTCTATCATGCAGTACATCACTCCTCTCAGCCCCATCAGATACAGTCCTATCATGCAGTACATCACTCCTCTCAGCCCCATCAGATACAGTCCTATCATGTAGTACATCAACCCTATGCTCCTTCAGAGTCTAACACTCGGCTTCAGTGGGTAGGAAGAAGCATATGCAACAGAAACACACATTTGGCGGCTACATAGGTATTGCTGCAGAATTAAAGAGTTAAAGGTACAGTGGTCGGTAAAGCACTCGGTGGCCAGGCGGCTCTAAACAATCATTAAGCTAGTAACTGATTTTGGCCACCCATATGGCACTGTACCTTACATTATATCCTCTGGAGGGGATGAACAGAGGGGCCTGGAGGACAGAGGAGTCCAAAATAGGTAAACAGAGGATTCTGGGGAAGAACCAAGTAATCTGCAGAGGAGATTAGAGGAGTCTGGAAAAGGGAATAGAAGAGTCTGTAGAAGGGGATAGAAGAGTATGGAGTGTAGGACAGAAGAGTATGGAGTGTAGGACAGAAGAGTATGGAGTGGAGGACAAGAGTATGGAGTGGAGGACAGAAGAGTATGGAGTGTAGGACAGAAGAGTATGGAGTGTAGGACAGAAGAGTATGGAGTGGAGGACAGAAGAGTATGGAGTGTAGGACAGAAGAGTATGGAGTGGAGGACAGAAGAGTATGGAGTGGAGGACAGAAGAGTATGGAGTGGAGGACAGAAGAGTATGGAGTGGAGGACAGAAGAGTATGGAGTGTAGGACAGAAGAGTATGGAGTGGAGGACAGAAGAGTATGGAGTGGAGGACAGAAGAGTATGGAGTGGAGGACAGAAGAGTATGGAGTGTAGGACAGAAGAGTATGGAGGGAAGGACAGAAGAGTATGGAGTGTAGGACAGAAGAGTATGGAGTGTAGGACAGAAGAGTATGCAGTGGAGGACAGAAGAGTATGGAGTGTAGGACAGAAGAGTATGGAGTGGAGGACAGAAGAGTATGCAGTGGAGGACAGAAGAGTATGGAGTGTAGGACAGAGAGTATGGAGTGTAGGACAGAAGAGTATGGAGTGTAGGACAGAAGAGTATGGAGTGTGAGGACAGAAGAGTATGGAGCGTAGGACAGAAGAGTATGGAGCGTAGGAACAGAAGAGTATGGAGTGTAGGACAGAAGAGTATGGGTGGAGGACAGAAGAAGATAGGAGCGTAGGACAGAAGAGTATGGAGCGTAGGACAGAAGAGTTTGGAGTGGAGGACAGAAGAGTATGGAGTGGAGGACAGAAGAGTATGGAGGTAGGACAGAAGAGTATGGAGCGTAGGACAGAAGAGTATGGAGGGAAGGACAGAAGAGTATGGAGGGAAGGACAGAAGAGTATGGAGTGTAGGACAGAAAGAGTATGGAGTGGAGGACAAGAGTATGGAGTGGAGGACAGAAGAGTATGGAGTGTAGGACAGAAGAGTATGGAGTGTAGGACAGAAGAGTATGGAGTGGAGGAAAGAAGAGTATGGAGTGGAGGACAGAAGAGTATGGAGTGGAGGAAAGAAGAGTATGGAGTGGAGGACAGAAGAGTATGGAGTGGAGGACAAGAGTATGTGGAGTAAAGGACAGAAGAGTATGGAGTGTAGGACAGAAGAATGGATGTAGGACAGAAGAGTAATGGAGTGGAGGAAAGAAGAGTATGGAGTGGAGGACAGAAGAGTATGGAGTGGAGGAAAGAAGAGTATGGGAGGACAGAAGAGTATGGAGGACAGAAGAGTATGGAGTGTAGGACAGAAGAGTATGGAGTGGAGAACAGAAGAGAATGGAGTGTAGGACAGAAGAGTATGGAGTGTAGGACAGAAGAGTATGGAGGTGAGAACAGAAGAGTATGGAGTGGAGGACAGAAGAGTAGGAGTGGAGGACAGAAGAGTATGGAGTGTAGGACAGAAGAGTATGGAGCGGAGGACAGAAGAGTATGGAGTGTAGGACAGAAGAGTATGGGAGTGAGGACAGAAGAGTATGGAGTGTAGGACAGAAGAGTATGGAGTGTAGGACAGAAGAGTATGGAGTGTAGGACAGAAGAGTATGGTGTGGAGGACAGAAGAGTATGGAGCGTAGGACAGAAGAGTTTGGAGTGGAGGACAGAAGAGTATGGAGTGGAGGACAGAAGAGTATGGAGCGTAGGACAGAAGAGTATGGAGCGAGGACAGAAGAGTATGGAGGGAAGGACAGAAGAGTATGGAGTGTAGGACAGAAGAGTATGGAGTGTAGGACAGAAGAGTATGGAGTGGAGGACAAGAGTATGGAGTGTAGGACAGAAGAGTATGGAGTGTAGGACAGAAGAGTATGGAGTGGAGGACAGAAGAGTATGGAGTGGAGGAAAGAAGAGTATGGAGTGGAGGACAGAAGAGTATGGAGTGGAGGAAAGAAGAGTATGGAGGACAGAAGAGTATGGAGGACAGAAGAGTATGGAGCGTAGGACAGAAGAGTATGGAGTGTAGGACAGAAGAGTATGGAGTGGAGAACAGAAGAGTATGGTGTGGAGAACAGAAGAGTATGGAGTGGAGGACAGAAGAGTATGGAGTGGAGGACAGAAGAGTATGGAGTGGAGGAAAGAAGAGTATGGAGGACAGAAGAGTATGGAGGACAGAAGAGTATGGAGCGTAGGACAGAAGAGTATGGAGTGTAGGACAGAAGAGTATGGAGTGGAGAACAGAAGAGTATGGTGTGGAGAACAGAAGAGTATGGAGGACAGAAGAGTATGGAGGACAGAAGAGTATGGAGTGTAGGACAGAAGAGTATGGAGGACAGAAGAGTATGGAGTGTAGGACAGAAGAGTATGGAGTGTAGGACAGAAGAGTATGGAGTGGAGAACAGAAGAGTATGGAGTGGAGGACAGAAGAGTATGGAGCAGAGGACAAGAGTATGGAGGACAGGGCTGTCTAGAGGAAAAAATACAAATGTAAGGGACAACATCAGAAGGAGGCACAGGGTTTGGGGATGGACAGTAACTTCTAGATATTACAGAGGAGAGTGGAGGAGACAGAGGAGTCTTGAGAAGATCAGACCCTTAACATTAGGCTCCTTCTGAAGTGTCTCCTTGGGTTTGGGATCAGATTAATGTCATCTTGTCTGGATTCCTCTGCTTTGTCCTCTGTCCGGTGTAAGCTTCCATTGTTCTGTCTTCCTCCAGGTTCTGCAGAAAGTATCACCATCTCTACTGCTCATCCACAAGTGACTGGATATGAACATGACCCCAATGTACTGACCGTCTCCTACCAAACATCAGAGAGACCGGACTGGCTCCAGATCAGGTGGAACATCGTCCACCCAAACCCTCAACATCTGGTGATCTGCACCATACGATGGGGAAACCTCTCCTCCTCCAAAATGTTCCCAGACAATGGATATGAAGGTCGGATGATGATTGACCCGGAGAGCGGATCACTGATCATTAAACACTTGAAGATGGAGGATGACGGAATATACAACGTGTCTGTTCTGGACAATGAACACGAAAACTGGACTCTGATCAAGGTCACGGTGTTACCGGCCCTAACCGAGGGTAAGTCTCTGCTTAAACCTATGAGACATCCGGAAACCAGGGCAGGGGGTCATTGCGGTTGTCTTTTAGGTTTTGGGACCCAGATCACATTCTGACCTTGCAGTGATGTCCATAATATTGGCCCTGTAGCAGGGATCAAACTGGATCCTTTGTTTAGAGGTTGATTTTGCCTCTTAGAACAGGAGATCTTAAGGTGGTTGTCTGTCCTGATGATGTTGATGACCAAACTTTTGGTAGGTGATCTATATGAGATTGGTGGTGTCACGCTGGGGTGTGTGGATGCCCAGGGTTCAGCGCAACACAAGGGTAATAATAGGGAAGGTATAAAGGCAGGCCCTGACACTCCCCTGAGTCTGTACCCTTCACTCCCTACCGTCCTATACGGGTCCTTCCCCCTATCACTGTCACATGCATAGGCTCTTACATGCTCTGAACTCACCCTGGCTTGTGTGTAGGATGATGAGAACACAAGTCTCACCTCTACAATAATACAACACAAGGTAAGCGAGACAGACAGAGGGAACTAGACCCAAAATCGGAAAACACTCCACCTCCTCAAATGCAGTAAAAACACCACAGCTGTAATTGTCACCACTCATTACCTTCTTTCAGAGACAAGTCGATCATACCGGGTATCAGGAAAAAAGTGGCTTTATGATTGTGCTGCTGTCAAATAACCCAAACCACAGTAATGGTCACAGCATATGGTGATTTACGAGTTTTGAATCGTCGCCCTTCTTCTTCATCAGGAAATACACATCGGTCTTTAGCGGCCGTCACACGTTAAGATATATATAACGATGTCGTAAACGATGTCAGATTTGCACATCGTCCGAACGATGTGTGAGATCGTTCATGACAACGCTACACCCACAGACATCGCTCAGACGATTCTCCGATGCAGCGATCCAGCGGTCGGATGAGCGATGCACTTATCATCTGTGGACATCGTTCAGCAAAGAGTCACACAGAAACCTCGTAAACGATGTTGTGGCAAATGTGGGCGTTTTCCAATGTTTAATTGGAGCACATAGGCGTGGTACATGGTTTCCAAGCCGCGCCCCTCACTACACCATTGGTGGTCAGTACTGCGTCCTCATTGGTCAGATGTCCTTTGAAACATGGCGGCCTCATCTTCAGAATGTGCTGTGATGTTGGTCGCAATGTACATGTATAAACACGATGTGCTCTACCACAAGAAATAAGTTGATTGCTGAAAAGGTAGAAACCGCTATCCCCCTTGGTGCGGCGTGCAGAATACGATCACTTATGCGTTGCTCAATTGTTGTCGTTTTGGCGATCCGTTAATGACCCACCATGTAGCGAGCTGTGTGTGCGGCATGACTGAGCTGCAATGGGCATGGGAGGAGCTAGCACCTTGCAGGCGGAATGAAACTGAAACCAACTTCATTTCGTGAGGACCGCCCCTTGCGTGACGTAACAAAACTTAAAGGCGACCTACGCGGCGTAACAGGGCAATGACCACTTCTTGTGTCACCTACGGGACAATATCCCATGGGCGTGACATAGCGCCGCGTTGTGTGTGCCGCGCCTGGCAATCTTGTTTTGGTGTAGGAAAAGGTGGACACTATAGCAGGGTCATGTACCACGCAGGTTCTATTATCAGGTGGACGCACTTGTGGGTGCACAGTTCTACATGAGAAATTGTGCAGCCGACGCCTATGTGTGGTGCTGAAGACAGCTCTTCAAAAATGGCGCCCTGTGAGGACAGCCAATGGGAGCGCATCATCCTCCACCAATGCGACCTAGTGTCGGATCAGCCAATCCAAAACCATTAAGGTTCACGAATCACAACTGAGGAGGCGACACAATGGGAAATTCCTGCCACACCTACGTGCTAGATTTAGCCATCGCGCAGTTCCTACACGTGCATACGATCTCGGTTGTTTAGACACGCCGATTCAGTACATCTTATGAGGCGACATCGTCAGATCTGAGGTCCGAGGCTCAGATCGCGATCTTGCGATTTGATCATGTATCGTTGGTCGTATCTTGCCGTCACACGCACAGACATCGTTCAAGCGATGTTTAATCTGGCGCGTTCAAGCGATATCTTTCAAGATATCTTAGCGTGTGACGGCCGCTAATCAGAGACAGGCTCTTTCTAAAGTGGTCAGAATAGAAAGGGAATCTATAACCTGTGTCAGATGGTACAACACATGATCTTTCATAGTGGAGAGGAGTGGTCACAAAATGCTGCACCTGAGATTAAGGCTACAAAGAACAGGCAGAAAGGAAAGAGTCCCCATTCAGCACTGAAAGAAAGTAGATTCACTCCAGTACAAGTTGTAGACCTGCAATCATTTTGGGCTTGTGACCTTCTGATCCCAGATCCCCCAGATGTCTCACCAGGATGGTGCAGACCCATGACAGGAGAGGATCCCACACTTGGTGCTGTCTTCAGGCTGGCCGGGTGTAAACAAACTGACCCAGGAGGAGACAATTCTATAAAGATCCAAACTTTATCCCGGGACCTGAAGAAAGTTCTGGTTACTTCTGAGAACAAAGTGCAAGAGGAGACCGGTAGAGAGAGGACACACAAGGTATGGGGCACTACGAGGACACTACTATGGCCCAATGAGACCAAGTAAAGTGCTCCGGATTGTGGAAGACAGAACTCATGACTCTTCCAGCAGCACAAGAGGAGAGCGGGAAAGAGATCAGGACATAATCCGAGCAACGGCCCAAGATGTTCCTCCATCCACCATCATCAGCATAAAGCAGAACAGCCAGGCTCTGTCCTACAACACAAGGAGCAGAGGATAGTCAGCAACCAACATCAGCCTCCTGCCCCACCCTGGGGTTTGCCCTTTTGGCTTCATGCCCCTCCAGGGGATTTTATTTTGGCCGTTAAGTGTAAGCCGTAATCCAACATCTATCCGAATGGATCCCGCCTGATTACATGAACTGACCGGGCAAAGCATCAATGCCCAACAGGGAGGAGGGTGAGGTTATCTATGACACCATTTATACCATCATAGGGGTGAGTAGAAAATGGTATGCAGGTAGAGGTGGGAACGGTCAGCCTTGTGCCTCCAGGTGGATCCGTCAGGTAGATCTGGTTAGGTAGATATGGTCAGGTGGATCTGGTCAGGTGGATCCGGTCAGGTGCATCTGGTCAAGTAGATCCGGTTAGGTGGATCTGGTCAGGTGGATCCGGTCAGGTGGATCTGGTCAGGTGGATCTGGTCAGTTGGATCTGGTCAGGTGGATCCGGTCAGGTGGATCTGGTCAGGTGGATCCGGTCAGGTGGATCCGGTCAGGTGGATCCAGTCAGGTGGATCCAGTCAGGTGCATCTGGTCAAGTGGATCCGGTCAGGTGGATCCGGTCAGGTGGATCCGGTCAGGTGGATCCAGTCAGGTGCATCTGGTCAAGTAGATCCGGTTAGGTGGATCCGGTCAGGTGGATCTGGTCAGGTGGATCCGGTCAGGTGGATCCGGTCAGGTGGATCCAGTCAAGTGCATCTGGTCAAGTAGATCCGGTTAGGTGGATCTGGTCAGGTGGATCCGGTCAGGTGGATCTGGTCAGGTAGATCTGGTCAGGTAGATCTGGTCAGGTGGATCTGGTCAGGTGGATCCGGTCAGGTGCACAAATCTCCACAGAGTAATGAAGAAGAAGAGCCAGCGCCCGCTCCATATATGTGATCACATAGAAGTGAGCTCTCCTGTGTATGGCAGGGGCTGCCCGACGCGTTTCAGTTACAAGAACCTTCGTCTTCGGCTAAGAAAAGCAGACTGACATGAATATACACATATATACATACACACGCTAACGACACGTGAAGCTCATCAATATCAGATGTTGGTGGTTCACCTAATTTTCATTGGCAATTGATAAAGACAAGAGAAGCCGTACAGAGACTGTGTCCAGGAGTCTGTGTGTAGATGAGCCCTAATGTGCCGTCATTCAGCCTGATGAAGGGACCTGAGCGCTCTCCACTGCTGCCATTATTCATTATCTCTTCAGTTCACCATCAGAAGGGACCAACCCCTGAGGACTCTCAGGTGCTAATGTTTCTCTATTTACTGGATAACACGGAACACACATTGTTTACCTGCAACATATCATATCTACATGAGGTGGGAGCACCGAGGAGACCATGAATGCCGGAACAGAAGACGAAGATTAAACATTACACAGGTCAACAAAAAAAAATTTTTTTTCTGGTGCCCAAAATATTTTAATGAATTTGGGGTATTTTTGGGGTGCTGATTCTGAATATGCTATCAGTTTTGCCAGATTGGCTCAAGTTTTTGAGATTTTTGGTATCTTATTTATAGCACTTGTTGGTAAATGCGACGCATCATCTCATTAATTTCTTTGGATTAGTACTTGAACTGAGCAGTTCTCAATATAGTTTTGTGTTAATTAGTGTTCTAAAAGTTTGTTCATAGCTTGATTTTTGCACTAACTTTATGTTGTTGTCTGTTGTCCAGTGAAAAGCATGAACTCATCAAGAAGAAGTTGTCTTAACGATCCAGACTCATTCTGTTACATTTGTGGTGAATATACACTGACAAAACATAGAAGAAACATAACAGACTTCGTTAAAAAAGTAGCAAAAAACGTCTTTTTTGTTAAACATTTTACGAAAAATCTCAAAAACTTGAGCCAATCTGGCAAAACTGATGACATATTCAGAATCAGCACCCCAAAGTTACCCTAAATTCAATGAAATATCTTTGGCACCAAAAATGCTGTTGACCAGTGTTATCCATAAACATCTGGGACACTGGAGACTGCACCCATGGTCAGGTGTCGTCAGTCACTCCAGGAGGATACATGAGATAACACAGAAGATTAAAGATTATCCATAAACATCTGGGACGAGACCTCCAGCTGTGACTGTGACGGTGGAGACTGCACCCATGGTCAGGTGTCGTCAGTCACTCCAGGAGGATACATGAGATAACGCAGAAGATTAAACATTATCTATAAACATCTGGGACGAGACCTCCAGCTGTGACTGTGACGGAGGAGACTGCACCCATGGTCAGGTGTCGTCAGTCACTCCAGGAGGATACATGAGAACACAGAAGATTAAAGATTATCCATAAACATCTGGGACGAGACCTCCAGCTGTGACTGTGACGGTGGAGACTGCACCCATGGTCAGGTGTCGTCAGTCACTCCAGGAGGATACATGAGATAATGCAGAAGATTAAAGATTATCCATAAACATCTGGGACGAGACCTCCAGCTGTGACTGTGACTGTGGAGACTGCACCCATGGTCAGGTGTCGTCAGTCACTCCAGGAGGATACATGAGATAATGCAGAAGATTAAAGATTATCCATAAACATCTGGGACGAGACCTCCAACTGTGACTGTGGAGACTGCACCCATGGTCAGGTGTCATCAGTCACTCCAGGAGGATACATGAGATAATGCAGAAGATTAAAGATTATCCATAAACACCTGGGACGAGACCTCCAGCTGTGACGGTGGAGACTGCACCCATGGTCAGGTGTCGTCAGTCACTCCAGGAGGATACATGAGATAATGCAGAAGATTAAAGATTATCCATAAACATCTGGGACGAGACCTCCAGCTGTGACTGTGACTGTGGAGACTGCACCCATGGTCAGGTGTCGTCAGTCACTCCAGGAGGATACATGAGATAATGCAGAAGATTAAAGATTATCCATAAACATCTGGGACGAGACCTCCAACTGTGACTGTGGAGACTGCACCCATGGTCAGGTGTCGTCAGTCACTCCAGGAGGATACATGAGATAATGCAGAAGATTAAAGATTATCCATAAACACCTGGGACGAGACCTCCAGCTGTGACGGTGGAGACTGCACCCATGGTCAGGTGTCGTCAGTCACTCCAGGAGGATACATGAGATAACGCAGAGGATTAAAGATTATCCATAAACATCTAGGACGAGACCTCCAGCTGTGACTGTGACAGTGGAGACTGCACCCATGGTCAGGTGTCATCAGTCACTCCAGGAGGATACATGAGTTAACGCAGAAGATTTAGTCAACAACCTGGCCAAAATGGCTGAGATCATGGTCCATTTTGCATTGTAACTAACAAACTGTGCTGATTACAGCCTCTAACAATATTATACCATCTAACGTTTCCTATTATAATGCAGCACTACTATGTGTCTTTTTAGTGGTGGCTTATGGGAGTAGTAATATAGAAGAGACAGCGCCCCCTATAGTCTGTGGAGACTGTACACTCCAATATGTGGAGCAGACGAGGGGTTAAGCTGGGTTGACCCAGGGTGATTAACCAATGCACAATCTAATAGACGTTGTTGGATCAACTGACGTTGCAGAGCTGAGTTTGTCACAGAGTCCTGGGCTATAAAAAGCCTTATCCAGTGGAGTTGAGTAAACCTGATCTGATGTCCAGTCCTCCATGACCGTCCACACTGGAGCAACCCTTCCTTGTGTGGCCAGTGTCCTTGGTCCAGTATCCTGGGTTCCTTTGGAGCTTTCTAAGCCTGCAAACTGCGGACGTTGTGGAGCATCGTGGTGACCTCACACAGGAGTGCAGACAACCCTTGTGGAGGTACCACAGAGGAGTGGACTGGAGCTGAGGCACACAGATCTTTCTGCTTTACCCTATTGTCATGCACACATGGTTTCTCATATGGCAAGACAGGACCTCTCTCTAAACTACTGCGCCCGCTCCAACTGGATCCATGAGACCACAACTGGGACCTGGCAGCTTAAAAGGCCATTGAGCGTCTCTCATACCTCCTTAGGAAGCAGAGGGAGAAGCAGAGCGCTAAGATCCAGAATAGGAAAGGCGTGCAGGGATAGAAGAGAACCCAAGGTGATGAAACATAAAAGAGAAATACATAGTGGCAAAAGTGAAGATCCTTTTTTTCAATCAAGAATATCCTTCTACTACCTAACTATAGGGAAGAGAAAGGAGTAGTAAAGATAGATGTGACAGCAAAGAGATTATCCCCAGCTGGTCTCTATCTGGCAGGCATAAATCTTAGGGAGTGTGGCTGGGAATCTAAGCAGCATTCACATTGGAATATAACAAGCAAAGAAAACCAGCAAGGGGAAGGTAGAAATAGCCGCACCCGCAATGTGACAGGGCAGATTAAATGGATAAATGAAAACAATTGGTGACTAAACAAAGAAAGAAACAAAGGTGAAAGATAATCAGCACTTGGACAGAATCTGATTTGGTCCAGCAGAGAAGATCAGCTAGGAGAAGGTATAAATAGCCGCATCCGCAATGTGATAGGGCAGACTAAATGGATAAATGAAAACACCTGCTGACTGAAAAGAAAGAAAGAAAAGTAAAAGATAATCAGCTCTTAGACAGAGACAGAACCTGCGTTGGCTCAGCAGAGAAAGAAGTCAATCAAACAGCAAAGGTCGCCGGATCAAATCTCAGTCATGACACCTATGACCTATTAATGTAACAGAGCTGGGTTTGTCATAGAGTCTAATGCTGAGCAAAGTAGTACTACAGATTCAGAATGAAGGCAGCCAACAGCAGCAGTACGGGCACCAACTACCTGAACACTCAGGTGCAACTCACTGCCTGAGCCGATCTATCAGGCTTCAAAAAGTGAGGTGACAGGTGGTGGAGATGTTCTAGATTACAGATAGCAGTGAACCACTAAGTCCAAAGAAAGGGCTGAGATTTAAAGTCCAGTAATGCTGTGCAGTGGTGAAATGTTCTTGTTCAACATTTTTATTTGGTTATACACAATTTTACAAAGGTCGCCTTAACAATGACGGTACAATAGGATGATCAAAAAAAAAAATAAAAATACATGTTACAATAGTATGATGATAACGGAAAATAGCAAACAATAAACAATAAGAAAGTTCGGTATTCTCGATAATTCCAAACAGAGAGGGGGGGGAGTGAACTGGGAAGGAGGGCAGTGGGGAGAAGGAAGGGAGAGAAATGATTCACAGTTATGCTTGACTAGACTATTCTGAAGCAAATTGGAAAGGAGTCAATTCAGGTCCGAGTAAAAGGGACATCTTGTTGATAGAAAAATTGGTTCCATGGCGTCCATTTCTTTTTGTATTTTGCTTGGAGATTATTTCTCAGAGAGTGCATATATTCGTAAGAGTTATGTGATGCGATGGTCCCCAAAACTGCATCAAGCGTGGGTGGATCCGGGTCCTTCCAACGCGTTGCAATACCATTTTTACACGCAATGAGAATGTGCACTATAAGGGCTCTGAGGTCTGAAGGTATGTCGTTGATTCCTATTGATAGCAATGCAAGTTCTGGAGTAAGATCTAAATTAAGTCCAGTTATATCACAAAGAAGTAGATGAATTTTTCCCCAGAAGTGACGAAGGGAAGGACAGTCCCAAAATATATGTGACATTGAGCCAGGGTGACCGCAGTTCCTCCAACACAAAGGGGACAAAGTGTTAGAAAATTTTTGAAGTCTTGTGGGAGTGAAATACCACCTGGTCAAGGTTTTGTAATAGGACTCAAGTAAAGTTGCACATGAGAGACTTTTGAGCACAGTTTGTAATGTTTCTTCAATTAAGTTGATAGGGAGCGGGACTTGAAGAGTGGTGAAATGTTCTGTGTACGGAAGAAATCCCTCACACATCAGATGAAAATATTGTCCATGTGACTAGCAGACTTACAGACTGGGTAGAGGCATATGAGGTTAGGGTCCCAATGACGGGGTGCTATAACACCAAGGACACCTAGTGCGCGGTGCAAAGGAAACTATGGTGATGAGAAGAAGGAAGGCCCTGGTGATAGGGAGAGGGGTCACCTCCTGACACCCACCTGAGTCTGTACCCTTCTCCCCTAGTGTCCCTATACAGGTCCGTCAACCACCATCACTGTCACATTGTCACATGCCTAGGCCATCGCTGGCCATGAACTAGCCCTGGCCAGTGTGGAGGCCGATCAGAACACTAGTCTCGCCACTGCAATTATAGAATACAAAGGAAATAGAGACAGACAGAGAGCAATAGAGAGGAAAACACAGCAAACTGCTCCAGTGCCGCTAAACTGCAGAGCTGAAATAAACACAACTCCACAGCTCCTTCTAGAGACAGGCTCCTCCTAAAGTGGTCACTACAGAATGCAATCTATAACCGGCGTCAGATGGTAAGACGTGACTATTTATAGCGGAGGAGAGTGGTCACAAAAGTTCTGCACCTGATGATTAATGCAACAAAGAACAACCAGTTAGGAAAGTGTCCTTAACCCCTACAGCACTACAAGAAAGTAGATTCACTGCAATGCAAATTGTAGACCTGCGAATCATACGGTGTTGTGACCTTTAGTTGTCAGATTGGCTACAGGTCTTACCAGGAACAAACACACCTGTGATTGGTGCGCCTTGTCTTGGTTAATGGTCTCTCATGAATTGGCCAATTTGTGCGCTAAGTTCCTAATTTTTTAACACATTTTCAATAGAGGTTATGCAATTTCATATAGTCAATATTCAGATTTACAAGAGAATGCTGATGAAGGAAATGACTGCAACATGCCAGGGGCCCCTATCACCGAGTATAGCAGGATGTGACTGCAACACCAGCAGTCAGGGGCCCCTATCACCGAGCATAGCAGGATGTGACTGCAACACCAGCAGTCAGGGGCCCCTATCACCGAGCATAGCAGGATGTGACTGCAACACCAGCAGTCAGGGGCCCCTATCACCGAGCATAGCAGGATGTGACTGCAACACCAGCAGTCAGGGGCCCCTATCACTGAGCATAGCAGGATGTGACTGCAACACCAGCAGTCAGGGGCCCCTATCACCGAGCATAGCAGGATGTGACTGCAACACCAGCAGTCAGGGGCCCCTATCACCGAGCATAGCAGGATGTGACTGCAACACCAGCAGTCAGGGGCCCCTATCACCGAGCATAGCAGGATGTGACTGCAACACCAGCAGTCAGGGGCCCCTATCACAGAGTATAGTAGGATGTGACGACCGGAGGGGCCAACACCAGCCATCAGGGGCCCCTATCACAGAATAAAGTAAGATGTCATGGCCGGAGGGGCCATACCAGCCGACAGGGACCTTTATCACAGAATGTAGCAGGATGTGACAGCCTAAGGGCCACACCAGCCATCAGGAGCCCCTATCACAGAATATAGCAGGATGTGATGGCCGGAGGGGCCACACCAGCGATCAGGGCCCCTATAACAGACTATAGCAGGATGTGACAGCCGGAGGGGCCACACCAGCCATCAGGGGCCCCTATCACAGAGTATAGCTAGATGTGACGGCCTGAGGGGCCACACCAGCCATCAGGGGCCCCTATCACAGAGTATAGCAGGATGTTAATGTCTCTGAATCTGACGCTTCTCTTTGACCTCAATATGATAAGAGTAGTAGAGCAGTTTATGGGACGTTCAGCTCTGCTACATGGAGAGCAGCATGAGCGTCTCACCAGCTTATCTGCTCCATTTGGGTAATCGCTATGTATATTACTCAGGTTTATATGCACCATGTGTCACACAACATCTGGCGAGGGCATCTGATGGAATTAAAGTCTTATCCTACAGATTGTATAAGTGATGCCCAACGCCACCGAGCCTGCGGGCGATATAGGTCACTGATCTGCTGTATACTGCAATCCTATGATATACTGGTGGGTGACCTGTCCGAGACCCCAGGACTGTATATGATAATGGTGGATGTATCCAGGAGCGCGGGGCATGTCTGTCTGCCCGCATGTGATATAATCCCCACATGTATTCCTATAGGGATGGGGGGATAATATGGGGGGTCCACAGAACGTCAGTCCGGAGCTCACAGGTCAGACACTACCAACTCAGAGGAAAGATGCCAAGGATGGCAGAAAATGAGTCATCTCACAGGAAAGATGCCAAGGATGGCAGAAAATGAGTCACCTCAGAGGAAACACTTGCAGCCAGTTGACATGGATTAAAGTTGACTCCACCTCTGTCCTGTGTCCTTGTGTTACCACATTGAGCATGGAGAAGAGAAAGAAGACCAAAGAACTGTCTGAGGACTGGAGAAACCAAATTGTGAGGAAGCATGAGCAATCTCAAGGCTACAAGTCCATCTCCAAAGACCTGAATGTTCCTGTGTCTACCGTGCGCAGTGTCATCAAGAAGTGTAAAGCCCATGGCACTGTGGCTAACCTCCCTAGATGTGGACGGAAAAGAAACATTGACGAGAGATTTCAACGCAAGATTATGCAGATGGCGGATAAAGAACCTCGACTAACATCCAAACAAGTTCAAGCTGCCCTGCAGTCCGAGGGTACAACAGTGTCACCCCGTACTATCCGTCAGCATCTGAATGAAAAGGGACTGTATGGTAGGAGACCCAGGAAGACCCCACTTCTTACCCCGAGACATAAAAAAGCCAGGCTGGAGTTTGCCAAAACTTACCTGAGAAAGCCTACAACGTTCTGGAAGAATGTTCTCCGGTCAGATGAGACAAAAGTAGAGCAAAGGGCAAAGGCATCAACATAGAGTTTACAGGAGAAAAAAGAGGCATTCAAAGAAAAGAACACGCTCCCTACAGTCAGACATGGCGGAGGCTCCCTGATGGTTTGGGGTTGCTTTGCTGCCTCTGGCACTGGACTGCTTGACCGTGTGCATGGCATTATGAAGTCTGAAGACTACCAACACATTGTGCAGCATAATGTAGGGCCCAGTGTGAGAAAGCTGGGTCTCCCTCAGAGGTCAGGGGTCTTCCAGCAGGACAATGACCCAAAACACACTTCAAAAAGCTCTAGAAAATGGTGTGAGAGAAAGCACTGGAGACAGCAATGAGTCCAGACCTGAATCCCATAGATCACCTGTGGAGAGATGTAACAATGGCAGTTTGGAGAAGGCGCCTTCACATATCAGGGACCTGGAGCAGTTTGCCAAAGAAGAATGGTGTAAAATTCCAGCAGAGCATTGTAAGAAACTCATTGATGGTTACCGGAAGCGGCTGATCACAGGTATTTTGGCTAAAGGTTGTGCAACCAAGTATTAGGCTGAGGGTGCCAATACTTTTGTCTGGCCCATTTTTGGAGTTTTGTGTGAAATGATCAATGTTTTGCTTTTTGCTTCATTCTCTTTTGTGTTGTTTCATTGAAGACAAATTAAATGAAGATAATAATAGCAAAGAATTTTGTGATTGCAATCATTATCAGGAAGACACTGAGGATTATCTGACAGAATTGCAGGGGTGTCAATACTTTTGGCCACAACTGTATATGTCTCCCACACTGGTATATATGCTCCTCATCCTGATTTATATGTCTCCCTTCCTGGTATATATGTCCCCAATCCTGATATATATGTCCCCAATCATTATATATATGTCCCCCACCCTGGTATATATGTTCCTCATCCTGATTTATATGTCTCCCTTCCTGGTATATATGTCCCCAATCATTATATATATGTCCCCCATCCTGGTATACATGTCTCCCATCCTGGTATACATGTCTCCCATCCTGGTATACATGTCTCACATTCTGATATATATGTCCCCCACCCTAGTATATATGTTCCTCATCCTGATTTATATGTCTCCCTTCCTGATGTATATGCCCCCAATCCTGATATATATATATATATATAAATGTCCCCCATCCTGGTATATATGTCTCCCATTCATATATATATGTCTCCATCCTGGTATATATCCCCCATCTTGGTATACATGTCCCCATTTCTCACTGACTGACCCCAGCTCACACAGCACCAGGCAGCTTCATATCCTTCCTGACACACCCACACCTGGACATCAGTGAGCAATCAACACCACTTAGCCACAGACCTAGCTGCAGTTAACCCCTTGTGTACCACTACAGAGCTAACTCACACTTAACCCTGGGTGTACTGCTAAGTCCAGCAATCACCCAGATTGCAGCAGGCCATGTGAGTTATACCGGCTACGTGCTATAGCGCCGGCATGCCTCACAATACATTATTTTGCTGTTAGATGAGATATCAAAATCCTGCTGACAGATTCCCTTTAAGAAAACAAATGAGTAAAGTGAGAAGGATGCATGAAGAAGAGCCGAAACTTACCAGCCAATACTAAACCGGTGACACATGAATAGTGCAAAATATAGAGAAGCGCTGACTAATCCAGGACAACACAAAGATACATGTCTGCAGATAATCCAGAGAAAACAAGCAGCACCACCAGATAAATCACATCACCATGTAACGAGGGTAAAACACAAACACATATGATGAATAAGGATATACCGTAATGATCATGCTATAAAACCAGCACGTGCTGCCTTGTACTGTTCTCTCTGCTACATGAACTTCTCCCCATATATCGCATTAAAGTAATGGAATTGTACCAATGAAATATAGATGACAGTTTTATACCTCCACATCTGGACTTGATACTTCTTTTTCTTGCACTCATTGGTCAGAGCGTCAGTCCGTCCATACCGGATTCTTCATTAAGCGGTGAGCTGGTACACCTGTTCCCTATTGGAAGATATTAATGCCATATTTCCTATCATGAATTTATATTTCAATAAATAGGAAATATGGGGCCGATATTAATTCAGGATTGACACACAGATCACATAGTTATGTAAGAACATTCATGTTGTTCTCCTCGTGATCACGATGTCTAAAATGTATCTCCCATAACTGTAGAACCTACAGCTGTCACAAAAGCAGAAATCTTCATACCTGGACTCCGGTGACACCCGGCCTGTTATGGGTCTAGTGAATCTGGGAGATGGTTAATCACACAGGAAGAAAAAGTGTCACCTCTGAGCCTCTGGGTCATACTGTGTCTGCTCTCTATCAGATAACAGACTGCAATTAGTGGTTCACAGCAGGGGGTCATAGCTGTCAATAAATAGGAAATATGTCATATACAACCCCGTTCAATGGGTCGATATTAATTCAGGATTGACACGCAGATCACACATGTATGTAAGGACATTCATGTCATTCTCCTCGCACGATCACAATGTGGAAAATATGTCTCCCATAACTGTAAAACCTACAGCTGTAACAATAACAGAAATGTTCATACCTGGACTCCGGTGACACCCTGTCTGCTATGGGTCTATTGAATCTGGGAGAGGGTTATTCACACAGGAAGAAAAAGTGTCACCTGTGAGCCTCTGGGTCATACTGTGTCTACTCTCTATCAGATAACAGGCTTCAATTAGTGGTTCACAGCAGGAGGTCATAGCTGTCGATAAATAGGAAATATGGCGTATACAACCCTATCCAATGGCTCGATATAAATTCAGGGATGACACGCAGATCACACATTTATGTAAGAGCATTATGTCGTTCTCTTCACATGATCACGATGTTGAAAATATGTCTCCCATAACTGTAAAACCTACAGCTGTAACAATAACAAATATTCATACCTGGACTCCGGTGACACCCTGTCTGCTATGGGTCTATTGAATCTGTTAGAGGGTTATTCACACTGGAAGAAAAAGTGTCACCTCTGAGCCTCTGGGTCATACTGTGTCTACTCTCTATCAGTTCACAGGCTTCAATTACCGCTTCACAGTTGGGGGGTCGTCGCTGAACAAATCAGATGTAGTTTACAGTGATAGCGATTGTTTAGTTTTATAGGTTATGATAAAGACATGCGGCTTAATAGATGGTTTCATGTTTCTCATTATGTCCGTGTCCTCCAGGTTCAGCTCCTGCGGCCGCCCACGAGGGTCAGTGCGTTTGCTCCAGTAACAGCAGCTCTGTGTCTGTTCCCACCTCTGCCTGGATTCTGCTGAGTTCCCGCGCCTCCTCCATTGTCATCGCTCTCCTTGTTTTGTATGGGATCCACTTTAAGAACAAGAATCGGCCTCAGAGAAGGACACTGAGGACGTTACCAACAAACAGGTGCCGCTGGTGAGAGTCCAAACCACATTCATCTTCATGGACTGGACCTCAAATAGAGACCTATAATGGAGCAGATAGTCTACCCAAAGAGGACGATGAGGTCTCCTCTGCCAGGAGCTGAATGAGTAGAGTGATCTTATTTCTGTACAATATGTGTATATATAAACCATCTATTCTACACCAAGTGAGGCCCAGGTTATACCAGCTGTACATATAAAATCCTCGCTCAGTGATTGGATGGAGACCTCTGTGATGTCACAGGTTCTGGGTGGATTTGGGTCTGGACGGTGACTGTTCACACACAGGAATCTGCTCTGATCTAAACCCTCCATTGTAGATCTGCAGGATGATGAGGGTTGGTTGCCTGCAGGAAGGTGAACCTATGCCCCAGTCTCAGGTCTTCTACAGCCTCTAACAGGTTTTCCTCCAGAATTGTCCTGTATTTAGCTCCATCTATCTTCCATCATCTCTGATCAGTATCCCTGCCCCTGCTGAAGAAAAGACTTCCCCACAGCAGGATGCTGCCTCCACCATGTGTGACGGTGGGATGGGCTCTCAGGGTGAGGCGCAGGGTTAATTTTTCAACACATATAGCAAATTGAATGTATCCCAAAAAGTTCTCCTTTGGTCTCCTCTGACCTGAGCCCCTTCCTCTACTGTTCACTGTGTCCTCTACATGGCTTCTTCTTGCCCTATCCTCCTCTGCTCGCTGTGTCCTCTACATGGCTTCTTCTTGCCCCGTTCTCCACTGCTCACTGTGTCCTCTACATGGCTTCTTCTTGTCCCATCCTCCACTGCTCGCTGTGTCCTCTACATGGCTTCTTCTTGCCCCGTTCTCCACTGCTCGCTGTGTCCTCTACATGGCTTCTTCTTGTCCCATCCTCCACTGCTCGCTGTGTCCTCTACATGGCTTCTTCTTGCCCCGTTCTCCACTGCTCGCTGTGCCCTCTACATGGCTTCTTCTTGTCCCATCCTCCACTGCTCACTGTGTCCTCTACATGGCTTCTTCTTGTCCCATCCTCCACTGCTCGCTGTGCCCTCTACATGGCTTCTTCTTGCCCCGTTCTCCACTGCTCGCTGTGTCCTCTACATGGCTTCTTCTTGCCCCGTTCTCCACTGCTTGCTGTGTCCTCTACATGGCTTCTTCTTGTCCCATCCTCCACTGCTCGCTGTATCCTCTACATGGCTTCTTCTTGTCCCATCCTCCACTGCTCGCTGTGTCCTCTACATGGCTTCTTCTTGCCCCGTTCTCCACTGCTCGCTATGTCCTCTACATGGCTTCTTCTTGCCCCGTTCTCCACTGCTCGCTGTGCCCCCTACATGGCTTCTTTTTGCCCATCCTCCACTGCTCGCTGTGCCCCCTACATGGCTTCTTCTTGTGCCTTTCCTACTCTGCTCGCTGTGTCCTCTACATGGCTTCTTCTTGCCCCTTCCTCCACTGCTCGCTGTGCCCCCTACATGGCTTCTTCTTGTGCCTTTCCTACTCTGCTCGCTGTGTCCTCTACATGGCTTCTTCTTGCCCCATCCTCCACTGCTCGCTGTGTCATCTACATGGCTTCTTTTTGCCCATCCTCCACTGCTCGCTGTGTCCTCCACATTGCTTCTTCTTGCCCCTTCCTCCACTGCTCGCTGTGCCCCCTACATGGCTTCTTCTTGTCCCATCCTCCACTGCTCGCTGTGTCCTCTACATGGCTTCTTCTTGCCCCGTTCTCCACTGCTCGCTGTGTCCTCTACATGGCTTCTTCTTGCCCCGTTCTCCACTGCTCGCTGTGCCCCCTATATGGCTTCTTCTTGTGCCTTCCTACTCTGCTCGCTGTGTCCTCTACATGGCTTCTTCTTGGCCCTTCTTCTACTGCTCGCTGTGCCCTCTACAAGGCTCATTCTTGCCCATCCTCCTCTGCTTGCTGTGTCCTCTTCATGGCTTCTTCTTGATCTCTGTTGGTCCTCCAGTGACATGAATCTCTTGGCTCTTCTCTCCATCTTGGGATGTCACTATCAGTGGACAGCCATGTCTTGTAGGTTTTTGTTCTACTCCTTCCATTTTTGGAATATGAATTGATCTGTGCTCCGTGAAGCGTTCAAAGCTTACTCTTCTCCATAACTTTATCCCTGACCTGTCTGGTGGGTTCCTTGGTTTCCATGATGCTGTTTGATCCCTGACCTGTCTGGTGGGTTCTGTTCCTTGGTTTTCATGATCCTGTTTGATCCCTGACCTGTCTCGTGGGTTCCTTGGTTTTCATGATGCTGTTTGATCCCTGACCTGTCTGGTGGGCTCCTTGGTTTTCATGATGCTGTTTGATCCCTGATGTTCTCACATAAACCTCTGAGGCTTCACAGATCCGCTTTAGTTCTACTGAGGAGAAATCACCCAGGAGGAGGCGACGTGCTAATGATGTGACTTCTGGAGGCAACTGGCCACTCAGGATTTTGATTGGGATATCAGACTACAGAGGGATGAATACAAATGCACCTCACAATATTCAGCTCAGAACATGAAACAGAGCCAGGTTTATGAGGACACACACTGTCTAGATGTAGTAGAGTCCATCAAGGGAAGCAGAGCTAGGTTTATGAGGACAAATACTGTCCAGATATAGTAGAGCAGTAGAGCCCAGGAGATGTAACAGAGCTAGAATTATGATGACATACACTGTCCAGATATAGTAGAGCCCAGCAAATGTAGCAGAGCTAGGTGTATGAGGGTACACACTGTCTAGATGCAGCAGAGCCCAGCATGCGGAGCAGAGCTAGGTGTATAAGGGCACATTCTGTGTAGATGTAGCAGAGCCCAGCATGCAGCGCAGAGCTAGGTGTATGAGGGCACATAATGTATAGATGTAGTACAGCCTGACACATGAAGCAGAGCTAGGTTTATGAGGGCACATACTGTATAGATGTAGTATAGCCCAGGGCCAGGACATCTAGCAGAGTTAGGTTTACGAAAGCACACACTGTCTAAATGTAGTAAAGACCAGTACATAAAGCAGAGCTAGGTTTGTGAGACCACACTACCTAGATGTAGTAGAGCCCAGCACATGTAGCAGAGGTTTATGAGGGTTCACACTGTCTGGAGGTAGCAGATCCCAGCACATGTAGCAGAGCTAAGTTTATGAGGGAACAAACTGTCTAGATATACAGTGCCTACAAGTAGTCTTCAACCCCCTGCAGATTTAGGTGGTTTGATAAGATGCCAATAAGTTAGAGCCTTCAAACTGCAAACGAGAGTAGGATTTATTAACAGAAGCAGAAATCTTACACACCGAAAAGTTATGTTGCTCAGTTGAATTTTAATAAATTTTAAACATAAAAGTGTGGGTCAATTATTATTCAACCCCTAGGTTTAATATTTTGTGGAATAACCCTTGTTTGCAATTACAGCTAATAATGGTCTTTTATAAGACCTGATCAGGCCGGCACAGGTCTCTGGAGTTATCTTGGCCCACTCCTCCATGCAGATCTTCTCCAAGTTATCTAGGCTCTTTGGGTGTCTCATGTGGACTTTAATCTTGAGCTCCTTCCACAAGTTTTCAATTGGGTTAAGGTCAGGAGACTGGCTAGGCCACTCCATCACCTTGATTTTTTCCCTCTTGAACCAGGCCTTGGTTTTCTTGGCTGTGCGCTTTGGGTCGTTGTCTTGTTGGAAGATGAAATTATGACCCATCTTAAGATCCTTGATGGAGGAGCGGAGGTTCTTGGCCAAAATCTCCAGGTAGGCCGTGCTATCCATCTTCCCATGGATGCGGACCAGATGGCCAGGCCCCTTGGCTGAGAAACAGCCCCACAGCATGATGCTGCCACCACCATGCTTGACTGTAGGGATGGTATTCTTGGGGTTGTATGCAGTGCCATTCAGTCTCCAAACGTCACGTGTGTGGTTGGCACCAAAGATCTCGATCTTGGTCTCATCAGACCATAGAACCTTGAACCAGTCTGTCTCGGAGTCCTCCAAGTGATCATGAGCAAACTGTAGACGAGCCTTGACATGACGCTTTGAAAGTAAAGGAACCTTACGGGCTCGTCTGGAACGGAGACCATTGCGGTGGAGTACGTTACTTGTGGTATTGACTGAAACCAATGTCCCCACTGCCATGAGATCTTCCCGGAGCTCCTTCCTTGTTGTCCTTGGGTTAGCCTTGACTCTTCGGACAAGCCTGGCCTCGGCACGGGAGGAAACTTTCAAAGGCTGTCCAGGCCGTGGAAGGCTAACAGTAGTTCCATAAGCCTTCCACTTCCGGATGATGCTCCCAACAGTGGAGACAGGTAGGCCCAACTCCTTGGAAAGGGTTTTGTACCCCTTGCCAGCCTTGTGACCCTCCACGATCTTGTCTCTGATGGCCTTGGAATGCTCCTTTGTCTTTCCCATGTTGACCATGTATGAGTGCTGTTCACAAGTTTGGGGAGGGACTTAAATAGTCAGAAAAGAGTTAATTAATCCACACATGTGAAGCTCATTGTTCTTTGTGCCTGAACTACTTCTTAATACTTTAGGGGGACCAAACAGAATGCTGGTGGTTTGAGGGGTTGAATAATAAATGACCCTCGGAATTAACTTTTAACGCTTTGAAAAAAAATAAAAATTTATTGTGGCTGCACTGCATTTCCCACTTCCAGGCTGATCTACAGTCCAAATGTCACAATGCCAAGTTAATTCCGCATGTGTCAACCAGATACATCTGCAGGGGGTTGAATACTACTTGTAGGCACTGTAGCAGAGCTCAGCACATGTAGCAGAGGTATATGAGGGTTCACACTGTCTGCACGTAGCAGAGCCCAGCACATGTAGCAGAGGTTTATGAGGGTTCACACTGTCTGGAGGTAGCAGAGCCCAGCACATGTAGCAGAGGTTTATGAGGGTTCACACTGTCTGGACGTAGCAGAGCCCAGCACATGTAGCAGAGGTTTATGAGGGTTCACACTGTCTGGAGGTAGCAGAGCCCAGCACATGTAGCAGAGGTTTATGAGGGTTCACACTGTCTGGAGGTAGCAGAGCCCAGCACATGTAGCAGAGGTTTATGAGGGTTCACACTGTCTGGAGGTAGCAGAGCCCAGCACATGTAGCAGAGGTTTATGAGGGTTCACACTGTCTGGAGGTAGCAGAGCCTAGCACATGTAGCAGAGGTTTATGAGGGTTCACACTGTCTGAAGGTAGTAGAGCCCAGCACATGTAGCAGAGGTTTATGAGGGTTCACACTGTCTGGAGGTAGCAGAGCCCAGCACATGTAGCAGAGTTTTATGAGGGTTCACACTGTCTGGAGGTAGCAGAGCCCAGCACATGTAGCAGAGGTTTATGAGGGTTCACACTGTCTGGAGGTAGCAGAGCCCAGCACATGTAGCAGAGGTTTATGAGGGTTCACACAGTCTGGAGGTAGCAGAGCCCAGCACATGTAGCAGAGGTTTATGAGGGTTCACACTGTCTGGAGGTAGCAGAGCCCAGCACATGTAGCAGAGGTTTATGAGGGTTCACACAGTCTGGAGGTAGCAGAGCCCAGCACATGTACCAGAGGTTTATGAGGGTTCACACTGTCTGGAGGTAGCAGAGCCCAGCACATGTAGCAGAGGTTTATGAGGGTTCACACTGTCTGGAGGTAGCAGAGCCCAGCACATGTAGCAGAGGTTTATGAGGGTTCACACAGTCTGGAGGTAGCAGAGCCCAGCACATGTACCAGAGGTTTATGAGGGTTCACACTGTCTGGAGGTAGCAGAGCCCAGCACATGTAGCAGAGGTTTATTAGGGTTCACACTGTCTGGAGGTAGCAGAGCCCAGCACATGTAGCAGAGGTTTATGAGGGTTCACACTGTCTGGAGGTAGCAGAGCCCAGCATGTGGATCAGAGCTGGGTTTTAAAGAAGACTCATACAGTAGTCCATTTGCACCAGAGGCCAACGTGTGTGCAGCAGTGTGGATACAAACTTCCCTAATACTGTGGCGGTGTCCAGCCATCTTATTGACTTGTGAGGCCTGGAAATGAGATGTCACTGGTAACCCGAAGCACAGAAGAGCAGAGGCCGCCGCCACAGAAGGAGCCAGGAGAGGAGAGTGACAGAGCGAACGTTCCCCTTTATTTTAACGCTTGGTGGGTATCCAGTGTCATGAAAACTTTGTCAGGACCTGCAGCTCTCTGGCGCCCCCTTATCCTGCTGGCCAAACCCAGCATTGCCAGAAGATAAGGTAAGGAGCGCAGCTGCTCTACCTTATGTCATCTACAGCGGCACGTGATGTGACGGGATGTATATACCACCAGTATCTCCTAGGAACATATATATACATCGATTCAGTCTCCCTCCGGCCATATCACATAAATACACACGTATGCTGCCACCACTGATCTCTTACAGGTGGATCGGTCACCCGTCTGGTAACGTGTAAAAGCAGGGAGGCGTGTCAGCTCGTCATAGAACAGGAGGAACGAAACTAGGAAATAATAAAGTTTTACTCCAAAAAGTTGTCAGTGTTTACAAAAGATAAACAAGATACCGTATATACTCGTGTATAAGCCGACCCCCCTACTTTTGCCCCCAAAACCTGGGAAAACCTATTGACTCGTGCATAAGCCGAGGGTGGACCCCAGCACTGGTATACAGCCCCCAGCAGTGTGGTATACAGCAGCCTCCCCAGTGACGGTATACAGCAGCCTCCCCAGTGATAGTATACAGCAGCCTCCCCAGTGACAGTATACAGCAGCCTCCCCAGTGGTAGTATACAGCAGCCTCCCCAGTGACAGTATACAGCAGCCTCCCCAGTGGTAGTATACAGCAGCCTCCCCAGTGGTAGTATACAGCAGCCTCCGCAGTGGTATACAGGCCCCAGCAGTATATACAGCAGCCCCAGTGGTATATACAGGCCCCAGCAGTATTACAGCAGCCTCCCCAGTGGTATATACAGGCCCCAGCAGTATTACAGCAGCCTCCCCAGTGGTATATACAGGCCCCAGCAGTATATACAGCAGCCCCAGTGGTATATAGCAGCCCCAGTGGTATATATCAGCCCCAGTGGTATACAGCAGCCCCAGTGGTATATAGCAGCCCCAGTGGTATATAGCAGCCCCAGTGGTATATAGCAGCCCCAGTGGTATACAGCAGCCCCAGTGGTATATAGCAGCCCCAGTGGCATACAGCAGCCCCAGTGGCATACAGCAGCCCCAGTGGTGTGGTATACAGCAGCCCCAGTGGTGTGGTATACAGCAGCCCCAGTGGTATATAGCAGCCCCAGTGGTATACAGGCCCCCAAATGCTGTAACTCGCCCCCTCCGTTGTAAGGCTCCCCCTGCAGTTTAACTTACCATCCCTGGTCTTCTGCACCGCGCCGGTCTTCCGTGCTCCGTCCTCCATGCTCCCGTCCTCGGCTGCATCCGGGGTCCCCGGCCGTCACAGTAACGATGACTTCATGCGACCGGCCGGTCACATGACCCCGGATGCTGCCGAGGACGGGAGCATGGAGGACGGAGCACGGAAGACCGGCACGGTGCAGAAGACCAGGGATGGTAAGTTAAGCAGCAGGGGGGGTCTTACAACGGAGGGGGGCGAGTGCCAGCATTTGGGGGCCATATATTTAGATATGCACTGCTTCCCCCTGCCGCTGATTGACAGGGGAAGCAGTGCATATATAATGAGCGGCCCTACATGACGGGGCGCTCATACAGCAGCCTACCCCGCCTCCTCCAGCCTCCCCAGCCCCGGACACAGCCCCCACCACCGTAGTGACCCGTGTATAAGCCGAGGGGGAGACTTTTCAGCCCAATTTTTGGCTGAAAAACTCGGCTTATACACGAGTATATACGGTATTACAGAAGAGACAATTTACATATATGCATAAACAGTTATTAAAATAAAAGGGAATCATTGAGAAATAGCAAAACCTGTCCCACATGGTGACAAACTCAGATTCAGTGATTCAGTGGGGGGACGGCTCCCCAGAAATGTATGATTCCTCCACGCAGTGTGTGTCCCAGGGTGGAGTGAAGCCAAAATGGACACTCTGGTTTTATGTAATGGGACATAAAATCCAGGACCCCCCCCTTGTGTTCACCTCCCTGGGGGGCCGGTTCTCTGAAGCCCACCACTTTCACAGTTCTCCAAAATCCTCACATCAATGCCACATCAAAACCATGAACATCACGTTTTCCCTCTAGAATTTACACAAAGACTGATATGAAATATGATATATCTGTGATGTTCAGAAGGTCAGAACCTATTTCCCAGGTTTCTGATTGTTGAATAGATATAAAAGATAAACCATCATAACTGAAAGGAGGTGAACATACCAAATATATGATTCATGAATTTGTGCTATGAACGGGTCTTATGAAATGTGACGTGAAAAGACTGTAAGTTAAGACAAAGGGATATCACAGGGACAAAACCAGATTAGACGAGCTGAATTCTGCTCAGCTTAGAGGTATATGGCTAGTTGTAAAAATTCCTGACTGGGGGGAAGCAAAGCAGAGATCTATGTATCTCCCTTATAAACGAACAAAGGGCGGAGAATTAAGAAATCTCGGGCTGTCTTTCAAACATTTTAAAACAATGACAAGAAATCATATTTTCCTGGTATCCAGCATGGTATTAAAATCACTACCCTGAGCAGTCGCCAAGGTACCGGCCCGGGGGCACATGCATCCCTGCCCCCCAGCCCGCCTCTGCCAGCACCTGGACGTCCATCAACACTTCTCACAAATTTCCATGAAGTCTCGATTTTAAAAAGTTCAATTATTACTGAAAGAAGAAAGTAACTTGGAGAAAAGTTCTAGATGTTCGTAAGAGGTTTGTGATCGATCTCAGCCCAATTCTCACATCAGAGGAGACGTCTGAAATCCTTCATCAGTCCATGGAGGCTCCGAGGTCTCCAGGTCCAGGTGGTTCCCGGCTGAGGTTTCCATAAAGGAGTAGATCAGGGTTTTTCAGGCGTTTCATGATTTTTCACAATATAGCAGCCAATTCAATAAAATGAGACGTCTTGGACCGGACCAAGATTCACCAGATCCATTCACCAGATCCAGTGTCGTCCTATGAAAGCTGCCCAGGGTCTTCTTTATTCTGATCAATCGGGGGCTCTGGATAGAGGAACTCTTGACTTATCTTAGAATCAATATATAAAGGGAAGAAGAATAAGGGGTCAGGAAGGGAGACAAAGGGGTCTGGGGCAGGACAGAAGGGTCAAGAGAGGACGAAAGAATCTGAAGAAGATTACTTTGTCTGCAGGGGACTGAGGGGATGTGGAAGACGTTTCTCTATGTAAAACATGCTCTTTCCTGAACTGAGAGTACAATGTTGGTGGGAGAGTTCTCTATTCTGCGCAGGAGATCAGCCAAGGGGTACGAGAGTCCAGCAAGGAGGTAGGAGAGCTGAGCAAGGGGGTTATTGGACCTCAGCAAGGGGGTATGAGAGCCAAGCAAGGAGATGCAAGAGCTCAATAAGGGGGTTTGGGAGCTCAGCGAGATGTACAGGAGCCCAGTGAGGTGGTATGGGAGCCCAGTGTGGAGCTATGGGAGTCCAGTGAGGGGGTACATGGGCTAAGTGAGCAGCTATGGAGGTTTGGCGAGGGGGTATGGGAGCTCAATAAGGGGGCTCAGGAGCTCAGGAAGGGGGCTCAGGACGAGGTACGAGAGCTCAGTGAGGAATGTAGGAGCTTACCGAGGGGTACGGGAGCTCAATAAGGGGCTTCAGGAAGGAGGTACGAGAGCTCAGCGAGGAATGTGGGAGCTTACCGAGGAGGTACGGGAGCTCAGTAAGGGGGCTCAGGAGCTCAGGAAGGAGGTACAAAAGCTCAGCAAGGAATGTGGGAGCTTACCGAGGGGTACGGGAGCTCAGGAAGGAGGTATGAGAGCTCAGTGAGGAATGTGGGAGCTTATCGAGGGGGTACGGGAGCTCAGTAAGGAGGCTCAGGAGCTCAGTAAGGAGGTATGAGAGCTCAGCAAGGAATGTGGGAGCTTACCGAGGGGGTATGGAAGCTTAAGAAGGGGGCTCAGGAGCTCAGTAAGGAGGTACGAGAGCTCAGCGAGGAATGTGGGAGCTTACCGAGGGGGTACGGGAGCTCAATAAGGAGGTATGAGAGCTCAGCGAGGAATGTGGGAGCTTACCGAGGGGGTACGGGAGCTCAGGAAGGAGGTATGAGAGCTCAGTGAGGAATGTGGGAGCTTATCGAGGGGGTACGGGAGCTCAGTAAGGAGGCTCAGGAGCTCAGTAAGGAGGTATGAGAGCTCAGCAAGGAATGTGGGAGCTTACCGAGGGGGTATGGAAGCTTAAGAAGGGGGCTCAGGAGCTCAGGAAGGAGGTACGAGAGCTCAGCGAGGAATGTGGGAGCTTACCGAGGGGGTACGGGAGCTCAATAAGGAGGTATGAGAGCTCAGCGAGGAATGTGGGAGCTTACTGAGGGGGTACGGGAGCTCAATAAGGAGGTATGAGAGCTTAGCGAGGAATGTGGGAGTCTACCGAGGGGGTACGGGAGCTCAGTAAGGGGGCTCAGGAGCTCACGAAGGAGGTACAAAAGCTCAGCAAGGAATGTCACAGTAAAAAATAGGAAAGGAAACGGTATTCACCAGTCCGCGCTGCCAGGATCCACTTATTCCAGGGAAGAAACTCACGATCAGATGTGATATGATCAAATCCTTTATTGCATCCAACGCGTTTCAACGCCTTTCCTGGCGCCTTCCCTGAGGAAGACGCCAGGAAAGGCGTTGAAACGCGTTGGATGCAATAAAGGATTTGATCATATCACATCTGATCGTGAGTTTCTTCCCTGGAATAAGTGGATCCTGGCAGCGCGGACTGGTGAACACCGTTTCCTTTCCCATTTTTTACTGTGTGATTCCACTTGCAAGTGGTCGGTGGGAGTCCAGCAGCAGCCATCCGGATAAAACACTACATGTCTGCATACCAGTTGTGGGTCGCACAACTGAAATAGGTGAGTGGTTCCTTTATACCACTGTACTATAAGTGTCTAAGTGATAAGGCACTATTGCGCCTCTTGTTCCCCTTCCCCCTTTTTCTTTCAGCAAGGAATGTGGGAGCTTATCGAGGGGGTATGGAAGCTCAAGAAGGGGGCTCAGGAGCTCAGGAAGGAGGTACGAGAGCTCAGCGAGGAATGTGGGAGCTTACCGAGGGGGTACGGGAGCTCAGTAAGGAGGTATGAGAGCACAGCAAGGAATGTGGGAGCTTACCGAGGGGGTATGGGAGCTCAGTAAGGAGGTACGAGAGCTCAGGAAGGAGGTACGAGAGCACAGCAAGGAATGTGGGAGCTTACCGAGGGGGTATGGGAGCTCAAGAAGGGGGTTCAGGAGCTCAGGAAGGAGGTACGAGAGCTCAGCGAGGAATGTGGGAGCTTACCGAGGGGGTACGGGAGCTTAGTAAGGGGGCTCAGGAAGGAGGTACGAGAGCTCAGCGAGGAATGTGGGAGCTTACTGTAGGGTACGGGAGCTCAGGAAGGAGGTACGAGAGCTCATTGAGGAATGTAGGAGCTTACTGAGGGGGTATGGGAGCTCAGTCAGTAAGGGGGTTCGGGAAGGAGGTACGAGAGCTCATTGAGGAATGTAGGAGCTTACCGAGGGGATACGGGAGTTCAGTAAGGGGGCTCAGGAGCTCAGTAAGGGGGTCAGGAGCTCAGGAAGGAGGTATGAGAGCTCAGCGAGGAATGTGGGAGCTTACCGAGGGGGTACGGGAGTTGAACGAGGGGGTAGGGCCTGTTTGTCCACTGTCCTCATGTTGCTCTCTTCAATAAAGTCTGATGGTGGGTTTACACGCCGCGATATCGGCGTCCAACTCCGACCCAACTCCGACAAAAAGTCATGTGGGTCGCGAGTTGGACCCGATATCGTGTGCGCGTTGTACTGTTTTAGCATACAACGCGATGCTGGAACGATGCCAAAACGATATCGGAGTTGAATAGCAAAGCTATTCAACTTCCCGATATCGCAAGGCCGTTGTACCAGCATCGCTGCGTGTGACAGCCCAACTACGATGCGTACTCGCACCTCACCCATTAACTCCCATGTTAAATGGTCGTTACTGGGTTGGTGGGGGTACACATCGGAGGGACGTTGTTTCCCGATATCGCAGCGTGTAAACCGCCGATGCGATATCAGGAAAAGCGCTCAAAAAATGCGCGCTCCCGCAGCGTTGTATGCGATATCGGGAAAAGCGCTCAAAAAATGCGCGCTCCCGCGGCGTTGTATGCGATATCGGGAAAAGCGCTCAAAAAATGCGCGCTCCCGCGGCGTTGCCTCCGATATCGCGGCGATATCGGGACATGTAACCCCACCATTAGATCCGTCACAAGAGAAGAAATATAATATCACATGCAGACTTGACCTCTCACTATAAGAAATGCTCAATCCTCTCTTAGCCTCGTTATTGAGACCATTGGAAGATTTTCCAGAATTATCATCTCCATTAGCGGCCGCTCCCGGCTCCGCTGATCTCCTTATCTGATCCCACAATCTGTAGATTATCTTCTGTCATTTCATTGATCAGCGGCGGCCGTCCTCCCCTCATCCTCGGAGATGTTTTTATATAACGAGGATACATGTGCACGAGCTCCGGCTCCATCTCTAAATCCAATCATTGGGATTAGTGACTCCCCCCCTCCCCAATCACTAAGTTGTAGTGTAGACTGACATCACAGACTAGGACCGGCGCCCGTGGATTATACGTGGATTATACGTGTCTGTACACACACATGGACAACATGGTAAGAAAACCCCACAATGGCCACCGACATAACCGGAAACACAACAGTAAATATCAGCGGAAATTAACTAAGTAACAACTGATGAGAATTAGAACTTGTGAATTTTGGTTCAACAGAAAATTAATAAAAAATAAAAAAAACTAATGAAAATGTCCAGGACAAAAATGATTGATCCCTCAGAAAAGAAGAGGACATGTGAAACTAAGGTGAGTCCTGTAATCAGCATCACCAGTCTTCAGACTTGTAATCAGTCGCCTTATTACAGGGTGAAAAGTAGTCACTGTGCTGTTTGTTATCATGATGTGTACTGCACCGAATGTGGAACAGAGAAGGCTCAGGAGAGCGTTGTCTCAGGAGATTAGAGAGAGGATTACAGACAAACAGGTTACGGGTAAATGTTATAAGACATCTCCAAACAGTCCATTGTTCCACATATTATTCAGAAGTGGAAGGTCTACAGGGTTGTGGCCAACCTCCCTCGATGCGTTCAAAATTCCTGGATGTAGCCGACCTCCCTGGACGTTGTTGACCTCTTTGGATGTGGCCGACCTCTTTGGATGTAGCCAACCTCCCTGGGCGTAGCCAGCTTCCATGGACTTGTTCAAACTCCCTGGATGTAGTGGACCTCCTTGGACGTGGTTGACCTCCCTGGACATTACTGATCTCCATGGACAAGGCTTATTTCCCTGTACGTAGCCAACCTCTCTGGACATAGTTAACTTCCTTGGATGTAGCCAACCTCTCTGGACATGGTCAACCTCCCTGGATGTAGCCAAACTCCCTGGATGTGATTGACCTCCTTGGACATGACTGACAGTCCTGGACGTGGCCAAAATCCCTAGATGTAGCCGACCACCCTGGATGCAGCCGCAAAAGTAATACTGATGACAAATTGTAGAAAAGGACAATACGAATGGTAACAAAGAGCCAGAAAAACTTCTACAGAGATTATAAGAGACTCCAAGATGAAGGTCCATCAGGGTCACATTGCACCGCCCAGCGCTATCCGGGTCACAGAGGCGTCATGGGAGACGACAGATGAGGAAACCACTGCTGACAGCAAACCATGAACAGCCAGACTGGGATTACCCACAATGCAAAGTGACAAGTCACAAAGCTTCTGGGAGAACGACCTGTGGCCGCAGGAGACAACACTGGAGCTCTCTGGCGTCAGGTTTATTTTATGGGGCTATTAATGCCTCAGCTCTTTACACACGAGAACATCCCTGTCCCCATTAGGGCTCACACTGTGAATTCCTATCAGTGCTGACCACTGAGCACAGACCAGCTCTATGTCCACAGATGCAGGGAGAAATAAAGAATACAATATAGTATTTGCTGTAAAGAGCATGGGGGGGACAAGCCCAGTGCACACATGTGAGGGGACGGGCCTGGTGCACACACGCGAGGGGATGGGCCCGGTGCACACACGCGAGGGGATGGGCCTGGTGCACACACATGGGGGGAAGAGCCTGGTGCACACACATGAGGGGACGGGCCCGGTGCACACACACGAGGGGAAGAGCCCAATGCACACATGTGGGGGGACGAGCCCGGGGCACACACACGAGGGGACGGGCCCGGTGCACACACACGAGGGGAAGAGCCCAATGCACACATGTGGGGGGACGAGCCCGGGGCACACACACGAGGGGACGATCCTGGGGTGCGTTGGGGTGGGGGGGGGACGAGCCAGGTCCGCCCGCAGGGGGACGAGTGCAGAGGAGTCTCGGCGGAGGGTCATATATATGCATTTTACTAATAAATCTCCAGACTATTTCGACATCCTGGAGAGAAATGTGCGGCCCAGTGTCAGACAGCTCGGTCTGATCCGCTGGTTGTGGCTCCTCCAACAGGATAATGACCCAAAACAGCTACAAACACCCAAGAATGGCAGAGAGCACCGGACTCTACGGAGGAGGCTTCTGTCCTCTAAATCTCCTGGACCATCTGTGGTCGGAGCTGAGACCTGCAGACTGGGGAAGACGCCTCACACCGGAGGCACAAGGAGACATCTACTGACAAAGAGGGGGCCGAAATACCCAAGGACGGGGCAGAAGTCTCACTGAGAGGCCTCGAGATCATCACCTGTGTGCGGCCATCGCCTCAAGATGGCGTGTAACAAAGTGTTGACTTACAGGAACCATCACATGTAGTGGAAGTGACGGCACCGCAGGGAGATAATGCAACCTCTCAGCTCCTCTATTGCACCTGACTCACCGCGGGCCGGGACTCCGGTTTAGACAGGCGATGCTTCCTTCCTTCTTGTCACGGGTGGGCCTCGCCTGCCGGTAGTGGGGCCTGGTGTAGTGCAGATCAAAAGTGTTGAAGACGTCTTGTGGGAACAGATTAAAGGAGTTTTAATTTATTCGTGACGCCACCTATGAGTAGTTTCGGTAATCGTTACCGACGCTGCGGAACCTCCGGGGGATGGACAGCAGCAAGATGTTACGCTCCCCACAGGCTGAGTGGTGATCCCCGGAGGCTGGAGCTGCTTAAGATGTTGTGCGGCAGCTGCGGTTACCTTGTAGTGCGGACGGACAGTTCATAAGGAAGCACGGACACAGAAAGTCTCTGCAACGGGTCTTTACTGTAACCAGCAGGCAGTACATGGCATACAGTGGTTGGGTAGTGGACCGGGTGGACTCAGCAGTGATGGTGTCCCTTAGAAATCCGTAGTGTTCCTCCATTCTAACTAAGTGTTTGCCAGTGTCGCCCAGGAATACCAGGTCGGGTACGGGGAGGCTGCTTCAATGCCCTATCCATGATGTACGTTCTGGATGTTTTGGGGAGCCTTGGATCCCTCAGTGGGTACACCGCTGGTTAGACGACTGGAAGTTGGCTGGTGGTGGGGTGCTCCTGTGAAGCTGATCCTCCACTCTTCTGGTTCGCGTAGCAGAGGTGAACTGCTGCCAGCTTCGGTACCAGTGAACCGGCTGTGAGTTGTGGGCACGGGAGTCTTTTGGAACCCGTGTGTATAATGCCCGATCCCGGTTGTTGAGGCCTCAGGTGCTGACACCCGACCGGTGACGGCCCGGGGGCTGCATGGGGTGCGGAGCCCCCGCTCCTCTCCAAGTTCAAGTCCTCTCTTCTCCAGACAGACTCAGACTCTGACTAACTAAATCTGTTCTCCTACACACTTCCCTAGCACTCCGCCCACCAGGACCTAGGATTGGTCCTCTGTTCTAGGTGATGCATGCAGGGTTTGGATCTCTCAGTTAACCGGATCACTTTTGTGTCAGAGAATATTGCGGCTGCATTTATGGCTGCAATACCCTCTTGTGACGCACTCGTTGCGGGGCGCCACATCAGCATGATCAGTTCCTTCCTAGGGCTCGGACACACTGGCGAGAAACTCGGATGATTGCAATGGGAGTAAAAATCTCATTACAGTTGGACCAATGTTAGTCGATGTCTGAGAGCACATTTCCCAGTGTTGTTTTCTTCCTCGTCTGACACGCAACATGCTGCGATTTCATGCGAGCGTCCAACGAGACTCGCCACTGCAAATCTAGGGGTCCGACAAAGATCATGGACCACAGTCGCACTGCACACACGGACCGCACACACAGACAGCACAGGGACAGCACAGGGACAGCACACACAGACAGCACAGGGACAGCACACACAGACAGCACAGGGACAGCACACACAGACAGCACAGGGACAGCACACAGGGACAGCACAGGGGACAGCACACACAGACAGCACAGGGACAGCACACACAGACAGCACAGGGACAGCACACACAGACAGCACAGGGACAGCACACAGGGACAGCACAGGGACAGCACACACAGACAGCACAGGGACAGCACACACAGACAGCACAGGGACAGCACACACAGACAGCACAGGGACAGCACACACAGACAGCACAGGGACAGCACACACAGACAGCACAGGGACAGCACACAGGGACAGCACAGGGACAGCACACACAGACAGCACAGGGACAGCACACAGGGACAGCACACAGGGACAGCACACACAGATAGCACAGGGACAGCACAGGGACCGCACGCACACACAGCACACACAGACAGCACAGGGACAGCACACACAGACAGCACACAGGGACAGCACAGAGACAGCACAGAGACAGCACAGGGACAGCACACACAGACAGCACAGGGACAGCACACACAGACAGCACAGGGACAGCACACACAGACAGCACACACAGCACAGGGACAGCACAGGGACCGCACACACAGACAGCACAGGGACAGCACAGGGACCGCACACAGGGACAGCACAGGGACAGCACACACAGATAGCACAAGGACAGCACAGGGACCGCACACACAGACAGCACAGGGACCGCACACACAGACAGCACAGGGACAGCACACACAGACAGCACAGGGACAGCACACACAGACAGCACAGGGACAGCACACATAGACAGCACAGGGACAGCACACACAGACAGCACAGGGACAGCACAGGGACAGCACACACAGACAGCACAGGGACAGCACAGGGACCGCACACACAGACAGCACAGGGACAGCACAGGGACCGCACACACAGACAGCACAGGGACAGCACACACAGACAGCACAGGGACAGCACACACAGACAGCACAGGGACAGCACACACAGACAGTACAGGGACAGCACACACAGACAGCACAGGGACAGCACACACAGACAGAACAGGGACCGCACACACAGACAGCACAGGGACAGCACACACAGACAGCACAGGGACAGCACACATAGACAGCACAGGGACAGCACACACAGACAGCACAGGGACAGCACAGGGACAGCACACACAGACAGCACAGGGACAGCACAGGGACCGCACACACAGACAGCACAGGGACAGCACAGGGACCGCACACACAGACAGCACAGGGACAGCACACACAGACAGCACAGGGACAGCACACACAGACAGCACAGGGACCGCACACACAGACAGCACAGGGACCGCACACACAGACAGCACAGGGACAGCACACACAGACAGCACAGGGACAGCACACACAGACAGCACAGGGACAGCACACACAGACAGCACAGGGACAGCACACATAGACAGCACAGGGACAGCACACACAGACAGCACACACAGACAGCACAGGGACAGCACACACAGACAGCACAGGGACAGCACACATAGACAGCACAGGGACAGCACACACAGACAGCACACACAGACAGCACAGGGACAGCACAGGGACCGCACACACAGACAGCACAGGGACAGCACAGGGACCGCACACACAGACAGCACAGGGACAGCACACACAGACAGCACAGGGACAGCACACACAGACAGCACAGGGACAGCACACATAGACAGAACAGGGACCGCACACACAGACAGTACAGGGACAGCACACACAGACAGCACAGGGACAGCACACACAGACAGCACAGGGGACAGCACACACAGACAGCACACACAGACAGCACAGGGGACAGCACACACAGACAGCACAGGGACAGCACACACAGACAGCACAGGGACAGCACACACAGACAGCACAGGGACAGCACACACAGATAGCACAGGGACAGCACATAGGGACAGCGCACAGGGACAGCACACACAGACAGCACAGGGACAGCACACATAGACAGCACAGGGACAGCACACACAGACAGCACAGGGACAGCACACACAGACAGCACAGGGGACAGCACACACAGACAGCACAGGGACAGCACACACAGACAGCACGGGGACAGCACACACAGACAGCACACACAGACAACACAGGGACAGCACACACAGACAGCACAGGGACAGCACACGGACAGCACAGGGACAGCACACACAGACAGCACACGGACCGCACACACAGACAGCACAGGGACAGCACACACAGACAGCACAAGGACAGCACACACAGACAGCACAGGGACAGCACAGGGACAGCACACACAGACAGCACAGGAACAGCACAAACACACAGCACAGGGACAGCACACACACACAGCACAGGGACAGCGTAGGGAGAGAGATTTTAACCTGGTGTTTCTCGCAAAGATAAGAATAGACAGGATAGATAGGATAGAATAGGTAGATTGGAGTCACCAGTCTCCCGCTGCTACTTCCGGGGCCGCCCATTAAGCTAATTACATATTCACTGCACTGTCAAACAAACAGCCAATCAGAGAAGCTCACACTGTTTGAGAGTCTCTGTGATTGGCTGTTGTAGTCAGAGTGCTTTTCCTCAATCTGGACAGTGATTCTGCTTGGTTGCCGTATACATTAGTGTTTACTAACCAACCTAGCATTATACAGTGTTAAATAAATATTAAAAAAAATGTGTGGGGCTTCGCAGCAATTTGATGTCTAACCCGATGAAGGCAGACAGCTGTGAGCTGCCACCCTCAGCTTTTATCATTGCCATAGTAACCGCTTATTAGGTTACTATGGCAACGGTGTGAGCGATGACATCATAGCTTAGCCGCCGCTGACTCTGCTCATTCAGTGATCACAGTGCAGGGGGTGGAAGCCTTGTTCCTCTTCCTGCTTTGTGATGTAGCAGAGCTAAACAAATTTGGAGAAGAAGACAGAAGAAAAAAGAAAGAAGACAGAAGACAAAAGAGAGAAGAAAGAAGACCAGGAGGGCTGTAAAGGGAAGTAATAAAGATGGAGTCCCTAAGGGTGTCTGTCTCTTTATTTCTAATTAATACTTTTTTCTCTGTGTGTTTTTTTTTTTAACCCTTTATTGGAGATTCTTAATGGCCGGGTCAAACTTGGCCTGACATTAAGAATCTCGGGCTTAATACAAGCTTGTATAACTAAGCTGGCATTAACCCTTTATTGCCCAGTGTGCCACCATCAGCAGGGCAGCTGGAAGAGCCTGGTAAGGCACCTGAAAATGGCGCTTATTAATGCGCCATTTTCAGGGGTGGATGTGGGCTGTTGTTCTTTAGCGTGGGTGGGGCCCTATAACAATGGGCCCTCACCACTCTGCTGCCTAATTTTACCTTGGCTGGCAATGAAAAATAGGGCGAAGCCCACAAATTTTTTTTTTGCCGGCCAAGGGTAAATTAGGCAGCTGAGGGTGGCAGCTCACAGCTCTCTGCCTTCATCGGGTTAGACTTAAAATTGCTGCGAATCCCCATGCATTTTTTTTTTTTGATATTTATTAATTTCACTCCCTATAACACCAAGTTGGTTCTATACACTAATGTGTACGGCAACCAACCAGAATCACTGACCAGATTGAGGAAAAGCACTATGAGTACAACAGCCAATCACAGAGGCTTTCAAACAGTGTGAGCTTCTTTGATTGGCTGTTTGTTTGACAGTGCAATGAATATGTAATTAGCTTAATGAGCGGCCCCGGAAGTAGCTGTGGGAGTCTGGTGACCTCAATCTACCAACTCTATCCTATCTATCCTGTCTATTCTTATCTCTGCGAGAAACACCAGGTTAAGATCTCTCTCTCTACGCTGTCCCTGTGCTGTCTGTGTGTGCTGTCCCTGTGCTGTCTGTGTGTGCTGTCCCTGTGCTGTCTGTGTGTGCTGTCCTTGTGCTGTCCCTGTGCTGTCTGTGTGTGCGGTCCCTGTGCTGTCTGTGTGTGCTGTCCTTGTGCTGTCTGTGTGTGCGGTCCCTGTGATGTCTGTCTGTGATGTCCCTGTGTGCTGTCCCTGTGCTGTCTGTGCGGTCCGTGTGCTGTCCCTGTGCTTTCCCTGTGTGCTGTCCCTGTCTGCTGTCCCTGTGTTGTCTGTGTGTGCTGTCCCTGTGCTGTCCCTGTGCTGTCTGTGTGTGCTGTCCTTGTGCTGTCCCTGTGCTGTCTGTGTGTGCGGTCCCTGTGCTGTCTGTGTGTGCTGTCCTTGTGCTGTCTGTGTGTGCGGTCCCTGTGCTGTCCCTGTGATGTCTGTCTGTGATGTCCCTGTGTGCTGTCCCTGTGCTGTCTGTGTGTGCTGTCCCTGTGCTGTCTGTGTTTGCTGTCCCTGTGCTGTCTGTGTGTGCTGTCCTTGTGCTGTCCCTGTGCTGTCTGTGTGTGCTGTCCCTGTGCTGTCCCTGTGATGTCTGTCTGTGATGTCCCTGTGTGCTGTCCCTGTGCTGTCTGTGTGTGCTGTCCCTGTGCTGTCTGTGTGTGCTGTCCTTGTGCTGTCCCTGTGCTGTCCTTGTGCTGTCCCTGTGCTGTCTGTGTGTGCGGTCCCTGTGCTGTCTGTGTGTGCTGTCCTTGTGCTGTCTGTGTGTGCGGTCCCTGTGATGTCTGTCTGTGATGTCCCTGTGTGCTGTCCCTGTGCTGTCTGTGTGTGCGGTCCGTGTGCTGTCCCTGTGCTTTCCCTGTGCGCTGTCCCTGTCTGCTGTCCCTGTGCTGTCTGTGTGTGCTGTCCCTGTGCTGTCTGTGTGTGCTGTCCTTGTGCTGTCCCTGTGCTGTCTGTGTGTGCGGTCCCTGTGCTGTCTGTGGTGCTGTCCTTGTGCTGTCTGTGTGTGCGGTCCCTGTGCTGTCCCTGTGCTGTCTGTGTGTGCTGTCCTTGTGCTGTCCCTGTGCTGTCTGTGTGTGCGGTCCCTGTGCTGTCTGTGTGTGCTGTCCTAGTGCTGTCTGTGTGTGCGGTCCCTGTGCTGTCCCTGTGATGTCTGTCTGTGATGTCCCTGTGTGCTGTCCCTGTGCTGTCTGTGTGTGCTGTCCCTGTGCTGTCTGTGTGTGCTGTCCCTGTGCTGTCTGTGTGTGCTGTCCTTGTGCTGTCCCTGTGCTGTCTGTGTGTGCTGTCCCTGTGCTGTCCCTGTGATGTCTGTCTGTGATGTCCCTGTGTGCTGTCCCTGTGCTGTCTGTGTGTGCTGTCCTTGTGCTGTCTGTGTGTGCTGTCCTTGTGCTGTCCCTGTGCTGTCTGTGTGTGCTGTCCCTGTGCTGTCCCTGTGATGTCTGTCTGTGATGTCCCTGTGTGCTGTCCCTGTGCTGTCTGTGTGTGCTGTCCCTGTGCTGTCTGTGTGTGCTGTCCTTGTGCTGTCCCTGTGCTGTCTGTGTGTGCGGTCCCTGTGCTGTCTGTGTGTGCTGTCCCTGTGCTGTCTGTGTGTGCTGTCCCTGTGCTGTCCCTGTGATGTCTGTCTGTGATGTCCCTGTGTGCTGTCCCTGTGCTGTCTGTGTGTGCTGTCCCTGTGCTGTCTGTGTGTGCTGTCCTTGTGCTGTCCCTGTGCTGTCCTTGTGCTGTCCCTGTGCTGTCTGTGTGTGCGGTCCCTGTGCTGTCTGTGTGTGCTGTCCTTGTGCTGTCTGTGTGTGCGGTCCCTGTGATGTCTGTCTGTGATGTCCCTGTGTGCTGTCCCTGTGCTGTCTGTGTGTGCGGTCCGTGTGCTGTCCCTGTGCTTTCCCTGTGCGCTGTCCCTGTCTGCTGTCCCTGTGCTGTCTGTGTGTGCTGTCCCTGTGCTGTCTGTGTGTGCTGTCCTTGTGCTGTCCCTGTGCTGTCTGTGTGTGCGGTCCCTGTGCTGTCTGTGGTGCTGTCCTTGTGCTGTCTGTGTGTGCGGTCCCTGTGCTGTCCCTGTGCTGTCTGTGTGTGCTGTCCTTGTGCTGTCCCTGTGCTGTCTGTGTGTGCGGTCCCTGTGCTGTCTGTGTGTGCTGTCCTAGTGCTGTCTGTGTGTGCGGTCCCTGTGCTGTCCCTGTGATGTCTGTCTGTGATGTCCCTGTGTGCTGTCCCTGTGCTGTCTGTGTGTGCTGTCCCTGTGCTGTCTGTGTGTGCTGTCCCTGTGCTGTCTGTGTGTGCTGTCCTTGTGCTGTCCCTGTGCTGTCTGTGTGTGCTGTCCCTGTGCTGTCCCTGTGATGTCTGTCTGTGATGTCCCTGTGTGCTGTCCCTGTGCTGTCTGTGTGTGCTGTCCTTGTGCTGTCTGTGTGTGCTGTCCTTGTGCTGTCCCTGTGCTGTCTGTGTGTGCTGTCCCTGTGCTGTCCCTGTGATGTCTGTCTGTGATGTCCCTGTGTGCTGTCCCTGTGCTGTCTGTGTGTGCTGTCCCTGTGCTGTCTGTGTGTGCTGTCCTTGTGCTGTCCCTGTGCTGTCTGTGTGTGCGGTCCCTGTGCTGTCTGTGTGTGCTGTCCTTGTGCTGTCTGTGTGTGCTGTCCTTGTGCTGTCTGTGTGTGCTGTCCTTGTGCTGTCTGTGTGTGCGGTCCCTGTGATGTCTGTCTGTGATGTCCCTGTGTGCTGTCCCTGTGCTGTCTGTGTGTGCGGTCCGTGTGCTGTCCCTGTGCTTTCCCTGTGCGCTGTCCCTGTCTGCTGTCCCTGTGTTGTCTGTGTGTGCGGTTTGACTGTGGTCCATGATCTTTGTCGGACTCTTAGACTTGCATTGGCGAGTCTCGTCAGACGCTCGCATGAAATTGCAGCATGTTGTGACTGACTCGTCATCCGAGTGTCTGACGAGGAAAAAACGTCAGACACTGGGAAATGTGCTCTCGGACATTGACTAACATTGGTCCGACTGCAATGAGATTTTTACTCCCATTGCAATCATCAGAGTTTCACGCCAGTGTGTCCGAGCCCTAGGAAGAAGTGTTAGAGGAGCCCCGACCAGCGGATCAGACCGAGCTGTCTGACACTGGGCCGCACATTTCTCTCCAGGATGTTGAAATAGTCTGGAGATTTCTTAGTACAATGCATATATATGACCCTCCGCTGAGACTCCCTCGCACTCGTCCCCCCCATGCACCACAGGATCGTCCCCCCACGTGTGTGCACTGGGCTCGTCCCCCCCATGCTCTTTACAGCAATACTATATTGTATTCTTTATTTCATCCCTGCGTCTGTGGACATAGAGCTGGTCTGTGCTCAGTGGTCAGCACTGATAGGAATTCACAGTGTGAGCCCTAATGGGGACAGGGACGTTCTCGTGTGTAAAGAGCTGAGGCATTAATATCCCATATCAGTGACTGATTACAATAAATAATAAACCTGACGCCAGAGAGCTCCAGTGTTGTCTCCTGCGGCCACAGGTCGTTCTCCCAGAAGCTTTGTGACTTGTCACTTTGCATTGTGGGTAATCCCAGTCTGGCTGTTCATGGTTTGCTGTCAGCAGTGGTTTCCTCATCTGTCGTCTCCTGTGACGCCTCTGTGACCCGGATAGCGCTGGGCGGTGCATTGTGACCCTGATGGACCTTCATCTCAGAGTCTTTTATTATCTCTTGTGAGGCACTGCTGGCATGGTCCCCATGGCCGGGTCGCATCCCATGCAGGATCAGGGTATGATCCTGTTCACACTGGCTGGTTTTCCTGTGATGATGCTGTGTGAACCTACCCGGAACACAAGGTGTTAAATGTGAGAGTGACTGCTATAGATCTGATACATTCATGAGCCTAATGAGCGGCTGTGAGTGGCTCCTGAGATCGATGAGGCCCTGAGGAATGTAATGGGGGCTGATTGCTGACAGCCCATGTGGGTGAGTCAGGTGGGTGTGTCCTGAGTAATAGCAGCCCAGCTGGATGAGTCAGTGTGGGAGTGGCAGCACGATAAGAGCCGCCAGCTGAGTGATTGGGAGGACACAGGCTTGTGTGAGATCAGCTCAGACCAGAGGTGGACAGACTTCTGAGATCAGTCAGCCTGAGTCCAGAGAGAGAGAGACAGATCCAGTCTGTGTGAGGGACTGAGTGATAGTCCAGACCGCCATGATGAGAGATGGTGAAGGGAGCAGCACCTGGAGTGGGGGAAGCTGTGGCTGACCTGGTGGACACTGGACTGGACGTGGGGTGAAACACGTCGAGGAAGGAGCCCGTGGGGAGGCTTGGTGGACCCGTGACCTCAGGTAGCGAGACCCGGATCCATCCCCGGTAAGAAACCAGTTCTCGAATGCTTGAGTGAACTGTGCACCTTGTGCGTGAAATGTTCCAGGCGGGCATAGACGCCCTGAGGTCCGACTAGATAGTCAGGAAGGGACCTGTTTAACTGTATATGTGTGTTATGGCTTAGGTAGAAAGGCCATGTGCAGAGTCTGTGGGAGAGCCCCAGCTGGAGTGGATGGTATTGGAGGCGTTCGGTCCCTGTGGGACGAGAGGGAGGCTTGCCCTGCTGCTTGCAGCGGGTACCTGTCCCTGAACCACGGCCTCTAATGGTGTGTGTGAGCCTGTGGCCAGACACAGGGGTTAATAGGGCTCCTATAGTAGGTAACGGATGGTTTTCCCGGGTACTAAGGTTTGCCAATCCCTGTGATGGACCCAGAAGAGCCACAGTCCATGGATGTGTATATGATGGGCTGTGAGCTTGTGGAAGAATGCGTGTGATCCATGGATGTTTATATGATGGATCACCTGCAGTGTGCAAGATCCCGGTCAGGCTGGGCCTGTATTCCGGGGTAGTGTGGAGCTGGGGAAATAAAGCCAGGCGGCTGGTACCGCCATTGGGACCCACAGGGCCCGGTGATATATATACATATATATATAGTACCTTATGTATGGTTAATTGTATCTGGAACGTGTAGATAGGCCGGAGGCCGTAGCCACCACGGGAGCGGTTGTTAGAGCTCCAATGGGGACAGAGAGATGGTTACAGGTCCTGGGTTACTATAGGATGTTATGTGCAATACAAGTGTTATGTAATGTTCTATGTAATGTATGGTGTATTATGTATGGTGTTTATAATCAATGTGCAATGTGTCACACATGCTACCCGGGTTATGTTATGTATGTGAGCAAATAAACAGGTAGACATTGGTTACATTATAAACACGTGTGTTTGTCGTTATCCAAGGGGGTTCCCCGGGTGCTACCTCACACTCTGTAGACGTTTTTCTGGCTCTTTGTTACCATTCTTATTGTCCTTCTCTACAATTTGTCATCAGTTTTACTTTTGCGGCCGCATTCAGGGTGGTCGGCCACATCTAGGGATTTTGGCCACGTCCAGGACTGTCAGTCATGTCCAGGGAGGTTGACCGTGTCCAGGGAGGTTGGTGTGGCGCCCCACTAAGAGTGCGTCACAGGAGGGTACTACACCCCTGACTGAAGGTGACGTATTCTCTGTTCCAGTGATGAGTAGGGGAATCCTGAAGCTCCAATACGACACACATACACCTAGTGATAGGGGATCAATCAGACACCCGTTGCTAGGGTAACAGGTCCCGGTGGGAGGAGAGCTAGGTGATATAGTGAGTGGGAGAGCAGGAAGTGAGAGCAGAACAGTGCAGAAGACAAGTCGTGACAGGAGAGAAGCTCAGAGAGGCAAAGTGAAAGTAGCAGACGTAGCAGAGTTGGAGAAGTTGCAGAAGAGCACTGAGAAGGGTAACTGGGAGGGCACCTCAACCTGGTGACCCAGAAGAAAGAGAGAGGCCAAAGAATAGAGAGGATAGCTGATTATCCTGGCCCAGTCCACAGAATCCCGAGTACCGGCTCCGAGGTGGTCCAGCAGGCTACATCCCTGAACCACAAAACCCGGAGTGGTCGTAAGCTTTACAGGAGCACGACTCACCAACTAACATCTACCGCAGGAGCACCCACCATTGAAGGCCAGGGACCATGAGTCTGGATCCAGACGGGAATCCCAACTGAGGGTCTTCAGTGCTCTTATGCGGGTATAGCACAGCAGCGAAGTGAAGGGACAGTAAGAGATAAAGACATCAGATGAGCTTCAGAGGGACACTACTCACCGCAGGAACCACCCCGGTCCACTACCCGGCATTAAGAACTGTCACCCTGTATGCTACTGGGCACCTGAGTAAATACCCGTTCAGAGTGAGCAGCATGTCTGAGCCTTATTCCAGTACCGCCATCGACCTGCATTGCTTTCCAGGAACAACCGAACTGCCCTATTCCACCGTTGCAGCTCTCAACTCCGGGGACTCCACTCGTCTTGTAGGGAGAGGGTCCACCTTGCTGCCGCCCATCACCCCGGAGGTCCAAACAGCGCCGGTGTCATCACCGGAACCCTACAGGTGGCGTCACGAACTAAAACTTTATTCACTTTTTATTATTTTACTTTTTCCCTCCTCTTATCAATGACCACCAGGCCCACAGCCTCAGGCACCGGACCGTGACCTACAGACTGCGCCTGAGACCTGAGACCCCCTGGCCCATGGTGAGTCATTGGCTACATCCAAAAAAGTTAGCCATGTCCAGGAGGTTGGCTATCTACAGGGAGGTCGGGTACGTCCAGGGAGGTCAACCACGTCCAAGGAGGTCCACTACATCCAGGGAGTTTGGACAAGTCCATGGAGGCTGGCTATCTACAGGGAGTTAAGCATTGTCCAGGGAGGTCAGGTACATCCAGGGAGGTCAACCACGTCCAAGGAGGTCCTCTACATCCAGGGAGTTTGAACAAGTCCATGGAGGCTGGCTATCCTATCTATCCTGTCTATTGTATTCAATCACTCTATTCTGTTAACTCTTTCCTCACATTATACAGCATTTAATATGCCATGCTAAAATCGCATTACACACGGACAACACACGGACGGCACTCGGATGTGATCCAAGGAAATGTCAGACAGTCGCATAGCGGCTGGATACAAAACGCAGCAAAACTAGGCTGACACTCATCCAACTCTCGGGTCCGTGAATCGGAGTGTTATTTCACTCGCACGTGTGTGCGTACCCTTTTTACAGTGTGTCCTGCTCTGCAGGCTGAGGTGTCTCCATCTACTGGCTGACACTGGCAGTACAGGAAGACACAGACCCACCATGCACTGAGTGTGATGTACGCACAGCACCATCTGGTGGACGATACATGCAACATGTTATTATTATTATTATTAATATTAAATATTTATATAGTGCCATTAGTTTCTATGGTGCTTTACATGTGTGAGGGCAGACAAGAACAAGAACATAGACATAACAGCGAATAAATCATACAGGTACAGTAGGGCAGAGATCCTGTCCACAAGGGCTCACAGTCTATAGGGGGTGGGTGGGAGACAGTAGGAGGGGGAGAGGTGAGATGGGGCAGCGGATTAGGTCTCAGTGTGGGTTATAGGCTTGAAGGAAGAGGTGGGTCTTCAGGTTTCTCTTGAAGGTTCCCAGGGTCGGGGAGTGTCTGATGTGGTGTGGAAGAGAGTTCCAGAGTCTGGCAGAAGCACGAGAGAAGTCTTGTATGCGGTTGTGTGAAGAGGAGATGAGGGGGGAGTAGAGGAGAAGCTCTTGGGAGGATCGCAGGTTGCGTGAGGGTAGGTATCGGGAGACCAAGTCGGAGATGTATGGAGGGGACAGGTTGTGGAGGGCTTTGTATGTCAGGGTCAGGGTTAGGGTTTTGAATGGAGATCATTGGGGGGTGGGGAGCAAGTGAAGGGCTCGGCAGAGGGGGGAGACAGGGGAGTAACAGGGCGACTGGTGGATGAGTCGGCAGTGGAATTGAGGATGGTTCGGAGGGGTGCAAGGGAGGTAGCGGGGAGGCCGGTGAACAGGAGGTTGCAGTAGTCATGGCGGGAGATAATGAGGGCATGGATGAGCATTTTGGCAGTGTCATGGTCAAGGAAGGAGCGGATCCGTGAGATGTTCTTGAGCTGGAGGTGTCAGGAGGTGGCGAGGGCCTGGATGTGGGGCTTGAAGGAGAGGGCAGAGTCGAGGATTACCCCGAGGCGCTTGGCTTGGGGGACTGGTGAGAGTGAGCAGTCGTTGATGCAGATGGATAGGTCAGGAGGGGGAGGAGAGTGACTAGAGGGGAAGACGATGAACTCAGTTTTGTCCATATTGAGTTTGAGGCAACAAGCAGAGAAGAAGGATGAGATGGCGGACAGGCAGTGAGGGATTTTGGAAAGTAGGGAGGCGATATTAGGGCCAGAGAGGTAGAGCTGGGTGTCGTCAGCGTAGAGGTGATATTGGAGGCCATGGGACTCGATGAGTTGCCCTAGGCCGAGAGTGTAGATGAAGAAGAGTAGTGGACCCAAGACTGAGCCTTGGGGAACTCCAACAGAGTCGGTAGGGCGAGGAGGAGGTGTGGGAGTGGGTGACGCTGAAGGTCCGGTCCATTAGGCAGGGCGAGATCCTGGAGAGGGCAAGGTCAGTGATGGCAAGAGATTCTAAAATTTGAAGTAGGAGGGAGTGGTTGACTGTGTCGAAGGCAGCGGAGAGGTCGAGAAGGAGAAGGATGGAGTAGTGTCGCTTGCTCTTGGAGATCAGTAGGTCGTTGGTGACTTTGGTTAGGGCTGTTTCGGGGGAGTGGTGGGATTGGAAACCGGATTGCAGGCGGTCAAAGAGGAAGCAGGAGGAGAGATGGGAGGACAGATCGGAATGGACGTGTTGCTCAAGTAATTTTGAGGCAAAGGGGAGCTGAGATATGGGGCGATAGTTGGAGACTGTTGCGGGGTCGAGGGAGGGTTTTTTGGGGATGAGTGTGATGAGGGCGTGCTTGAAGGATGAGGGGAAGACACCGGTATTAAGTGATATGTTGAAGAGATAGGTTAGGGCAGGGATGAGGACTGTGGTGAGGTTAAGAATGAGGTGGGAGGGGAGTGGGTCAAGGGCACAAGTGGTGAGGTGTGATCGTGCTAGAAGGGATGAGAGGTGGTCTTCAGTCATGGGGGAGAAACTACATTTGGGAAAGGGGGTTTAGGAGAAGGAGGGGGGGGAGAGGGGATTGTGGATCAAAACTTTGTCTGATTTTGTCGATCTTCTCTTTCAAAAAGGCGGTAAAGTCATCGGCGGAGATGAGGGGAGAGGGAAGGGTGCGGGGGGACGGAGTAGAGAGTTGAAGGTTTTGAAAAGTTGCTTGGGGTTGCGGGACAGGGCGGTTATTAGGGAAGAGAAGTAGGCTTGTTTTGCGGCGGCGAGTGCAGTCTTGAAGATGATGAAGGACTGTTTGTACAAGGTGAAGTGTGATGAGGAGCGGGATTTCTTCCATCTCCACTCAGCCGCCTTAGACGTCTGTCACAGTTTTGAGAGTGGTGAGCAAGGGTTGTCTGTGCACGGGTTTTGTTGTATGAGAGGGGGGGCGGCCTGGTCGAGGGCTGTGGTGAGAGTGGTGTTGTAGAGGGTGGCGGCAGCATCTTGAGAGGAAGCCAAGTCTGAGAGAGGGAGGAGGGACTAGGAGAGTGAGTGGAAGTCGAGGAGTTTGAGGTTTCTTCGGGGGAAGTGGAGTTTCTGGAGAGCGGAGAGCGTGGTTGGAGGGGAGAGGGAGGAGGAGGTCAGCAGGTTGTGGTCAGAGAGGGGGTGGGATGAGGTTGCGAGGTCGGTGAGGGAACAGATGTGGTGCCCCACTATGTAGGTGCCACAGAGGGGTACTGCACCCGTAAAAGAGGTGTAGTCACCCCAGCTGCAAGTGGATTTCAGGATGATAGGAGGAACCCTAAGCCCACACCTTACACTAGATCACACAGAGGGAGGAGCCCGGGAGGGTATTTAGTCACCTCCAGGGGGAACTAGAGAGGTCTGTGGTCGAGAGTTAGTGAGCCAGGCGGATGGCCTGAGGGAGCAAAGAGGGCCTGAGGGACCCAGGAACGAAGGACAGATCCCAGATACAGAGAGCGAGAGGGGGATAGAGGAACCGGAGAGTTCACCCCAGGAGAGAAACCGGGTACCGGAGCCCGCACCTGTAGGAACCTTCAAGGCCTGCAGTAAATCCGAAGCACGGGGGTATATCGATATACGGCCCTGATTTTCGAGCGACCATTAGAGGGGACCAGACACAGCCAGGCAAAGCCGCAGTGTTCAGCAGAAGGTTACCAGAGAGCAAAAGAAGGAAAGAATTGGAACAAGAAAGGCACATGCTGGGGGTTCCGTGCAGCTACCAGAGATCCACTTGCAGCCACTTGTCAATTAACATCTTACTGCACTGAGGACTATAATAACGCTTCTGAAATTCCAGTAAAGTACCCGGTGAAGTGACTTTGACTCTGCTGCATCTTTTTTGCATGAACTCATTCCTTCCACAGGAATCGCTGCCGCGGAGGTCCAGTCCTGCCTGCGGAGGACTACACCATTTCAGCTGCAATACCACCGACCTCCGGAGGACTGTGGCGGCGCTGGTGCTACTTCACCAGACACTGCAGGTGGCGTCACGATGACTATAGACTTGTACATACTCCCCTGTATATAAATACCCCTTTTTAAAGATAGGCCCAGGACACGGGATCAGGCGCGGCCGCCATTCCCCGTGACACAGCAGTTAACCCTTTGCCGCCTGACACCCGAGTACCTCACACCCTGGGCTCGACACAGAGGCAGGTAAAGACGAGGTCTAGTGTGTGGCCACCGTTGTGTGTGAGGAGGACCATTGGGAGAGGCTGAAGGAGGAGGTTAGAGAGAGGAGTCTAGAGGCAGCAGCATGGAGGGTGTCGATGGAGATGTTAAAGTCACCCATGATGATGGTGGGGATGTCGGAGGAGAGGAGGTGTAGAAGCCAGGTTGTGAAGTGGTCGAAGATGGAGGAAGATCCTGGGGGGCGGTTCATGGTTTGCTGTCAGCAGTGGTTTCCTCATCTGTCGTCTCCTGTGACGCCTCTGTGACCCGGATAGCGCTGGGCGGTGCATTGTGACCCTGATGGACCTTCATCTCAGAGTCTTTTATTATCTCTTGTGAGGCACTGCTGGCATGGTCCCCATGGCCGGGTCGCATCCCATGCAGGATCAGGGTATGATCCTGTTCACACTGGCTGGTTTTCCTGTGATGATGCTGTGTGAACCTACCCGGAACACAAGGTGTTAAATGTGAGAGTGACTGCTATAGATCTGATACATTCATGAGCCTAATGAGCGGCTGTGAGTGGCTCCTGAGATCGATGAGGCCCTGAGGAATGTAATGGGGGCTGATTGCTGACAGCCCACGTGGGTGAGTCAGGTGGGTGTGTCCTGAGTAATAGCAGCCCAGCTGGATGAGTCAGTGTGGGAGTGGCAGCACGATAAGAGCCGCCAGCTGAGTGATTGGGAGGACACAGGCTTGTGTGAGATCAGCTCAGACCAGAGGTGGACAGACTTCTGAGATCAGTCAGCCTGAGTCCAGAGAGAGAGAGACAGATCCAGTCTGTGTGAGGGACTGAGTGATAGTCCAGACCGCCATGATGAGAGATGGTGAAGGGAGCAGCACCTGGAGTGGGGGAAGCTGTGGCTGACCTGGTGGACACTGGACTGGACGTGGGGTGAAACACGTCGAGGAAGGAGCCCGTGGGGAGGCTTGGTGGACCCGTGACCTCAGGTAGCGAGACCCGGATCCATCCCCGGTAAGAAACCAGTTCTCGAATGCTTGAGTGAACTGTGCACCTTGTGCGTGAAATGTTCCAGGCGGGCATAGACGCCCTGAGGTCCGACTAGATAGTCAGGAAGGGACCTGTTTAACTGTATATGTGTGTTATGGCTTAGGTAGAAAGGCCATGTGCAGAGTCTGTGGGAGAGCCCCAGCTGGAGTGGATGGTATTGGAGGCGTTCGGTCCCTGTGGGACGAGAGGGAGGCTTGCCCTGCTGCTTGCAGCGGGTACCTGTCCCTGAACCACGGCCTCTAATGGTGTGTGTGAGCCTGTGGCCAGACACAGGGGTTAATAGGGCTCCTATAGTAGGTAACGGATGGTTTTCCCGGGTACTAAGGTTTGCCAATCCCTGTGATGGACCCAGAAGAGCCACAGTCCATGGATGTGTATATGATGGGCTGTGAGCTTGTGGAAGAATGCGTGTGATCCATGGATGTTTATATGATGGATCACCTGCAGTGTGCAAGATCCCGGTCAGGCTGGGCCTGTATTCCGGGGTAGTGTGGAGCTGGGGAAATAAAGCCAGGCGGCTGGTACCGCCATTGGGACCCACAGGGCCCGGTGATATATATACATATATATATATAGTACCTTATGTATGGTTAATTGTATCTGGAACGTGTAGATAGGCCGGAGGCTGTAGCCACCACGGGAGCGGTTGTTAGAGCTCCAATGGGGACAGAGAGGTGGTTACAGGTCCTGGGTTACTATAGGATGTTATGTGCAATACAAGTGTTATGTAATGTTCTATGTAATGTATGGTGTATTATGTATGGTGTTTATAATCAATGTGCAATGTGTCACACATGCTACCCGGGTTATGTTATGTATGTGAGCAAATAAACAGGTAGACATTGGTTACATTATAAACACGTGTGTTTGTCGTTATCCAAGTGGGTTCCCCGGGTGCTACCTCACACTCTGTAGACGTTTTTCTGGCTCTTTGTTACCATTCTTATTGTCCTTCTCTACAATTTGTCATCAGTTTTACTTTTGCGGCCGCATTCAGGGTGGTCGGCCACATCTAGGGATTTTGGCCACGTCCAGGACTGTCAGTCATGTCCAGGGAGGTTGACCGTGTCCAGGGAGGTTGGTGTGGCGCCCCACTAAGAGTGCGTCACAGGAGGGTACTACACCCCTGACTGAAGGTGACGTATTCTCTGTTCCAGTGATGAGTAGGGGAATCCTGAAGCTCCAATACGACACACATACACCTAGTGATAGGGGATCAATCAGACACCCGTTGCTAGGGTAACAGGTCCCGGTGGGAGGAGAGCTAGGTGATATAGTGAGTGGGAGAGCAGGAAGTGAGAGCAGAACAGTGCAGAAGACAAGTCGTGACAGGAGAGAAGCTCAGAGAGGCAAAGTGAAAGTAGCAGACGTAGCAGAGTTGGAGAAGTTGCAGAAGAGCACTGAGAAGGGTAACTGGGAGGGCACCTCAACCTGGTGACCCAGAAGAAAGAGAGAGGCCAAAGAATAGAGAGGATAGCTGATTATCCTGGCCCAGTCCACAGAATCCCGAGTACCGGCTCCGAGGTGGTCCAGCAGGCTACATCCCTGAACCACAAAACCCGGAGTGGTCGTAAGCTTTACAGGAGCACGACTCACCAACTAACATCTACCGCAGGAGCACCCACCATTGAAGGCCAGGGACCATGAGTCTGGATCCAGACGGGAATCCCAACTGAGGGTCTTCAGTGCTCTTATGCGGGTATAGCACAGCAGCGAAGTGAAGGGACAGTAAGAGATAAAGACATCAGATGAGCTTCAGAGGGACACTACTCACCGCAGGAACCACCCCGGTCCACTACCCGGCATTAAGAACTGTCACCCTGTATGCTACTGGGCACCTGAGTAAATACCCGTTCAGAGTGAGCAGCATGTCTGAGCCTTATTCCAGTACCGCCATCGACCTGCATTGCTTTCCAGGAACAACCGAACTGCCCTATTCCACCGTTGCAGCTCTCAACTCCGGGGACTCCACTCGTCTTGTAGGGAGAGGGTCCACCTTGCTGCCGCCCATCACCCCGGAGGTCCAAACAGCGCCGGTGTCATCACCGGAACCCTACAGGTGGCGTCACGAACTAAAACTTTATTCACTTTTTATTATTTTACTTTTTCCCTCCTCTTATCAATGACCACCAGGCCCACAGCCTCAGGCACCGGACCGTGACCTACAGACTGCGCCTGAGACCTGAGACCCCCTGGCCCATGGTGAGTCATTGGCTACATCCAAAAAAGTTAGCCATGTCCAGGGAGGTTGGCTATCTACAGGGAGTTAAGCCTTGTCTAGGGAGGTCAGGTACGTCCAGGAAGGTCAACCACGTCCAAGGAGGTCCTCTACATCCAGGGAGTTTGAACAAGTCCATGGAGGCTCGCTATCCTATCTATCCTGTCTATTGTATTCAATCACTCTATTCTGTTAACTCTTATCTCACTTTATACAGCATTTAAAATCGCATTACACACGGACAACACACGGACGGCACTCAGATGTGATCCAAGGAAATGTCGGACAGTCGCATAGCGGCTGGATGCAAAACTCGTCCAACTCTCGGACCCGTGAATCGGAGCGTTTTTTCACTCGCATGTGTGTCCGTTCCCTTATCAGTGTGTCCTGCTGTGCAGGCTGAGGTGTCTCCATCTGCTGGCTGACACTGGTAGTACAGGAGGACACAGACCCACCATCCACTGAGTGTGATGTACGCACAGCACCATCTGGTGGACGATACACAGAGTGCAATATGTTATTATTATTATTATTAATAAATCTTTATATAGTGCAGTTAGTTTCCATGGCGCTTTACATGTGTGAGGTCAGATGAGAACAAGAACATAGAAATAACAGCAAATAAATCACACAGGTACATTAGGGCAGAGATCCTGTCCTCGAGGGATCACAGTCTATAGGGGATGGGTGGGAGACAGTAGGAGGGGAGAGGTGAGATGGTGCAGCGGATTAGGTCTCAGTGTGTGTTATAGGCTTGAAGGAAGAGGTGGGTCTCCAGGTTTTTCTTGAAGGTTCCCAGGGTAGGGGAGTGTCTGATGTGGTGTGGTTGAGCATTCCAGAGTATGGGGGAAGCACAAGAGAAGTCTTATATGCAGTTGTGGGAGGTGGAGATTCGGGGGGAGAAGAGGAGGAGTTCATGAGAGGAGCGCAAATTGCGTGAGGGTAGGTAGCGGGAGACCATGTCAGAGATGTACGGAGGGGACAGGTTGTGGATGGCCTTGTATGTCAGGGTTAGGGTTTTGAACTGAGATCGTTGGGGGATGGGGAGCCAGTGAAGGGCCTGGTAGAGGGGGGAGACAGGGGGAGTAACGGGGCGACTGGTGGATGAGTCGGGCAGCGGAATTGAGGATGGTTTGGAGAGGTGCAAGGGAGGTAGCGGGGAGGCCAATGAGCAGGAGGTTGCAGTAGTTGAGGTGGGAGATAATGAGGGCGTGGACGAGTGTTTTAACAGTGTCATGGTGAAGGAAGGAGCGGATCCGTGAAATGTTTATGAGCTGGAGGTGGCGAGGGCCTGGATGTGAGGCTTGAAGGAGAGGTCAGAGTCGAGGATTACCCCGAGGCACTTGGCGTGGGGGACTGGGGAGAGAGAGCAGCCATTGACAGTGATGGATAGGTCAGGTAGGGGGGGAAGAGTGACTTGGGGGGAAGACGATGAACTCTGTTTTGTCCATGTTGAGTTTGAGGAAGCGAGCGGAGAAGAAGGATGAGATGGCGGACAGGCAGTGTGGGATTTTGGAGAGTAGGGAGGTGATGTCAGGACCAGACAGGTAGATCTGGGTGTCGTCAGCGTAGAGGTGGTATTGGAGGCCGTGGGACTCGATGAGTTGTCCTAGGCCGAGGGTGTAGATGGAGAAGAGTAGGGGTCCCAGGACTGAGCCTTGGGGAACTCCAACAGATAGGGGGTGGGGCGAAGAGGAGGTGTGGGAGTGGGTGACGCTGAAGGTCCGGTCTGTTAGGTACGAGGAGATCCAGGAGAGGGCAAGGTCCGTGATGCCAAGAGATTCTAGAATTTGCAGTAGGAGGGAGTGGTCAACAGTGTCGAAGGCAGCAGGTAGGTCGAGCAGGAGGAGGATGGAGTAGTGTCGTTTGCTCTTGGCGGTCAATAGGTCATTGGAGACTTTGGTTAGTGATGTTTCGGGGGAGTCGTGAGGTCGGAAACCGGATTGTAGGCGGTCAAAGAGGGAGGAGGAGGAGAGGTGGGAGGACAGCTCAGAGTGGACATGCTGTTCAAGTAATTTTGAGGCAAAGGGGAGGAGAGATATAGGGCAATGGTTGGAGACTGTTGCGGGGTCGAGGGAGGGTTTTTGAGGATGAGTGTGATGAGGGCGTGCTTGAAGGATGAGGAGAAGACGCGGTATTAAGTGCTATGTTGAAGAGATGGGTTAGGGCGGGGATGAGGTCTGTGGTGAAGTTAGGGATGAGATGGGAGGGGAGGGGGTCAAGGCCACAAGTGGTGAGGTGTGATCATGCTAGAAGGGAGGAGAGGTGGTCTTCAGTCATGGGGGAGAAACTACATTTGGGCGAGGGGGTTTGGGCGAATGAGTGGGGGGGAGAGGGGATTGTGGATCGAAGCTTTGTCCGATTTTGTCGATCTTCTCTTTAAAAAAGGTGGAAAAGTCATCGACAGAGATGAGGGGAGAGGGATGGGGTGCGGGGGACGGAGTAGAGAGTTGAAAGTTTTGAAAAGTTGCTTGGGGTTGCGGGACAGGATGGTTATTACGGAAGAGAAGAAAGCTTGTTTTGCGGCGGCGAGTGCAGTCTTGAAGTCCATGAAGGACTGTTTGTATAAGGTGAAGTGTGATGAGGAGCGGGATTTCTTCCATCTCCACTCAGCCGCCTTAGATGTCTGTTGCAGTTTTTTCGTGAGAGTGGTGAGCCAGGGTTGTCTGTGCACGGGTTTTGTTGCATGAGAGGGGGGCGGCCTGGTCGAGGGCTGTGGTGAGAGTGGTGTTGCAGAGGGTGGCGGCAGCTGCAGCGTCTTGAGAGGAAGCCAAGCCTGAGAGAGGGAGGAGGGACTCGGAGAGTGAGTGGAAGTCGAGGACTTTGAGGTTTCTTCGGGGGAAGTGGAGTTTCCGGAGAGGGGGGAGCGTGGTTGGAGGGGAGAGGGAGGAGAAGGTCAGCAGGTTGTGGTCGGAGAGGGGGTGGGATGAGGTTGCGAGGCCGGTGAGGGAACAGATGTGGCGCCCCACTATGTAGGTGCCACAGAGGGGTACTGCACCCAAAAAAGAGGTGTAGTCACCCCAGTTGCAAGTGGCTTTCAGGATGATAGGCGGAACCCTAAGCCCACACCCTACACTAGGTCACACAGAGGGAGGAGCCCGGGAGGGTATTTAGTCACCACCAGGGGAACTAGAGAGGTCTGTGGTCGAGAGTTAGTGAGCCAGGCGGATGGCCTGAGGGAGCAAAGAGGGCCTGAGGGACCCAGGAACGAAGGACAGATCCCAGATACAGAGAGCGAGAGGGGAATAGAGGAACCGGAGAGTTCGCCCCAGGAGAGAAACCGGGTACTGGAGCCCGCACCTGTAGGAACCTTCAAGGCCCGCAGAAAATTCGATGCATGGGGGTATATAGATATACGGCCCTGATTCTCGAGCGACCATTAGAGGGGACCAGACACAGCCAGGCAAGCCACAGTGTTCAGCAGAAGGTTACCGACGTGTGGCAAGAGAAGGAAGGAGAAAGACAGCAGGAGGTCAGATCGACTACATGAGGTCAGACTTCACACCACTACTGGGAAGCAGGGGAGAATTGGAACAAGACACAGCAGTTAACCCTTTGCCGCCTGACACCCGAGTACCCCACACCCTGGGCTCGGCTCGACATAGAGGCAGGTGAAGACGAGGTCTAGTGTGTGGCCATCATTGTGTGTGAGGAGGACCATTGGGAGAGGCTGAAGGAGGAGGTTAGAGAGAGGAGCCTAGAGGCAGCAGCGTGGAGGAAGATCCTGGGGGGAGGTAGACGACAGCCAGTTGGAGGTTGCAGGGGGAGAAGATACGCATGGAGTGCGCCTCGAAGGAGGGGAGGGGGGTGTAATATGGGTGAAGGAACAGCTGTTGGCCAGGGGTAGGCAAACACCTCCGCCGCGGGAGTTGCTGGAGCGGGGGTGTGGGAGAGAGTGAGTCCACCGTAGGAGAGGGCAGCCGGGGAGGTTGTGTCGGAGGGGGTGAGCCATGTATCGGTGATGCCAAGTAAAGAGAGTTTGTTGGAGATGAAGTGATCATGGATGAATGGGAGTTTATTGCATACCGAGCGGGAGTACATGTCTAACATGTCTGATACAACAGCAGAGAAATGTGGAGGACTGACCAGTATAGTGCACAGAGGAGGGGAGTACAGGGATTAGATGCAGCATCACACAAGAGGGGATTGGATGCAGCATCACATGGGAGGGGATTGGATACAGCATCACATGGGAGGGGATTGGATACAGCATCACAAAGGAGGGGATTAGATACAGCATCACAAAGGAGGGGATTAGATACAGCAGACGGTATTGTTGTGTCCCACGAATGGGAACAACCTGTTATATGTTTTTTCTCTATATAATGCATTGTGTATTTTTTCTCCAATCAGACAATTCTCTTACTGTTGCTAAGTAGATTTAGCCTGTATTAAGATTGTCCCTGCCTCCCTCCCTTACCTGGTGTCTGTACAGGAAGCTCCGCCCTTCCTCCTCAGTTTAGTTTAGAGAAGCCATTCCTGAAGACGCCTGTCTGCAGTCCTGTACACATTATTCCTTTTCACCCGCTGTTACATTGAAATTAATACAAGATTGTGGAAGAAAACTGCAGCGCTTCACATGCTAGGATCTCGTTAACGATATCGTTAGTACGTCGTTGCGTGTAAACGAACGATGTCGAAAGGATCACGGTCACATGACACAGCTAACGATATCCTTCACCTATATCCTAGCGTGAGAAGCGGCCTTTACTACAAGTCATCGATGTAGCCGAATTCAAAGCTGTCTGTTCACTTATAATGGTGTAAGTACAAGCATGCAATTATCTAAGGGACTGGGGATTAGAGCGCCGGGGATGTGCAGTCATCAGAAGGGGACAGAACAGGTATCATGCAGGAAGGGATTAGATCCAGCAGACAGTATCACACAGGATAGGATTAGATACACAGCTCAGCAGACAGTATCACACAGGATTAGATACACAGCTGAGCAGACAGCATCACACAGGATAGGATTAGATGCACAGCTCAGCAGACAGTATCACACAGGATAGGATTAGATACACAGCTCAGCAGACAGTATCACACAGGACAGGATTAGATACACAGCTCAGCAGACAGTATCACACAGGATAGGATTAGATACACAGCTCAGCAGACAGTATCACACAGGAGAGGATTAGATACACAGCTCAGCAGACAGTATCACACAGGAGAGGATTAGATACATAGCTCAGCAGACAGTATCACACAGGAGGGGATTAGATACACAGCTCAGCAGACAGTATCACACAGGATAGGATTAGATACACAGCTCAGCAGACAGTATCACACAGGAGAGGGTTAGATACACGGCTCAGCAGACAGTAACACACAGGAGAGGATTAGATACACGGCTCAGCAGACAGTAACACACAGGAGAGGATTAGATACACGGCTCAGCAGACAGTAACACACAGGAGAGGATTAGATACACGGCTCAGCAGACAGTAACACACAGGAGAGGATTAGATACACAGCTCAGCAGACAGTATCACACAGGAGTATTAGATACACAGCTCAGCAGACAGTATCACACAGGAGAGGATTAGATACACAGCTCAACAGACAGTATCACACAGGATAGGATTAGATACACAGCTCAGCAGACAGTATCACACAGGATGGGATTAGATACACAGCTCAGCAGACAGTAACACACAGGAGAGGATTAGATACACAGCTCAGCAGACAGTATCACACAGGAGTATTAGATACACAGCTCAGCAGACAGTATCACACAGGAGTATTAGATACATAGCTCAGCAGACAGTATCACACAGGATGGGATTAGATACACAGCTCAGCAGACAGTATCACACAGGAGAGGATTAGATACACAGCTCAGCAGACAGTATCACACAGGAGAGGATTAGATACACAGCTCAGCAGACAGTATCACACAGGAGAGGATTAGATACTCAGTGCCAGGAGTTGTGTGTTGTTATGGTGAGCCGTCACTTCCGGTTCCGGTTTCTCCCTGTTTCTGGTTTCTGTGGTTTTTGTCTCCCTCTAGTGGTATTTTCGGGTATATATACAGTCCGTATGTAGTTACCTGGAGCATCTGCGCCTGCGCACTGCGGACATGATAGTAGGGGAATAGTTTTTATGGTTTATGTTTTGGGCTCCAGTAAAATGGCGGCAACCTGACGAGCTCACGTGACCGGGGAGAGAGAGCGGTCATGTCCTCGAGGATCCCGGTGGCTCCGACCCTGAGACAGGTGAGAGGAGGAGGAGGAGGAGGGAGTGCGGTGTATGTTGGTGGGTGAGTGGTTTAGGTGGGCATGTGTCGGGGGCTCTTGATGGATGGTTTAGGTGGGCAGTGTCGGGGGCCCTTGGTGGGTGAGTGGTTTAGGTGGGCAGTGTCAGGGACCCTTGGTGGGTGAATGGTTTAGGTGGGCAGTGTCAGGGGCCCTTGGTGATGAATGGTTTAGGTGGGCAGTGTCAGGGGCCCTTGGTGGGTGAGTGGTTTAGGTGGGCAGTGTCGGGGGCCCTTGGTGGGTGAGTGGTTTAGGTGGGCAGTGTCGGGGGCCCTTGGTGGATGACTGGTTTAGGTGGGCAGTGTCGGGGCCCTTGGTGGGTGAATGGTTTAGGTGGGCAGTGTCAGGGGCCCTTGGTAGGTGAGTGGTTTAGGTGGGCAGTGTCAGGGGCCCTTGGTGGATGGATGGTTTAGGTGGGCAGTGTCAGGGGCCCTTGGTGGATGAGTGGTTTAGGTGGGCAGTGTCAGGGGCCCTTGGTGGATGAGTGGTTTAGGTGGGCAGTGTCAGGGGCTCTTGGTGGATGAGTGGTTTAGGTGGGCAGTGTCAGGGGCCCTTGGTGGGTGAGTGGTTTAGGTGGGCAGTGTCGGGGCCCTTGGTGGGTGAGTGGTTTAGGGGGGCAGTGTCAGGGGCTCTTGGTGGATGAGTGGTTTAGGGGGGCAGTGTCAGGGGCTCTTGGTGGATGAGTGGTTTAGGTGGGCAGTGTCAGGGGCCCTTGGTGGGTGAGTGGTTTAGGTGGGCAGTGTCAGGGGCCCTTGGTGGGTGAGTGGTTTAGGTGGGCAGTGTCAGGGGCCCTTGGTGGGTGAGTGGTTTAGGTGGGCAGTGTCAGGGGCCCTTGGTGGATGGATGGTTTAGGTGGGCAGTGTCGGGGGCCCTTGGTGATGAGTGGTTTAGGTGGGCAGTGTCAGGGGCTCTTGGTGGGTGAGTGGTTTAGGTGGGCAGTGTCAGGGGCTCTTGGTGGATGAGTGGTTTAGGTGGGCAGTGTCAGGGGCCCTTGGTGGGTGAATGGTTTAGGTGGGCAGTGTCGGGGGCCCTTGGTGGATGGATGGTTTAGGTGGGCAGTGTCGGGGGCCCTTGGTGGATGGATGGTTTAGGTGGGCAGTGTCGGGGGCCCTTGGTGGATGGATGGTTTAGGTGGGCAGTGTCGGGGGCCCTTGGTGGATGGATGGTTTAGGTGGGCAGTGTCAGGGGCCCTTGGTGGGTGAGTGGTTTAGGTGGGCAGTGTAAGGGGCCCTTGGTGGGTGAGTGGTTTAGGTGGGCAGTGTCAGGGGCCCTTGGTGGGTGAGTGGTTTAGGTGGGCAGTGTCGGGGGCCCTTGGTGGGTGAGTGGTTTAGGTGGGCAGTGTCGGGGGCCCTTGGTGGGTGAGTGGTTTAGGTGGGCAGTGTCGGGGGCTCTTGATGGATGGTTTAGGTGGGCAGTGTCGGGGGCCCTTGGTGGATGAATGGTTTAGGTGGGCAGTGTCAGGGGCCCTTGGTGGGTGAGTGGTTTAGGTGGGCAGTGTCGGGGGCCCTTGGTGGGTGAGTGGTTTAGGTGGGCAGTGTCGGGGGCCCTTGGTGGGTGAATGGTTTAGGTGGGCAGTGTCAGGGGCCCTTGGTGGATGGATGGTTTAGGTGGGCAGTGTCGGGGGCCCTTGTGGATGGATGGTTTAGGTGGGCAGTGTCGGGGGCCCTTGGTGGATGGATGGTTTAGGTGGGCAGTGTCGGGGGCCCTTGGTGGATGGATGGTTTAGGTGGGCAGTGTCGGGGAGATGCAGGGAGGACCAGACTACACGCAGGGTTCTTGCAGTTCTTACCAGTCACCTTTACTGAGTTCAGTGCAGACATGACCCAGCCGGGGTTCCGTGTTCACAGCTCACAGGTAGTCCGGGTCCACTCTGCTAAGACACCGGGCATGTGGCCTTCCTTGCTGCCCTTTCTCTCTCTGACACTGCTTCCTCTTGTCCTCCTAGTGTCTTTGTGGTTGCCAGTCCCAGTAGGCAGGAGACTGCGGATCCTCTGAGCGACTGCCTTGCGAGTCCTCTTGACCCTATGTAGTTCCTTAGCCTTGAGAGGGTCCACTATGGTGGTCTCTGTACATGAAGCCCAGTGACCTCCAGTTTCTCTTCTGCCTCCCTCCCCTAACTGCTCCCTCCATCCAGTAGATGGGGACTGCTGTGAATGTGAGTCTCTCGCCCAGCATCTCCCTGCCCTAGAGTTCAGGTTGTGTTGGGTGTGTGTTGGTTTCAGCAAAGTTTCCCTTTCTTACCTATGAGCATGATGCCACACCTAATAGATGTAGTACCATAGTGGCGGCAGAACCACAGGGGCACCACAATCATCTGTGTATAGGAGCCATACACCGTCTCCTTCGCCTTTACTCTCTGTCACTTGCACCGTGCAGCATTAACCCTTTGTGTCCTCAGTTCCTGGTCCGGCAGCGGGTGCTGGGCCTGTACAGGAGGATCCTCCGCACCGTGCGCAGAATCCCGGACCCTGCAGACCGCGGCTACGTGAGGGAGTGGGCACAGAGGGAGTTCAGGGCGAACAAGGCGACCAGTGATGAGGTGAGGGGTGGTGACTGGGTGAGGGAGGGGGTTGATGAGATGAGGGGTACGGTGACAGGGTGAGGGAGGGGGGGTTGATGAGATGAGGGGTACGGTGACAGGGTGAGGGAGGGGGGGTTGATGAGATGAGGGGTACGGTGACAGGGTGAGGGAGGGGGGGGTGATGAGATGAGGGGTACGGTGACAGGGTGAGGGAGGGGGGGGTGATGAGTGGGGGGGGGGGGGGTATGAGATGAGGGGTACGGTGACAGGGTGAGGGAGGGGGGTTGATGAGATGAGGGGTACGGTGACAGGGTGAGGGAGGGGGGTTGATGAGATGAGGGGTACGGTGACAGGGTGAGGGAGGGGGGGGTGATGAGATGAGGGGTATGGTGACAGGGTGAGGGAGGGGGGGTGATGAGATGAGGGGTACGGTGACAGGGTGAGGGAGGGGGGGGTGATGAGATGAGGGGTACGGTGACAGGGTGAGGGAGGGGGGGTTGATGAGATGAGGGGTACGGTGACAGGGTGAGGGAGGGGGGGGTGATGAGATGAGGGGTACGGTGACAGGGTGAGGGAGGGGGGGGGTGATGAGATGAGGGGTACGGTGACAGGGTGAGGGAGGGGGGGTGATGAGATGAGGGGTACGGTGACAGGGTGAGGGAGGGGGGGTGATGAGATGAGGGGTACGGTGACAGGGAGGGGGGGTGATGAGATGAGGGGTACGGTGACAGGGAGGGGGGGTGATGAGATGAGGGGGTACGGTTGAAGGGGAGGTGAGGTGGGGGTGATGAGATGAGGGGTACGGTGACAGGGTGAGGGAGGGGGGGTGATGAGATGAGGGGTACGGTGACAGGGGGAGGGGGGGGGGGGTGATGAGATGAGGGGTACGGTGACAGGGTGAGGGAGGGTGGGGTGATGAGATGAGGGGTACGGTGACAGGGAGGGGGGGGTGATGAGATGAGGGGTACGGTGACAGGGAGGGGGGGTGATGAGATGAGGGGTACGGTGACAGGGAGGGGGGGTGATGATATGAGGGGTACGGTGACAGGGAGGGGGGGTGATGAGATGAGGGGTACGGTGACAGGGAGGGGGGGTGATGAGATGAGGGGTACGGTGACAGGGTGAGGGAGGGGGGGTGATGAGATGAGGGGTACGGTGACAGGGTGAGGGAGGGGGGGGGTGATGAGATGAGGGGTACGGTGACCGGGTGAGGGAGGGGGGGGGTGATGAGATGAGGGGTACGGTGACAGGGTGAGGGAGGGGGGGGGTGATGAGATGAGGGGTACGGTGACAGGGTGAGGGAGGGGGGGGTGATGAGATGAGGGGTACGGTGACAGGGTGAGGGAGGGGGGGGTGATGAGATGAGGGGTACAGTGACAGGGTGAGGGAGGGGGGGGTCATGAGATGAGGGGTACGGTGACAGGGTGAGGGAGGGGGGGTCATGAGATGAGGGGTACGGTGACAGGGTGAGGGGGGGGTGATGAGATGAGGGGTACGGTGACAGGGTGAGGGAGGGGGGGGTGATGAGATGAGGGGTACGGTGACAGGGTGAGGGAGGGGGGGGTGATGAGATGAGGGGTACGGTGACAGGGTGAGGGAGGGGGGGGTGATGAGATGAGGGGTACGGTGACAGGGTGAGGGAGGGGGGGGTGATGATATGAGGGGTACGGTGACAGGGTGAGGGAGGGGGGGGTCATGAGATGAGGGGTACGGTGACAGGGTGAGGGGGGGGTGATGAGATGAGGGGTACGGTGACAGGGAGGGGGGGTGATGAGATGAGGGGTACGGTGACTGGGTGAGGGAGGGGGGGTGATGAGATGAGGGGTACGGTGACAGGGAGGGGGGGTGATGAGATGAGGGGTACGGTGACAGGGTGAGGGGGGGGTGATGAGATGAGGGGTACGGTGACTGGGTGAGGGAGGGGGGGTGATGAGATGAGGGGTACGGTGACAGGGTGAGGGAGGGGGGGGTGATGAGATGAGGGGTACGGTGACTGGGTGAGGGAGGGGGGGTGATGAGATGAGGGGTACGGTGACAGGGAGGGGGGGTGATGAGATGAGGGGTACAGTGACAGGGTGAGGGGGGGTGATGAGATGAGGGGTGCAGTGGGAGGGGGTGGTGATGAGGTGAGTGAGTGGATCTGTATGTGGCTTGGGATCCAGTGTTTATGTGATCTCCTGTCTCCCCACAGATCACTGTACGGATGATGATCTCACAGGGAGAGCGGCAGCTGCAGGAGCTGGAGTGGGCTCTGAAGTTAGCCAAGTCCTAGATCTTTGTAGCCACCACCATTAGGGGGCATCATGGAGCTGAGCACCGGCTCCTCTGCTGACCCCGGGTGTGAGGACGTGCGGCGGCCGGACCTGTATGTACAGTGGCTCGTCCCCATCCTGTGTACATGAGCTCCTGACCATGGACTGGACCGAACAGAAAACTGTGGATGGGGAGAATCCTCCCATCATCTCAGCCATGTTCTGTGTAACTTTTATAAAATCCTTTTTATATCTACGTGTCTGTGCTCTTTTCACTGCTTTTCTATGTTGTGTGTGCCAGCTACACGCTGCGCTGTCCGTGTGTGGAGAACTACTGTATCTAGTGATGTGCAGGTGCGGGGGCTGAGGATGGGGCGAGTGGGGGGCTGAGGATGGGGCGAGTGGGGGGCTGAGGATGGGGCGCGTGGGGGGCTGAGGATGGGGCGCGTGGAGGGCTGAGGATGGGGGCTGAGGATGGGGCGAGTGGGGGGCTGAGGATGGGGCGAGTGGGGGGCTGAGGATGGGGCGCGTGGGGGGCTGAGGATGGGGCGCGTGGAGGGCTGAGGATGGGGGGCTGAGGGTGGGGCGCGTGGGGGGCTGAGGGTGGGGCGCGGGTGGGGGTGAGGGTGGGGCGCGTGGGAGGCTGAGGATGGCGCGCGTGGGGGGCTGAGGATGGCGCGTGAATATCATTTCCCATATAATCAATAAACCGGAAAGTGACGTGAAATGTAAAATCCTTTTCTTTATTCTCTATTTATAACACAACTCTGCAAAATTGAATTTTTTGAAAAATACAAGAGAAGTTTTCCCTGATTTTTATGTAATTTTTGTGCTCATTACGATAATCTTCTCCATTTTTCCATCACGTCAGGATTTTTTGTAAAACCAATATCGATATTTTTGCTAAAATCCTATTTAAAAAGGAATTCTGTGGAACAATTGTACATGTAATATCTGGCAACAGGGGTTTATATCCATTTAAATTTATGTATAAATATACAGAGGCCCCCCCTGCTGGCACACGGCCCCCCATTCGGTATACAGAGGCCCCCCTGCTGGCACACAGCCCCCCTTCGGTATACAGAGGCCCCCCTGCTGGCACATGGCCCCCCCTTTGGTATACAGAGGCCCCCCCTGCTGGCACACGGCCCCCCTTTGGTATACAGAGGCCCCCCCTGCTGGCACACGGCCCCCCCCCCCCTTCGGTATACAGAGGCCCCCCTGCTGGCACATGGCCCCCCCTTCGGTATACAGAGGCCCCCTGCTGGCACACGGCCCCCCTTCGGTATATAAAGGCCCCCCTGCTGGCACACGGCCCTCCCTTCGGTATACAGAGGCCACCCTGCTGGCACATGGCCCCCCCTTCGGTATACAGAGGCCCCCCCTGCTGGCACACGGCCCCCCCCCTTCAGTATACAGAGGCCCCCCTGCTGGCACACGGCCCCCCTTCGGTATACAGAGGCCCCCCTGCTGGCACACGGCCCCCCTTTGGTATACAGAGGCCCCCCTGCTGGCACACGGCCCCCCTTTGGTATACAGAGGCCCCCCCTGCTGGCACATGGCCCCCCCTTTGGTATACAGAGGCCCCCCCTGCTGGCACACGGCCCCCCCTTTGGTATACAGAGGCCCCCCCTGCTGGCACATGGCCCCCCTTCGGTATACAGAGGCCCCCCCTGCTGGCACACGGCCCCCCCCCCTTCGGTATACAGAGGCCCCCCTGCTGGCACATGGCCCCCCTTCGGTATATAAAGGCCCCCCTGCTGGCACACGGCCCTCCCTTCGGTATACAGAGGCCCCCCTGCTGGCACATGGCCCCCCCTTCGGTATACAGAGGCCCCCCCTGCTGGCACACGGCCCCCCCCCTTCGGTATACAGAGGCCCCCCCTGCTGGCACATGGCCCCCCTTCGGTATATAGAGGCCCTCCTGCTGGCACACGGCCCTCCCTTCGGTATACAGAGGCCCCCCTGCTGGCACACGGCCCCCCTTCGGTATACAGAGGCCCCCCTGCTGGCACACGGCCCCCCTTTGGTATACAGAGGCCCCCCTGCTGGCACATGCCCCCCCTTCGGTATACAGAGGTCCCCTGCTGGCACACGCCCCCCCCTTTGGTATACAGAGGCCCCCCTGCTGGCACACGGCCCCCCTTTGGTATACAGAGGCCCCCCTGCTGGCACATGCCCCCCCTTCGGTATACAGAGGCCCCCCTGCTGGCACATGCCCCCCCTTTGGTATACAGAGGCCCCCCTGCTGGCACACGGCCCCCCCCATCGGTATACAGAGGCCCCCCTGCTGGCACACGGCCCCCCCCATCGGTATACAGAGGCCCCCCTGCTGGCACACGGCCCCCCCATCGGTATACAGAGGCCCCCCTGCTGGCACACGGCCCCCCCATCGGTATACAGAGGCCCCCTGCTGGCACACGGGCCCCCCCTTCGGTATACAGAGGCTCCCTGCCTCCGCATTGATCTCACCCTCCGATGTCCGCAGGCAGCCGGGGTCCTCCGTCCACTCTCTTCGCTGTATGCCGGGTTTGCTGAGAGCGGTGCAGCAGGGATGATGTCATCACTGCGCCCGGCAGTCACATGTAGAACCCGCCGGCATACAGCGAGGAGAGTGGACGGAGGACCCCGGGTGCCTGCGGACATCGGAGGGTGAGATCAATGCGGAGGCAGGGGGGCCTCTGTATACCGAAGAGGGGCCGTGTGCCAGCAGGGGGCCTCTGTATACTGAAGGGGGGGGGGGGGGAGCCGTGTGCCAGCAGGGGGTCTCTGTATACTGAAGGGGGGGGAGCCGTGTGCCAGCAGGGGGTCTCTGTATACTGAAGGGGGGGGGGGGCCGTGTGCCAGCATGGGGGCGGCTGTTTACTGTGACGGGGACACGGTAATGTAATATACCTGCTCCCCTTGTTGCTGATAGACAGGGGGATGCAGTGCATATTCATTGCACTAATGAGCGGTGTCACGTGACTGCCTGCTCACTCTGCAGCCTCCTTTAGCCCCCGATCACAGCCCCCCCCCCACTCTGCAGCTGTATATGCTCGAGTATAAGCCGAGGAGGGCACTTTTCAGCACAAAAATGGTGCTGAAATCCTCGTCTTATACTGGAGTATATACGGTACTTTATCTTACTACGGAGCTTAAGTGCACAATCTTCTAGGCTAAAGAGAAATAAACAAAGCGATTGCCGTATAAACATTTTTACTAGTTACAACGGTGCGGTTCAGAGTTGTCCGGTGCGTCTTTCCGGTGTGTTGGGAGGGCGGTCGGGGGGATTTCATAGGTTTCACCGTGGTAAAAACTGAGAGGGAAGAAATTCAACAGAGAAAAAATAAATGACAAAATACAAGTAAAAATACAATTACATTTCAATTTCTCAAAAATCGTGACGGGATACAGAATTTATTATTTTTTTTTTTTTTTTTAAATCTGCACCAAAAAATACATGAATTTCAGCTATTAATTCCCTTGTGTATTTTCTCATTGCGGCCTGTGTGATCAGTGCTGGATCCCCAGATCTCCAGGTCACTCTGGATGGGGATCACACAATGGAATCACCTTCAATAAACACTTTTATTTCACACTTTCTTGCTGACGTCGTCTCTCAGTCATTTTGTCTCTTGTTACATTCGGGTTAATAGAAATTCAGTGAACAATTCCCAGCAGACAGTGGATGATGTGTAATAAGTGACAATGGTGTCGCTGTCTCCAGAGCGGCGGTCCGGCTCCTCCCGGTAATGATGATTGTGAATGAGGGAATTGTACACCGAGGAGGGGCCGCGCCCCCACATGGGACACTTTACTTTCTATAACTTTCCCTCTCTGTCCTGTGTAATTTGTATCCAGATTTATCCAGGTAGTGAGGAGGGAGGGGGCCACAGCTGAGCCTGTAGGGGGATCCGTCATCTGTTATACAGGAGGATTCAGCTAATACAATGAATTTCTAAATGTACAGGAGCAGCTCAATGAATTAGAAAATCATCATAAAGTGACTGTCAGTAATTCAATCCATAAAGTGACCACATCTATTATATAGAGTCATTATACACAGAGGGATCTATTCCATGGGTTTATTTCTGTTAATGTTGATGATTAATTAAAACCCAAAGGTCATTATCTCAGAAAATTAAAGGTGAGAGGATGAAGGGTTAAACACCGCGCTGCTGTATTCCACCAGACATCCACAGCCACGGTCCCCTCCTCCCAACCGCTAGGATGCGCACCGTCGGTAAGTTTGGGGTGCGTGCCCATGGCAGGGAGCCAGGACACCATACCCCTGCACCGCCGCTACCGGACGCCACCGCAGGCACCCGGCCTCGCTCCCGGGAGCCTCAGATACTTTAAGCCCCGGTCTGGGCCTACGTCTAGGTGCCGCCCATGCCCCCAGCTCATTGGCCGCATGCGCGTCACTGCCCCGCCTCATAGTGGAGGGCGCGATGACACGGACAGCCGCTTCATCATTGGCCGGGCAGCCCATCACTCAAGATCATGCCCCCACCTCATTGACCGAGCATTGCGTCACGGCCCCGAATCATGGGGTGGGCGCAAGGGCAAGGCCACAACCCCACACCACAAGTGTCCGCTGAGCAGGTCGCTCAAGGCCAAAACGCAGCCCACTGAATAGGGACACAGCCCCCAAGACCAGCGCGACCTCAGGTAATAAATCTGGGGCTAATACCTGCTTACCCCTCCCCGGGTCCAACTTTGTAGGGTGGGCTTAGCCCCCTCACAAGGGGGGCCACACAAAGCCCACATACCACCCAGGGACACATTCACGTCACAGTCCTTTTGCTCCAGTGACTCTTCAAGAGCGACACCTCAGCACCTCACTGATGATACAACAGGGGACACAGGATCCGGGTAAGCTCCATTAGGAGACCCTCTTTACTGCAGATTTCCACCCTGTCCAGGGGCAGCCCACCTGCCCTCATAACAAACCACTTTTTACACTGCAGTTCCATTGCCGACAGTAATCGGGTACACAATGGCAGATCCCAAACCGTACAAAGCAAAAACAACGCATGGAACAAGGCATCCTGCACCAGTTGCCAGATCCCGATCCCCAATGGTGCAAGGACTATGAACCTGAATGTCCCACTGAGATTACCCGTGACGCAGGTCCCAGTACGTCTGATGTCCCTCCATGGAGTATGACACTGTCGTGACAGCTAGACTCAATAGTCCAAATATTGCAGTCCCGTCCCGACCCTTACACCACCTGTGACCACAAATATCACCGCTCCCACTCCAGCAGGGAACATTCCCAGACTACGGCACCCCCGCCCTCTAGGAGACGGACTAGTGCCAGCCCGTACAATCTCCCAATACGTCAATCCGAAGTAACAGGTCCCGCTCCCCTTCACCTGGTCACTCTGAATCACGCTCCGAGGGTGAACTGTCAGAACCGGATGCACCCTACGAGAGGGACACCACAGACACCCAGGAATTGGTTGACAGCCTCATTGAAGCAGTTAACAGGACAATGAACATTAAAGACGAGCGCGTCACCAAACCAGAGCGCAATTTCTCGTTCACAAAGGCTAAACGCCCTCGCCGTGTTGTCTCTAACCACGAGGAGTTTAACGACATAGTCCAACGACACTGGGACCGGCCCGACAAGCGCTTCGCGGGCCGCAAGGCCATCGAAGCCAAGTATCCCTCTGCCCCAGACCAGCACAAAAAATGGGCTGAGTCACCAGCCGTGGACCCCCAGTGTCCCTTGCTTACTCTCTCTGACAGTTCATCTATCAGAGATTCAAACGACCGCCAACTTGACAGTCTGGCGCACTCAATTTTCGAAGCCTCAGGAGCAGCTCTCTCCCCCTTGTTCGCTATGACGTGGGTAGCCAAAGCAGCGGGATCCTGGATCCAGGACCTGCAAGACACGCTGCAAGACCCCGACCAGAACCCAGCTGACCTGCTCAAACTGCTTTCAAAAGCACAGCAGTACTTCCTACTAGCGTCTATAGACGCTGCCAACTTCTCCGCACTGGCAGCAGCAAACGCCATTTCCATGCACCAAACCCTCTGGCTCAGGGGCTGGCACGCAAATTACGCATCAAAAAGATCCCTTAAAAATCTAGCATAGGAGGTCGCCTATTCGGCAAAAAGCTTGACCAGCTCATCTCCGAAACCACAGGAGGAAAAAGCAAGTTCCTTCCACAGCAAAGGTCCAAGCGGCATTTTTGATGCCCACAGTCACACTCGCGCTCCCAAGCTTCCCAAGGAACACTGAGGTGATCCAGCTCTAAGGTTAACACAAGCACAGGTCGGCCTACCCGCGGACCCAACAGCTACCCTCTCGTTCAAGACCAACCAAACATGGAAGGGCCGCTCTAAACAAACCCACTCTAAGAGTGGAAAACCTCAAAGGTTTAAAGCATGACATCCCCCCCGCAACTGCCCGACACCAACATAATGGGCGGACGTCTCCAGCTCTTCCGCCACTCATGGTTCAATGTCGTACACGACAATCGGGTCAGAGAACTGGTGTCGTCAGGCTACAAAATAGAATTCGCATCCCGTCCCCCGAATCAATTTTTCCTATCGCGACCCCCAAAAAGAGACACCCAACCATTCTTCGAGGCCATCAATTCCCTACTCAAAACTGGGGTCATAAAGCCAGTACCACAAAACGAATGGTTCAAGGGTTACTACTCAAACCTGTTCGTCGTTCCGAAAAAAGACGGAACATTGCGTCCCGTCCTGGACCTCAAACTTCTCAACAAGTTTCTAAAAATCCGATAGTTCAGAATGGAATCCCTACGCTCAGTTATCGCATCTTTAGAAAAAGGAGAGTTCCTGGCAACCATCGACATACAAGACGCATATCTCCACATTCCCATTTTCCCCCCTCACCAAAAATACCTGCGGTTCGCGGTACAAAAATGCCACTTCCAATTCGATGCCCTGCCCTTCGGCTTGGCAACCGCACCCAGAGCCTTCACGAAGGTCATGGCGGCCGTCATGACCATCCTCCACTCACGAGCAGTCGTCGTCTTGCCGGACCTAGACGACCTGCTGATCAAAGGCCCATCCTTCCAATGATGCCTCAACAGTGTCCAAATAACAACGGACACTCTCTCGCCTAGCATGGCTCATAAACCTAGAAAAATCATCCTCAATCCCTGCCCAGTCGATAAACTTCCTCGGAATGACCCTAGACACTGCAAGAGGGCTAGTCATACTCCCTCAGGACAAGGCCACAGCAATCCAAAAGGGCGTGCAGCCGCACACTCCAGACCATCCCCTTCAGCATGAGAGTCCTAGGAAAAATGGTGGACACAACCATCATCACTCTCAAAGGGAAAATCCTTCCTCCCACTCCAGTGGCTGGTCGTAACCACCGATGCCAGCCTACTCGGCTGGGGGGCCATCTATCGTCAGAACACAGCTCATGGCCGCTGGATGCCCCAGGAGTCACTCCTCCCAATTAACATCTTAGCACTCCAACAATTCCATCACCTCCAGGCCGGACACCCCATCCGCATCCAATCAGACAACGCCATGGCAGTAGCGTACATCAATCATCAAGGTGGCACACGCAGCAAATTAGCAATACACGAAGCGGAACACATCCTACATTGGGCCGAAAAGACCCAGTCAATCATATCGGCAGTTCACATCCTGGGGGTGGACAACTGAGCAGCAGACTTTCTAAGCCGCCAGGGATTGACCTCAGGAGAATGGTCCCTACATCCGGAGGTTTTTCCAACAAATCTGCCAGCGCTGGGGATCTCCCGACGTGGATCTCATGGCGTCAAGAATGAACGCAAAAGTCTCGACCTTTGTAGCCAGATCCCGGGACCCACTGGCCCTAGGAGTGGACTCCCTGGTCCTCCCTTGGCACCAATTCCAGCTCCCGTACATCTTCCCTCCACTTCCGGAGAGGGCTCAGGTAATCCTCATCGACCCAGACTGGCCACGATGGGCATGGTATGCAGATCTGGTACAGCTCCTCACCGAAGCACTCTGGCCACTCCCAAACAGGCCAGACCTCCTATCCCAGGGCCCCTTCTATTCTACCATCAGAACTCATGGGCCCTGTCTTTAACGGCGTGGCTGTTGAATCCTGGATCCTAACCCAAGCAGGGTTTTCACCAGAAGTCGTAACCATCATGGTCAATGCCCGAAAACCAACGTCCTCACGGATCTACCACCGCACCTGGAAAACCTATTTCAAGTGGTGCGAGGAACACAACCGTAACTCACTCCATTTCTCCATCCCCTCAATTCTAGAGTTCCTTCAATATGGCCTTGATGCTGGCCTAGCTCCAAACTCCATCAAAGGCCAAATCTCAGCCTTAAGCATCCTCCTCCAACGCAGGATTGCGTCCAAATCACAGGTCAAAACATTCATCCAAAGAGTCTCCCACACACGGCCCTCTTACAGGACACCTGTGGCTGTCTGGGACTTAAACCTAGTTCTAGGCACCCTCCAGGAGCCCCCGCTCGAACCTCTGAAAGAAGTCCCCCTAGCCAATCTCTCGTACAAGGTCGTCTTCCTAGTCTCAATCATGTCAATCAGGCGCGTGTCTGAGCTGGCCGCCCTATCCTGCTGGTTCCCTACTTGTCCTTCCATAAGGATAAGGTAGTCCTCTGGCCTTCTTCATCCTTCTTGCCCAAGCTGGTATCCCACTTCCACCTTAATGAAGACATCGTCCTCCCATCCTTCTGCCCAACTCCAGTACACCGGGTCGATAAACAGCTCCATACCCTTGACCTGGTAAGGGCCCTCAGACACTACATCTCCCGAACAGCACCATTCCGCAAAACAGAAATGCTGTTCGTCATCCCTGAGGGACCCCGAAATGGGATGGCCGCGTCTAAATCCAAGAGTCCTACCGCATCAAAGAAATGCCAATTCCAGAAGGAATCAAGGCGCACTCGACCCGGTCAGTGGGCGCCTCATGGGCCATTCGCCACCAAGCCTCGGCCACTCAGGTTTGCAAAGCCACAACCTGGTCCAGCCTACACACCTTCACCAAACACTACAACATCCACACTCAGGCCTCTACAGGTGCAAGCCTAGGTAGAAAGATCTTGCAGGCAGCGGTCGTGCATCTGTAAGCAGCTGGCGCATGATGCTCAATCACAATTAATCCAATACCCACCCAGGGACTGCTTTAGGACGTCCCATGGTCCTGTGTCCCCCAATGATGAACTAGGAGAAAAGGATTTTACGGTGAGTACACAAAAATCCCTGTTTTTTCTCTTTTCCTTCACCAGATTTAAGGTGTGTATAATAATCCGGTGCGTCTTACAAAGCGAAAAATACAGTGTATATTTTTTTTTAACGTACCTTAAAAGCTCATTCAGATGAGCATCTTAGGCTGCCTTCACATCGCGGCAAGAACTGATCCGGGGCTGTCAGGGGTGAACCTGACAGCCCCGGACAGGATCAGCACACAGAACCGGAGGACAAATATGCCCCCTCATTCCGGTGTGCAGCCGGACACAGCTGCCGCTGCTGATGATGCAGGACCGCGGCTCACGAGGAGCTTTAGCCACGGTCCTCAAATTACATCAGCGTGCAGCTGCCGGTGTCCGGTTCCCGGATCCTCCCAGATCGGGGCAATATGGCCCCATAGGCTCCCATGTCAGGGAGTGCCAGATTGCACCGGATCCAAGAGGATCCGGGAAAAGTCAATTTGGAGAGATTTTTCTCCCCGGACACAAAACCGTTGCAAGCTTCCGGAGAGATGGAAACCGGATGGCAGAGAGCTGCCATCCGGCTCCATCCGGCCCCATAGCATACTATGGGGCCAAAATCCGGTCCGGGGCTGTCTGGTTTACACCGGACAGCCCCGGACCGGATCTTGCCGCAGTGTGAAGCCAGCCTTATACAGACGTGTGCGATCTGAGTAAGAATCGTATAACACAATGACCAATGTAACTCAATGGGGATTTTAAGATAAGGCCGGGTTCACATTACATTTAGATCCGATCCGGGGATGTCCTCTATGGACCGGACAGCCCCGGACCGGATCAGCAAACAGAACCGGAGGGCCAAATATGCCCTCCGGTTTGGTGTGCAGCCGGACTCAGCTGCCGCTGCTGATAAATCATGACCGCGGGGAGCGAGCCGCGGTCATGATCTGTCAAGAGAGGACAGCTCCATGGTGCTGAGCTTCAACACCCGGCTTCCGGCTCCCGGATGCTGCTCCGGTGCAATCCGGCGCCATAGATCCCAGTGTTATGGGGCACCGGATCGGACCGGATCGGGAGAATCCGGGAGGATCCGGGAAGATCAGCTTTTTTTCCCCGGACACAAAAATGTTGCATGCAGCATTTTTGTGTCCGGGAGAAAAACGTGAATCCTCCCGGATTCTCCTGGACAGATGGAAACCGGATGGCAGATAGCTGCCATCCAGCCTCCATCCAGCCCCATAAGATACTATGGGGCCGAAATCTGATCCGGGGCTGTCCGGTTTACAACGGACTTGCACTAGTTCTTATATACAGAGACATGATGGCACATGTACATATAGTACGGGCACATGGATGACACATGTACATATACTAAGGGCACATGGATGGCACATGTACATAAAGTACGGGCACATGGATGACACATGTACATATAGTACGGGCACATGGATGGCACATGTACATAAAGTACGGGCACATGGATGGCACATGTACATATAGTACGGGCACATGGATGACACATGTACATATAGTATGGGCACATGGAGGGCACATGTACATAAAGTACGGGCACATGGAGGGCACATGTACATAAAGTACTCGAACATGGATTGCACATGTACATAAAGTACTCGAACATGGATTGCACATGTACATAAAGTACTCGAACATGGATTGCACATGTACATAAAGTACTCGAACATGGATGGTACATGTACATAAAGTACGGGCACATGGATGGCACATGTACATATAGTACAGGCACATGGATGGTACATGTACATATAGTACGGGGACATGGAGGGCACATGTACATATAGTACAGGCACATGGATGGTACATGTACATAAAGTACGGGCACATGGAGGGCACATGTACATATAGTACAGGCACATGGATGGCACATGTACATAAAGTACGGGGACATGGAGGGCACATGTACATAGAGTACGGGCACATGGATGGTACATGTACATAAAGTACGGGCACATGGATGGCACATGTACATATAGTACGGGCACATGGATGACACATGTACATATAGTACGGGCACATGGATGGTACATGTACATAAAGTACGGGCACATGGATGGCACATGTACATATAGTACAGGCACATGGATGGTACATGTACATATAGTACGGGGACATGGAGGGCACATGTACATATAGTACAGGCACATGGATGGTACATGTACATAAAGTACGGGCACATGGAGGGCACATGTACATATAGTACAGGCACATGGATGGCACATGTACATAAAGTACGGGGACATGGAGGGCACATGTACATAGAGTACGGGCACATGGATGGTACATGTACATAAAGTACGGGCACATGGATGGCACATGTACATATAGTACGGGCACATGGATGACACATGTACATATAGTACGGGCACATGGATGACACATGTACATATAGTATGGGCACATGGAGGGCACATGTACATAAAGTACGGGCACATGGATGGCACATGTACATAAAGTACTCGAACATGGATTGCACATGTACATAAAGTACTCGAACATGGATTGCACATGTACATAAAGTACTCGAACATGGATGGTACATGTACATAAAGTACGGGCACATGGATGGCACATGTACATATAGTACAGGCACATGGATGGTACATGTACATATAGTACGGGGACATGGAGGGCACATGTACATAGAGTACGGGGACATGGAGGGCACATGTACATATAGTACAGACACATGGATGGTACATGTACATATAGTACAGGCACATGGATGGCACATGTACATAAAGTACTCGAACATGGATTGCACATGTACATAAAGTATGGGCACATGGAGGGCACATGTACATAAAGTACGGGCACATGGAGGGCACATGTACATAAAGTACGGGCACATGTACATAAAGTACGGGCACATGGAGGGCACATGTACATATAGTACAGGCACATGGATGACACATGTACATATAGTACGGGCACATGGATGGTACATGTACATAAAGTACGAGTACATGGAGGGCACATTTACATAAAGTACTCGAACATGGATTGCACATGTACATAAAGTACGGGCACATGGATGGCACATGTACATAAAGTACGGGCACATGGAGGGCACATGTACATATAGTACAGACACATGGATGACACATGTACATATAGTACGGGCACATGGATGGTACATGTACATAAAGTACGGGCACATGGAGGGCACATATACATAAAGTACGGGCACATGGAGGGCACATGTACATAAAGTACGGGCACATGGATGACACATGTGCATATACTAAGGGCACATGGATTGCACATGTACATAAAGTATGGACACATGGATGGCACATGTACATAAAGTACGGATACATGATGGCACATGTACATATAGTACAGGCACATGGATGACACATGTACATATAGTATGGGCACATGGATGGCACATGTACATAAAGTACGGGCACATGGATGACACATGTACATATAGTACGGGCACATGGATGGCACATGTACATAAAGTACGGGCACATGGATGGCACATGTACATATAGTACGGGCACATGGATGACACATGTACATATAGTACGGGCACATGGATGACACATGTACATATAGTATGGGCACATGGAGGGCACATGTACATAAAGTACGGGCACATGGAGGGCACATGTACATAAAGTACTCGAACATGGATTGCACATGTACATAAAGTACTCGAACATGGATTGCACATGTACATAAAGTACTCGAACATGGATGGTACATGTACATAAAGTACGGGCACATGGATGGCACATGTACATATAGTACAGGCACATGGATGGTACATGTACATATAGTACGGGCACATGGAGGGCACATGTACATAAAGTACGGGCACATGGATGACACATGTACATAAAGTACGGGGACATGGAGGGCACATGTACATAGAGTACGGGCACATGGAGGGCACATGTACATATAGTACAGGCACATGGATGGTACATGTACATATAGTACAGGCACATGGATGGCACATGTACATAAAGTACGGGGACATGGAGGGCACATGTACATAGAGTACGGGCACATGGATGGTACATGTACATAAAGTACGGGCACATGGATGGCACATGTACATAAAGTACTTGAACATGGATTGCACATGTACATAAAGTACGGGCACATGGAGGGCATATGTACATAAAGTACGGGCACATGGAGGGCACATGTACATAAAGTACGGGCACATGTACATGAAGTACGGGCACATGGAGGGCACATGTACATATAGTACAGGCACATGGATGACACATGTACATATAGTACGGGCACATGGATGGTACATGTACATAAAGTACGAGTACATGGAGGGCACATTTACATAAAGTACTCGAACATGGATTGCACATGTACATAAAGTATGGGCACATGGATGGTACATGTACATAAAGTACGGGCACATGGATGGCACATGTACATAAAGTACGGGCACATGGAGGGCACATGTACATATAGTACGGGCACATGGATGACACATGTACATATAGTACGGGCACATGGATGGCACATGTACATAAAGTACGGGCACATGGATGACACATGTACATATAGTACGGGCACATGGAGGGCACATGTACATATAGTACGGGCACATGGATGACACATGTACATATAGTACGGGCACATGGATGGCACATGTACATAAAGTACGGGCACATGGAGGGCACATGTACATATAGTACGGGCACATGGATGACACATGTACATATAGTACGGGCACATGGATGGTACATGTACATAAAGTACGGGCACATGGAGGGCACATGTACATAAAGTACGGGCACATGGATGACACATGTACATATAGTACGGGCACATGGAGGGCACATGTACATATAGTACAGACACATGGATGACACATGTACATATAGTACGGGCACATGGATGGCACATGTACATAAAGTACGGGCACATGGATGGCACATGTACATATAGTACGGGCACATGGAGGGCACATGTACATAAAGTACGGGCACATGGATGACACATGTACATAAAGTACGGGCACATGGAGGGCACATGTACATATAGTACAGACACATGGATGACACATGTACATATAGTACGGGCACATGGATGGTACCTGTACATAAAGTACGGGCACATGGAGGGCACATGTACATAAAGTACGGGCACATGGATGACACATGTACATATAGTACGGGCACATGGAGGGCACATGTACATAAAGTACGGGCACATGGATGACACATGTACATAAAGTACAGACACATGGATGACACATGTACATATAGTACGGGCACATGGATGACAAATGTACATATAATACGGGCACATGGAGGGCACATGTACATAAAGTACAGACACATGGATGAAACATGTACATAAAGTACGAGTACATGGATGGCACATGTACATATAGTACAGACACATGGATGAAACATGTACATAAAGTACGAGTACATGGATGGCACATGTACATATAGTACAGACACATGGATGGCACATGTACATATAGTACAGACACATGGATGGAACATCTTTTTCACATGCTTGCCTGCACCCGGACTAGGGGCCCGATCACATGAACCTGTACATTGGATGAGCTCTATCGGATGTTTTATAGGATAACACTAGGACCAATGTTATTCAATGGGGAAGTGAGGGTATTCCCGTCTGCAGTAACCAGGTTGGTAAGTCCAGTCACCCACAAACACACCCACACACCCGGTGCCAGGGACAGCAGGTGAACCCAGTCAGTGGGGCGACAGGGAGAGAAAGGAGGTGGGAGGGAAGTTAGGAAGAGCAGTCAGGAAGGGGAAAGAAAACAAAGGGACACACCACAGGAAGTGAAGGAGAGAACAGCGAGGGAGGTCAGAGAGGATGGTCCCAGAGGACGTGAGCAGAGATGAGGCTCGTCCTGGGTCTGGGGACAACGGACTGCAAAGAGTCAGAGGGAGCCCTAGGGGTGCGGGCAGTGAGTGATCCACCTGTGCGCCTGAATCTGAAGTAAAGCAGAGGGGCAGGGAGAGCATCAGGGACCCGGCGCTGAAGGTGGTGAGGAGACTCTGCGCTCCAACCACAGAACTGGAGGCCACGAGGTCTAGAGGAGCTGTGGCCGACTCCGCTGAGAAGGCAGCCATACTAGGGTCTGGGTACGTGGCCGGCCGGTTGCCCAACAAGGCCCATGGCTGCTGGATTGGGGCACTGTGTGCGGAGGCGCGTGCAGGAGTGAGGTGAGCAGGCAGCGCTGAGAAGGAACGACCCGAGAGGGAAGGTACACAAAAGGGGTGTATTGGACAAGCCATCCTGGTTGCTAAGGACTATCCGGATTGCAAACATACTTGAACTGTAACCTGTGGTGCAAGCAGAGAAAAGTGCAGTAAAGCGGGTTTAGAACTCAGAACTGTGTGTGAGACTGTTCATTTCTCACCTGCCTGTGAGATGCTCCGATACTTGTGTAGTGAGGTGAGCAATTCAGATTGTATCATAGAAATGGATATAGAAATGAACTGTGCACAGTCCGATACTGCCCCTTGTGGACAAGTGCTGAAACAAACGCAGGAAAGTGGGAAATTCCCTTTTCAGCAAATGTGTTTACTCAGGAAGAGAGAGAGCAGGAAGTGCAGTATAGATCCAGAGCTGAGCCAGAGAAGACCTGTGTGTGGATGTCTGTTGAAAGAGGGCTACTTTGCTACACCTTGCCGGAAAAATCACCCCGCAGAAGCCCTCGTGACTGATCCTGGGCCACTGGACTTTGGTGCTGTGACTCTGGCCGCTCTGCAAAACCTTGCCCGCTGAGCACCCGGAGTTTGTACTGCCGTGATCTCCCCTTCTGCTGCTCGGGGTGCCCCGAGACTGAGAGAGACTTCTGTGCTGCTGTGGGCTCCCTTCTGCTGCTCGGTGTGCCCTGAGACTGAGAGAGACATTAAAAGAAAAATTCTGTTACCTGCGGAAGGAGACCAAAGAAGAAGACTGAGGAGTTTCCCCCTTCAGCGCTGCACCGGGACCCGTCCTCGTGAGATCCCAAGGCCTGCGACGTGGGAGCGACATCTTCTTCTGTGATAGACTGGTACGTGATTTTAGGGAAAGTTAGGGAAAGATACCTTCATTGTTGTGTTTTTTTCTTGCTGCGTACCCGGCAGAAGTGAAGATCCAGAGACTCTAATATATACAAGTGCGCATATAGTTCGGTTGACTGTGATATAAATATGTTTGCCAGTAAAGAAACGTTATTATCGGTTAAACCTGAGTATGGGGATTCTGTTGAGAAAGATCATACACACACACCCGCGGCCTTGCCACCGGTCGCTACACTTGCCTGCAGCCATATCAGCCCCACTGGCCCACCATCGCCCTAATAACATCTACTCCAAATGCCCTGGGGACTCGCTCCACACCATCATAGTTGCCATCCCATCATCCCCAGAGGTCCCGGTCTGCAGCCACATACCACGGGTGGCGTCACAACAACCACCCCAAATCCCTATAAATTCCCCTATTCCCTAAACATTTTTTCCCCCTTTTTAATGACTGCTATAGGGCCAATGACCGGGTCACATTTCCAAAGACTCCCGATCTCTTGCAGACATCACCAGAGGTGAAGAGGGAGAGGACCCGGCTCTGAGTAACCCCTGGCTCCCACAGGGCGCGTCATTTGTAACCCATAAAAGCCTTCCCATTACATCAAGGTAACCCATATCAGAACAGACATAGCATCTAATATAGGGAGCCCAACATAAAGCTTGGAAGCCACATATGACTTGTGGTCCCGTGATGTGGGGATCATGGCTGTCTTCCAGCTTGGTGCATTAGTGCCTAGTATAGCAAACAGCTCTGGAGACTTGGGTGTCTGCTGTGAAGGGGGTGGCAGCTGGATGTGGCTTGCGATCCTCTATGAGCTGGATGTGGCTCATGATCCTTTCGCACAGCTGTACATACAAAAGAAAAAGGTAGAGTGGCACTAACACAGGATCCACCAGTCACACGTTTGACCATAATCAATACAACACAGAAGAAAGAAACGTGTATATATGACCGGGATCAGGGAGGAAATATATTCAACACTTGATAAAGTGAAAAATAGTTTTTATTACAATAAACTCGTGTGTATAAGGTAAAACAAAAGCACAAAACATCTAAAACCATTTAAAATATGTGCAACACCGCACAGATAGCATCAGATATGCATGCCTCCTATAGTTTTAACAATAATAATAGTCCTGCAAAGCTGACCTGGTGACCAAACACAACAGTGAATAAATATTTGCACTAGTTCCCATGATAAGAAGACCAACAAAAAACAAGAGCGGAATAAAGACCCCAGAGTATTGGAACTGTAGAAATCTATTGCAACCTCAGCTCAGCTCAATAAGGCAGAGAGGGGGAAAAAAAAAAAAAAAAAAAAAAAAAAAAAAAAGGCCTTGATTAAATGTCTGATACTCTATAAAGTGAGTCAAAGGCTGCCTAGTTAATGATAGGACCTGAACAGACCACAAAGCAAAGAGAGACAATACTCTGGGTGAACCGCATACCTGTGAATAAAGACAAATTTGTGCAGATTAGTCACCAGTCACTTTAGACCTGCAGGTAAGGAGGCATAGGAAGCGTGGCTCTGGACCTACGCGTGTCGCTGCCCAATTGACAGCTTCATCTGGGTAGCGCTCCTGTTTTTTGTTGGTCTTCTTATCATGGGAACTAGTGCAAATATTTATTCACTGTTGTGTTTGGTCACCAGGTCAGCTTTGCAGGACTATTATTATTGTTAAAACTATAGGAGGCATGTATATCTGATGCTATCTGTGCGGTGTTGCACATATTTTAAATGGTTTTAGATGTTTTGTGCTTTTGTTTTACCTTATACACACGAGTTTATTGTAATAAAAACTATTTTTCACTTTATCAAGTGTTGAATATATTTCTTCCCTGATCCCGGTCATATATACACGTTTCTTTCTTCTGTGTTGTATTTCGCACAGCTGTATGTGGCTCGTGGCCCTCTCTGAGCTGGGTGTGACTGCTTGGGACCCTCTCTGGGACCTGGATGTGACTCATGTCCCTCTTTGGGAGCTGGATGTGACTCGCGGCCCTCTCTGGGAGCTGGATGTGGCTCGCGGCCCTCTCTGGGAGCTGGATGTGGCTCGCGACCCTCTCTGGGAGCTGAATGTAGCTCATGTCCCTCTCTGGGAGGTGGATGTGGCTCGCGGCCCTCTCTGGGAGCTGGATGTGGCTCGCGACCGTCTCTGGGAGCTGGATGTGGCTCGCGACCGTCTCTGGGAGCTGGATGTGGCTCGTGGCCCTCTCTGGGAGGTGGATGTGGCTCATGTCCCTCTCTGGGAGCTGGATGTGGCTCGCGGCCCTCTCTGGGAGCTGGATGTGGCTCGCGACCGTCTCTGGGAGCTGGATGTGGCTCGCGACCGTCTCTGGGAGCTGGATGTGGCTCGTGGCCCTCTCTGGGAGGTGGATGTGGCTCGCAGCCCTCTCTGGGAGGTGGATGTGGCTCGCGGCCCTCTCTGGGAGCTGGATGTGGCTCGCGACCGTCTCTGGGAGCTGGATGTGGCTCGCGACCGTCTCTGGGAGCTGGATGTGGCTCGTGGCCCTCTCTGGGAGGTGGATGTGGCTCGCAGCCCTCTCTGGGAGCTGGATGTGGCTTGCGGCCCTCTCTGGGAGCTGGATGTGACTCATGTCCCTCTTTGGGAGCTGGATGTGGCTCGCGGCCCTCTCTGGGAGCTGGATGTGGCTCGCGACCCTCTCTGGGAGCTGAATGTGGCTCATGTCCCTCTCTGGGAGGTGGATGTGGCTCGCGGCCCTCTCTGGGAGCTGGATGTGGCTCGCGACCGTCTCTGGGAGCTGGATGTGGCTCGCGACCGTCTCTGGGAGCTGGATGTGGCTCGTGGCCCTCTCTGGGAGGTGGATGTGGCTCGCAGCCCTCTCTGGGAGGTGGATGTGGCTCGCGGCCCTCTCTGGGAGCTGGATGTGGCTCGCGACCGTCTCTGGGAGCTGGATGTGGCTCGCGACCGTCTCTGGGAGCTGGATGTGGCTCGCGGCCCTCTCTGGGAGGTGGATGTGGCTCGCAGCCCTCTCTGGGAGCTGGATGTGGCTTGCGGCCCTCTCTGGGAGCTGGATGTGGCTCATGTCCCTCTCTGGGAGCTGGATATGGCTTGCGACCCTCTCTAGGAGCTGGATGTGGCTCGCGGCCCTCTCTGGGAGCTGGATATGGCTCGCAGCCCTCTCTGGGAGGTGGATGTGGCTCATGTCCCTCTCTGGGAGCTGGATATGGCTCGCAGCCCTCTCTGGGAGGTGGATGTGGCTCGCAGCCCTCTCTGGGAGCTGGATGTGGCTTGTGACCCTCTCTGGGAGCTGGATGTGGCTCGCGACCCTCTCTAGGAGCTGGATGTGGCTCATGTCCCTCTCTGGGAGCTGGATATGGCTCGCAGCCCTCTCTGGGAGGTGGATGTGGCTCGCAGCCCTCTCTGGGAGCTGGATGTGGCTTGTGGCCCTCTCTGGGAGCTGGATGTAGCTCGCGGCCCTCTCTAGGAGCTGGATGTGGCTCATGTCCCTCTCTGGGAGCTGGATGTGGCTCGCGGCCCTCTCTGGGAGCTGGATGTGGCTCGCGGCCCTCTGTGGGAGGTGGATGTGGCTCGCAGCCCTCTCTGGGAGCTGGATGTGGCTTGTGTCCCTCTCTGGGAGCTGGATGTGGCTCGCGGCCCTCTCTGGGAGCTGGATGTGGCTCGCGGCCCTCTGTGGGAGCTGGATGTGGCTCGCGGCCCTCTCTGGGAGCTGGATGTGGCTCATGTCCCTCTCTGGAAGCTGGATATGGCTCGCAGCCCTCTCTGGGAACTGGATGTGGCTCGCGGCACTCTCTGGGAGCTGGATGTGGCTCGCGGCCCTCTCTGGGAGCTGGATGTGGCTCGCGGCCCTCTCTGGGAGCTGGATGTGGCTCATGTCCCTCTCTGGAAGCTGGATATGGCTCGCAGCCCTCTCTGGGAGGTGGATGTGGCTCGCGGCACTCTCTAGGAGCTGGATGTGGCTCATGTCCCTCTCTGGAGCTGGATGTGGCTCGCGGCCCTCTCTGGGAGCTGGATGTGGCTCGCGGCCCTCTCTGGGAGCTGGATGTGGCTCGCGGCCCTCTCTGGGAGCTGGATGTGGCTCATGTCCCTCTCTGGAAGCTGGATATGGCTCGCAGCCCTCTCTGGGAGGTGGATGTGGCTCGCGGCCCTCTCTGGGAGCTGAATGTGGCTCACGGCCCTCTCTGGAAGCTGGATATGGCTCGCAGCCCTCTCTGGGAGCTGAATGTGGCTCACGGCCCTCTCTGGGAGCTGGCTGTGGCTCACGGCCCTCTCTGGAGCTGGATGTGGCTCGCGGCCCTCTCTGGGAGCTGGATGTGGCTCGTGGCCCTCTCTGGGAGCTGGATGTGGCTTGCGGCCCTCTCTGGGAGCTGGATGTGGCTCGCAGCCCTCTCTGGGAGGTGGATGTGGCTTGTGGCCCTCTCTGGGAGCTGGATGTGGCTTGTGACCCTCTCTGGGAACTGGATGTGGCTCGCGGCCCTCTCTGGGAGCTGGATGTGGCTCGCGGCCCTCTCTGGGAGCTGGATGTGGCTCACGGCCCTCTCTGGGAGCTGGATGTGGCTCATGACCCTCTCTGGGAGCTGGATATGGCTCGCAGCCCTCTCTGGGAGCTGGATGTGGCTCGCGGCCCTCTCTGGGAGCTGGATGTGGCTCATGACCCTCTCTGGGAGCTGGATGTGGCTCGCGGCCCTCTGTGGGAGGCGGTTGTGACTCGCGGCCCTCTGTGGGAGCTGGATGTGGCTCGCGTCCCTCTCTGGGAGCTGGATGTGGCTCGCGGCCCTCTCTGGGAGCTGGATGTGGCCCACGGCCCTCTCTGGGAGGTGGATATGGCTCGCGGCCCTCTCTGGGAGCTGGATGTGGCTCGTGGCCCTCTCTGGGAGCTGGATGTGGCTCATGACCCTCTCTGGGAGCTGGATGTGGCTCACGGCCCTCTCTGGGAGGTGGATATGGCTCGCGGCCCTCTGTGGGGCCAATGACCGGGTCACATTTCCAAAGACTCCCGATCTCTTGCAGACATCACCAGAGGTGAAGAGGGAGAGGACCCGGCTCTGAGTAACCCCTGGCTCCCACAGGGCGCGTCATTTGTAACCCATAAAAGCCTTCCCATTACATCAAGGTAACCCATATCAGAACAGACATAGCATCTAATATAGGGAGCCCAAGCTATATAGCTTGGAAGCCACATATGACTTGTGGTCCCGTGATGTGGGGATCATGGCTGTCTTCCAGCTTGGTGCATTAGTGCCTAGTATAGCAAACAGCTCTGGAGACTTGGGTGTCTTCTGTGAAGGGGGTGGCAGCTGGATGTGGCTTGCGATCCTCTATGAGCTGGATGTGGCTCATGATCCTTTCGCACAGCTGTATGTGGCTCGTGGCCCTCTCTGAGCTGGGTGTGACTGCTTGGGACCCTCTCTGGGAGCTGGATGTGGCTCGTGGCCCTCTCTGGGACCTGAATGTGACTCATGTCCCTCTTTGGGAGCTGGATGTGGCTCGCGGCCCTCTCTGGGAGCTGGATGTGGCTCGCGACCCTCTCTGGGAGCTGAATGTGGCTCATGTCCCTCTCTGGGAGGTGGATGTGGCTCGCGGCCCTCTCTGGGAGCTGGATGTGGCTCGCGACCGTCTCTGGGAGCTGGATGTGGCTCGTGGCCCTCTCTGGGAGGTGGATGTGGCTCGCAGCCCTCTCTGGGAGCTGGATGTGGCTTGTGGCCCTCTCTGGGAGCTGGATGTGGCTTGTGGCCCTCTCTGGGAGCTGAATGTGGCTCGCGGCCCTCTCTAGGAGCTGGATGTGGCTCATGTCCCTCTCTGGGAGCTGGATATGGCTCGCAGCCCTCTCTGGGAAGTGGATGTGGCTCGCAGCCCTCTCTGGGAGCTGGATGTGGCTTGTGGCCCTCTCTGGGAGCTGGATGTGGCTCGCGGCCCTCTCTAGGAGCTGGATGTGGCTCATGTCCCTCTCTGGGAGCTGGATGTGGCTCGCGGCCCTCTCTGGGAGCTGGATGTGGCTCGCGGCCCTCTCTGGGAGCTGGATGTGGCTCATGTCCCTCTCTGGAAGCTGGATATGGCTCGCAGCCCTCTCTGGGAGGTGGATGTGGCTCGCGGCCCTCTCTGGAGCTGAATGTGGCTCACGGCCCTCTCTGGGAGCTGGCTGTGGCTCGCGGCCCTCTCTGGGAGCTGGATGTGGCTCGCAGCCCTCTCTGGGAGCTGGATGTGGCTCGCAGCCCTCTCTGGGAGGTGGATGTGGCTTGTGGCCCTCTCTGGGAGCTGGATGTGGCTTGTGACCCTCTCTGGGAACTGGATGTGGCTCGCGGCCCTCTCTGGAGCTGGATGTGGCTCGCGGCCCTCTCTGGGAGCTGGTTGTGGCTCACGGCCCTCTCTGGGAGCTGGATGTGGCTCATGACCCTCTCTGGGAGCTGGATATGGCTCGCAGCCCTCTCTGGGAGCTGGATGTGGCTCGCGGCCCTCTCTGGGAGCTGGATGTGGCTCATGACCCTCTCTGGGAGCTGGATGTGGCTCACGACCCTCTCTGGGAGGTGGATATGGCTCGCGGCCCTCTGTGGGAGCTGGATGTGGCTCGCGGCCCTCTGTGGGAGGCGGTTGTGACTCGCGGCCCTCTGTGGGAGCTGGATGTGGCTCGCGGCCCTCTCTGGGAGCTGGATGTGGCTCGCGGCCCTCTCTGGGAGCTGGATGTGGCCCACGGCCCTCTCTGGGAGGTGGATATGGCTTGCGGCCCTCTCTGGGAGCTGGATGTGGCTCGCGGCCCTCTCTGGGAGCTGGATGTGGCTCACGGCCCTCTCTGGGAGCTGGATGTGGCTCATGTCCCTCTCTGGGAGCTGGATGTGGCTTGTGGCCCTCTCTGGGAGCTGGATATGGCTCGCAGCCCTCTCTGGGAGCTGGATGTGGCTCGCGGCCCTCTCTGGGAGCTGGATGTGGCTCATGACCCTCTCTGGGAGCTGGATGTGGCTCACGACCCTCTCTGGGAGGTGGATATGGCTCGCGGCCCTCTGTGGGAGCTGGATGTGGCTCGCGGCCCTCTGTGGGAGGCGGTTGTGACTCGCGGCCCTCTGTGGGAGCTGGATGTGGCTCGCGGCCCTCTCTGGGAGCTGGATGTGGCTCGCGGCCCTCTCTGGGAGCTGGATGTGGCCCACGGCCCTCTCTGGGAGGTGGATATGGCTTGCGGCCCTCTCTGGGAGCTGGATGTGGCTCGCGGCCCTCTCTGGGAGCTGGATGTGGCTCACGGCCCTCTCTGGGAGCTGGATGTGGCTCATGTCCCTCTCTGGGAGCTGGATGTGGCTTGTGGCCCTCTCTGGGAGCTGGATGTGGCTCGCGGCCCTCTCTGGGAGCTGGATGTGGCTCGCGGCCCTCTCTGGGAGCTGGATGTGGCTCGCGGCCCTCTCTGGGAACTGGATGTGGCTCGCGGCCCTCTCTGGGAGGGCCATGGCGACCAATCAGAGACTTGGCGTGCGGTTTGAATGCCTCGTCTCTGGTCTTCGCTGCTGGACGCAACCAATCAATCAGAGTCGCAGCATTCAAATCACGCGCCAAGTCTCTGATTGGTCGCCATGGCTGGCGATGACCAATCAAAGTTGCGGTGCACGGTTTGGCGCGCGATTTGTATGCATAACATAGATGATGATGTGCAGGCGCCGAAAAGGAAGGGGCAAAGAGAGAAGAAGAGGTGGCAGATACATAGAGGAGGCGGAGAGGACCGGGCTGGCAGCGATCTCAGGATACAAGGACCAGACTCATCCCACCAGCTAAGTACACATTTATATACAAGGCGGGAAACGTTATAAACTGTTTGTTTTGGAGAACATGGGGGAGAGAGAGTATGGATCCCATCATAGAATGCAGCATAGACGCTGCTGGAGGTGCTGCTTTCAGTTTGCAAAGCACTATGGGGGTGACGGTTCACTTTAATATGAGGAAGTACAAAAGCTTCCCATCATTCCTTTCTTTTACTGAGTAGATCACTTTTTCTATTTCTTTCAGCTCTAAATAAAATGATAAAACATTTTGGGAAAAACACACAACTTAGGATCCCGGCACTGGAAGCCATGACTGCAAATATCTCCACGGCCACCATGCTCTTCCCTCTGGTGCTCAGATAAGCCGGGATCATGGAGATCCAGACACTGATGAACACCAGCATGCTGAAGGTGATGTACTTGGCCTCATTGAAACTGTCCGGTAATGTCCTCACCATGAAAGCCAGAAGGAAGCTGACAGCTGCCAGGAGCCCCAGATACCCCAACATGGAGTAGAACCAGAGATCGGAGCCTTCGTTACACTGAATGATGATTGTCCCAGGATAAGACTCAGTGTCCAGGTCCTGGAATGGGGGAGAAATAGACAACCAGAGAGTACAGACCACAACCTGAAGGGATGAACACAACAACACAATGGTATAGGGCAGTCTCACACTCAGCAGTCTTCTCCAGGGGCTTCCAGGCTTGGTGGACTTAAAAGCTACACAAACCATGACAGTCTTGGCGAGAAGTGAAGAGATGGCGACTGAGAAGAAAATCCCAAAACTGGTCTCACGTAGTCTACAAGTTACGTCATTGGGACGACCAAGAAACAAGAAGCCCGAGAGGAAGCTGAGGAGGACGGAGACCAGGAGGAGGTAACTCAGGTTCCGGTTATTGGCTCTAACAATAGGAGTGTCCCGGTAGAAATAAATATACCAAGTATGAAGCCGGTGACAAGACATCCGAAGACCGAGACAACGGAAAATACAGAAGCCATGGTGTCCTTCTGGTAAGAGATGAAGTCCATCACTTTGGGGAGACACTGGTCTCTCTGCTCATTTGGCCATTCGTCAGTTTTGCACTTGATGCATTTATCACTGTCTGTGGAAAAAAACAAAGATACAACATGTCATGGAAAAAATCCATGAGATATCTGTGATACATCCATTCACCCGTACACTCTGAGGACATGGGATCAGCTGCAAATGTGGAGTGAAAAAATAATGAAGCAGAGGAAGGTTTATTGAAGCCCAGACCCTCCCGGGGTCAACATATAGTTACAGCTTGTAAGGAAGAACGCCAAGAGCCATGCCTTCCTGCTACATCACTGTGCTGTGACTAAAGGGATCTTGTCAGCTTGGCACCAGTGGAAAATAATTAATATTGGATTGTGCATAGTTTCCACAGTTATGAAGGTGCATCTTTGACTCCGCGATCACGAGACCATTAACATTAATACTTTCATAACAGTGCAACATCCGTATCAGCCCCAAGTTACTATTGGCCAGATAGATAACACTAGCCACGCCATGTTTCCTACCTATAATAATTTATAATAATAATTTTTTATTTATATAGCACCAACATATTCTGCAGCACTTTACAATTCAGAGGGTATATGATACCATACAATAATATTTAATAAAATACAATAAGATAAAATACAATATGAGACAATACAAATATAATACAATACAGACCATATGAGACAAAAAGTAAATAAATACATCATTGAGCCCATTAGGAGTGAGGTCCCTGCTACAATCTATGTGGAAGTAAGGGAGACATAAAAGGTAATAGTAAGAGATGCTGTCATATATGGTCCAGCTATCAACATAATAAATAAGGGACTCACATAATAGATAAGGTGCTATAAAATGCATCGGGGTGTAGAAAGATGATACAAGAGGCCAGATCTGGAGAAGGACAGAATGGGAATAATTAGATGAGGTGAGGTGGTAGGCCAGTCTATAGAGATGTGTTTTTAACACTCGCTTAAAACTATTGGTATTTGGAATTAATAGAATTGTTCTTGGTAACCCGTTCCAGAGAATTGGTGTAGCTCATGAGAAGTGCTGGAGACAGGAGTGGAAGGTTCGGATTGTAGATGATGTCAGTCTTAGGTCACTTGTGGAGCAGAGGGCATGTGTAGGGCCATAGACAGAGATGAGGAGATGATGTAGGGGGGAGCAGAACTGTGGAGAGCTTTGTGGGTGAGTGATCATTTTATATTGTACTCTATAGCGGATTAGCAACCAGTGCAATGACTGGCACAGGATAGAGGAATCGGTGATGCGGTTGGAGAGGATCCTGGCTGCTGCATTGAGGATGGATGAGAGGAGAGAGGGAGGGAGACCGATTAATAGAGAATTGCAGTAATCCAGGTGAGAATGAATAAGGGCAACAGTTAGAGTTTTTGCAGAATCAACAGTAAGAAAAGGTCAAATTCTAGAGATGTTTTTGAGGTGTAGGTGACATGAGCGAGCGAGTGACCAGATGTGGGGAGAGAAGGAGAGATCCGAGTCACATATAACTCCAAGACAGCGGAGGAGTAACGGTAGAACCACATACAGAAATGGCAATATTAGGGTATGTGCCCACAGGATGTTTTTTAAGCAGTCCTGAACGCAGCAAAACCTGAACTGCTTTCAAGGATCCTAGAGTCCTTTACAGGAGATTAACTATGATCTTGTCTGCGTTTTCTGCACATTTTCGGCACATTTTTTGTGTTTTTTGTACATTTTTACTGCATTTTTGCTGCTGCGTTTTTGCCATTGACTGCAGCAAAAACGCAGGAAAAATTAACATGTCAATTCTCTCTCAACTGCACCAAAAACACAGGGATTTGACAGTTCTTGACACTTGCAAAACCAATGTTTGGGCAGCGTTTCTGTGAAACATATTGGCTTTGCTGGGAATCAAAACCTCAGGAACAAATTAGCATAAATTAACATAAAACCAATGGTAAACCGCATGCAGAAAACGCAGCAAAAACACAGCAAAAACATCCTGTGGGCACACACTCTTAGGTTTTGGAGGATTAGGAGAGGGAGGAAACACGAGAAGTTCAGTTTTTGACAGATTCAGTTTAAGGTATAGAGAAGACATGATGTTAGAGACAGCAGAGAGACAATCACTGGTATTGTGTAGTAATGTGGAGGTGATGTCAGGAGACGAGGTGTATAACTGGGTGTCATCAGCATAGAGATGGAACTGAAAAACAAATCTACTGATGGTTTGTCCAATAGGGGCCGTGTATAGAGAGAAGGGGACCTATGACTGAACCCTGAGGAACCCCAACTGTAAGAGGAGGAGACCTAGGACTGAACCCTGAGGAACCCTGACAGTAAGAGGAGAGGACCTAGGACTGAACCCTGAGGAACCCCAACAGTAAGAGGAGGAGACCTAGGACTGAACCCTGAGGAACCCCAACAGTAAGAAGAGGAGACCTAGGACTGAACCCTGAGGATACCCCAACAGTAAGAAGAGGAGACCTAGGACTGAACCCTGAGGATACCCCAACAGTAAGAGGAGGAGACCTAGGACTAAACCCTGAAGATACAAAACAGTAAGAGGAGGACACCTAGGGGTGAACCCAGAGGAGTCCCGACAGTAAGAGGAGGAGACCGAGGACTGAACCCTGAAGATGCACAACAGTAAGAGGAGGGGACCTAGGACTGAACCCAGAGGAACCCCAACCATGAGGGGGAGAGGAAGAGGAGCCGGCAAAAGATACAGAGAAGGAGTGGTCAGAGAGGTAGGAGGAGAACCAGGAGAGAGCCGTGTCCTTAACCCCAATAGAGCAGAGCATACAGAGAAGGAGCTGGTGATCCACAGTATCGAATGCAGCGGAGAGATCCAGGAGGATCAGCAGGGATTAGTGACCAATAGATTTAGCAGTTAGTAGAAGTGGCGGACCTTGAGCCCAGAGGGCCCTGGTGCAGCCATGTTGTGGCCCGGGGGGGGTGCTGGCGGCCGTCGGCAAGGACTGGGGGGGGGGGGGAAGAGCAGAGTGCGGCAGAGGGGCAGAGGAGAGGAGGGGCGGGATCAGGCAAGGGAAGCAGGAAGCTTCCTGCTTCCCTTGCCTGACCCTCCTCTCCTCTGACATCTGGTTACGGGGGTCGGCTGGGGGCGCCCCTGCAGGCTCGAGGGGCCCCCTAGCCGGTCGGGGCCCTGGTGCAGCTGAACCAGCTGCACCACGGTAAGTCCGCCCCTAGTTAGTAGATCATTAGAGACTTTAGTGAGGGCAGTTTCAGTACAATGTAAGGAACGGAAGCCGGATTGTAGAGGGTCAAGAAGAGAATTGTCGGAGAGATAACAGATCATACAGGAGTGGAGCAAGCGTTCCAGGAGGTCAGAGATGAAGGGGAGATTAGAGACCGGTCTGAAGTTAGCAGCAGAGTTCTGGGCGAGGGATGGGATATTAATAATGGATGTTTGAAGGAGGAGGAGAAACACCAGATGAGAGGGAAAGATTAAATATATTAGTTAGGTGAGATGTGACAGCTGGAGAAAGGGATGGAAGGAGATGAGAGGGAATAGGGTCACTGGTGCAGGTAGTAGGGCGAAAAGATGCAAGAAGCCGGGTGACTTCTTCCTCTGTGACCGGATCAAAGACCGAAAGTGAGTTGGATGAAGTGCAGGAGGGAGGAGAATGCAAGATGTTCTGAGGCTGTGAGGAAATTTCCTGTCGTATGTGGTCAATTTTATAGACAAAATAGTTGTCCAGATCGTCAGCTGTGAGGCTGGTGGTTGGGGCCTGTACTCTGTTCAGACCGTCAGCTGTGAGGCTGGTGGTTGGGGGTCTGTACTCTGTCCAGATCGTCAGCTGTGAGGCTGGTGGTTGGGGGTCTGTACTCTGTCCAGATCGTCAGCTGTGAGGCTGGTGGTTGGGGCCTGTACTCTGTCCAGATCGTCAGCTGTGAGGCTGGTGGTTGGGGCCTGTACTCTGTCCAGATCGTCAGCTGTGAGGCTGGTGGTTGGGGCCTGTACTCTGTCCAGATCGTCAGCTGTGAGGCTGGTGGTTGGGGCCTGTACTCTGTCCAGATCGTCAGCTGTGAGGCTGGTGGTTGTGGCCTGTACTTGTCCAGATCGTCAGCTGTGAGGCTGGTTCTGGGGCCTGTACTCTGTCCAGATCGTCAGCTGCTGAGGCTGGTGGTTGGGCCTGTACTCTGTCCAGATCCTCATCTGCTGAGCTAGGTGGTTGGGGCCTGTACTCGTCCAGATCGTCAGCTGTGAGGCTGGTGGTTGGGGCTGTACTCTGTCCAGATCGTCAGCTGTGAGGCTGGGGTTGGGGCCTGTATCTGTCCAGATCGTCAGCTGTGAGGCTGGTGGTTGGGCCTGTACTCTGTCCAGATCGGTCAGCGTGAGGCTGTGGTTGGGGCCGTACTCTGTCAGATCGTCAAGCTGTGAGGCTGGGGTTGGGGCCTGTACTCTGTCAGCAATCGTCAGCAGTGAGGCTGGTGGTTGGGGTCTGTACTGTTGTCCAGATCATCAGCTGTGAGGTGGTAGTGGTTGGGGCCTGTAACCTGTCCAGATCGTCAGCTGTAGGCTGGTGGTTGGGTCTGTACTGGTCAGATCGTCAGCTGTGAGGCTGGTGGTTCGGGGCTGACTACTGTCCAGATGTCAGCGTGAGGCTGGTGTTGGGGCTGTACTTTGTCCAGATCGTCAGCTGTGAGGCTGGTGGTTGGGGCACTGTACTCTGTCCAGAACGTCAGCTGTGAGGCTGGTGATTGGGGCCTGTACTCTGTCCAGATCGTCAGCTGTGAGGCTGGTGGTTGGGGCCTGTACTCTGTCAGATCGTCAGCTGTGAGGCTGGTGGTTGGGGTCTGTACTCTGTCCAGATCGTCAGCTGTGAGGCTGGTGGTTGGGGTCTGTACTCTGTCCAGATCGTCAGCTGTGAGGCTGGTGGTTGGGGCCTGTACTCTGTCCAGATGTCAGCTTGAGGCTGGTGGTTGGGGCCTGTACTCTGTCCAGATCGTCAGCGTGAGGCTGGTGGTTGGGGCCTGTACTCTGTCCAGATCGTCAGCTGTGAGGCTGGTGGTTGGGGCCTGTACTCTGTCCAGATCGTCAGCGTGAGGCTGGTGGTTGGCCTGTACTCTGTCCAGATCGTCAGCTGTGAGGCTGGTGTTGGGGCCTGTACTCTGTCCAGATCGTCAGCGCTGAGGCTAGTGATTGGGGCCTGTACTCTGTCCAGATCGTCAGCTGTGAGGCTGGTGGTTGGGGCCTGTACTCTGTCCAGATCGTCAGGCTGGAGGCTGGTGGTTGGGGTCTGTACTCTGTCCAGATCGTCAGCTGTGAGGCTGGTGGTTGGGGCCTGTACTCTGTCCAGATCGTCAGCGCTGAGGCTGGTGGTTGGGGCCTGTACTCTGTCCAGATCGTCAGCTGTGAGGCTGGTGGTTGGGGCCTGTACTCTGTCCAGATCGTCAGCTGTGAGGCTGGTGGTTGGGGCCTGTACTCTGTCCAGATCGTCAGCTGTGAGGCTGGTGGTTGGGGTCTGTACTCTGTCCAGATCGTCAGCTGTGAGGCTGGTGGTTGGGGTCTGTACTCTGTCCAGATCGTCAGCTGTGAGGCTGGTGGTTGGGGTCTGTACTTGTCCAGATCGTCAGCTGTGAGGCTGGTGGTTGGGGCCTGTATCTGTCCAGATGTCAGCTGTGAGGCTGGTGGTTGGGGCCTGTACTTGTCCAGATCTCAGCTGTGAGGCTGGTGGTTGGGGCTGTACTCTGTCCAGAACGTCAGCGTGAGGCTGGTGTTGGGCCTGTACTCTGTCCAGATCGTAGCCTGAGGCTGGTGGTTGGGGCCTGTACTCTCCAGATGTCAGCTGTGAGGCTGGTGGTTGGGGCTGTACTCTGTCCAATCGTCAGCGCTGAGGCTGGTGGTTGGGGCTGTACTCTGTCCAATCGTCAGCGTGAGGCTGGTGGTTGGGCCTGACTCTGTCCAGATGTCAGCGCTGAGGCTGGTGGTTGGGGCCTGTACTCTGTCCAGATCGTCAGCGTGAGGCTGGTGGTTGGGGCTGTACTCTGTCCAGATCGTCAGCGTGAGGCTGGTGGTTGGGCCTGTACTCTGTCCAGATCGTCAGCGTGAGGCTGGTGGTTGGGGCCTGTACTCTGTCCAGATCGTCAGCTGGAGGCTGGTGGTTGGGGCTGTACTCTGTCCAGAACGTCAGCGTGAGGCTGTGTTGGGGCCTGTACTCTGTCCAGATCGTCAGCTGTGAGGCTGGTGGTTGGGGCCTGTCTCTGTCCAGATGTAGCGCTGAGGCTGTGGTCGGGGCCTGTACTCTTCCAGATCAGCAGCTGTGGGACCTGGGTGGCTGGGGGGGCCTGACTCTGTCCAGATCGTCAGCGTGAGGCTGGTGGTTGGGGCCTGTACTCTGTCCAGATCGTCAGTGTGAGGCGTGTTGGGGCCTGTATCTGTCCAGATCTCAGCTGTGAGGCTGGTGGTTGGGCCTGTACTTGTCCAGATCGTCAGCTTGAGGCTGGTGGTTGGGGTCTGTACTCTGTCCAGATCGTCAGCTGTGAGGCTGGTGGTTGGGGCCGTACTCTGTCCAGATCGTCAGCGTGAGGCTGGTGGTGGGGCTGTATTCTGTCCAGATCTCAGCTGTGAGGCTGGTGGTTGGGGCCTGTCTCTGTCCAGATCGTCAGCGTGAGCTGGTGGTTGGGGCTGTACTCTTCCAGATCGCAGCTGTGAGGCTGGTGGTTGGGGTCTGTACTCTGTCCAGATCGTCAGCTGTGAGGCTGGTGGTTGGGGCTGTACTCTGTCCAGATGTTAGCGCTGAGGCTAGTGGTTGGGGCCTGTACTCTGTCCAGATCGTCAGCGTGAGGCTGGTGGTTGGGCCTGTACTCTGTCCAATCGTCAGCTGTGAGGCTGGTGGTTGGGGCCTGCACTCTGTCCAGATCGTCAGCGCTAGGTGGTGGTTGGGGCCTGCACTCTGTCCAGATCGTCAGCTGTGAGGCTGGTGGTTGGGGTCTGTACTCTGTCCAATCGTCAGCTGTGAGGCTGGTGGTTGGGGTCTGTACTCTGTCCAGATCGTCAGCTGTGAGGCTGGTGGTTGGGGCCCGTACTCTGTCCAGATCGTCAGCGCTGAGGCTAGTGGTGGGGTCTGTACTCTGTCCAGATCTCAGCTGTGAGGCTGGTGGTTGGGGCCTGTGCTCTGTCCAGATCGTCAGCGCTGAGACTGGTGGTTGGGGCCTGTACTCTATCCAGATCAGCAGCTGTGAGGCTGGTGGTTGGGGTCTGTACTCTGTCCAGATCGTCAGCTGTGAGGCTGGTGGTTGGGGTCTGTACTCTGTCCAGATCGTCAGTGCTGAGGCTGGTGGTTGGGGCCTGTACTCTGTCCAGATCGTCAGCTGTGAGGCTGGTGGTTGGGGCCTGTACTCTGTCCAGATCGTCAGCTGTGAGGCTGGTGGTTGGGTCCTGTACTCTGTCCAGATCGTCAGCTGTGAGGCTGGTGGATGGGGCCTGTACTCTGTCCAGATCGTCAGCGCTGAGGCTGGTGGTTGGGGCCTGTACTCTGTCCAGTTCGTCAGCTGTGAGGCTGGTAGTTGGGGTCTGTACTCTGTCCTGATCATCAGCTGTGAGGCTGGTGGTTGGGGCCTGTATTCTGTCCAGATCGTCAGCTCTGAGGCTGGTGGTTGGGGCCTGTACTCTATCCAGATCAGCAGCTGTGAGGCTGGTGGTTGGGGTCTGTACTCTGTCCAGATCGTCAGCTGTGAGGCTGGTGGTTGGGGTCTGTACTCTGTCCAGATCGTCAGCGCTGAGGCTGGTGGTTGGGGCCTGTACTCTGTCCAGATCGTCAGCTGTGAGGCTGGTGGTTGGGGGTCTGTACTCTGTCCAGATCGTCAGCTGTGAGGCTGGTGGTTGGGGTCTGTACTCTGTCCAGATCGTCAGCACTGGGGCTGGTGGTTGGGGCCTGTGCTCTGTCCAGATCGTCAGCTGAGAGGCTGGTGGTCGGGGCCTGTACTCTGTCCAGATCATCAGCGCTGAGGATGGTGATTGGGGCCTGTACTCTGTCCAGATCGTCAGCTGTGAGGCTGGTGGTTGGGGCCTGTACTCTGTCCAGATCATCAGCTGTGAGGCTGGTGGTTGGGGTGTGTACTCTGTCCAGATCGTCAGCTGTGAGGCTGGTGGTTGGGGCCTATATTCTGTCCAGATCGTCAGCTGTGAGGCTGGTGGTTGGGGCCTGTACTCTGTCCAGATCGTCAGCTGTGAGGCTGGTGGTTGGGGTCTGTACTCTGTCCAGATCGTCAGCTGTGAGGCCGGTGGTTGGGGCCTGCACTCTGTCCAGATCGTCAGCTGTGAGGCTGGTGGTTGGGGATTGTACTCTGTCCAGATCGTCAGCTGTGAGGCTGGTGGTTGGGGATTGTACTCTGTCCAGATCGTCAGCTGTGAGGCTGGTGGTTGGGGCCTGTCCTCTGTCCAGATCGTCAGCGCTGAGACTGGTGGTTGGGGCCTGTACTCTGTCCAGATCGTCAGCTGTGAGGCTGGTGGTTGGGGCCTGTACTCTATCCAGATCAGCAGCTGGAGGCCTGGTGGTTGGGGCCTGGACTCTGTCCAGATCGTCAGCGCTGAGGCTGGTGGTTGGGGCCTGTACTCTGTCCAGATCGTCAGCTGTGAGGCTGGTGGTTGGGGCCTGTACTATGTCCAGATCGTCAGCGCTGAGGCTGGTGGTTGGGGCCTGTACTCTGTCCAGATCGTCAGCTGTGAGGCTGGTGGTTGGGGCCTGTACTCTGTCCAGATCGTCAGCGCTGAGGCTGGTGGTTGGGGTCTGTACTCTGTCCAGATCGTCAGCTGTGAGGCTGGTGGTTGGGGCCCGTACTCTGTCCAGATCGTCAGCTGTGAGGCTGGTGGTTGGGGCCCGTACTCTGTCCAGATTGTTAGCGCTGAGGCTAGTGGTGGGGGTCTGTACTCTGTCCAGATCTTCAGCTGTGAGGCTGGTGGTTGGGGCCTGTGCTCTGTCCAGATCGTCAGCGCTGAGACTGGTGGTTGGGGCCTGTACTCTATCCAGATCAGCAGCTGTGAGGCTGGTGGTTGGGGTCTGTACTCTGTCCAGATGATCAGCTGTGAGGCTGGTGGTTGGGGTCTGTACTCTATCCAGATCGTCAGTGCTGAGGCTGGTGGTTGGGGCCTGTACTCTGTCCAGATCGTCAGCTGTGAGGCTGGTGGTTGGGGTCTGTACTCTGTCCAGATCGTCAGCTGTGAGGCTGGTGGTTGGGGTCTGTACTCTGTCCAGATCGTCAGCTGTGAGGCTGGTGGTTGGGGTCTGTACTCTGTCCAGATCGTCAGCTGTGAGGCTGGTGGTTGGGGCCTGTACTCTGTCCAGATCGTCAGCGCTGAGGCTGGTGGTTGGGGCCTGTACTCTGTCCAGATCGTCAGCGCTGAGGCTGGTGGTTGGGGTCTGTACTCTGTCCAGATCGTCAGCTGTGAGGCTGGTGGTTGGGGCCTGTACTCTGTCCAGATCGTCAGCTGTGAGGCTGGTGGTTGGGGCCTGTACTCTGTCCAGATCGTCAGCTGTGAGGCTGGTGGTTGGGGTCTGTACTCTGTCCAGATCGTCAGCACTGAGGCTGGTGGTTGGGGTCTGTACTCTGTCCAGATCGTCAGCTGTGAGGCTGGTGGTTGGGGTCTGTACTCTGTCCAGATCTTCAGCTGTGAGGCTGGTGGTTGGGGCCTGTGCTCTGTCCAGATCGTCAGCGCTGAGACTGGTGGTTGGGGCCTGTACTCTATCCAGATCAGCAGCTGTGAGGCTGGTGGTTGGGGCCTGTACTCTGTCCAGATCGTCAGCTGTGAGGCTGGTGGTTGGGGTCTGTACTCTGTCCAGATCGTCAGCTGTGAGGCTGGTAGTTGGGGTCTGTACTCTGTCCAGATCGTCAGCTGTGAGGCTGGTGGTTGGGGTCTGTGCTTTGTCCAGATCGTCAGCGCTGAGGCTGGTGGTTGGGGTCTGTGCTTTGTCCAGATCGTCAGCGCTGAGGCTGGTGGTTGGGGCCTGTACTCTATCCAGATCAGCAGCTGTGAAGCTGGTGGTTGGGGCCTGTACTCTGTCCAGATCGTCAGCTGTGAGGCTGGTGGTTGGGGTTTGTACTCTGTCCAGATCGTCAGCTGTGAGGCTGGTGGTTGGGGTCTGTACTCTGTCCAGACCGTCAGCTGTGAGGTTGGTGGTTGGGGTCTGTGCTTTGTCCAGATCGTCAGCGCTGAGGCTGGTGGTTGGGGTCTGTACTCTGTCCAGATCGTCAGCTGTGAGGCTGGTGGTTGGGGCCTGAACTCGGTCCAGATCGTCAGCTGTGAGGCTGGTGGTCGGGGCCTGCACTCTGTCCTGATCGTCAGCGCTGAGGCTGGTGATTGGGGCCTGTACTCTGTCCAGATCGTCAGCTGTGAGGCTGGTGATTGGGGCCTGTACTCTGTCCAGATCGTCAGCTGTGAGGCTGGTGGGTGGGGCCTGTACTCTGTCCAGATCGTTAGCGCTGAGGCTGGTGGTTGATCTGGACAGAGTACAGGCCCCAACCACCGACGATCTGGACAGAGTACAAGCCCCAACCACCAGCCTCACAGCTGACGATCTGGACAGAGTACAGGCCCCAACCACCAGCCTCACAGCTGACGATCTGGACAAAGTACAGGCCCCAACCACCAGCCTCACAGCTGACGATCTGGACAGAGTACAGACCCCAACCACCAGCCTCACAGCTGACGATCTGGACAGAGTACAGGCCCCAACCACCAGCCTCACAGCTGACGATCTGGACAGAGTATAGACCCCAACCACCAGCCTCACAGCTGACGATCTGGGCAGAGTACAGGCCCCAACCACCAGCCTCACAGCTGACGATCTGGGCAGAGTACAGGCCCCAACCACCAGCCTCACAGCTGACGATCTGGACAGAGTACAGGCCCCAACCACCAGCCTCACAGCTGACGATCTGGACAGAGTACAGACCCCAACCACCAGCCTCACAGCTGACGATCTGGACAGAGTACAGGCCCCAACCACCAGCCTCACAGCTGACGATCTGGACAGAGTATAGACCCCAACCACCAGCCTCACAGCTGACGATCTGGGCAGAGTACAGGCCCCAACCACCAGCCTCACAGCTGACGATCTGGGCAGAGTACAGGCCCCAACCACCAGCCTCACAGCTGACGATCTGGACAGAGTACAGGCCCCAACCACCAGCCTCACAGCTGACGATCTGGACAGAGTACAGACCCCAACCACCAGCCTCACAGCTGACGATCTGGACAGAATACAGGCCCCAACCACCAGCCTCACAGCTGACGATCTGGACAGAGTACAGGCCCCAACCACCAGCCTCACAGCTGACGATCTGGACAGAGTACAGGCCCCAGCCACCAGCCTCAGCGCTGACAATCTGGACAGAGTACAGACCTCAACCACCAGCCTCACAGCTGACGATCTGGACAGAGTACAGGCCCCAACCACCAGCCTCACAGCTGACGATCTGGACAGAGTACAGACCCCAACCACCAGCCTCACAGCTGACGATCTGGACAGAGTACAGGCCCCAACCACCAGCCTCACAGCTGACGATCTGGACAGAGTACAGACCCCAACCACCAGCCTCACAGCTGACGATCTGAACAGAGCACAGACCCCAACCACCAGACTCAGCACTGACGATCTGGACAGAGTACAGACCCCAACCACCAGCCTCACAGCTGACGATCTGGACAGAGTACAGGCCCCAACCACCAGCCTCACAGCTGACAATCTGGACAGAGTACAGGCCCCAACCACCAGCCTCACAGCTGACGATCTGGACAGAGTACTGGCCCCAACCACCAGCCTCACAGCTGTTCGCATTTAGAAATACCGGTGATTCTCTTCAGGCGTAATACTAATCTGCAGGTAAATACGGCTCCGGACATAAGCGGTAGACTATCCCGATGTGATGAAGTTCTTCCCTCCCTGCAGCCGCTCGGTTCAGTTTCCACATCAGTCAAGTGCTGTAATCGCCCTCTGACCCAAGTGTCGTCCTGTTCTGCAGTGTGTGAATGATGCCGGTCTGGGCCGGTGTTGGAGTGTGAAGGGCGGTGTCGGAAATTCAGCCTACTCTCCGGACAACCGCTGTAATCACCCTCTCAACCCTGAGTGTCGTCCTGCTTTGCAATGTGTGAATGATGCCAGTTTGAGCTGGTGTTGGAGATCAGAGGGCGGTGTCAGAGGTTCAGTCTCCACATCGGACAACCGCTGTAATCGCCCTCTGACCTCTGAGTGACGTCCTACTCTGCAGTTTGTGAATGATGCCGATCTGATCCGGTGTCGGAGGGCGGTGTCAGAGGTTCAGTCTCCACATTGGACAAGTGCTGTAATCGCCCTCTGACCCTTGTGTCCTACTCTGCAGTGTGTGAATGATGCCGGTGCCGGAGGGCGGTGTCAGAGGTTCAGTCTCCACATCGGACAAGCGCTGTAATCGCCCTCTGACCCCTGAGTGACGTCCTGGTCTGCAGTTTGTGAATGATGCCGATCTGATCCGGTGTCGGAGGGCGGAGGGCGGTGTCAGAGGTTCAGCCTACTCTCCGGACAAGCGCTGTAATCGCCCTCTGACCCCTGAGTGACGTCCTGGTCTGCAGTGTGTGAATGATGCCGGTCTGAGCCGGTGGCGGAGGGCGGAGGGCGGTGTCAGAGGCTCAGTCTCCACATCGGACAAGCTCTGTAATCGCCCTCTCACCCCTGAGTGTCGTCCTGCTTTGCAATGTGTGAGTGATGCCGGTTTGAGCTGGTGTTGGAGATCAGAGGGCGGTGTCAGAGGTTCAGTCTCCACATCGGACAACCGCTGTAATCGCCCTCTGACCTTGGAGTGTCATCCTGCTCTGCAGTTTGTGAATGATGCCGATCTGATCCGGTGTCGGAGGGCGGAGGGCGGTGTCAGAAATTCAACCTACTCTCCGGACAAGCGCTGTAATCGCCCTCTGACCCCTGAGTGACGTCCGGGTCTGCAGTGTGTGAATGATGCCGATCTGATCCGGTTTCGGAGGGCGGAGGGTGGTGTCAGAAATTCATCCTACTCTCCAGACAAGCGCTGTAATCGCCCTTTGTTCCTGGAGTGTCATCCTGCTCTGCAGTTTGTGAATGATGCCGATCTGATCCGGTGTCAGAGGGCGGAGGGCGGTGTCAGAAATTCAGCCTACTCTCCGGACAAGCGCTGTAATCGCCCTCTGACCCCTGAGTGACGTCCGGGTCTGCAGTGTGTGAATGATGCCGGTCTGAGCCGGTGTCGGAGGGCAGAGGGCGGTGTCAGAAATTCAGCCTACTCTCCAGACAAGCGCTGTAATCGCCCTCTGACCCCTGAGTGATGTCCGGGTCTGCAGTGTGTGAATGATGCCGGTCTGAGCCGGTGTCGGAGGGCGGAGGGCGGTGTCAGAGGTTCAGTCTCCACATCGGACAAGTGCTGTAATCGCCCTCTGACCCTTGTGTCCTGCTCTGCAGTGTGTGAATGATGCCGGTATCGGAGGGCGGTGTCAGAGGTTCAGTCTCCACACCGGACAAGCGCTGTAATTGCCCTCTGACCCCTGAGTGACATCCTACTCTGCAGTGTGTGAATGATGCCGGTGTCGGAGGGCGGTGTCAGAGGTTCAGTCTCCACATCGGACAAGTGCTGTAATCGCCCTCTGACCCTTGAGTGTCCTGCTCTGCAGTGTGTAAATGATGCCAGTGCCGGAGGCCGTTTGTACCCTCTTACTGTACCTACTGGTGGTATTGGAGATCTCTCCTTCTGAACACGGGACGCAGTCATAGCAGCAGGTATGAACTGACTGTCTTGCCTTTTTCCATCTTCCAGGTGAACATTCCTCTGAGCATCGGGACACCGGGATCTGAAGGAAAAGATGAGAACCTTTACCGGAATGATGAAGACTGAATGTAGATGTGTGATACGAGTGATGAGGAGACCGAGGAGGGGGACGACAGGAGGTGAAGGGACCGGTCATGTTGGGGTCTCATCCTGACATCACAGGCAGGAGCTGATGGACGGTCAGATGAGGACAATGTCCGGCTGCCGTGTGGGTTATTTATTCACATGTGTTGGACATTCAAGGGTTTGGCTTGTTAGTGTCCAGGTCAAGGAAAGTCAAACCCTTAATCATTAGGACTTCCGGAGACCCCTCTTGCAGTCCATAATGAACCCCTTATTTCTATTTCCCACATACAGTTAGGGCCAGAAATATTTGGACAGTGACACAAGTTTTGTTATTTTAGCTGTTTACAAAAACATGTTCAGAAATACAATTATATATATAATATGGGCTGAAAGTGCACACTCCCAGCTGCAATATGAGAGTTTCCACATCCAAATCGGAGAAAGGGTTTAGGAATCATAGCTCTGTAATGCATAGCCTCCTCTTTTTCAAGGGACCAAAAGTAATTGGACAATGGACTCTAAGGGCTGCAATTAACTCTGAAGGCGTCTCCCTCGTTAACCTGTAATCAATGAAGTAGTTAAAAGGTCAGGGGTGGATTCCAGGTGTGTGGTTTTGCATTTGGAAGCTGTTGCTGTGACCAGACAACATGTGGTCAAAGGAACTCTCAATTGAGGTGAAGCAGAACATCCTGAGGCTGAAAAAAAATAAAAAATCCATCAGAGAGACAGCAGACATGCTTGGAGTAGCAAAATCAACAGTTGGGTACATTCTGAGAAAAAAGGAATTGACTGGTGAGCTTGGGAACTCTAAAAGGCCTGGGCGTCCACGGATGACAACAGTGGTGGATGATCGCCGCATACTTTATTTGGTGAAGAAGAACCCGTTCACAACATCAACTGAAGTCCAGAACACTCTCAGTGAAGTAGGTGTATCTGTCTCTAAGTCAACAGTAAAGAGAAGACTCCATGACAGTAAATACAAAGGGTTCACATCTAGATGCAAGCCATTCATTAATTCCAAAAATAGACAGGCCAGAGTTAAATTTGCTGAAAAACACCTCAAGAAGCCAGCTCAGTTCTGGAAAAGTATTCTATGGACAGATGAGACAAAGATCAACCTGTACCAGAATGATGGGAAGAAAAAAGGGAACGGCACATGATCCAAGGCACACCACATCCTCTGTAAAACATGGTGGAGGCAACGTGATGGCATGGGCATGCATGGCTTTCAATGGCACTGGGTCACTTGTGTTTATTGATGAAATAACAGCAGACAAGAGTAGCTGGATGAATTCTGAAGTGTACCGGGATATACTTTCAGCCCAGATTCAGCCAAATGCTGCAAAGTTGATTGGACGCTCTTCATAGTACAGATGGACAATGACCCTAAGCATACAGCCAAAGCTACCCAGGAGTTCATGAGGGCAAAAAAGTGGAACATTCTGCAATGGCCAAGTCAATCACCAGATCTTAACCCAATTGAGCCGCATTTCACTTGCTGAAATACAGACTTAAGACGGAAAAACCCACAAACAAGCAAGACCTGAAGGCTGCAGCTGTAAAGGCCTGGCAAAACATTAAGAAGGAGGAAACCCAGCGTTTGGTGATGTCCATGTGTTCCAGACTTAAGGCAGTGATTGCCTCCAAAGGATTCGCAACAAAATATTGAAAATAAAAATATTTTGTTTGGGTTATGTTTATTTGTCCAATTACTTTTGACCTCCTAAAATGTGGAGTGTTTGTGAAGAAATGTGTACAATTCCTACATTTTCTATCAGATATTTTTGTTCAACCCTTCAAATTAAACATTACAATCTGCACTTGAATTCTGTTGTAGAGGTTTCATTTCAAATCCAATGTGGTGGCATGCAGAGCCCAACTCGCGAAAATTGTGTCACTGTCCAAATATTTCTGGCCCTAACTGTATATGTATTGAAATTTGAGGACAATTCTGATGTAATAATAGTTTTGCTTTGACTTCCTAGATTTATTTTTGCTTTTTGTTGAAATCAGAAATACAATTTAAAAAATAAAGTTATATTTTTTGGATCATAAAACGCACTTTTTTCTCCCTAAATTGGGGGTAAAATGGGGGTGCATTTTATAATCTCAAATTAACTTATTTGTGGGGGGTGCGGGGAATCAGCTATGCAGCAGGGTCACAGGAGGCAGGGACGCTGCAGTACCAGTGTTGTGATGCTGCAAGTCGGGCACACGAGGGGAAGGTGCCGCGGTGAAGCGGTTCGGGTTGCATTGATTTCCTAGTGTTGACGTGATGGACATAAGGAAAGATGGCTGCTGAGACATCGCATGTGCAGATTGAAATTTTGTAGAGCTGAAATCTGAATCTGTGCACGTGCTGCCTCTGCCATTTTCTTGAAGTCCAGCTTGTCCGAGGCAGCATGCACAGATGTTGCCTGTCCAGGATCTCAATCTGCGCATGCTCTGACTCCGCAGCCATCTTGCTTACGTCCATCGCGTCATCACTGAGAAATCAATGCAGCACAAATCGCTCCACCGTGACCCCCCTGTGTAACAATTATAACAATACCCTGGAACCTAATAGAGTAGGATTTAATGAGACTGAGACATAACTTGGGTTAATAAACTGTATTGCAAACAATAGTAACAATATAAATTATAAATAAATTAAATGCAAGTGCAACAAGCACTAAAATATAAATGTCCAGGAATAATATGCAGGAGAACTACCAGCACTATATGAGAAACTCAAAAAATAATATGCAGGAGTGTGAACAGCGCTATATGACATTGTCCAGGAATAATATGCAGGAGTGTTACCAGCACTATATGAGAATGTCCAGGAATAATATGCAGGAGGGCTACCAGCACTATATGAGAATGTCCAGGAATAATAAGCAGGAGAGCTACCAGCACTATATGAGAATGTCCAGGAATAATATGCAGGAGTGCTACCAGCTCTATATGAGAATGTCCAAGAATAATATGCAGGAGTGCTACCAGCACTATATGAGAATGTCCAGGAATAATATGCAGGAGAGCTACCAGCACTATATGAGAATGTCCAGGAATAATATGCAGAAGAGCTACCAGCACTATATGAGAATGTCCAGGAATAATAAGCAGGAGAGCTACCAGCACTATATGAGAATGTCCAGGAATAATATGCAGGAGTGCTACCAGCACTATATGAGAATGTCCAGGAATAATATGCAGAAGAGCTACCAGCACTATATGAGAATGTCCAGGAACAATATGCAGGAGTGCTACCAGCACTATATGAGAATGTCCAGGAACAATATGCAGGAGAGCTACCAGCACTATATGAGAATGTCCAGGAATAATATGCTGGAGAGCTACCAGCACTATATGAGAATGTCCAGGAATAATATGTAGGAGAGTTGCCAGCACTATGTGAGAATGTCCAGGAATAATATGCAGGAGAGCTACCAGCACTATATGAGAATGTCCAGGAATAATATGCTGGAGAGCTACCAGCTCTATATGAGAATGTCCAGGAATAATATGCTGGAGAGTTGCCAGCACTATGTGAGAATGTCCAGGAATAATATGTAGGAGAGTTGCCAGCACTATGTGAGAATGTCCAGGAATAATATGCAGGAGAGCTACTAGCACTATATGAGAATGTCCAGGAATAATATGCTGGAGAGCTACCAGCTCTATATGAGAATGTCCAGGAATAATATGCTGGAGAGTTGCCAGCACTATGTGAGAATGTCCAGGAATAATATGCTGGAGAGCTACCAGCACTATATGAGAATGTCCAGGAACAATATGCTGGAGAGTTACCAGCACTATGTGAGAATGTCCAGGAATAATATGCAGGAGAGCTACCAGCACTATATGAGAATGTCCAGGAACAATATGCAGGAGAGCTACCAGCACTATATGAGAATGTCCAGGAATAATATGCAGAAGAGCTACCAGCACTATATGAGAATGTCCAGGAACAATATGCAGGAGAGCTACCAGCACTATATGAGAATGTCCAGGAACAATATGCAGGAGAGCTACCAGCACTATATGAGAATGTCCAGGAATAATATGCAGAAGAGCTACCAGCACTATATGAGAATGTCCAGGAACAATATGCAGGAGAGCTACCAGCACTATATGAGAATGTCCAGGAACAATATGCAGGAGAACTACCAGCACTATATGAGAATGTCCAGGAACAATATGCAGGAGAGCTACCAGCACTATATGAGAATATCCAGGAATAATATGTAGGAGGGCTACCAGCTCTATATGAGAATGTCCAGGAACAATATGCTGGAGAGTTACCAGCACTATGTGAGAATGTCCAGGAATAATATGCAGAAGAGCTACCAGCACTATATGAGAATGTCCAGGAACAATATGCAGGAGAGCTACCAGCACTATATGAGAATGTCCAGGAACAATATGCAGGAGAGCTACCAGCACTATATGAGAATGTCCAGGAACAATATGCTGGAGAGTTACCAGCACTATGTGAGAATGTCCAGGAATAATATGCAGGAGAGCTACCAGCTCTATATGAGAATGTCCAGGAATAATATGCAGGAGAACTACCAGTACTATATGAGAATGTCTAGGAATAATATGCAGAAGAACTACCAGCTCTATATGAGATGTCCAGGAATAATATGCAGGAGTGCTACCAGCACTATATGAGAATGTCCAGGAATAATATGCAGGAGTGCTACCAGCACTATATGAGAATGTCCAGGAATAATATGCAGGAGAGCTACCAGCACTATATGAGAATGTCCAGGAATAATATGCAGGAGAGCTACCAGCACTATATGAGAATGTCCAGGAATAATATGCAGGAGAGCTACCAGCACTATATGAGAATGTCCAGGAATAATATGCAGGAGTGCTACCAGCATAATATATGAGAATATCCAGGAATAATATGCAGGAGTGCTATCAGCACTATATGAGGATGTCCAGGAATAATATGCTGGAGAGCTACCAGCACTATATGAGAATGTCCAGGAATAATATGCAGGAGTGCTACCAGCACTATATGAGAATGTCCAGGAATAATATGCAGGAGAGCTACCAGCTCTATATGAGAATGTCCAGGAATAATATGCAGGAGTGCTACCAGCACTATATGAGAATGTCCAGGAATAATATGCAGGAGTGCTACCAGCACTATATGAGAATGTCCAGGAATAATATGCAGGAGAGCTACCAGCACTATATGAGAATGTCCAGGAATAATATGCAGGAGAGCTACCAGCACTATATGAGAATGTCCAGGAATAATATGCAGGAGGGCTACCAGCTCTATATGAGAATGTCCAGGAATAATATGCAGGAGAACTACCAGTACTATATGAGAATGTCTAGGAATAATATGCAGAAGAACTACCAGCACTATATGAGGATGTCCAGGAATAATATGCTGGAGAGCTACCAGCACTATATGAGAATGTCCAGGAATAATATGCAGGAGGGCTACCAGCACTATATGAGAATGTCCAGGAATAATATGCAGGAAATCTACCAGCACTATATGAGATTGTCCAGGAATAATATGCAGGAGTGCTACCAGCACTATATGAGAATGTCCAGGAATAATATGCAGGAAATCTACCAGCACTATATGAGATTGTCCAGGAATAATATGCAGGAGTGCTACCAGCACTATATGAGAATGTCCAGGAATAATATGCAGGAGTGCTACCAGCACTATATGAGAATGTCCAGGAATAATATGCAGGAGTGCTACCAGCACTATATGAGAATGTCCAGGAATAATATGCAGGAGTGCTACCAGCACTATATGAGAATGTCCAGGAATAATATGCAGAGAGCTACCAGCACTATATGAGAATGTCCAGGAATAATATGCAGGAGAGCTACCAGCACTATATGAGAATGTCCAGGAATAATATGCAGAGGCTACCAGCACTATATGAGAATGTCCAGGAATAATATGCAGAGAGCTACCAGCACTAATATGAGAATGTCCAGGAATATATGCAGAGGCTACCAGCCTATATAGAGAATGTCCAGAATAAATATGCAGGAGAGCTACCAGCACTATATGAGAATGTCCAGGAATAATATGCAGAGTCTACCAGCACTATATAGAATGTCCAGGAATAATATGCAGGAGAGCTACCAGCACTATATGAGAATGTCCATGGAATAATATGCATGGAGAGCTACCAGCACTATATGAGAATGTCCAGGAATAATATGCAGGAGAGCTACCAGCACTATATGAGAATGTCCAGGAATAATATGCAGGAGAGCTACCAGCACTATATGAGAATGTCCAGAATAATATGCAGGAGTAGCTACCAGCACTATATGAGAATGTCCAGGAATAATATGCAGGAGTGCTACCAGCACTATATGAGAATGTCCGGAATAATATGCAGGAGGCTACCAGCACTATATATGAGAATGTCCAGGAATAATAGCAGAGAGCTACCAGTCACTATATGAGAATGTCCAGGAATAATATGCAGGAGATGCTACCAGCACTATATGAGAATGTTCCAGGAATAATATGCAGGAGAGCTACCAGCACTATATGAGATGTCCATGGAATAATATGCAGGAGAGCTACCAGCACTATATGAGAATGTCCAGGAATAATATGCAGGAGAGCTACCAGCACTATATGAGAATGTCCAGGAATAATATGCAGGAGTGCTACCAGCACTATATGAGAATGTCCAGGAATAATATGCAGGAGAGCTACCAGCACTATATGAGATGTCCAGGAATAATATGCAGGAGAGCTACCAGCACTATATGAGAATGTCCAGGAATAATATGCAGGAGTGCTACCAGCACTATATGAGAATGTCCAGGAATAATATGCAGGAGTGCTACCAGCACTATATGAGAATGTCCAGGAATAATATGCAGGAGTGCTACCAGCACTATATGAGAATGTCCAGAATAATATGCAGGAGTGCTACCAGCACTATATGAGAATGTCCAGGAATAATATGCAGGAGTGCTACCAGCACTATATGAGAATGTCCAGGAATAATATGCAGGAGGCTACCAGCACTATATGAGAATGTCCAGGAATAATATGCAGGAGAGCTACCAGCACTATATGAGAATGTCCAGGAATAATATGCAGGAGTGCTACCAGCACTATATAGAAATGTCCAGGAATAATATGCAGGAGAGCTACCAGCACTATATGAGAATGTCCAGGAATAATATGCAGGAGAGCTACCAGCACTATATGAGAATGTCCAGGAATAATATGCAGGAGAGCTACCAGCACTATATGAGAATGTCCAGGAATAATATGCAGGAGTGTTACCAGCACTATATGAGAATGTCCAGGAATAATATGCAGGAGACTACCAGCACTATATGAGATGTCCAGGAATAATATGCAGGAGAGCTACCAGCACTATATGAGAATGTCCAGGAATAATATGCAGGAGGCTAACCAGCACTATATGAGAATGTCCAGGAATAATATGCAGGAGTGCTACCAGCACTATATGAGAATGTCCAGAATAATATGCAGGAGTGCTACCAGCATTATATGAGATGTCCAGGAATAATATGCAGGAGAGTCTACCAGCACTATATGAGAATGTCCAGGAATAATATGCAGAGGCTACCAGCACTATATGAGAATGTCCAGGAATAATATGCAGGAGACTACCAGCACTATATGAGATGTCCAGGAATAATATGCAGGAGAGCTACCACCTATATGAGAATGTCCAGGATTAATATGCGAGAGCTACCAGCTCTATATGAGAATGTCCGGGAATAATATGCAGGAGGCTACCAGCACTATATGAGAATGTCCAGGAATAATATGCGAGAGCTACCACACTATATGAGGATGTCCAGGAATAATATGCAGGAGAGCTACCAGCACTATATGAGAATGTCCAGGAATAATATGCAGAGAGCTACCAGCCTATATGAGAATGTCCAGAATAATATGCAGGAGTGCTACCAGCACTATATGAGAATGTCCAGAATAATATGCAGGAGGCTACCAGCACTATATGAGAATGTCCAGGAATAATATGCAGGAGTGTTACCAGCACTATATGAGAATGTCCGAATAATATGCAGGAGAGCTACCAGCACTATAGAAATGTCCAGGAATAATATGCAGGAGCTACCAGCTCTATATGAGAATGTCCAGGAATAATATGCAGGATGCTACCAGCACTATATGAGAATGTCCAGGAATAATATGCAGAGAGCTACCAGCACTATATGAGAATGTCCAGGAATAATATGCAGGAGAGCTACCAGCCTATATGAGAATGTCCAGGAATAATAGGGCAGGAGTGCTACCAGCACTATATGAGAATGTCCAGGAATAATATGCAGGAGTGTACCAGCACTATATGAGATGTCCAGAATAATATGCGGAGGCTACCAGCACTATATGAGAATGTCCAGGAATAATATGCAGAGAGCTACCAGCACTATATGAGATGTCCAGGAATAATATGCTGAGAGCTACCAGCACTATATGAGAATGTCCAGGAATAATATGCGGAGGTTACCAGCACTATTGAGAATGTCCAGGAATAATGCAGAAGACTACCAGCACTATTGAGATGTCCAGGAATATATGCGAGAGCTACCAGCACTATATGAGAATGTCCAGGAATAATATGCTGAGAGTACCAGCACTATATGAGAATGTCCAGGAATAATATGCGGAGAGTACCAGCCTATATGAGAATGTCCAGGAATAATATGCAGGAGACTACCAGACTATATGAGAATGTCAGGAATAATATGCAGAGACTACCAGCCAATATGAGGATGTCCAGGAATAATATGCAGGAGAGCTACCAGCACTATATGAGAATGTCCAGGAATAATATGCAGGAGGCTACCAGCACTATATGAGAATGTCCAGGAATAATATGCAGGAGTGCTACCAGCACTATATGAGAATGTCCAGGAATAATATGCAGGAGTGTACCAGCACTATATGAGAATGTCCAGGAATAATATGCAGGAGCTACCAGCACTATATGAGAATGTCCAGGAATAATATGCAGGAGAGCTACCAGCACTATATGAGAATGTCCAGGAATAATATGCAGAGGCTACCAGCACTATATGAGATGTCCGGAATAATATGCAGGAGAGCTACCAGCACTATATGAGAATGTCCAGGAATAATATGCAGAGAGCTACCAGCTCTATATGAGAATGTCCAGGAATAATATGCAGGAGGCTACCAGCACTATATGAGAATGTCCAGGAATAATATGCAGGAGGCTACCAGCACTATATGAGAATGTCCAGGAATAATATGCAGAGAGCTACCAGCACTATATGAGAATGTCCGGAATAATATGCAGAGAGCTACCAGCACTATATAGAATGTCCAGAATAATAGCAGGAGAGCTACCAGCCTATATGAGAATGTCCAGGAATAATATGCAGGAGTGCTACCAGCACTATATGAGAATGTCCAGGAATAATATGCAGGAGGCTACCAGCACTATATGAGAATGTCCAGGAATAATATGCAGGATGTACCAGCACTATATGAGAATGTCCAGGAATAATATGCAGGAGTGCTACCAGCACTATATGAGAATGTCCAGGAATAATATGCAGGAGGCTACCAGCACTATATGAGAATGTCCAGAATAATATGCAGGAGGCTACCAGCACTATATGAGAATGTCCAGGAATATATGCAGGAGAGCTACCAGCACTATATGAGATGTCCAGAATAATATGCAGGAGAGCTACCAGCACTATATGAGAATGTCCAGAATAATATGCAGGAGTGCTACCAGCACTATATGAGAATGTCCAGGAATAATATGCAGGAGTGTACCAGCACTATATGAGAATGTCCAGGAATAATATGCAGGAGAGCTACCAGCACTATATGAGAATGTCCAGGAATAATAGCAGGAGAGCTACCAGCTCTATATGAGAATGTCCAGAATAATATGCAGGAGTGCTACCAGCACTATATGAGAATGTCCAGGAATATATGCAGGAGAGCTACCAGCACTATATGAGAATGTCCAGGAATAATATGCAGAGAGCTACCACTCTATATGAGAATGTCCGAATAATATGCAGGAGTGCTACCACACTATATGAGAATTCCAGAATAATATGCAGGAGGCTACCAGCACTATATGAGAATGTCCAGGAATAATATGCAGGTGCTACCAGCTCTATATGAGAATGTCCAGGAATAATATGCAAGAGTGCTACCAGCACTATATGAGGATGTCCTGGAATAATATGCAGGAGTGCTACCAGCACTATATGAGAATGTCCAGGAATAATATGCAGGAGAGCTACCAGCACTATATGAGAATGTCCAGGAATAATATGCAGGAGAGCTACCAGCACTATATGAGAATGTCCAGGAATAATATGCAGGAGTGCTACCAGCACTATATGAGAATGTCCAGGAATAATATGCAGGCGTGTGAACAGCGCTATATGACTTTGTCCAGGAATAATATGCTGGAGAGCTACCAGCACTATATGAGAATGTCCAGGAATAATATGCAGGAGAGCTACCAGCACTATATGAGAATATCCAGGAATAATATGCAGGAGTGCTACCAGCACTATATGAGAATGTCCAGGAACAATATGCAGGAGAGCTACCAGCACTATATGAGAATATCCAGGAATAATATGCAGGAGTGCTACCAGCACTATATGAGAATGTCCAGGAATAATATGCAGGAGTGCTACCAGCACTATATGAGGATGTCCAGGAATAATATGTAGGAGTGCTACCAGCACTATATGAGGATGTCCAGGAATAATATGCTGGAGAGCTACCAGCACTATATGAGGATGTCCTGGAATAATATGCAGTAGAGCTACCAGCACTATATGAGAATGCCCAGGAATAATATGCAGGAGAGCTACCAGCACTATATGAGGATGTCCTGGAATAATATGCAGTAGAGCTACCAGCACTATATGAGAATGTCCAGGAATAATATGTAGGAGTGCTACCAGCACTATATGAGGATGTCCAGGAATAATATGTAGGAGTGCTACCAGCACTATATGAGAATGTCCAGGAATAATATGTAGGAGTGCTACCAGCACTATATGAGGATGTCCAGGAATAATATGCTGGAGAGCTACCAGCACTATATGAGGATGTCCTGGAATAATATGCAGTAGAGCTACCAGCACTATATGAGAATGTCCAGGAATAATAAGTAGGAGTGCTACCAGCACTATATGAGGATGTCCAGGAATAATATGCTGGAGAGCTACCAGCACTATATGAGGATGTCCTGGAATAATATGCAGGAGAGCTACCAGCTCTATATGAGAATGTCCAGGAATAATATGCAGGAGTGCTACCAGCACTATATGAGAATATCCAGGAATAATATGCAGGAGTGCTACCAGCACTATATGAGAATGTCCAGGAATACTATGCAGGAGAGCTACCAGCACTATATGAGAATATCCAGAGATAATATGCAGGAGTGCTACCAGCACTATATGAGAATGTCCAGGAATAATATGCAGGAGAGCTTCAGGACTGCTAAAGGACTGCCAAGCTCTGAAATAACCCAAGAGAAAACAACTGCCACCACCAATTGTTTGTACAAGAAGATCAAACGCCCGTTACTGGTAATGATTGGCCTCACAAGGATTCATGGATATGTCAGACCCACTGGGACAGGGGTACTCGGTACCGGACCGGATGGTGCTGGGGAAGTCACGGGTGGCTCTGGTCCGGGCCGTGTCCCGGGCTCGGCAAATAAAAGGGGATATTTACAGGGGTTGTGTCAGTCGTGACGCCACCCACTATGTGCGGCCAGTGATGTGGCTGCCGCTGCTGCTGAACCTCCGGGGGTGATGGAATGGCAGCGGAGATGGTGTAGTTCCAGTGGGAAGAACTGTGTCCTCCGGGGCAGTAAGGGTTAAGTCTATTGTGGAGTGTGTAGCACACTTACTGTGCAGACGCTGCAGGGATCTCTCCTCCTGGCTGGTGCTGACAGGCTGTATCCTGTATGGAGAGAATCACTTTCATGCAGAAACACAAGGGAAGCAGTTCCAGGGTTTTCCATGTTTACTCTCAGTTCTTTCAGTCACTTTACAAGTCAGTTACAGTTCAGTGCAGTTCTTACACGTTACAGTACACGGGCACACTCTCCCTCTCCGGGTTCCCTTTGCTCCCTGCAGCCAGGCTCCTCTCTCTCTGTGACCCCTCACACAGTCTTTAGTGTCCTTTTCGGGCTATTACGTTCTCTATACACTTGGTGGGTGTCTCTGGACAGTATGGCGGTGACTCGGACCCCTGTGGGTCCTCCTGTTTGTCACTGAGCTGCCTGTCCTTTGGGGTAGGGATCCCAGTCTGGAACTAAGACCCCCCGTCGTGTTGTTTGGAGATCCGGGTAAACTACGGTCCCCTCTAGAGCCGACACTCTACTCAGCCCAGCCTCCAGCAGTCCTCAGGTGTGAGGCTCTACCAGGCTCTTTTCTCTCTGCTCCTCTCAGTATGCTGGGAGGGCTACTCCGCCTGCAGTCAGTTGCTTCAGCTGCTGTCTAGGGCCCGTGTTTGACCGTCCCTCTCTGTCCCTTCACACTTCTGGGGATCTGGCTCCGGATAGGCTTTCTCTCTCCTCCGGCTCACCCTGTCTCGGTACAGATTCTGCGCTCCTTACACCTTCACTCTTCCAGGACATGTGTGTGTCTTTCTGTCTTTTCTGTTCAGCTTTGCTTCTGGTCTTTACAGCTCAGCTCACTACGGCCTACTGACTTCCTTCCTCCTCCCCCTTCCTATATACTGTCAAGTCACCTGACTTCCAGTGTGCCCAACCCACTCCTCTAAATCCACCACCCCTCAATCTCATAGAGTATCTAATCTCAGGGCTGGATGTTAACCTCTTCTGCACGTGGGTTGTGTGGGCTGTGAGGGTGTTGTTGTGCAACAAGTGTCCTACCTGCCTGGCTGCAGTTCCCTTTGTGGCCTCCTGGACGCAGGGGCGCCACACTCTCCTGGAGTTAAACCAGCGCGTCCCTGCGCTGCCCGTCTTGGATCACCCTGAAAACATTTTTATTTTTGTAACAATAACATTAACATTAAGGATTCTTGGTTTCTTCCCGTTCGGGAGGCATGATTCTTATAACGTTACTTTAACTATAAACAAGTGCCCGGGTATATATACGTCATTTCCCTTCTCTGTCTAGACCTTTACGTGGTCTAATGCTACAACGCATTCACTTTCTTTAAAACACACATTATAAACACTACTTTGTATCAAAAGTATAAAAATTCTTCTTCAAAAGTGCAAAAGTTCAAAAGTCTCAAAAAGCAGCTTCAAAGTTGAAAAGTTCTTGATTCAAAACAGTCATTGGCACTGTCTCTCACGTACGCAGCTGGTCTTAAAACCAAAGGGGAGCACACTAAGCTGCTCAACTATATACAATTCAATGTTCGTACCAGCTCATTGTTCCTGGTGCAAATGTTCAATAAACATATAAAAGACAAACAGGGGAATGCTAGCATTCATTCAGGTAAAGGATGGGAGCAATAAGGAAAAATGCACATCCACACTTACAAGTCTTCATCTTCTTGTAGAACCCGTGTTTTCACTCTTTCTTGCTCTGCTTCCAAGGCAGCACTTGGGGCGTTCTTCTTGAGTAAACCTCCAGGTTCTGTAGTGCGGTAATTAACAAGTAGCTATCCGGGGTCTGGGTGATAGCGTCATTCTTTGGTGCAACAGTCTCTAGGATGGTAACAGGATCAGTGTTTACTGCCACATCCGTGTAGCTTAGGATTTCAGGGTCATCGCTGGATTCAGGGTACTCTAGTGCTGGCATAGCATCTTCTTCCACAGGGTCTAAGCATTGTCTCTTAACTGTAATGCCATACGGGTCACGCTCGCCTTCCACAATGTGGTATGACACCCATTCTCCTACTTCCACTTGTCTGTCTGGATGGTCTGATGGGAGGTGTTCTTCTATTTCCCGTTTGTTTATAAAGATATCACAGCTGATACCGGGCTCTCGTGCAAACGCAAATCCTCTGTCTTCTTTCTCCCACTTGCGTACACACCTGCGGATGTACTCTTCCCGTGTGACCAACTCTGCTGGGCCTACTCCACTAGCTGGATCTCCCAGAAAACCCATCAGATCATTACAGTCTTTATCTCGCTCCCACCAGCAGCGGAGCTGCTCCCCTCTCACCACAGTGGTTGTAGGTGCTGGAATCAGGGGCTGCGGTAACGCCAGGTATCCCTCCGGCAGAGCTCTGAGTGGGTCGGTGTCTTTCTTAACAGTCCGCGCTGCAGTACGTGGCACAGACAGATCCACCAACGTTGCGGTACGGCATGGGGTGTCGCTTTCGGCGCGATCCCGTGTGTCTTCAACCCAGCTGGGTTGCATAGTCACAGTTTGCTGCTGGTGACTTATTTCAAGTTGGATCCGGGTACGCTGTTCATGGATCCGGGTCATCTGTTGGGGCAACAGTCGCAGTATACCCCTCCGGGTGTCTGGGACGTAGGGACGCTCTCCGCCTTCCGCCATCTCGCCGCGGTCACACAGGGTCTCTCCTCGGCCGGGTTCCTCCACTGGTTCGTTCTGTGGGCCCTCCGGGATCACTTGTGGTCTTCCGGGTTTAGCGCTCTTCTGGGCGTCCTCCGCTTCCGTCCTCGTGTCTCTGAATGGCGACTGCTTCTCTTCCGGTTGCTCGCTCCGCCCCTCCAGATGACGATTTCCTTCTTCATTCCCGCCAGCTTGTTAGGAGGAGGGTCTAGAGGCGGAGGCTCTTCTTTGAGAGTGACAGCTGGCTCTCCCGGAGTTAAGGGGAGCCAGGGCGGGACCTTCTTTTCGTGCCTTGGATTGGGCCAGCCCACGATGGGAGTCTTGGGAACGCCTCCTCTGCACATGGCGCTAGTCCCCTATGGCCGCCATTAAGGTCAGTTTTGGCGGGAAAAGTCCAGAACACGTTGTCTAGGCGCACGGGGTCCAATTCGTTTGGACCAGGTAGATCCTGTTCGTGACGCCAGGTAGTCGGACCCACTGGGACAGGGGTACTCGGTACCGGACCGGATGGTGCTGGGGAAGTCACGGGTGGCGCTGGTCCGGGCCGTGTCCCGGGCTCGGCAAATAAAAGGGGATATTTACAGGGGTTGTGTCAGTCGTGATGCCACCCACTATGTGCGGCCAGTGATGGGGCAGCCGCTGCTGCAGAACCTCCGGGGGTGATGGAATGGCAGCGGAGATGGTGTAGTTCCAGTGGGAAGAACTGTATCCCCCGGGGCAGTAAGGGTTAAGTCTATTGTGGAGTGTGTAGCACACTTACTTTGCAGACGCTGCAGGGATCTCTCCTCTCTGCTGGTGCTGACAGGCTGGATCCTGTATGGAGAGAATCACTTTCATGCAGAAACACAAGGGAAGCAGTTCCAGGGTTTTCTGTGTTTACTCTCAGTTCTTTCAGTCACTTTACAAGTCAGTTACAGTTCAGTGCAGTTCTTACACGTTACAGTACACGGGCACACTCTCCCTCTCCGGGTTCCCTTTGCTCCCTGCAGCCAGGCTCCTCTCTCTCTGTGACCCCTCACACAGTCTTTAGTGTCCTTTCCGGGCTATTACGTTCTCTATACACTTGGTGGGTGTCTCTGGACAGTATGGCGGTGACTCGGGCCCCTGTGGGTCCTCCTGTTTGTCACTGAGCTGCCTGTCCTTTGGGGTAGGGATCCCAGTCTGGAACTAAGACCCCCCTGTCGTGTTGTTTGGAGATCCGGGTAAACTACGGTCCCCTCTAGAGCCGACACTCTACTCAGCCCAGCCTCCAGCAGTCCTCAGGTGTGAGGCTCTACCAGGCTCTTTTCTCTCTGCTCCTCTCGGTATACTAGAAGGGCTACTCCGCCTGCAGTCAGTTGCTTCAGCTGCTGTCTAGGGCCCGGGTTTCACCGTCCCTCTCTGTCCTCACACTTCTGGGGATCTGGCTCCGGATAGGCTTTCTCTCTCCTCCGGCTCACCCTGGCTCGGTACAGATTCTGCGCTCCTTACACCTTCACTCTTCCAGGATGTGTGTGTGTCTTTCTGTCTTTTCTGTTCGGCTTTGCTTCTGGTCTTTACAGCTCAGCTCACTACGGCCTACTGACGTCCTTCCTCCTCCCCCTTCCTATATACTCTCAAGTCACCTGACTCCGTGTGTGCCCAACCCACTCCTCCAAATCCACCACCCCTCAATCTCATAGAGTATCTAATCTCAGGGCTGGATGTTAACCTCTTCTGCACGTGGGTTGTGTTGGGCTGTGAGGGTGTTGTTGTGCAACAAGTGTCCTACCTGCCTGGCTGCAGTTCCCTTTGTGGCCTCCTGAACGCAGGGGCGCCACACTTACAGTTTCAGGAAATGTCACAGACACTATGGTGAACTGTATCTCCCAGTGCTGAACGTGGGTCCTAGGTCAGAACCTGCTTTTACCAGGTACCAGCTGCTCCCATCTACCTTCAATGGTGACCGCAGATTGGGGCCAGTAAATGAGATGGGACTCAGGTGACAAAAATTATGAGATCCTCAATCTTAAAGATGTCTGTCCCTTGGAGGAGGCTCTAGACACTCCAAGGGCCTCAGTGGTTCCCAACCTCACCATGGTCAATGCTCAGCATTAATGTTCTGCCCGTTTATGCACAATAAGAGAAAGCAATTCTAGTTTTGGCACTTGTCATAACATGTGACATGTTATCTTGTTATGACATTTAATATGTTTAGCGCAATCTGGCAATATTCCTGCATATCTAGGTCTCTTCTCCTTTAAGAACATAGTGCTTTTTGGGGCAGCCCTCTGCATCTCTGGGAATGAAGAGCCATGTTAGATCAGTATCAGAAAGGATCTTATCCCACATACATGTGTTCTCTTGCATCCTACTTCTCTCTTGTGTACTCACATCACCCTTGGCAAGCTAATCTGGTGAGAGTTACACTCCTGTCTGTATGTTTAATACTTTAGAGCCTGTTGTTAGGATTGTACTGCAATCAATTTTTAGATAGAGATTAGGTCTGCAGGGATGTATGTGTTTATTTTCCAGCCTCCATTTTAGTGAAGGATCTCCTGTACTGAGTACTGTCATAGCTGTTTTGTGATTTATGTACTCGGTGCTCATTTCATCTCTGTATTGTATTATCTCTTAGACTGTGAGCCCTCGCGGACAGGGTCCTCTCCCCTCCTGTATCTGTATGACCTGATTGTCCATATATATTGCACTTGCCCTTGTCTACCCTTTCCATATGTAAAGTGCCATAGAATCCAATGGCGCTATATAAATAAATAATAATAATAATCACTGCTGTTGTTTTGTGTGATATGCTTAGCACTGATTGTGTTATTTGTATTCTTATAGATTTACCACACATTGAATCATCATTATTCACTCGCTGTTGAATACAATAAACGATAGACTATATAACCAGCAGTCTGTTTACTTGGGATACAGAGAAGGTTAAGCTGTATGCTGAAATTCACACAGCATAGAAAGTGAAGGAAGGCAGAACAGTTAAACTAGATAGAGGTGATTAATGGCAGACAAAAGTTCCCCACTACCACATCCATAATGTATCTTGCATATATATTGCACTTGCCCTTGTCTACCCTTTCCATATGTAAAGTGCCATAGAATCCAATGGCGCTATATAAATAAATATTAATAATAATAATCACTGCTGTTGTTTTGTGTGATATGCTTAGCACTGATTTGTGTTATTTGTATTCTTATAGATTTACCACACATTGAATCATCATTATGTACTCACTGTTGAATACAATAAACGATAGACTATATAACCAGCAGTCTGTTTACTTGGGATACAGAGAAGGTTAAGCTGTATGCTGAAATTCACACAGCATAGAAAGTGAAGGAAGGCAGAACAGTTAAACTAGATAGACGTGATTAATGGCAGACAAAAGTTCCCCACAACCACATCCATAATATTATGTATCTTACCTCTGTGGTGAATTTCCATGTTATAGACTGGTTATTTATGTAAAGATCACGGACAGCCCAGGGTGTGAAATTTCCTACTTCAACCTCAGTCATGGTCAGATTTATATACACCCAGTTTACTATCTTATACGGATGTACGGCTTCTCCGAGTTCATTAAAGTAATATGTCGGCTGCATTGGATCCACTGAATTCTTCAGCATTTGCATGTAGCGCTGTAACTTCCGTGTGTATTGTAGAAATCCGGTTACTGAATTTACTTGATATTTGTCCTTTATAAATGAGAACATTTCATGCAGAGCTTTTCCCAGGATTTCTACTGCGTAATAGACCCTCGGAGAGACCCCCCATGAGAAGAACTTCTGAAAGCTTTGCCATATCTCATCGGTAGGTTCCTCGGAGCCTTCTATCGTGTGATTGAAGTATAAGAATGGATCGTCATCCTCGATTACAGTGATATTAGATAAGGACTTTCTGTGTTTTACAACATTGGGGAAATTGTTGTAGCTTCTCCTAAAATCTTCCACTCTTATAACCGATGGAGACAAAACGTCCACGGCCAGGCTCCCATTCATGTGGAACATATCCTGCTCTGTGACTATGGAGCTGAACGCCCAGTCTGGAGGAAGGATGAACGTTTTGTTAAAGAATGCAGGTAAGTAATTAATTAGGAAACTTTTCCCGTACACAGAGAAGGTCCCGCACATTACGATGACGCCGACTCCGGGATCGTTTAGGATCTCTGAGATCTTCTCCTTATAGCTGGAATTCTCCTCAGTAAGTTTGATGATGAAGGCGGCACAGATCCCGTTCTCTCTCATGGACTTTGTTAGTATCTGCAGGTCGTTTTCTCCAGTGTCGTCATCTGATACGAAAATCCCAACCCAGGTCCAGCCAAAATGCTTGAAGAGTTTGATGATCACCGTATTGTGGACCTGGTGATTCTGGACTGTTCGGAAAACGTGAGGATAGAGGCGTCTGTCTGATAACAGGTGGTCGGTGGCTCCATAGCTGATCTGCAAACAAGATGTTCAGATCACCATTGGGTTATACTTTGCTAGGTAAAATGAGTGTCATGGGTTCTAATAGCGTACAAGTGGAGTAGAAGCAGGAAGGCAGGGATGGGCTGAGGGAATCAAGGAAGCTAGTCTGTCCCCATACACTGGGGTTCCCTAAACACTGGAGTTACCCCTAAAGGTGGAGATATCTGGGCGGCCAGCCTTGCCCTGCTCCTATCCAGCCCCCTTACCTCCACCCAGGGAAAGGAAGAGTAACTCCCAACAGGTGATTCTCATAGAGCGCTTTGCTTCAGGAAAGCTTCTGTAACATAGCACTACGTCCTCACAGCATAAGGTCAGAGCAGAGACTAAACTCTATCAATGACACCTGCTGGTGGGAAAGGGAATTATTTAAAGACTAGGGGCCTGGACAGCAGCATCACCTGACACACATACAACATCTCACCTGCGGAGCCACAACTGAACATAGGGCACCAAGAGGAATTAAACACATTTAATCACTGCAGAGCAGGTAACACGTGACAGTGAGAAGAGAGTTAATAAGCAGTAATTAAACAATCAGCTGACATCCAGACTGTAAGAGGCAGAAATGTAGCAACAGGGACCCTGATTCCAGCAATGTGACACTTACTGGGCTGCTGGCTTCAGTTTTACCAAAAGGAGACTGTCACTGGAGGACTATAACCCTGCTGCCAGGTCGTCCCCTATATGGAGGAGGCACCGTTGTGAGGACTATTTGACTTTGGTGAGGCGGAGGTCTCCCTTAAGAACCCGTCACACCTGGCGACGGGGCTGGGGATGTTGGCGGCGACTGGCGGGTGCACGCACATTTTTGGCGCCCCGCCAGCGTCGCCTTCCCCCGTTTACACGGGGCGACACCTCCAGCCCCGCACCGGCGAGCTGTCAGGCGGCATCGCCGCCGGGGTGTCTGGAAACCCCAGTGGCGATGCAGGAAAATGGGAGCCTATGGCCGGTTACATGGGACGATGTGTGCACATCGCCCAATGATGGTCGCCTGGTTTCAGAGCACTGCTCTGAAACCAGGCGACCGCCCGGCACCGCCGACATCGCCCCTTTACACGAGGCGACATAGGGGCGATGACGCTGGTGATAGGCCACGCCCCCACGTCGCCTATGTAATCGGCAGCGATGTGGCCCCGTGTGACGGGGGCTTTAGTACAGTCTGTGTGGTTGGGTTCAGCATCTCAAGTCCTCCTGCACGGAGATCAGTGGTCAAGGGAAGATGTTTCCCCGGTTCCAGACGCTCAGGCCGGTCACCTAAAGACAACAGATGTGGCTTTGTCTCAAGGATCTGCATCGATACCAAGGTCTGATGGACCCAGCACTCACACAGGCCGCTCCAACCTTTACTTTCTACTTGTAGAGTTTTTTTGAGCTTTAAAATAATTTTTTAAGCTCCCTGAGGGTTTAAGGTGTTTCTGACACGTGCAGGGTGTGAATTTTGGAAACAACAGCAGCTGAAGCATAAAACATCCATTTAAGATAACTTTATGCTTTTTAATATTTTTTTAGATTTTATTATGTATTATTTATTATTAATTATTATTATTATTTATTATTTTTTCTCTTTTGGAGAGCAAACATTTATTATTGCAGGGAGGCATCAGCGTGCGAGGCCATCTCTTCAACACTTCTATTAGTAATTCATATATAAATAGCATATGGCCATTGTATACTTCACATACAGCGGGTACAGATAGTATTCACACCCCTTTAAATGTTTCGCTCTTTGTTTCATTGCAGCCATTTGCTAAGTTCAAAAAAGTTCATTTTTCTCATTAATGTCACTGCACCATCTTCACTGAGGATACAGAAATGGAGAAATGTTTCCAATTTTATTAAATAAGAAAAACGGAAATTTCCCATGTTGATAAGTATTCAGCCCCTTTGCTCAGTATTGATGATAAGTATTCAGCCCCTTTGCTCAGTGTTGATGATAAGTATTCAGCCCCTTTGCTCAGTATTGATGATAAGTATTCAGCCCCTTTGCTCAGTATTGATGATAAGTATTCAGCCCCTTTGCTCAGTATTGATGATAAGTATTCAGCCCCTTTGCTCAGTATTGATAATAAGTATTCAGCCCCTTTGCTCAGTATTGATAATAAGTATTCAGCCCCTTTGCTCAGTATTGATGATAAGTATTCAGCCCCTTTGCTCAGTATTGGTGATCAGTATTCAGCCCCTTTGCTCAGTATTGGTGATAAGTATTCAGCCCCTTTGTTCAGTATTGATGATAAGTATTCAGCCCCTTTGCTCAGTATTGATGATAATTATTCAGCCCCTTTGCTCAGTATTGGTGATAAGTATTCAGCCCCTTTGCTCAGTATTGATGATGTATTCAGCCCCTTTGCTCAGTATTGATGATAAGTATTCAGCCCCTTTGCTCAGTATTGATGATGTATTCAGCCCCTTTGCTCAGTATTGATGATAAGTATTCAGCCCCTTTGCTCAGTGTTGATGATAAGTATTCAGCTCCTTTGCTCAGTATTGGTGATAAGTATTCAGCCCCTTTGCTCAGTATTGATGATAAGTATTCAGCCCCTTTGTTCAGTATTGATGATAAGTATTCAGCCCCTTTGCTCAGTATTGATGATAATTATTCAGCCCCTTTGCTCAGTATTGGTGATAAGTATTCAGCCCCTTTGCTCAGTATTGATGATAATTATTCAGCCCCTTTGCTCAGTATTGGTGATAAGTATTCTGCCCCTTTGTTCAGTATTGATGATAAGTATTCAGCCCCTTTGCTCAGTATTGATGATAATTATTCGGCCCCTTTTGCTCATATTGATGATAAGTATTCAGCCCCTTTGCTCAGTTATGGTGATAAGTATTCAGCTCCTTTGCTCAGTATTGATGATAAGTATTCAGCCCCTTTGCTCAGTATTGATGATAATTATTCAGCCCCTTTGCTCAGTATTGATAAGTATTCAGCCCCTTTGCTCAGTATTGGTGATAAGTATTCAGCCCCTTTGCTCAGTATTGATGATAAGTATTCAGCCCCTTTGCTCAGTATTGGTGATAAGTATTCAGCCCCTTTGCTCAGTATTGGTGATAAGTATTCAGCCCCTTTGCTCAGTATTGATGATAATTATTCAGCCCCTTTGCTCAGTATTGATAAGTATTCAGCCCCTTTGCTCAGTATTGGTGATAAGTATTCAGCCCCTTTGCTCAGTATTGGTGATAAGTATTCAGCCCCTTTGCTCAGTATTGATGATAAGTATTCAGCCCCTTTCCTCAGTATTGATAATAGGTATTCAGCCCCTTTGCTCAGTATTGGTGATAAGTATTCAGCCCCTTTGCTCAGTATTGATGATAAGTATTCAGCCCCTTTGCTCAGTGTTGATGATAAGTATTCAGCCCCTTTGCTCAGTATTGATAAGTATTCGGCCCCTTTGCTCAGTATTGATAAGTATTCAGCCCCTTTGCTCAGTATTGGTGATAAGTATTCAGCCCCTTTGCTCAGTATTGGTGATAAGTATTCAGCCCCTTTGCTCAGTATTGAAAAGTATTCGGCCCCTTTGCTCAGTATTGGTGATAAGTATTCTGCCCCTTTGCTCAGTGTTGATGATAAGTATTCAGTCCCTTTGCTCAGTATTGATGATAAGTATTCAGCCCCTTTGCTCAGTATTGATGATAAGTATTCAGCCCCTTTGCTCAGTATTGATGATAAGTATTCAGCCCCTTTGCTCAGTATTGGTGATAAGTATTCAGCCCCTTTGTTCAGTATTGATGATAAGTATTCAGCCCCTTTGCTCAGTATTGATGATAATTATTCGGCCCCTTTGCTCAGTATTGATGATAAGTATTCAGCCCCTTTGCTCAGTATTGGTGATAAGTATTCAGCTCCTTTGCTCAGTATTGATGATAAGTATTCAGCCCCTTTGCTCAGTATTGATGATAATTATTCAGCCCCTTTGCTCAGTATTGATAAGTATTCAGCCCCTTTGCTCAGTATTGATAAGTATTCAGCCCCTTTGCTCAGTATTGGTGATAAGTATTCAGCCCCTTTGCTCAGTATTGAAAAGTATTCGGCCCCTTTGCTCAGTATTGATGATAAGTATTCAGCCCCTTTGCTCAGTATTGGTGAAAAGTATTCAGCCCCTTTGCTCAGTATTGATGATAATTATTCGCCCCTTTGCTCAGTATTGATGATAAGTATTCACCCCTTTGCTCAGTATTGATGATAAGTATTCAGCCCCTTTGCTCAGTATTGATGATAAGTATTCAGCCCCTTTGCTCAGTATTGATGATGTATTCAGCCCCTTTGCTCAGTATTGATGATAAGTATTCAGCCCCTTTGCTCAGTGTTGATGATAAGTATTCAGCCCCTTTGCTCAGTATTGGTGATAAGTATTCAGCTCCTTTGCTCAGTATTGGTGATAAGTATTCAGCCCCTTTGCTCAGTATTGATGATAAGTATTCAGCCCCTTTGTTCAGTATTGATGATAAGTATTCAGCCCCTTTGCTCAGTATTGATGATAATTATTCAGCCCCTTTGCTCAGTATTGATGATAATTATTCAGCCCTTTGCTCAGTATTGGTGATAAGTATTCAGCCCCTTTGCTCAGTATTGGTGATAAGTATTCAGCCCCTTTGCTCAGTATTGATGATAAGTATTCAGCCCTTTGCTCAGTATTGATGATAAGTATTCAGCCCCTTTGCTCAGTATTGGTGATAAGTATTCAGCCCCTTTGTTCAGTATTGATGATAAGTATTCAGCCCCTTTGCTCAGTATTGATGATAATTATTCGGCCCCTTTGCTCAGTATTGATGATAAGTATTCAGCCCCTTTGCTCAGTATTGTGATAAGTATTCAGCTCCTTTGCTCAGTATTGATGATAAGTATTCAGCCCCTTTGCTCAGTATTGATGATAATTATTCAGCCCCTTTGCTCAGTATTGATAAGTATTCAGCCCCTTTGCTCAGTATTGGTGATAAGTATTCAGCCCCTTGCTCAGTATTGATGATAAGTATTCAGCCCCTTTGCTCAGTATTGTGATAAGTATTCAGCCCCTTTGCTCAGTATTGGTGATAAGTATTCAGCCCCTTTGCTCAGTATTGATGATAAGTATTCAGCCCCTTTCCTCAGTATTGATAATAGGTATTCAGCCCCTTTGCTCAGTATTGGTGATAAGTATTCAGCCCCTTTGCTCAGTATTGATGATAAGTATTCAGCCCCTTTGCTCAGTGTTGATGATAAGTATTCAGCCCCTTTGCTCAGTATTGGTGATAAGTATTCAGCCCCTTTGCTCAGTGTTGATGATAAGTATTCAGCCCTTTGCTCAGTATTGATGATAAGTATTCAGCCCCTTTGCTCAGTGTTGATGATAAGTATTCAGTCCCTTTGCTCAGTATTGATAAGTATTCGGCCCCTTTGCTCAGTATTGATAAGTATTCAGCCCCTTTGCTCAGTATTGGTGATAAGTATTCAGCCCCTTTGCTCAGTATTGAAAAGTATTCGGCCCCTTTGCTCAGTATTGATGATAAGTATTCAGCCCCTTTGCTCAGTATTGGTGAAAAGTATTCAGCCCCTTTGCTCAGTATTGATGATAATTATTCGGCCCCTTTGCTCAGTATTGATGATAAGTATTCAGCCCCTTTGCTCAGTATTGGTGATAAGTATTCAGCTCCATTGCTCAGTATTGGTGATAAGTATTCAGCCCCTTTGCTCAGTATTGATGATAAGTATTCAGCCCCTTTGTCAGTATTGATGATAAGTATTCAGCCCCTTTGCTCAGTATTGATGATAATTATTCGGCCCCTTTGCTCAGTATTGATGATAAGTATTCAGCCCCTTTGCTCAGTATTGGTGATAAGTATTCAGCCCCTTTGTTCAGTATTGATGATAAGTATTCAGCCCTTTGCTCAGTATTGATGATAATTATTCGGCCCCTTTGCTCAGTATTGATGATAATTATTCGGCCCCTTTGCTCAGTATTGATGATAAGTATTCAGCCCCTTTGCTCAGTATTGGTGATAAGTATTCAGCTCCTTTGCTCAGTATTGATGATAAGTATTCAGCCCCTTTGCTCAGTATTGATGATAATTATTCAGCCCCTTTGCTCAGTATTGATAAGTATTCAGCCCCTTTGCTCAGTATTGGTGATAAGTATTCAGCCCCTTTGCTCAGTATTGATGATAATTATTCAGCCCCTTTGCTCAGTATTGATAAGTATTCAGCCCCTTTGCTCAGTATTGGTGATAAGTATTCAGCCCCTTTGCTCAGTATTGATGATAAGTATTCAGCCCCTTTGCTCAGTATTGGTGATAAGTATTCAGCCCCTTTGCTCAGTATTGAATGATAAGTATTCAGCCCCTTTGCTCAGTATTGGTGATAAGTATTCAGTCCCTTTGCTCAGTATTGATGATAAGTATTCAGTCCTTTGCTCAGTATTGATAAGTATTCAGCCCCTTTGCTCAGTATTGATGATAAGTATTCAGCCCCTTTGCTCAGTATTGATGATAATTATTCAGCCCCTTTGCTCAGTATTGATAAGTATTCAGCCCCTTTGCTCAGTATTGGTGATAAGTATTCAGACCCTTTGCTCAGTATTGATGATAAGTATTCAGCCCCTTTGCTCAGTGTTGATGATAAGTATTCAGCCCCTTTGCTCAGTATTGATGATAAGTATTCAGCCCCTTTGCTCAGTATTGGTGATAAGTATTCAGCCCCTTTGCTCATATTGATGATCAGTATTCAGCCCCTTTGCTCAGTATTGATGATAAGTATTCAGCCCCTTTGCTCAGTATTGGTGATAAGTATTCAGCCCCTTTGCTCAGTATTGATGATAAGTATTCAGTCCCTTTGCTCAGTATTGATGATAAGTATTCAGCCCCTTTGCTCAGTATTGGTGATAAGTATTCAGCCCCTTTGCTCAGTATTGGTGATAAGTATTCAGCCCCTTTGCTCAGTATTGATGATAAGTATTCAGCCCCTTTGCTCAGTGTTGATGATAAGTATTCAGCCCCTTTGCTCAGTATTTGTGATAAGTATTCAGCCCCTTTGCTCAGTATTGATGATAAGTATTCAGCTCCTTTGCTCAGTATTGATAAGTATTCAGCCCCTTTGCTCAGTATTGATAAGTATTCAGCCCCTTTGCTCAGTATTGGTGATAAGTATTCAGCCCCTTTGCTCAGTATTGGTGATAAGTATTCAGCCCTTTCCTCAGTGTTGATGATAAGTATTCAGCCCCTTTGCTCAGTATTGATGATAAGTATTCAGCCCCTTTGCTCAGTATTGATGATAAGTATTCAGCCCCTTTGCTCAGTGTTGATGATAAGTATTCAGCCCCTTTGCTCAGTATTGGTGATAAGTATTCAGCCCCTTTGCTCAGTGTTGATGATAAGTATTCAGTCCCTTTGCTCAGTATTGATGATAAGTATTCAGCCCCTTTGCTCAGTATTGGTGATAAGTATTCAGCCCCTTTGCTCAGTATTGGTGATAAGTATTCAGCCCCTTTGCTCAGTATTGATGATAAGTATTCAGCCCCTTTGCTCAGTATTGATGATAAGTATTCAGCCCCTTTGCTCAGTGTTGATGATAAGTATTCAGCCCCTTTGCTCAGTGTTGATGATAAGTATTCAGCCCCTTTGCTCAGTGTTGATGATAAGTATTCAGCCCCTTTGCTCAGTGTTGATGATAAGTATTCAGCCCCTTTGCTCAGTATTGATGATAAGTATTCAGCCCCTTTGCTCAGTGTTGATGATCAGTATTCAGCCTCTTTGCTCAGTATTAGTGATAACTATTCAGCCCCTTTGCTCAGACACTCATATATAAGTCACTTGCTGTCCATTCCCTTGTGATTCTCCTTGAGATGGTTCTACTCCTTCATTGGAGTCCAGCTATATTTAATTACACTGATAGGACTTGATTTGGAAAGGCGCACACCTGTCTATATAAGACCTCACAGCTCACAGTGCATGTCACACCAAATGACAATCATGAGGTCAAAGGAACTGCCCAATGAGCTCAGAGACAGAATTGTGAGAAGGCACAGATCTGGCCGAGGTTACACAAGAATTTCTGGCGTACTCAAGATTCCTAAGAGCACAGAGGCCTCCATAATCCTTAAATAGAAGAAGTTTGGTATCACCAGAAGTCTTCCTACACCTGGCCGTCCAGCCAAACTGAGCACCAGTCGGCCTTTATGGCAGAGTGACCTGACGGAAGCCTCTCCTCAGTGCAAGACATAGGAAAGCCGCATAGAGATTACAGAAAACACATGAAGGATCCCAGACTATGAGGAATAAGATTCTCTGCTCTGATGAGACGAAGATAGAACTTTTTGCTGATAATTGTAAGCGATGGAGAAAACCAGGCACCGCTCATCACCCGCCCAACACAATCCCAACAGTGAGACATGGTGGAGGCAGCATCATGCTATGGGGGTTCAGCTGCAGGGACAGGACGGCTGGTGGCAGCATCATGCTATGGGGGGGTTCAGCTGCAGGGACAGGACGGCTGGTGGCAGCATCATGCTATGGGGGGTTCAGCTGCAGGGACAGGACGACTGGTGGCAGCATCATGCTATGGGGGTTCAGCTGCAGGGACAGGACGGCTGGTGGCAGCATCATGCTATGGGGGGGTTCAGCTGTAGGGACAGGACGACTGGTGGCAGCATCATGCTATGGGGGGGTTCAGCTGCAGGGACAGGACGACTGGTGGCAGCATCATGATATGGGGGGGTTCAGCTGCAGGGACAGGACGACTGGTGGCAGCATCATGCTATGGGGGGTTCAGCTGCAGGGACAGGACGACTGGTGGCAGCATCATGCTATGGGGGGTTCAGCTGCAGGGACAGGACAGACTGGTGGCAGCATCATGCTATGGGGGGTTCAGCTGCAGGACAGGACGACTGGTGGCAGCATCATGCTATGGGGGGGTTCAGCTGCAGGGACAGGACGACTGGTGGCAGCATCATGCTATGGGGGGGGGTTCAGCTGCAGGGACAGGAGGACTGGTGGCAGCATCATGCTATGGGGGGGTTCAGCTGCAGGGACAGGACGACTGGTGGCAGCATCATGCTATGGGGGGGTTCAGCTGCAGGGACAGGACGGCTGGTGGCAGCATCATGCTATGGGGGGTTCAGCTGCAGGGACAGGACGGCTGGTGGCAGCATCATGCTATGGGGGGTTCAGCTGCAGGGACAGGACGGCTGGTGGCAGCATCATGCTATGGGGGGGTTTAGCTGCAGGGACAGGATGACTGGTGGCAGCATCATACTATGGGGGGGTTCAACTGCAGGGACAGGACGGCTGGTGGCAGCATCATGCTATGGGGGGGTTCAGCTGCAGGGACAGGACGACTGGTGGCAGCATCATGCTATGGGGGGGTTCAGCTGCAGGGACAGGAGGACTGGTGGCAGCATCATGCTATGGGGGGGTTCAGCTGCAGGGACAGGAGGACTGGTGGCAGCATCATGCTATGGGGGGGTTCAGCTGCAGGGACAGGACGACTGGTGGCAGCATCATGCTATGGGGGGGTTCAGCTGCAGGGACAGGAGGACTGGTGGCAGCATCATGCTATGGGGGGTTCAGCTGCAGGGACAGGAGGACTGGTGGCAGCATCATGCTATGGGGGTTCAGCTGCAGGGACAGGACGGCTGGTGGCAGCATCATGCTATGGGGGGTTCAACTGCAGGGACAGGACGGCTGGTGGCAGCATCATGCTATGGGGGAGGTTCAGCTGCAGGGACAGGACGACTGGTGGCAGCATCATGCTATGGGGGGGGTTCAGCTGCAGGGACAGGACGGCTGGTGGCAGCATCATGCTATGGGGGGTTCAGCTGCAGGGACAGGACGGCTGGTGGCAGCATCATGATATGGGGGGTTCAGCTGCAGGGACAGGAGGACTGGTGGCAGCATCATGCTATGGGGGGGGTTCAGCTGCAGGGACAGGACAACTGGTGGCAGCATCATGCTATGGGGGGTTTAGCTGCAGGGACAGGACGGCTGGTGGCAGCATCATGCTATGGGGGGTCTAGCTGCAGGGACAGGACGGCTGGTGGCAGCATCATGCTATGGGGGGGTTCAGCTGCAGGGACAGGACGACTGGTGGCAGCATCATGCTATGGGGGGTTTAGCTGCAGGGACAGGACGGCTGGTGGCAGCATCATGCTATGGGGGGTTTAGCTGCAGGGACAGGACGGCTGGTGGCAGCATCATGCTATGGGGGGTTCAGCTGCAGGGACAGGATGACTGGTGGCAGCATCATGCTATGGGGGGGGTTCAGCTGCAGGGACAGGACGACTGGTGGCGGCATCATGCTATGGGGGGTTCAGCTGCAGGGACAGGACGACTGGTGGCAGCATCATGCTATGGGGGGGTTCAGCTGCAGGGACAGGACGACTGGTGGCGGCATCATGCTATGGGGGGGGTTCAGCTGCAGGGACAGGACGACTGGTGGCAGCATCATGCTATGGGGGGGGTTCAGCTGCAGGGACAGGACGACTGGTGGCAGCATCATGCTATGGGGGGTTTAGCTGCAGGGACAGGACGGCTGGTGGCAGCATCATGCTATGGGGGGTTCAGCTGCAGGGACAGGATGACTGGTGGCAGCATCATGCTATGGGGGGGTTCAGCTGCAGGGACAGGATGACTGGTGGCAGCATCATGCTATGGGGGGGTTCAGCTGCAGGGACAGGATGACTGGTGGCAGCATCATGCTATGGGGGGGTTCAGCTGCAGGGACAGGACGACTGGTGGCAGCATCATGCTATGGGGGGTTTAGCTGCAGGGACAGGACGGCTGGTGGCAGCATCATGCTATGGGGGGGTTCAGCTGCAGGGACAGGACGACTGGTGGCAGCATCATGCTATGGGGGGGTTCAGCTGCAGGGACAGGATGACTGGTGGCAGCATCATGCTATGGGGGGGTTCAGCTGCAGGGACAGGACGACTGGTGGCAGCATCATGCTATGGGGGGTTCAGCTGCAGGGACAGGATGACTGGTGGCAGCATCATGCTATGGGGGGGTTCAGCTGCAGGGACAGGACGACTGGTGGCGGCATCATGCTATGGGGGGGGTTCAGCTGCAGGGACAGGATGACTGGTGGCAGCATCATGCTATGGGGGGGTTCAGCTGCAGGGACAGGATGACTGGTGGCAGCATCATGCTATGGGGGGGTTCAGCTGCAGGGACAGGACGGCTGGTGGCAGCATCATGCTATGGGGGGGGGGTTCAGCTGCAGGGACAGGACGACTGGTTAGAATTGAAGGAAACATGAATGCGGCCAAGTCCAGAAATCTCCTGGATGAAAAACCTCCTCCAGAGTTGTGGCGCCCCTGCATTCTGGTCACCACAGAGGTACTGCACCTAAGCTATAGGTGTGGTATCCCTCTCCCAGGTAAGGAGAGGGCACAAATCCAAGACACACAAACACCTGCACCCAACACTCATCCTATCTCCAGGCCTGGGGATCTGGGCGGACCCTATTGAGAGGGAAGGCCCCATCTCCAGACTGGAGGAGGAATAGGCAGAGGGGGTGGGAACAGGAGGTTAGAAAAGGAGCAGATAACAATCTAGAAGCCCAGTACAGTCTGAGAAAGACCAGGCAGAATGAAGTTCTAGGGGATGCTGGGGCCTAACAACAGGATTGTGCACACAATAATATCCTGTAAGTGACGGTGTCCTGGGGCTGGAAGAGGCAAAGCAAAGAGGTGTCACCGTGTTCAGATAAAAATGAGAACAGAGAAAAAAAATAAAAAATAAAATGGAAGGAATCTGACGAAAAAACTGCTAGAAAAATGTATTCGTTCTTCTTTTCTTCTTTTTTAACGAATACATTTTTCTAGTTTTTTCGTCAGATTTCTTTTATTTTATTTTTAATTTTTTTTCTCTGTTCTCATTTTTATCTGAAAACAAATGGAACAAACACAATAGCATTTCTTTATGGCATATCTTAGTAATATAACTCAGATGCTTTTCCCGTAAGCTGAAGGTGGCACAAGACATTAGAGAACGCTCGCACTAGTGAACATTGGAGCTTGTGAGTTCTATCCCTTTGGAGGAGACGTTTTATTATATCTTTCATCTTTCAGCACATTTCTAAGTGGTTTTATAGGCGTTTCCGCATGGAATTTCGTTTAGTGTTTTTAATGCTCTTCCTAATCGGATTTTTTAGATTGCCTGTGATATGTTATATTTATGATTATATGTAAATTGTTCGTTTTTTGTGATAATTGCGCCAAAACTCTGGGTCCTCCCTGTTTTGATGACGTTTTTGACTTCATATCTTTGGTAACACCTACTAATCATGGTTATGAATGCTGCTGTATATAGGAGCTGTTTTGTGGGGTGGAGGGATCCCTGATGAAGGTGCCAGGAGGGCACCGAAACGCGTCGGAGAATAAAGAAGGATCTGATTAACACTTCGTCTACCCGTGTATTCTTTGATGTGAGTAACCCTGGCAGCGCGGACCGCTGTACACCTTTTCCCAAGTATCTTGATGTATCTCCACTGTGAGTGGTTCGTTGAAGGTCCAGCAGCAGCCATCAGGACATTATTCCTATCAAGCCTTCAGACCAGTTGTGGGTGTCACAACTGGATCAGGTGAGTGGATCGCTTTACTCACCGGTTTTTGCAAACTAGTGTTGAGTGATAAGGGCACTATTGCGCCTCTTGTTCCCCCTCCTTTTTTTGTATTTGTAAAAGTCATAGTTGACTCTTTAACAAGCCTTTTATATGACTCAGGATTTGTGCCAGATCAGAACTCCAATCTGCAGAGGCTGCGTTTCGGGTGATGGCCCCTCATCAGTGCAGTGTGTGGGAATTCTGATCTGGCTGTATGAGAGGATAAGGGCCCCATTACACATAGCGATGTTCCAGCGATCCCACCAATGAACTGACCTGGCCAGGATCACTGGAACATCGCGATGTGATCGCTGGTGAGATGCCGGACAGGCAGACTTACCAGCGATCACCCAGCAATGCGCCAACACACGATGGTCGTTGGGATCGTTCAGGGTCTCGGGCGCAGACTGGGGATCGCTGGTCGTTGCCCCTGTCACACACCGCGATGCAGCCTGGCCAGTGGGAGATCGAAAAATGGTCCAGGCCATTCATTACCGATCAGTGATCTCCCAGCGCGGGGCCGATCTCTGGTGTGTGTCACACACAGCGATATCATTGGCGAGGTCACTGCTACGTCAAAAAACCTGTGACGTTGTGGCGATATCGTTAACGATATCGCTACATGTAATGGGGTCTTAAGACTTGTGAGAGTTTGTCTACTTCCTCACTGAAGTGCCAATTTGCATATGCATGTCAGCTGTGGTGCTGGTGGTGCAGGTACTGTCAGCTGTGGTGCTGGTGGTGCAGGTACTGTCAGCTGTGATGCTGGTGGTGCAGGTACTGTCAGCTGTGATGCTGGTGGTGCAGGTACTGTCAGCTGTGGTGCTGGTGGTGCAGGTACTGTCAGCTGTGGTGCTGGTGGTGCAGGTACTGTCAGCTGTGATGCTGGTGGTGCAGGTACTGTCAGCTGTGATGCTGGTGGTGCAGGTACTGTCAGCTGTGATGCTGGTGGTGCAGGTACTGTCAGCTGTGGTGCTGGTGGTGCAGGTACTGTCAGCTGTGGTGCTGGTGGTGCAGGTACTGTCAGCTGTGATGCTGGTGGTGCAGGTACTGTCAGCTGTGGTGCTGATGGTGCAGGTAATGTCAGCTGTGGTGCTGGTGGTGCAGGTACCGTGTGCTGTGGTGCTTGTAGCACTCTCATCTGTGGTGTTGATGGTGGGGGCACTGCCATGTGATCTACGACTTGACTTGAGACTGGGGCGTAGGTTCACCTTCCAGCAGGACAATGACCCTAAACATCCACAGATCTACAGTGGAGGGTTTGGATCAGAGCAGATTCCTGTGTGTGACTGGTCCCGGTCACAGTCCAGAGCACAGTATCTCTTTCTGGGTTCTGGACTAGTTCTTTCTTTTCTTTGCTCATTGAACATACAATTTGGGCCTTGCTGCTTCCCATTGTTTATTCCCTTTACAAAAAAAATATACTAAACCTGTCGGTGACCAACGATAGATCATTTGTGATTGCTAAAAGAGGTCACGGCATTGATTTTATATCGCTTGTCACTTACATGATATTTTTATTTCAGTGAAACATTTGTTAAATCTCACATCTATCATTAAAATAAACATATGACAATAATAAAAGTCCATGTGTATAGCATCCCGTACCTGCGGATATCCATACAGTCCAAGGACTTGTGCGACTGGAATAGTGGTGGATGAGTGCTGATCTCCTACGACCCCCACCAGCTGACCGCGGCTCCTACACGAGTAGTTGGGTATCACCGGATGGTGGGCGGACAGATGATGCAGAACATGTCTCACCGCCAGCCGTCCATCTAAGCACGAGTCGTGCACTTCATATCCCAGTGTGATATTGGGTAAAATCTCAGGATTCTGGTTAATTTTATCAATGGCGAAGAGAAAAATCATAGAATGAAGAATTCCATCAAAACCTTTTCTGCAAATAAATAAATCATATATACAGATTAGTAAGTGACGAGGGTCCCGGTGTCCAGGATCAGATACTCCTGCTGATTATAGGAACACCCACAATAAATAAATCATATATACAGATTGGTAAGTGACGAGGGTCCCGGTGTCCAGGATCAGATACTCCTGCTGATTATAGGAACACGCACAATAAATAAATAATAAATATAGATTAGTAAGTGACGAGGGTCCCGGTGTCCAGGATCAGATACTCCTGCTGATTATAGGAACACGCACAATAAGTAAATTATATATACAGATTATTAAGTGACGAGGGTCCCGGTGTCCAGGATCAGATACTCCTGCTGATTATAGGAACACGCACAATAAGTAAATTATATATACAGATTAGTAAGTGACGAGGGTCCCGGTGTCCAGGATCAGATACTCCTGCTGATTATAGCACACACAATAAATAAATCATATATACAGATTAGTAAGTGATGAGGGTCCCGGTGTCCAGGATCAGATACTCCTTCTGATTATAGGAACACGCACAATAAATAAATCATATATACAGATTAGTAAGTGACGAGGGTCCCGGTGTCCAGGATCAGATACTCCTGCTGATTATAGGACCACGCACAATAAATAAATCATATATACAGATTAGTAAGTGACGAGGGTCCCGGTGTCCAGGATCAGATACTCCTGCTGATTATAGGAACACGCACAATAAATAAATCATATATACAGATTAGTAAGTGACTGGGGTCCCGGTGTCCAGGATAAGATACTCCTGCTGATTATAGGAACACCCACAATAAATAAATCATATATACAGATTAGTAAGTGACGAGGGTCCCGGTGTCCAGGATCAGATATTCCTGCTGATTATAGGAACACGCACAATAAATAAATCATATATACAGATTAGTAAGTGACGAGGGCCCCGGTGTCCAGGATCAGATACTCCTGCTGATTATAGGAACACACACAATAAATAAATTATATATACAGATTAGTAAGTGACGAGGGTCCCGGTGTCCAGGATCAGATACTCCTGCTGATTATAGGACCACGCACAATAAATAAATCATATATACAGATTAGTAAGTGACGAGGGTCCCGGTGTCCAGGATCAGATACTCCTGCTGATTATAGGAACACACACAATAAATAAATTATATATACAGATTAGTAAGTGACGAGGGTCCCGGTGTCCAGGATCAGATACTCCTGCTGATTATAGGAATACGCACAATAAATAAATCATATATACAGATTAGTAAGTGACGAGGGTCCCGGTGTCCAGGATCAGGTACTCCTGCTGATTATAGGAACACGCACAATAAATAAATCATATATACAGATTAGTAAGTGAAGAGGGTCCCGGTGTCCAGGATCAGATACTCCTGCTGATTATAGGAACACGCACAATAAATAAATCATATATACAGATTAGTAAGTGACGAGGGCCCCGGTGTCTAGGATCAGGTACTTCTGCTGATTATAGGAACACGCACAATGTTATGGCAATACAGAGCCGGTTACTTTCCACATCTTCCCGTCACAGCAAGTGCCGAAACCCAGTGTGACCGCAGTGCTGCAAAATATACACAAACTACACAAACGCCATCCTCCTCTCATGACTGATTGAAGGGAACCTGTCACCCCCCACCAGGGCCTGTTAAACTAAAATACTTCTTCAGCTTTATTAGTGGAGCTGAGATCAATCGATCCAAGATCCAATCGATGTGCACAAACATCAAAAAACGTGGTTTACAAAGTGTATACATAAAAGAATCAAGGATTCTGAGTATAAAATCTGTAATAGCAGTTTGTGTTCAGATTTGCTGTGTGGCGTCCTGGCAGTATACAATGCCTTCTCCTAATGCTTCTGAATGGTTGATGCAATAGACGACTGTCGCTAATTCCACTGTAAACTGAACGAACTTCTCATTTTCTGTGCGAAATAGAGGACCTATGTTACTAGACTGTACCGTCACATCTAACTAAAACTAGTACTAATTACAGTGTTGCTCTCACCGGTTATTGTGCTGTTTGATATATGTCTTCCAGCTTGTTTGTTCCTCCTTCCTAATTGCCTTCTTCCCTGGAGGTGTGATTCCCTCTATATAATGGAGGTATATAATCCGAGGGGGGTCACATAAACAAAATTACTAGAGGTCTCCCATTTATTAGTAATCTTGCTAAAAGATAAAAATGCTCACCCAATAAACTTCTATGGTGGGTGGGTCTTCTTACTGGTTACTTCAAATTAGTGTGAGTTCTTCCTGCTAAAGGCATGGAAATATGTAAAGCAGTGAATAGCTTAAATAATGCAATTTCTCCTATGTGCACACAGAGTAAGCTGTTACCTTGCTTATTATGAGTGTGTTGGAGGTCTTGCTTCGGCTGGTCTAAGTCAGCGATAGTAACCGTTGGAGGTATTGGGTGCTCGCATCTGTCATGGGGCGGTCTCTCAAGCTGTCTGGTCTGTTGTGCCGGCTCCTCTGCACCGCAGCACGGGAAAGCACATCTGCGGCCGGCAGCGTGCACCCGGGCTCATCTTCTCATCTTGAGAAAGTTGTCCGTGAGCAACGAAACATGTTGATAACTCTGCCCAGATTGTGCTAAGACTGCCTGACTTATAGACAGACGAGTTGTCCTATCACAAGAAGCCGGAGGCCGTGCAGAGCTCACTGTGACCAATTCCTGTGACATCACCTATCAGGAAGCCGGGTGCACGCTGTCGGCCGCAGATGTGCTTTCCCGTGCTGCGGTGCAGAGGAGCCGGCACAACAGACCAGACAGCTTGCGAGCACCCAATACCTCCAACGGTTACTATCGCTGACTTAGACCAGCTGAAGCAAGACCTCCAACACACTCATAATAAGCAAGGTAACAGCTTACTCTGTGCGCACATAGGAGAAATTGCATTATTTAAGCTATTCACTGCTTTACATATTTCCATGCCTTTAGCAGGAAGAACTCACACTAATTTTAAGTAACCAGTAAGAAGACCCACCCACCATAGAGGTTTATTGGGTGAGCATTTTTATCTTTTAGCAAGATTACTAATAAATGGGAGACCTCTAGTAATTTTGTTTATGTGACCCCCCTCAGATTATATACCTCCATTATATAGAGGGAATCACACCTCCAGGGAAGAAGGCAATTAGGAAGGAGGAACAAACAAGCTGGAAGACATATATCATACAGCACAATAACCGGTGAGAGCAACACTGTAATTAGTACTAGTTTTAGTTAGATGTGACGGTACAGTCTAGTAACATAGGTCCTCTATTTCGCACAGAAAATGAGAAGTTCGTTCAGTTTACAGTGGAACTAGTGACAGTCGTCTATTGCATCAACCATTCAGAAGCATTAGGAGAAGGCATTGTATACTGCCAGGACGCCACACAGCAAATCTGAACACAAGCTGCTATTACAGATTTTATACTCCTTGATTCTTTTATGTATACACTTTTTAAACCACGTTTTTTGATATTTGTAATAAATAGTTTTAAGAAATTATATTTTTAGTTTAGAGTCTTCCCTATCTTAAGTAAGTGTGAAGACAAGCGCTAGGTCTGTAACCATAGTCAGCTAGTTACCCTGTACCATAGAGAGTGGAAGCACAGCAATCTCAGAGACTTATCAGCTGCTGCCTAATTAAGCCCTGCTTATGTTAATGCAAGCTCCAGTGATCCCACTATACTGGATGTGCACAAACGTCTGAATGAGCAATATCCAAACAACCTCAACATGGCTAAGGGCTAATCCATGGGGCCATGTTCAGATCCATGTTCTCAGCACTATCTGCACCGCTTCCTCAGTGATTTTTGTTTTTTTTTGTTCTCTCCTTATCTCTATTGTTACACTGAGAGCAGCGACGTTTTCTGACTGTCCAGATTCACCAAAAAAACAGTCACTTTTCCTGTGCGTCCACAACTACCATCTCTCTCACAGTGGCATGCAAATGTTTGGACACCCCTGGTCTAAATGATTGTTATTGTGAACAGTTAAGTAAATTGAGATTATCTCTAATGGTATCTTTACACGCTGCTACCGAAAGGTAGAAACCGGCAGGTGTCGGAGACAATTGTACCCTTTACCTTCAAAACACCGCGCAGTGGCGGCGTGTAATTCAGGTAGCACCGTCCTGTCTCTTTGGATACCTGTCTTTCAGCCGTGCTCAAAAACAAGCAGGTATAATCCCTATGGTGGCGGCGTGTAATCGGGGGACAGGAAGGTATTTGAGTTCCCTGGGGCGTGCTTGAGCGTCATGTATACCACGCCCCATCAGCTATCATTGGTGGGGGCTACTGTGTACCCATTGGCTGTCCCTACACACTACACCTTTGCAATAGCGTCATGTATTAGCCATCCTTCCTGCGCTGCCCAATCATGATGCTATTGCATTGTCCAATCACCGTACGAGCGTCGTGTAATCCACAACTTTGGCACGCCTATGTGTTGTCCCTGCTGCCCCAAGTCCGCCCATATTCCCTTATGGTAGTGGCGCGTAAATCAGGGAAGGTGCTCCACAGAAGGTAACCTGCGGCACACGTCGGCACTTCCGGGGAACGAAAATACCATCTGTGGAGCACCTTGTGGCGGCGTGTAAATGCGGCATCAGGTACCGTTAGGAACCGTTAAAAACGTGCGTGTGCACGTGCGGTGCCTACCTGCTGCTGCCCTCGGTAGCGGTGTGTAAAGGTACCATAAAAGGCAATACCCTTTGTATTTTAGGCAAAAACAGAAACAATTATTTTCATCTTTTACATTTTAAAAAGTTATAAAAAGGAAAATTGGCTCATTCAAAAGTTTGGGCTTCCTGCATGGTTAGTGCCTACTACGGTAGTACCTGCTTTGGCAATTATCACAGCATAAAAGCACATTAGTATCCAGCCAATAGTCTTTTACTTCATGATTGAGGGATTTGTATCGATTCTTCCAATTCTCACCAATACTGAGCAAAGGGGCTGAATACTTATCATCAATACTGAGCAAAGGGGCTGAATACTTATCACCAATACTGAGCAAAGGGACTGAATACTTATCATCAATACTGAGCAAAGGGGCTGAATACTTATCATCAATACTGAGCAAAGGGGCTGAATACTTATCACCAATACTGAGCAAAGGGGCTGAATACTTATCATCAATACTGAGCAAAGGGGCTGAATACTTATCATCAATACTGAGCAAAGGGGCTGAATACTAATCATCAATACTGAGCAAAGGGGCTGAATACTTATCATCAATACTGAGCAAAGGGGCTGAATACTAATCATCAATACTGAGCAAAGGGGCTGAATACTTATCACCAATACTGAGCAAAGGGGCTGAATACTTATCATCAATACTGAGCAAAGGGGCTGAATACTAATCATCAATACTGAGCAAAGGGGCTGAATACTTATCATCAATACTGAGCAAAGGGGCTGAATACTTATCATCAATACTGAGCAAAGGGGCTGAATACTTATCATCAATACTGAGCAAAGGGGCTGAATACTTATCATCAATACTGAGCAAAGGGGCTGAATACTTATCACCAATACTGAGCAAAGGGGCTGAATACTTATCATCAATACTGAGCAAAGGGGCTGAATACTTTCACCCAATACTGAGCAAAGGGGCTGAATACTTATCACCAATACTGAGCAAAGGGCTGAATACTTATCATCAATACTGAGCAAAGGGGCTGAATACTTATCATCAATACTGAGCAAAGGGGCTGAATACTTATCATCAATACTGAGCAAAGGGGCTGAATACTTATCACAATACTGAGCAAAGGGGCTGAATACTTATCATCAATACTGAGCAAAGGGGCTGAATACTTATCACCAATACTGAGCAAAGGGGCTGAATACTTATCACCAATACTGAGCAAAGGGGCTGAATACTTATCATCAATACTGAGCAAAGGGCTGAATACTTATCATCAATACTGAGCAAAGGGGCTGAATACTTATCATCAATACTGAGCAAAGGGGCTGAATACTTATCATCAATACTGAGCAAAGGGGCTGAATACTTATCATCAATACTGAGCAAAGGGGCTGAATACTTATCATCAATACTGAGCAAAGGGGCTGAATACTTATCATCAATACTGAGCAAAGGGGCTGAATACTATCATCAATACTGAGCAAAGGGGCTGAATACTTATCATCAATACTGAGCAAAGGGGCTGAATACTTATCACATACTGAGCAAAGGGCTGAATACTTATCATCAATACTGAGCAAGGGCTGAATACTTATCACATACTGAGCAAAGGGGCTGAATACTTATCATCAATACTGAGCAAAGGGCTGAATACTTATCATCAATACTGAGCAAAGGGCTGAATACTTATCATCAATACTGAGCAAAGGGGCTGAATACTTATCATCAATACTGAGCAAAGGGGCTGAATACTTATCACAATACTGAGCAAAGGGCTGAATACTTATCATCAATACTGAGCAAAGGGGCTGAATACTTATCATCAATACTGAGCAAAGGGCTGAATACTTATCATCAATACTGAGCAAAGGGGCTGAATACTTATCACAATACTGAGCAAAGGGGCTGAATACTTATCATCAATACTGAGCAAAGGGGTGAATACTTATCATCAATACTGAGCAAAGGGGCTGAATACTTATCACAATACTGAGCAAAGGGCTGAATACTTATCATCAATACTGAGCAAAGGGGCTGAATACTTATCATCAATACTGAGCAAAGGGGCTGAATACTTATCATCAATACTGAGCAAAGGGGCTGAATACTTATCACAATACTGAGCAAAGGGGCTGAATACTTATCATCAATACTGAGCAAAGGGGCTGAATACTTATCATCAATATGAGCAAAGGGGCTGAATACTTATCATCAATACTGAGCAAAGGGGCTGAATACTTATCATCCAATACTGAGCAAAGGGCTGAATACTTATCACCAATACTGAGCAAAGGGGCTGAATACTTATCACAATACTGAGCAAAGGGGCTGATACTTATCATCAATACTGAGCAAAGGGGCTGAATACTTATCATCAATACTGAGCAAAGGGGCTGAATACTTATCATCAATACTGAGCAAAGGGGCTGAATACTTATCATCAATACTGAGCAAAGGGGCTGAATACTTATCATCAATACTGAGCAAAGGGGCTGAATACTTATCACAATACTGAGCAAAGGGGCTGAATACTTATCATCAATACTGAGCAAAGGGGCTGAATACTTATCACCAATACTGAGCAAAGGGCTGAATACTTATCACCAATACTGAGCAAAGGGGCTGAATACTTATCATCAATACTGAGCAAAGGGGCTGAATACTTATCATCAATACTGAGCAAAGGGGCTGAATACTTATCACCAATACTGAGCAAAGGGGCTGAATACTTATCATCAATACTGAGCAAAGGGGCTGAATACTTATCACAATACTGAGCAAAGGGGCTGAATACTTATCATCAATACTGAGCAAAGGGGCTGAATACTTATCATCAATACTGAGCAAAGGGGCTGAATACTTATCACCAATACTGAGCAAAGGGGCTGAATACTTATCATCCAATACTGAGCAAAGGGGCTGAATACTTATCACCAATACTGAGCAAAGGGGCTGAATACTTATCACAATACTGAGCAAAGGGGCTGAATACTTATCACCAATACTGAGCAAAGGGGCTGAATACTTATCACCATACTGAGCAAAGGGGCTGAATACTTATCACCAATACTGAGCAAAGGGGCTGAATACTTATCATCAATACTGAGCAAAGGGGCTGAATACTTATCATCAATACTGAGCAAAGGGGCTGAATACTTATCACCAATACTGAGCAAAGGGGCTGAATACTTATCACAATACTGAGCAAAGGGCTGAATACTTATCACCATACTGAGCAAAGGGGCTGAATACTTATCATCAATACTGAGCAAAGGGGCTGAATACTTATCACAATACTGAGCAAAGGGGCTGAATACTTATCATCAATACTGAGCAAAGGGGCTGAATACTTATCACAATACTGAGCAAAGGGGCTGAATACTTATCAACAATACTGAGCAAAGGGGCTGAATACTTATCATCAATACTGAGCAAAGGGGCTGAATACTTATCATCAATACTGAGCAAAGGGCCTGAATACTTATCACCAATACTGAGCAAAGGGGCTGAATACTTATCACAATACTGAGCAAAGGGGCTGAATACTATCTGCACGATCATCTAATACTGAGCAAGGGCTGAAACTTATCACCAATATGAGCAAAGGGGCTGAATACTTTTCACAATACTGAGCAAAGGGGCTGAATACTTATCATCAATACTGAGCAAAGGGGCTGATATATTATACATCAATACTGAGCAAAGGGCTGAATACTTATCATCAATACTGAGCAAAGGGGCTGAATACTTATCATCAATACTGAGCAAAGGGGCTGAATACTTATCATCAATACTGAGCAAAGGGGCTGAATACTTATCACCAATACTGAGCAAAGGGCTGAATACTTATCACCAATACTGAGCAAAGGGGCTGAATACTTATCATCAATACTGAGCAAAGGGGCTGAATACTTATCACAATACTGAGCAAAGGGGCTGAATACTTATCATCAATACTGAGCAAAGGGGCTGAATACTTATCATCAATACTGAGCAAAGGGGCTGAATACTTATCACAATACTGAGCAAAGGGGCTTGAATACTTATCATAATACTGAGCAAAGGGGCTGAATACTTATCAAGACACGAATACTGATCAAAGGAAGGTGAATACTTATCTTACTAATATGAGCAAGGGGTGAATACTTATCATTACCCTGATTCATAGAGGGTGTGAATACTTATATCATTACCTGAGCAAAGGGGCTGAATACTTATCATCATAGTCTGTATATAGGGTGTGAATACTTTCGTACCCATGTATGAAGAGGTGTGAATACTTATGAATACCTGAAAGGGGCTGAATACTTATCATGATACTGCATGTAAAGGGGGTGAATACTTCTGTACCCGCTGTAATAGGGGGTGAATACTTTCGTACCCGCTGTATATAGGGGTTGAATACTTTCTGTACCGCTGTATAAGGGTGTGAATACTTTCTGTACCTGCTGTATATAGGGGTGTGAATACTTTCCTGTACCCTGTATATAGGGGTGTGAATACTTTACACATCCGCTGTATATAGGGGTGAATACTTATCTGTACCTGCTGTAATAAGGGGTGTGAATACTTTCGTACCCGCTGTATATAGGGGGTGAATACTTTCGTACCCGCTGTATAATAGGGTGTGAATACTTTCTGTACCGCTGTATATAGGGGTGTGAATACTTCTGTACCCTGTATATAGGGGTGTGAATACTTTCGTACCCCTGTATATAGGGGTGTGAATACTTTCACACCCTGTATATAGGGGTGTGAATACTTATCTGTACCCGCTGTATATAGGGGTGTGAATACTTTCGTACCGTGTATATAGGGGTGTGAATACTTCTGTACCCGCTGTATACGAGTGTGAATACTTTCTGTACGCTGTATATAGGGGTGTGAATACTTTCTCGTACCCGCTGTATATAGGGGTGTGAATACTTCTTACCCAGCTGTATATAGGGGTCTGAATACTTTCTGTACCTGTAGTAAGGGGTGTGAATACTTTCATGTACCGCTGTATATAGGGGTGTGAATACTTTCCGTACCCGCTGTATATAGGGGTGTGAATACTTTCTGTAACCCGCTGTATATAGGGGTGTGAATACTTTCTGTACCCGCTGTATATAGGGGTGTGAATACTTTCTGTACCCCCTGTATATAGGGGTGTGAATACTTTCCACATCCGCTGTATATAGGGGTGTGAATACTATCTGTACCCGCTGTATATAGGGGTGTGAATACTTTCCGTACCCGCTGTATATAGGGGTGTGAATACCTTCTGTACCCGCTGTATATAGAGGTGTGAATACTTTTCTGTACCCGCTGTATATAGGGGTGTGAATACCTTCTGTACCCGCTGTATATAGGGGTGTGAATACTTTCCGTACCCGCTGTATATAGGGGTGTGAATACTTTCTGTACCCGCTGTATATAGGGGTGTGAATACTTTCTGTACCCGCTGTATATAGGGGTGTGAATACTTTCTGTACCCGCTGTATATAGGGGTGTGAATACTTTCTGTACCCGCTGTATATAGGGGTGTGAATACTTTTCTGTACCCGCTGTATATAGGGGTGTGAATACTTTCCATACCCGCTGTATATAGGGTGTTGAATACTTTCTGTACCCGCTGTAATATAGGGGTGTGAATACTTTCTGCACCCCGCTGTATATAGGGGGTGTGAATACTTTCCTTACTCGCTGTATATAGGGGTGTGAATACTTTCTGTACCCGCTGTATATAGGGATGTGAATACTTTCTGTACCCGCTGTATATATAGGGATGTGAATACTTTCTGTACCCGCTGTATATAGGGTGTGAACACTTTCTGTACCCGCTGTATATAGGGGGTGTGAATACTTTCCGTACCCACTGTATATAGGGGTGTGAATACTTTCTGTACCCGCTGTATATAGGGGTGTGAATACTTTCCATACCCGCTGTATATAGGGGTGTGAATACTTTCTGTACCCGCTGTATATAGGGTGTGAATACTTTCTGCACCCGCTGTATATAGGGGGTGTGAATACTTTCCGTACCGCATGATAATTAATGGGATTGAATAACTTTTATTGTACTGCTGTAAATAGGGAGATGATGTGAATACTTTCTGTACCCGCTGTATATAGGGATGTGAATACTTCTGTACCCGCTGTATATAGGGGTGTGAATACTTTCTGTACACACTGTAATAGGGGTGTGAACACGTTTCTGTACCCGCTGTATATAGGGTGTGAATACTTTCTGTACCCGCTGTATATAGGGGTGTGAATACTTTCTATACCCGCTGTATATAGGGCTGTGAATACTTTCTGTACCCGCTGTATATAGGGGTGTGAATACTTCTGTACCCGCTGTATATAGGGGTGTGAATACTTTCCTGTACCCGCTGTATATAGGGGTGTGAATACTTTCTGTACCTGCTGTATATAGGGGTGTGAATACTTTCGTACCCACTGTATATAGGGGTGTGAATACTTTCTGTACCCCTGTATATAGGGTGTGAATACTTTCCATACTCCGCTGTATATAGGGGTGTGAATACTTTCTGTACCCGCTGTATATAGGGGTGTGAATACTTTCCGTGCACCCGCTGTATATAGGGGATGTGAATACTTCTGTACCCACTGTATATAGGGTGTGAATACTTTCTTACCCGCTGTATATAGGGATGTGAATACTTTCTGTACCCGCTGTATATAGGGGTGTGAATACTTTCTGTACCCGCTGTATATAGGGGTGTGAATACTTTCTGTACCCGCTGTATATAGGGGTGTGAAACTTTCTGTACCCGCTGTATATAGGGGTGTGAATACTTTCTGTACCCGCTGTATATAGGGTGTGAATACTTTCCGTTACCCCCTGTATATACGGGTGTGAATACTTTCCGTACCTGCTGTATATAGGGGTGTGAATACTTTCGTACCCGCTGTATATAGGGGTGTGAATACTTTCTGTACCCGCTGTATATAGGATGTTGAATACTTTCTGTACCTGCTGTATATAGGGAGTGTGAATACTTTCTGTACCCGCTGTATATAGGGATTGAATACTTTCGTACCTGCTGTATATAGGGATTGAATACTTTCTGTACCCGCTGTATATAGGGGTGTGAATACTTTCTGTACCTGCTGTATATAGGGGTGTGAATACTTTCTGTACCGCTGTATATAGGGGTGTGAATACTTTCTGTACATCCGCTGTATATAGGGGTGTGAATACTTTCTGTACCCGCTGTATATAGGGGTGTGAATACTTCTGTACCCGCTGTATATAGGGGTGTGAATACCTTCCGTACCCCTGTATATAGGGTGTGAATACTTTCTGTACCCCTGTATATAGGGGTGTGAATACTTCTGTACCCCTGTATATAGGGGTGGAATACTTTCGTACCCGCTGTATATAGGGGTGTGAATACTTTCCGTACCTGCTGTATATAGGGGTGTGAATACTTTCTGTACCTGCTGTATATAGGGATGTGAATACTTTCTGTACCCGCTGTATATAGGGATGTGAATACTTTCTGTACCTGCTGTATATAGGGGTGTGAATACTTTCTGTACCTGCTGTATATAGGGTGTGTTTAATACACTTAATAATATTTATATACATTTATATAGCACTTTAATTCATAGGAACTTTACATACGAGTATATAGTGTCTTTCCTTGAGCTCACAATCTAAACTCCTATCAGTACTCTTTACAATTAGGGAGGAAACCCATGCAAACACAGGAGTAACAGTTATACACACCCGCTGTATATAGGGGTGTGAACACTTTCTGTACCCGCTGTATATAGGGGTGTGAATACTTTCCGTACCCACTGTATATAGGGGTGTGAATACTTTCTGTACCCGCTGTATATAGGGGTGTGAATACTTTCCATACCCGCTGTATATAGGGTGTGAATACTTTCTGTACCCGCTGTATATAGGGGTGTGAATACTTTCTGCACCCGCTGTATATAGGGGTGTGAATACTTTCCGTACCCACTGTATATAGGGGTGTGAATACTTTATGTCCTGCTGTATATAGGGATGTGAATACTTTCTGTACCCGCTGTATATAGGGATGTGAATACTTTCTGTACCGCTGTATATAGGGGTGTGAATACTTTCTGTACACACTGTATATAGGGTGTGAACACTTTCTGTACCCGCTGTATATAGGGGTGTGAATACTTTCTGTACCCGCTGTATATAGGGTTTGTGAATACTTTCTATACCCGCTGTATATAGGGCTGTGAATACTTTCTGTACCCGCTGTATATAGGGGTGTGAATACTTCTGTACCCGCTGTATATAGGGTGTGTAATACTTTCTGTACCCGCTGTATATAGGGGTGTGAATACTTTCTGTACCTGCTGTATATAGGGGTGTGAATACTTTCCGTACCCACTGTATATAGGGGTGTGAATACTTTCTGTACCCGCTGTATATAGGGGTGTGAATACTTTTCCATACCCGCTGTATATAGGGGTGTGAATACTTTCTGTACCCGCTGTATATAGGGTGTGAATACTTTCTGCACCCGCTGTAATATAGGGGATGTGAATACTTTCCGTACCCACTGTATATAGGGGTGTGAATACATTCCATACCCGCTGTATATAGGGATGTGAATACTTTCTGTACCCGCTGTATATAGGGGTGTGAATACTTTCTGTACCCGCTGTATATAGGGTGTGAATACTTTCTGTACCCGCTGTATATAGGGGTGTGAACACTTTCTGTACCGCTGTATATAGGGGTGTGAATACTTTCTGTACCCGCTGTATATAGGGGTGTGAAATACTTTCTGTACACACTGTATATAGGGGTGTGAATACTTTCCATACCCGCTGTATATAGGGGTGTGAATACTTTCTGTACCCGCTGTATATAGGGGTGTGAATACTTTCTGTACACACTGTATATAGGGGTCTGAATACTTTCTGTACCCGCTGTATATAGGGGTGTGAATACTTTCTGTACCCGCTGTATATAGGGGTGTGAATAGTTTCCATACCTGCTGTATATAGGGGTGTGAATACTTTCTGTACCCGCTGTATATAGGGGTGTGAATACTTTCTGTACCCGCTGTATATAGGAATGTGAATACTTTCCATACCCACTGTATATAGGGGTGTGAATACTTTCCATACCTGCTGTATATAGGGGTGTGAATACTTTCTGTACCCGCTGTATACAGGGGTGTGAATACTTTCTGTACCCGCTGTATATAGGGGTGTTAATACTTTCTGTACCCGCTGTATATAGGGATGTGAATACTTTCCATACCTGCTGTATATAGGGTTGTGAATACTTTCTGTACCCACTGTATATAGGGGTGTGAATACATTCTGTACCCGCTGTATATAGGGGTGTGAATACGGCTAGGGTCACATTGGCGTTTTTTGTTTTAAATCCTGATCCGGTTTTGAGCTTTAAAAAAGCTCAAAACCGGACCAGGAAACGCTCCTGATGGAAGCTGATGCAAAACACCGGATGGCTTCACAAGCCATCCGGTGGCCGGATCCGGCACTGCTGCCTGCGTTTAAAATCATGCAGGCAGCAGTTTTCGCAGCGTTTCTGGGACCGCACTGCGGTCACCGGATGGCTCAGGATGTGTAATCAGGATGTGTAATCCTGAGCCATCCGGTAACTGCAGAGTGTGCGGATCCCGGCTATTGACGGGACCCGCAACCGTAATAAAGAGTGAAATTGCTGACCTAAATGACTGATAGAGGTCTGTAGGGGGGCTTAGACCCCCCTACAGACCGGGCTCCCACTTCCATAGTATTCTTCACCAATTTCGCACCGGGCACGGGCTCCTCGGAGCTGCGTGCATGTCAACCAAGGTGCCCCCCCCCCCATCACTATACAGGGGTGCATAGACCCCTCTAATACAATTATGCTTACATTGATGTGTTTTACACAAAGAATAATCACAATTGCATTGTTAATTATATATTTACATGTGTCCGGAGCCAGAGTCCAGTGATTTCCAGGGGCGGGGCTGTGTGCAGCAGCCTCCGCCCGCTCCTTCTTGATGGCCGCCCCCTCTGGCCGTAATCCAGTCTTGTGAGGGCGGGCACGTCGTTAAAGGGGCGTGGCTAACTATGTGCCGCGGTTAGCCACGCCCCTTTAACGACGAGGCCGCCCTCACAAGACTGGATTACGGCCAGAGGGGGCGGCCATCAAGAAGGAGCGGGCGGAGGCTGCTGCACACAGCCCCGCCCCTGGAAATCACTGGACTCTGGCTCCGGACACATGTAAATATATAATTAACAATGCAATTGTGATTATTCTTTGTGTAAAACACATCAATGTAAGCATCATTGTATTAGAGGGGTCTATGCACCCCTGTATAGTGATGGGGGGGGGGGCACCTTGGTTGACATGCATGCAGCTCCGAGGAGCCCGTGCCCGGTGCGAAATTGGTGAAGAATACTATGGAAGTGGGAGCCCGGTCTGTAGGGGGGTCTAAGCCCCCTACAGACCTCTATCAGTCATTTAGGTCAGCAATTTCACTCTTTATTACGGTTGCGGGTCCCGTCAATAGCCGGGATCCGCACACTCTGCAGTTACCGGATGGCTCAGGATTACACATCCTGATTACACATCCTGATTACACATCCTGAGCCATCCGGTGACCGCAGTGCGGTATTCTGCACACAGTTTTCAAAAAAACTGTGTGCGACCGGCATTGCATTCACCGCATCCGGATCCGGATGCGGTGAATGCAATCTAGGTTTTCAATGTGACCCTACCCTACTTTCTGTACCCGCTGTATATAGGGGTGTGAATACTTTCTGTACCCACTGTATATAGGGGTGTGAATACTCTCCATACCCACTGTATATAGGGGTGTGAATACTTTCTGTACCCGCTGTATATAGGGGTGTGAATACTTTCCATACCCGCTGTATATAGGGGTTTAAATACTTTCTGTACCCGCTGTATATAGGGGTGTGAATACTTTTTGTACACACTGTATATAGGGGTGTGAATACTTTCCATACCCGCTGTATATAGGGGTGTAAATACTTTCTGTACCCGCTGTATATAGAGGTGTGAATACTTTTTGTACACACTGTACATAAAGAAATATCAGGAAAGAAAGAAGTGTGTAATAAACAGTGGTATACACAATATATAAAGTGATGGGGGAATATCCACATATAATACATAACATATAGACGTATTAGTGAATGAAGAGTGAATGTGAATGTATGTGAAGCTGTGAGTATAAAGGGTCCAGCAGGGAAAACTACAACGAGAAAATAAGGAAAGAAAGAAACAAAAGAGGAAAAGTGAAGGAATGAGAAATCATGAAAATGAAAGAATGTTCAGAAAGTTATTGATACAATGATGTGAGAGGGTTTGAATACACAATTCTATGTCAGGATTAGTGATGGGCGAATCCTAAATTACTCGGAATCGCTTGACTCTAGCGAGTCCGAGCCCGGGACTCGCTACTCGTTGCGAGTCTAGCGAGTCCAATGTTAATGAATGGGGAAGCGAGTAATAGCGAGTAGTGTGAGATTTACAAATCGCAGATGTGTCTCGGAAGCTTCAGCCTGAAGCAATCCTAGTTTTGCCATTGATTTGCATTGGACTCGTTTACTTTGCAACTGTAATTGCTGGGAAACTCGCACAGATAAGAGTCCTGTCTGCTCAGTGTGCTGGCTGCCAGCTCCAGGGTCCTAGAGCCTGCCTGCTGCCTGATGTAGCAGAGCTGAGATTGTTCTCAGTCTGCTCATTCCCTGTGCATAGACATCTATATCTATGCACAGGGATGAGCAGAGAGGACATCGCGTTTTGGACTGCGTCGGACAGAAGAGGATTTTTTTAATTAAAGATGGAGTCTCTAATGGCTTTTTTTTTTATTTCTAATAAAATTTTTTCTCTGTGTTGTGTTTTTTTTAAATCAATTTAATAGAAATTCATGGCGGTCATGTCTAATATTGGCGTGACCGCCATAAATTTCGGGCTTAGGGCCAGCTGATAATACAAAGCTGGCCCTAACCTCTTTATTAACCAGCGTGCCACCGCCACCAGGGCCGCTGGAAGAGCGGGGATCAGCGCCAGAGGATGGCGCTTCAATGAATGCGCCATCTTCTGGGGCGGCTGCGGGCTGCAATTTGCAGCGGGGGGTGCCCAGAAAGCTTGGGCATCCCTGCGCTGCGGATTCCAGCCCCCAGCTGCTTAGCTGTACCTGGCTAGAAATAGAAATTGCGCGGAGCCCCACGCATTTTTTTTAAATTATTTCATGAAATTCTGAGATTCTGACTCTGAGACTCTGAGATTCTGACTCTGACTCTGAGACTCTGAGATTCTGACTCTGACTCTCTGAGATTCTGACTCTGACTCTGACTCTCTGAGATTCTGACTCTGACTCTCTGAGATTCTGACTCTGACTCTCTGAGATTCTGACTCTGACTCTCTGAGACTCTGAGATTCTGAGACTCTGAGATTCTGATATTCTGACTCTGACTCTCTGAGATTCTGACTCTGACTCTCTGAGATTCTGACTCTGACTCTGAGACTCTGAGATTCTGAGACTCTGAGATTCTGACACTGACTCTGACTCTCTGAGATTCTGACTCTGACTCTGAGACTCTGAGATTCTGACTCTGACTCTGAGACTCTGAGATTCTGACTCTGACTCTGAGACTCTGAGATTCTGACTCTGACTCTCTGAGATTCTGACTCTGACTCTCTGAGATTCTGACTCTGACTCTCTGAGATTCTGACTCTCTGAGATTCTGACTCTGACTCTGACTCTCTGAGATTCTGACTCTGACTCTGAGACTCTGACTCTGAGACTCTGACTCTGAGACTCTGAAATTCATGAAATAATAAAAAAAAAATGCGTGGGGCTCCGCGCAATTTCTATGTCTAGCCAGGTACAGCTAAGCAGCTGGGGGCTGGAATCCGCAGCGCAGGGATGCCCAAGCTTTCTGGGCACACCCTGCTGCAAATTGCAGCCCGCAGCCGCCCCAGAAGATGGCGCGTTCATTGAAGCGCCATCCTTTGGCGCTGAACCCCGCTCTTCCAGCGGCCCTGGTGGCGGTGGCACGCTGGGTAATAAAGGGGTTAATACCAGCTTTGTTATACAAGCTGGTATTAAGCCCGAGATTCTTAATGTCAGGCCACGTTTGACCCAGCCACTAAGAATCTCCAATAAAGGGTTAAAAAAACACAGAGAAAATTTTTTATTTGAAATAAAAAAAAAGCCATTAGGGACTCCATCTTTAATTAAAAAAATCCTCTTCCGTCCGACGTAGTCCAAAACGCGATGTCCTCTCTGCTACATCCCCTGTGCATAGATATAGATGTCTATGCACAGGGAATGAGCAGACTGAGAACAATCTCAGCACTACTACATCATGTCTGTGAGCAGGCGGGCTCTAGGACCCTGGAGCTGCACAGAGAAGACAGCTGGACTCGGCTCGCAAAGAAACAGCAGTTACTTTGCGAGTTTCCCTGCTATCACTGGCACAGTAGCCGAGTCTAATGCAAACAATGGCAATCCTAGTTTTGTCAGCGTTTCTGACAAAACTAGGATTGATATTGATTTGCATTGGACTCGTGCGAGTAAACGCTGGGAAACTCGCAGACTACCGAGTCCTGCGAGTCCCTTACTACTCGCGAGTAACGAGTCCTAGCGAGTAGATTCGCCCATCCCTAGTCAGGATTTCTTTATAATGGTGTATTTTACTCCAATTCTCCCTCCTTTCCAGAAAACTTGTATCAAGAAATGCTGGAGAAACCCTGTGGGAAGCAGCCGAACACAATCTGTACACCGTGCTCCAAATTATTATACAAATGTTCTTTTTCTCTGACTTTCCTAAATGATCAGTGCAGATGACGATCAGTGTAATAAGTCATCACCCGATAGAGGATACATCAAATGTTATTGTAGAAATCTCCCAATGATAACAGTATAATCTTCTCTTCACTGTTCCACATTATTACGCACAGGAAAGTTTCTAAACATTTGATGCTTGAAAGAAGTGAAAATGGTGATTTGTTGAATTTGCAGCATTAACAGGTCACATTCACTGAAATAAAAAGCTATTTACCTCCAAACCTCCTAACAGGCCAGGTTACATGGTAACACAGGAACCCTTCTTTGCCATCACCTTCACAATTCTTGCATCCATTGATATTGTGAGTTTCTGGAGAGTTTCTGCTTGTATTTCTTTGCATGATGTCAGAATCGCCTCCCAGAGCTGCTGTTTTGATGTGAACTGCCTCCCACCCTCATAGATCTTTTGCTTGATTATTCTCCTAAGGTTCTCTATAGGGTTGAGGTCAGGGGAAGATGGTGGCCACACCATGAGTTTATCTCCTTTTATGCCCTTAGCAGCCAATGGCACAGAGGTATTCTTCTTTGTAGCATGAGATGAGGCATTGTCCTGCATGAGGAGGATTTTGCTCCTGTTTTTGCTTTTTGTACCATGGAAGAAAGTTCTCAGTAAGAAACTCTATATACTTTGCAGGGGTCATTTTCACATCTTCAGGAACCTTAAAGGGGCCGACCAGCTGTTTCCCAATGATTCCAGCCCAAAACTCCTCCGCCTCCTTGCTGACATCGCAGCCTTGTTGGGACATGGTGGCATCCACCAACCATCCACTCCTCCATCCATCTGGACCATCCAGGGTTGCTCCACGCTCATCAGTAAACAAGACTGTGTGACAATTAGTCTTCATGTATATCTGGACCCACTGCTGCTGTCTCTGCTTGTGAGCACTGTTTAGGGGTGGCCGAATAGTAGGTTTATGCCCCACAGCCTATGAAGGATCCTACACCTTGAGGTTGGAGGGACTTCAGAGGCTCCAGCAGCTTCACATATCTGTGCTGGTTTGTAAGGCCTTTTTAGCAGCTGATCTCTTAATCTGATGAATTTGCCTGGCAGAAACCTTCCTCATTCTGCCTTTATCTGCACGAACACGTCTGTGCTCAGAATCAGCCACAAATCTCTTCACAATATGATGATCACGCTTACGTTTTCCTGCAATATCTAATGTTTTCATCCCTTGTCCCAGGCATTGCACTATTTGTGGCTTTTCGGCAGCAGAGAGATCCTTTTTCTTTCCCAGGTTACATGAAAACTGTGGCTGCGTAATATTGTGGAACACCCAGTTTTCCTGTTATTGGGCTTCACCTGCCAAACTAATTATCACAGGGATCTGAGATTGATTTCAGTGATCCAAAGACCCTGAGACACAAGACCAGCAATGGGGTTCATTGAAAAACATAAAAACCTATCACACTTAAAACCATTTTGCATAATAATTTGGAACATGGTGTAATCTCTTCTTTAAACTCCACCAAACACTAAACCTCCACACAGATGTCTGATGACCATTCATGTAACTTTATTTCTATCCCCCATTTCCTCAAGATGCCTGGACCATCAGTGTAATAAGCCCCTGTACCTTGTGTAACCCCTATCCTGCTGTAGATTGTAAGCTCTTTTAAGCAGGGTCACCTTTATTGTTGCTGTAATTATTGTATTGTACTCTTTACATTGATTCTCTGCTTATTGTATTGTATCTAATCCCTGTACTGTATTTTTTACATTGTTTCTCTGCTTTAATTATTGTACTTTTACATTGATTCTCTGCTTCATTTATTGTACATTTTACATTGATTCTCTGCTTAGTGTATTGGATTTTTTACATTGATTCTCTACTTTAATTACTGTATTGTGTATTCTTTATTGTTACCTATGACCATTTGTATATGATCCTCTATATTGTAAAGCGCTGTGGAACATGTTGGCGCTATATAAATAAAGATTTATTATTATTATTATTATTATCTTTGAGATCCCGGGATCCGCTCACCTGAATGACTAGTGACAGTTCAATAATGATTGCCTCCCGAGGTTGGGGACGACCTCACAAAAAGGGAAAAAAACACAGTTTTGGGCTGTACGGACCGAAATGCAGATCCTTGATCCAATAATATAAAGGACGGGGTCTATTTTACACATTTCAGCTGAGAGAGACGAATATTGAAATAACAATGGCGGCTTTCTATGATTGGATGGACGGTCTACATTGCAGTCAGTGCAGCCCGAGCTGTGACTTGTCCTCTCCTCCAGGGACTGAGCTTTCACACTATTCCGAATCGCTCCGGCCTGTGGATTATCCAATATATAGGGCAAAATTCAATTCAATTCATTGTTTACATACAAAGTCAGTAACAATTCCACTTAGGCCGGATTCACACCACGGTTTGTTTGTGTGATCCAGGGCTGTCCGGTGGAAACCGGAGAGCCCTGGATCCGATTTCAGCCCCATAGTATTCCTATGGGGCTGGATGGCAGCTATTTTCCATCCGGTTTCCATCTGTCCAGGAGGATCTGGGAGAAATGGGGTGTTGCTGCGATTTTCTGTCTGGGGCAAAAATCTGAAAAAATCAGATCCTCCTAGATCCGTTGTGATCCGGCGCCTCCTAACATGGGCGTCTACGGGTGCCGGATTGCACCGGATCTGACAGAAAATCGGATCCGATTCCCGGATGCCGGGTGCTGAAGTTCAGCACCTGGAGAGATCCCGGCTGAGATTTCAGGACCGTGGTCAGCTCCCCGCAAGCCACGATCCTGACATTTGAGCAGAGACCGCTCCTGAAACCTGCGATCTGCCGATTCAGGCTGTGTCCAGCGATTCCGGCAAAATACCGGACACAACCTGACAGCTCGAACCGAAACCGGACTAAGTGGAATCGTTACTGACTTTTCTTTTAAACTTTGTATGCAAACAATGAATTGAATTTCATGTTACCCTATATATTGGATAATCCACCGTCCGGAGCTGTCCGGAATAGTGAGACAATAACTTGCGGGTGTATAAGGTGAGCATTTTTTATTGTGATTCAGAAAAATTGACTGTGGAAAAGCACACTTACAGTATCCAGAATATTACTCTATATTATCTGCATTTAGTGTTATAAATAAGTGCACCCCATGAAGAACCCAATTCTACAATCTCATTGACATAGCTTGGGCCCGGAGGGTGACGGTCTAGGTGGTCCTTTTTGTGGATCCCATTATAAATGTCTGGATGACTTACTGTGTGCACCGTATTGCGGTGTGACCGTCCCCCGGCACGTCTTCTGTCTGCTTACTCACGGTCATCAGCCCCCCGATGATCAGATCTCCGTCCTGGAACATTCCTCCTGATCATCATTGATATATTCTCTAATCCTGAGATCACAGACTAACTGTGTGAGAGGGAACCATGGGATCAGGAACATCACCAGGAAGCTGAGCATCTCCTCCAGGAACGGTAGAGCCGGTGAAGCTCCTCTACTCCATGATGACGGGCGGTCACAGGGACATGGTGGGGACGGCTGTCATCTCTCCTCTCTTTATACAGGATGATGGATCTATTTTACACTTACATTATTCTGGATCTGCTCCCAGGTGATTATGGCCTGAACCGTCTTTACACTTGATAATTGCACAACAACATGAAGAAACAGAAATAAGTCATCTCTTCGGTAATCCTTGCATTATACAGATGTTAACCCTGTACATAGATTGGTAATCGCTTGGTACTACGGAGCTGTTAGAAGAAAACACTGACACTATATTCTCCATAGGAACCCATCAATAATGTCCAACTGACCTCATCATAACTATAGAGAAAGCAGATGAGACCGTCATACCGGACCCCCTGTCTAACCACACGCAGTGTTGGCCAGTAGAGCAGTTCTGTAATCCAACAGCTGGATCCATGATCCCTCAGCTGAGCTCCCATACTCTCACACCGATCACAGCAGCAGGATCCTTTTTATACTCCTCAATTTCCATTTCACGGCATTGTGACCCGCTAGATTGGTGGGAGACGGCTGTTCCCTCATTGATCCCTTGTTCAATACTACTACATAATTGTCCACTAAATGATGGAGTCTAATACACCGCAGAGGGCTGATGCAATCCACAATCAGCAACCATTCCACAAATTAGCAGGTGCATAGAGGCCTTCTGGGCTCACACAACCAGTTAGTTTCAGGGTGGTAGGAAGTGATGTGCATGGGGCAGACCTCTTGTATATCCCAAAAGCTCTGAATCAGTTCCCTTTGGAACTGGGCCCTCTAGTTGGTCAATGCCTACTGTGGAAATCCTACTTGACTAAAGATGTCTAGTAGAGCTTGAGCCATGTGCTCCACATCTATAAACTACAGGGCAACACTCTCCGTGTAGTGGGTGGCAAAGTCGACCAGGGTGAGGATGAACCTCTTTCTGCTAGAGCTAAACATGGCTAAGAGGCCTACTAAATCAATGGAAGCCCACTAGAATGGTTCACCTATCAAGGGCATGAACTGGAGCTGGGCAGTACAGGGGGCTCCCCCATCTATTGACACTGGACAAGAGGCTCAGTATTTCTGCACTTCTTAAACAAACCTCTGTCTTTTGACTCTTATGTGCCCAACTGCAAGTACATTATGGGCCAAGCGCAGGGGTTGGGTGTATGTATGTTGAGCCCCAGGCCCTGGGGTACTCAGGTATCAGGCTCGGTGGGTGTTCTCGCAAGGATGTCACGGGTGGCAGCGCCTGAGCCCGTGGCCTGGGTGACACTTCAATAAGGGGTAATGTACAGGGGATAAGAGTTATTGTCACGTGACGCCACCTGTAGTACCTGGTGATGGGTCACCAGCGCCGCCACAGTCCTCCGGAGGGCGATAGTATTGCGGAAAGGATGGCAAAGCTCCCTACAGGCGGAGCTGGACCTCCGGGACAGCGTAGAGTAAGGGGACAGCTTGGAGTGGGACTTTAGGCCAGGGTAAGAAGCAGTAAGGGAGTCTATAGGGAGGCTGGGGATGGAGAGGAATAACGCACACACGCTGAAGAAAGTCTCTTTTACCTTTTACTGATGATATTCACAGGTAAAGATGTCCAGAGCACTGTCGGGTGACCGGGTGCACAGTGAGTCTCCATAGCAAGTGGGTATAAGGCCTCCTCAGGTTCCCTGCTGTCTCTGAAGCCCTGTCTGTATACAACACGACCGGCCTCCTCACTGCCTCTGGTCCTCTCTCTCTCTCCTCCTGCGCAGTCCATGGGTCACCCTCTCTGATCACTGCTTTGTGATTCCTCACTAAGGTATCTGGCTCCCCCTTTCTGGGTACGCAGGGGGACCGGGTGACTGAAGTCTCCACGGTGTGCCGGGGATTTCTGCAGTCCTAAAGTGTTCCTACAGGTGCGAATCCCTGAAGTCCGGTACGTCTTGGGTAAACTTCCACTAGTTCCTCTACTGCCTTGGCTAAGCTCCGTGCCTTCTGTCCCCACTCCTAGGCTTGGCTCAACAGCAGAAGGGCCACTCCGGGTCACTGGTTCGGGCCTAACCGCGGCACCGATCGCCAGGACGTCTTCGCAGCTCTCCTAGCGTCTGCACACTCCAACTAACTCCTCCCCCAGCAGCAGTATTTATAGGGATCTCACCTAAGGTGAGTGAGGCTAGCTCCCCCTACTGTGCTGGGGTGGAAGGTGTTGCATGTAGTAGGTACCTGCTGTGGAAACCCAGCTGTGCAGTAGAGAAGGCTGTGGCTACCTGCATGAGCATTGTGCCACATATCCCCCTAGGTAACATCAGTACCATAATTAATAATAATAACAGGTAACATATTTACTGAGTCTCACAATATAAAAATTTACAAAAACCACTGCAAAAGATGGCAAAAATGAAAACAGGTAAGTCCATACGGTGCTAGTCCATTCACCGCAGGCTTTGAAAAAGAAAAATAAGTTTGTTGTCACACCAGTCCTGTGACCATGGTCCTTTTAAATGCAATCCAGGGAAAAGATCAAAGGGAAAGGTTCAGTTCACAAGAGTCTATACAGTAAAGTCTCTGTATGCTCCGGGTAAGAAAAAAAGGGAAAAGTCTTTCAAAAGTTCACATTTTCAATAAACACATTTCCTTATGGATGTCTCGGCTTAGGAGACCTGGTACCCCCCCACCCCAGGCACTTTCTGTTCCTAGCGTAATGTGCATGGGGCTGGGCCCAGTTCCTCCACCCTTCTGTACACTACTATGTACACTGCTATTTACATGTTACTGCTGCCATTTATTCTACCTCTGACCTTTTCACTGTGCCCACTCTCCATACCTAGACTGGGGTTGACCTCGTGTGCTCCTCTGTGACTTGCGCACTACAGGTATCTCAGTCTTAGGTGAGGTTTCTAGTGAAGGGTATGGTGCAGGTATGTCAGGTAAGCATCTGCGTGGCCTTAGTCTCACTGCAGGGCTAGCAAGTTTTCACATGGACTGGGTTCTTTTTCAGGTTCTGGTTCTTCTTTAGATGGTGTTGGGGGATTCTTGGTTTTCCCAGTCAGTTGGACACTTCTTGATATGGTTTCTTGACACACTGTGAGTGGTTTTTCCACCATTCATGCTGATGAGACACACTTTGTCATTGTCAAATCCAGAATCTAGCAGGACATAGGGTTCTTGTTCCCACTGATTGTCCAATTTGTGTTGTGTTCTCTTCCTCTTTAAAACAATACTTCCAGGTGTTATTGGTTCTGCTGGAGCATGTTTGTTATAGTCCCTTTCTTGCTTTTCATTGGCTTTCTCCAGGTTATCTTCAACACAGGCTTGAACCATTTTGTATTGTTCGAGGTGGTTTTCATTCCAGTTGGGTATTGAGTCATCTGGTTTGGGATCAACTACTCCGAGTTCCAAGTCTACGGGTAACTTTCCTGTACGGGCTCTCATCAGGTAAGCTGGGGTACAGTTTGTAGAACTTACAGGAATGTGGTTGTACATATCAACAAAGTCTGGTAGTTTCTCCGACCATTGCTTCCTTTCTTCCAAGGGTAGGATCTTCAACATGTCAATGATGATATTGTTCGTTTTCTCACATAATCTGTTGGTTTGGGGATGATATGGGGTCGTCCTTATCTTCTTACACCCATACAATAGTAGCGGTATTCGGCTACTCCCTACTCTCCGAGTATCTTATGAGTACTCGGGAGTAGTGAGTAGTCCAAATACTTTCACAGTGTATCTATAGATACCCTGCAAAAGTACCCTAAAAGTGAATAAAAGTTGTTAAAAATAATAAAATTACATACTCACATGTCCAACGCCTGCATCGGGGGGACCGTCCCAGAAGACCTGCAATCACCGGACAAGGACCTGTGACTTCCAGCCAATCAGATGGCCGGTAGCGATCTGGCCAATCAGATGGCGACACGTCACAACCACATGATTGCTAGCGGCCACCTGATTGTCCAGATTGCAAGGTCCTAGGTGTACTGCCAGGACCTTGCAATCTTGCCAATCAGGTGGCCGCTAGCGATCATGTGGTTGTGACGTGTGACCATCTGATTGGCCAGATCGCTACCGGCCATCTGATTGGCTGGAAGTCACAGGTCCTTGTCCGGTGATCGCAGGTCTTCTGGGACGGTCCCAGTGTCGGACAGGTGAGTATGTAATTTTATTATTTTTAACAACTTTTATTCACTATAGATACACTGCGAAAGTATCTGGACTACTCGTAACTCCCGAGTACTCATAAGATACTTGGAGAGTAGCGAGTAGCCGAATACCGCTACTATTCGGCGAGTTCCGAATAGTAGCGAGTATACTCGCTCATCCCTAGGGAGGATGAACCTCTTTCTGCTAGAGCTAAATATGGCTAAGAGGCCTAATAAATCAATGGAAGCCCACTAGAATGGTTGACCTATCAAGGGCATGAATTGGAGCTGGGCAGTACAGGGGCTCCCCCATCTATTGACACTGGACAAGAGGCTCAGTATTTCTGCACCTCTTAAACGAACCTCGGCCAAAACAAAACTATGCATCAGGGGGGCCCGGGTCTTTTGACTCTTATGTGCCCAGCTGCAAGTACATTTTGGGCCAAGCACAGGAGTTGGGTGTATGTACTGCTGGGGTAACACGTGCTGATGGACATGGGTCCAAGGATTCTCTGGGCAGGATGCAGGCTTTTCCTGAAGAGCCCCTTGTACCATTTATAAGTGTCCCCCTGATTTCCGCCCTTAGGTCAAGTCTAAACTGTGGACGAGTTCTAGGGTTGTAAAGTTGGACTTCCCTAAACTCTTTATGATCTCTCTCCTCCACTCAATGCCCAGTCTGCTCAGGTTTACTCTCTGCTATAGGCTCAGAGGAGGATGATGGAGATTTGGAATGTGAATGGCAGAAAGATCTGCGTCAGCCCTTGTCCTTGGTTATTCCCCAAAATAATAGGTGTGGGGAGCCTGACCACAAACCCCACTTCGAACTCTACCTGGTTGGTCCCCCAGACTGCATGCCTGAGTGATGTCTGAGTGCTGGCCTCCAGCCAATGTGATGGTCACTTGTCAGCCTGGTTAATAGTGTTCTGGGGAGTCAATATCTGGGCTGACCAGGGTGTCCCAAAGTCCCTGGACTTGCATACCACCAACCCTTACCAGCTGATTGTGGGGATAGAGTTTGGCTGGTGAAGGTTGGCCAACCTGCCATCACAGTTGACTGCCAAATTTTCCATAGAAGGTCCGCTGGCAAGACAAAGTCTTGAATATAATGTAATATCTCTCGAGTGTAATGAAATAAAGGGCCAATAGGGTGCCCTTAAGAGTCCCATAGCATCCTGAGCCTGGCTAGTCAAACTAGTCTTCAGATATTAGGCCCAATCAACTGTGGGCATCTTATGTATCAGCATCAGGGTCTCAAAACTTTGCAAGTATTCATCAGCCTCAAAGCTGGCACGTCCCTGTAGCGGAGATCATTTCCTTGGCGGGGGACTAACATGGAGTGGAGGCAGACAAGAGGTATGTGACCCAGCGATGGTCATGGTCTAAGGGTTCACTATAGGCTGAAACATGTCGCTCTAGATGTCCACTGGTTTGACCTGACTGCATGTAACTGTGATTTTATACATTTTGTAACAATTTTTCAATAAAATGTAAGTTTTATACAAATAAGACCTCTGAAGGTACAGCGGACTCTTCATCGCCGGGTCACATACCTCTTGTCTGGATTTCATTACTGCACCTGCCGAGTCGCGACCCTGGCTGACAAACAGGTCCCTGGAGTGAGAGTATGTGAAATCCAGGAACCTTACAATGTCCTTGAAACATCTGTTTAAGAGACCTTTGTATTTTTTTAAATTCTTTTATTTCATATTTTATTATTATTATTTTTAATTATTGCTTTTTTATAGCAAACCTTTATTATTGCAGAGGGTCAGCAGCGTGTGAGACCGGGTAGGGTCACATTGAAAACCTAGATTGCATTCACCGCATCCGGATCCGGATGCGGTGAATGCAATGCCGGTCGCACACAGTTTTTTTGAAAACTGTGTGCAGAATACCGCACTGCGGTCACCGGATGGCTCAGGATGTGTAATCCTGAGCCATCCGGTAACTGCAGAGTGTGCGGATCCCGGCTATTGACGGGACCCGCAACCGTAATAAAGAGTGAAATTGCTGACCTAAATGACTGATAGAGGTCTGTAGGGGGGCTTAGACACCCCCTACAGACCGGGCTCCCACTTCCATAGTGTTCTTCACCAATTTCGCACCGGGCACGGGCTCCTCGGAGCTGCGTGCATGTCAACCAAGGTGCCCCCCCCCCCATCACTATACAGGGGTGCATAGACCCCTCTAATACAATTATGCTTACATTGATGTGTTTTACACAAAGAATAATCACAATTGCATTGTTAATTATATATTTACATGTGTCCGGAGCCAGAGTCCAGTGATTTCCAGGGGCGGGGCTGTGTGCAGCAGCCTCCGCCCGCTCCTTCTTGATGGTCGCCCCCTCTGGCCGTAATCCAGTCTTGTGAGGGCGGCCTCGTCGTTAAAGGGGCGTGGCTAACTATGTGCCGCGGTTAGCCACGCCCCTTTAACGACGAGGCCGCCCTCACAAGACTGGATTACGGCCAGAGGGGGCGGCCATCAAGAAGGAGCGGGCGGAGGCTGCTGCACACAGCCCCGCCCCTGGAAATCACTGGACTCTGGCTCCGGACACATGTAAATATATAATTAACAATGCAATTGTGATTATTCTTTGTGTAAAACACATCAATGTAAGCATAATTGTATTAGAGGGGTCTATGCACCCCTGTATAGTGATGGGGGGGGGGCACCTTGGTTGACATGCACGCAGCTCCGAGGAGCCCGTGCCCGGTGCGAAATTGGTGAAGAACACTATGGAAGTGGGAGCCCGGTCTGTAGGGGGGTCTAAGCCCCCCTACAGACCTCTATCAGTCATTTAGGTCAGCAATTTCACTCTTTATTACGGTTGCGGGTCCCGTCAATAGCCGGGATCCGCACACTCTGCAGTTACCGGATGGCTCAGGATTACACATCCTGATTACACATCCTGAGCCATCCGGTGACCGCAGTGCGGTCCCAGAAACGCTGCGAAAACTGCTGCCTGCATGATTTTTAACGCAGGCAGCAGTGCCGGATCCGGCCACCGGATGGCTTGTGAAGCCATCCGGTGTTTTGCATCGGCTTCCATCAGGAGCGTTTCCTGGTCCGGTTTTGAGCTTTTTTAAAGCTCAAAACCGGATCAGGATTTAAAACAAAAAACGCCAATGTGACCCTAGCCACCATCTCTTCTATACTTATCTGCTAGCAATTCAGATGAAAATAGCCTTTTTCTTTTAGGTTTGTTCACAGTCATGAAACACCATACTATGGATATTGCTTCTTGAAAATGTGCAATCCTTTATTTACATTCCTTACATATGTTTACAACACAGATTTTTGTCATGTGTTTTATATGTATCATTAATATTGGATCTGTCCTTGCATTGCTGCCCTCTAACCTTATCCAGATTCCAAATGAATTGGTGGTGAGCTGAATAAACAATTTGTTTTTTATTTCTCCTCCAAATATGTCGGGCTTCAATAATCACTCCACCCAACCGCAAGCTCAGGCGTTACCTGTGGCATGGGAAATGGGGTTTGTTAGTCAGGTGCCTTCTGCAGCCCATCCCATGGAGGGGTTAATGAGGAACTTGGCAACAAGATTTGGCAAACAATAATATCCTGTAAGCGATTGGGTCCTGGGGCTGGAAGATGTGGGTCCCATGCAAAAGAAAGATGCTTCAACACAGGGGCCGGTGTCATCTCAGGATTGCCGTACAACACAACTACCCTGTGCTACCGTGTGCCTGGAGTCCACAGTTTGGAGATGTGATGGATCTACTCCAAGAAATTCCTGCTCTGGAGGATGTGATCTTCCTCAACACATCAGGGGCCGAGGTGCTTCACCACCAGAACCAGTGCAGCCTGCAGAAGAGAGTACTTCATCTACATATGTGAACTGGAGTACGACAGCGCTACCTACATTGGGCCTGATATGCAGCGTGGTAAGAATACAGTCCTATTCCCCCATGCTTGAACAAGAGGTCCCTCTAGAATGCAGCTAAGTCAGGAGGTCAGGGGTACCATATGACAGCCGGGACCAACAGAGGTCAGAGTCAGGATTTTGCATCATGCCTGACCTTATTACACCTGCAGCCAGTGTCGCAGTGAGTGGATTGACAAATCTAAGAGCCAGACGAGGAGTAGGGATCAGTAGTGGCAGAAGCTGCTGTTTCCCTGTCCTGTGTAGCACCCCCGCCAGAGGCATTCTACTGGAAGAATGCCATGAGGGACTTCTATTCCCCACAGGCTCTCTAATGGAACTGAACTCCATAACCCCGCCCCCAGGCCAGAATTTATAGGAGACCTCCCCTGAGCCCAGGTTAGAGCTCCCCGTGGAGTCAGGAAAGGTGTTGTGTGTGGTGGACTTACCTGGTGTGGATACTCCCCCTTGCTTTCAAGTGTGACACTAACACCCGAGGGAGACAATGTCATTGTGGCAACCAGACTCTGGGGTGCCACACAGGCTGCTCGAAGTGTGGACTTGTCGGGATTGTGTGGGCTGATGGGATTGTGGACTGGGTGGGGATGAGAGGGCTGCTGGGCACATGGACAGGGCAGGTGTGTGTGGGGGTGAGCAGGCTGCTTGGAGCATGGACAGGGTGTGTCGGCTGCTGAGAGCATGGACCTGGCAGGGGTGAGCAAGCTGCTGGGAGCATGGACTGGGATGTGTTGTCTGCGGGGTGCGTGGAACAGGTGGGCGTGAGAGCATGGACCAGGGTATGCTGGATGCAGGGAGGGTGGACTGGGTTGGGCTGGGAATGTGGACCGGTTGGGGTTGGGAGTGTGGACCGGGGTGTGTAGGTTGCAGGGAGAGTGGATCAGATGGGGGTGGGAGTGTGGATCGGGGTGTGCAGGCTGCAGGGAGCGTGAACTGGGTGGAGGAGGCAGCATGAATTGGGGTGTGTGGGCTGCAGGGCGTGTGCACTGGTTGAGGGTGGGAGTGTGGACTGATGTGTTCAGGCTGTGGGGAGTGTGGACCGGCCGGGGGTGGGAGCATGTACCGAGGTGAGCGGGCTGAGTGAGCTGCAGTACCTGTCTGCTTTCTGTGGCTTTTAGGACTTATGATGAGGTCACAGTCATTTGATCAGTCACATGCACCTGATCACATGACCGTGACATCATCACAGGACCTGTATGTAATGCAAGGCACTCATGGTTGTTCAGGTCAATTGGGTGGTGATGTGCGAAGTGCTGGGATCTTAGGCTGAGGCAAGATCCTGGTGTCTGTGTGAATTGTCAGAAGCTGCCACGTGAGATTGTGTGGTGTCCCTCATCTGCTGGATTCATTGAACTCATCCAAGGACTATTTGTATATATTCCCTGGCGTTGGATTACCGGGTGGCGCCCCCGGTCTTGTTTCTTCTGCGGAGGACTCATTACAGACTCTTCAGAATTACCTTCATTTGTGTTGTTAATTTTCCCTGTTCAAGTAAATCTCTTTGGATTGATCATCGGCCGGGTGTCCCTTCCTGTTATGTCATACACCGTCACAAACTGGTGGCAGCGGTGGGGTCAAAACAGAAGGATTGGAGGACAACGGCCCATCAACGTCTGGAGCCAGAACCTCAGAGTACAAGAACTAGACTGTGGGGAGCCTACAAACAAAGGCCCGGGAATTAGGAATCTGCTACAAAGGACTCTCCAAGGAGCAACTAATTGAGGCTTTGGAAGGAGCTCGCCTGCAATATGGCGCTGAGGAAGGATTCCCACAGCAAAGGGAGGAAAGACGGGAGCTGGAGGTAAATACCCAGAAAAGTCAGTGAGTTGTGTGGTACGAGGAGGAGATGACATTGCTGGGGGATGAGGCCACCATAGAAGATAAGCGGGAGGTCATTCGTAGAGCTCAAAAGAGGGCATTGCTGGAGAGGCAGCTAGAAGCTCCAGACAGACTGTAACCACAGCACCCACCATGAGGGAATTCCCCATAGTGTCCCGCAAGGACTTTAAGCCATTTAATAAGGCTGCAGGTGACATTGAGGGCTTCTTCCAGGACTTTGAACATCAATGTTGGTTAATGGAAGTCCCGGAAAGGGAGCGAGTCCGACATCTGGTGGGGCTCCTAGAGGGTGGAGCTGCTGAACCCTATAGAGCTTTGGACCCTCGGTGGAACTGTGAGTATGCGGAGATTAATTAGATTATCAGTCGATTGACTTGTTATATTAGGAGGTACCAATTATTATATTTTTCAAACTAGGAAATACCAACTTATAAATGTTAAAAAATCTCTTTATTTGTATCAAAGATTAAAATGTGATAGACAAACCAAGGGGAATTAGACAAACATACACATTTATATACATTTCTGGGGTTCAGCATATATAATTTCTCTAATAATAACATAGAAGGTCATAGACTTTTACCCAACAAGATAACAACTAAGTCGTCCTTAGGGTATAGTTTTATAAGTATAGACGTTTGTACTCTAGTGTCTCGTGCCCAATGTGGGAGAGGGACAACTTGTAAGAGAGAAATAATACAGATTTCAAACCCCTATATGGATTTCGAACAATGTTCTGAAACAGTTAATGAAGACCTTCCATTAGATTACTGAGCTCCCAGTATACATATGGATTAAACCTCCAACGCTTGACGCGTTTCGCCTTCTCAATGTCAGAAGGCTCATCAGAAGACTTTTGGGGTTACAGAAATAGTGTTCCGTCTAAAAGCAAAAGGATTGGCAAAACATTAGTTTACAAACAGAAAAATCTTGAATATAGCTGCACAAGTCTAGATGGTACATAGTCAAGTACAGAGAAATAAGCATATATATATGTGCAAGGCCACCTAAATATATTACATACAATAAGTATACAAGAAATATATAATTAATCTAGTTGGACATATATGCATGTTCCCAAAATTATGTGAATAATTTTTGATGGTAAGAAAGGAATGAGGAGACATACCTTATAACCGTACATGCCAAATAAACAAATTCTTCGATAAGGCAAGAATACCCAAAAAGGTCAATAAGCAATAGATAGAGAGACCACGAAATTTTTCTGATAGAATCAAAATAAACAGAGAAATATATATTTTACCACAGGAAGATGGTGCATATCGTATATGTAAACTAAATGAAGGACTGCAATACACATGGCAGCGTGCTTACCTAAGGTATTTGTTGTATGGTCATGAATGGGGCATCCAAAGAATTGGACATACTAGGGCATAGATAAACTGTGTGGGGACAGAGGTATATCAAGATCAAGAAAGGTATTTGACAAAAAATAGATAGAAATATCAAGAAAATCACTTTTGGTAAAGAAATCATATTAAACCAAAACACAACGTCACATCAGCCTCTAAAGGCTCTAAGATCAAAACTGGGGTCGTAGTAAGAATCCCTCCAGTTCCTTTTCTCCGTTCAAATAAATCTCTTTGGATTTTTCATCGGTCTGATGTCCCTTCCTGCTCTGTCGCACATCTCGTCACAGAGCTTTCTCTCTGATGGTTAATGGTTGAGCTTCTCTGCTGATGGTTAATGGTTGAGCTCCTCTGCTGATGATTAATGGTTGAGCTTCTCTGCTGATGGTTAATGGTTGAGCTTCTCTGCTGATGTTAATGGTTGAGCCTCTCTGCTGATGATTAATGGTTGAGCTTCTCTGCTGATGGTTAATGGTTGAGTTTCTCTGCTGATGATTAATGGTTGAGCTTCTCTGCTGATCGGTTAATGGTTGAGCTTCTCTGCTGATGGTTAATGGTTGAGTTTCTCTGCTGATGGTTAATGGTTGAGTTTCTTGCTGGATGGTTAATGGTTGAGTTTCTCTGCTGATGGTTAATGGTTGAGCTTTCTTGCTGATGGTTAATGGTTGAGTTTCTCTGCTGATGATTAATGGTTGAGCCTTCTCTGCTGATGGTTAATGGTTGAGCTTCTCTGCTGATGGTTAATGGTTGAGCTTCTCTGCTGATGGTTAATGGTTGAGCTTCTCGCTGATGGTTAATGGTTGAGCTTCTCTGCTGATGGTTAATGGTTGAGCTTCTCTGCTGATGGTTAATGGTTGAGCTTTCTGCTGAAGGTTAATGGTTGAGCTTCTCTGCTGATGATTAATGGTTGAGCTTTCTCTGCTGATGATTAATGGTTGAGCTTCTCTGCTGATGGTTAATGGTTGAGCTTCTCACTTGATGGTTAATGGTTGAGCTTCTCTGCTGATGGTTAATGGTTGAGCTTCTCTGCTGATGGTTAATGGTTGAGTTCTTGCTGTTATGTTGAGTCTCTGTGAAGGTTAATGGTTGAGCTTCTCTGCTGATGATTAATGGTTGAGCTTCTCTGCTGATGGTTAATGGTTGAGCTTCTCTGATGATGGTTTAATGGTTGAGCTTCTCTGCTGATGGTTAATGGTTGAGCTTCTCTGCTGATGGTTAATGGTTGAGCTTCTCAGCTGATGGTTAATGGTTGAGCTTCTCTGCTGATGGTTAATGGTTGAGCTTCTCTGCTGATGGTTAATGGTTGAGCTTCTCTGCTGAAGGTTAATGGTTGAGCTTCTCTGCTGATGATTAATGGTTGAGCTTCTCTGCTGATGGTTAATGGTTGAGCTTCTCTGCTGATGGTTAATGGTTGAGCTTCTCTGCTGGATGGTTAATGGTTGAGCTTCTCTGCTGATGGTTAATGGTTGAGCTTCTCAGTTGAAGGTTAATGGTTGAGCTTGTCTCTGCTGATGATTAATGGTTGAGCTTCTCTGCTGATGGTTTAATGTGTTTGAGCTCTCTGTGAAGGTGTTAATGGTGTTGAGCTCTCTGCTGATGGTTAATGGTTTGAGCTTCTCTGCTGATGGTTAATGGTTGAGCTTCTCTGCTGATGGTTAATGGTTGAGCTTCTCTGCTGATGGTTAATGGTTGAGCTTCTCTGCTGATGGTTAATGGTTGAGCCTCTCTGCTGATGGTTAATGGTTGAGCGTCTCTGTTGAAGGTTAATGGTTGAGCCTCTCTGCTGATGGTTAATGGGTTGAGCGTTCTCTGTTGAAGGTTAATGGTTGAGCCTCTCTGCTGATGGTTAATGGTTGAGCTTCTCTGCTGATGGTTAATGGTTGAGCTTCTCTGCTGATGGTTAATGGTTGAGCTTCTCTGTTGAAGGTTAATGGTTGAGCTTCTCTGCTGATGGTTAATGGTTGAGCTTCTCTGCTGATGGTTAATAATGGTTGAGCTTCTCTGCTGATGGTTAATGGTTGAGCTTCTCTGCTGATGGTTAATGGTTGAGCGTCTCTGTTGAAGGTTAATGGTTGAGCCTCTCTGCTGATGGTTAATGGTTGAGCTTCTCTGTTGAAGGTTAATGGTTGAGCTTCTCTGCTGATGGTTAATGGTTGAGCTTCTTTGCTGATGGTTAATGGTTGAGCTTCTCTGCTGATGGTTAATGGTTGAGCTTCTCTGCTGATGGTTAATGGTTGAGCTTCTCTGCTGATGGTTAATGGTTGAGCTTCTCTGCTGATGGTTAATGGTTGAGCTTCTCTGCTGATGGTTAATGGTTGAGCTTCTCTGCTGATGGTTAATGGTTGAGCGTCTCTGTTGAAGGTTAATGGTTGGACCCTCTCTGCTGATGGTTAATGGTTTGAGCGTCTCTGTTGAAGGTTAATGGTTGAGCCTCTCTGCTGATGGTTAATGGTTGAGCTTCTCTGCTGATGGTTAATGGTTGAGCTTCTCTGCTGATGGTTAATGGTTGAGCTTCTCTGTTGAAGGTTAATGGTTGAGCTTCTCTGCTGATGGTTAATGGTTATTGAGCTTTCTGCTGATGGTTAATGGTTGAGCTTCTCTGCTGATGGTTAATGGTTGAAGCTTTTCTGCTGATGGTTAATGGTTGAGCTTCTCTGCTGATGGTTAATGGTTGAGCTTCTCTGCTGATGGTTAATGGCTGAGCTTCTCTGCTGATGGTTAATGGTTGAGTTTCTCTGCTGATGGTTAATGGTTGAGCCTCTCTGGCTGTTAAACATAGGAACGCAGTGCGCATGCGTTTGACTGCGTATGGGAACGCAGCAATACGCTGCCTTCCCATACGCAAATGTGAAGCCAGCCTAACAGTGTGTCCCTCCCCTGTGTTCAAGTGGGGATTCTGTCTTTGTTCTTCTCAGCTGGAAGTGACTCCAATATACAAATGTTCAAAAGTGGGTGTGAACCCTTCCCCCAACCAGGGGCTGATCCAAGGAGACTGGAGATTACACTCATGGTTGTTCAATTCAGTTGGGTGGTGACATGTTGGGCTGGGATTTTAGGCCGTGTATATTGTTAGAAGCTGTCAGGTGGGATTGTGTGGTGTCCCTCATCTGCTGGATCATTGAACTCATCCAAGGACTATTTCTATATTTTCCATGGGGTTGGATTACCGGTGGAGCCCCCGGACTTGTTTCTTCTGTTGCGGACTCATTAAGGATGTAGAATTACCTTCATTCAGGCTGTTCCTTTTCTCCGTTCAAATAAATCTCTTTGGATTTTTCATCGGTCTGATGTCCCTTCCTGCTCTGTCGCACATCTCGTCACAGAGCTTCTCTGCTGAGGGTTAATGGTTGAGCTCCTCTGCTGATGGTTAATGGCTGAGCTTCTCTGCTGATGGTTAATGGTTGAGCTTCTCTGCTGATGGTTAATGGTTGAGCTTCTCTGCTGATGATTAATGGTTGAGTTTCTCTGCTGATGATTAATGGTTGAGCTTCTCTGCTGATGGTTAATGGTTGAGCTTCTCTGTTGAAGGTTAATGGCTGAGTTTCTCTGCTGATGATTAATGGTTGAGCTTCTCTGCTGATGATTAATGGTTGAGTTTCTCTGCTGATGGTTAATGGTTGAGTTTCTCTGCTGATGGTTAATGGTTGAGCTTCTCTGCTGATGGTTAATGGTTGAGCCTCTCTGCTGATGATTAATGGTTGAGTTTCTCTGCTGATGGTTAATGGTTGAGTTTCTCTGCTGATGATTAATGGTTGAGCTTCTCTGCTGATGATTAATGGTTGAGTTTCTCTGCTGATGGTTAATGGTTGAGTTTCTCTGCTGATGGTTAATGGCTGAGTTTCTCTGCTGATGATTAATGGTTGAGCTTCTCTGCTGATGATTAATGGTTGAGCTTCTCTGCTGATGGTTAATGGCTGAGTTTCTCTGCTGATGATTAATGGTTGAGTTTCTCTGCTGATGGTTAATGGTTGAGCTTTTCTGCTGATGGTTAATGGTTGAGCTTCTCTGCTGATGGTTAATGGTTGAGCTTCTCTGCTGAAGGTTAATGGTTGAGCTTCTCTGCTGATGATTAATGGTTGAGCTTCTCTGCTGATGGTTAATGGTTGAGCTTCTCTGCTGATGGTTAATGGTTGAGCTTCTCTGCTGATGGTTAATGGTTGAGCTTCTCAGTTGAAGGTTAATGGTTGAGCTTCTCTGCTGATGATTAATGGTTGAGCTTCTCTGCTGATGGTTAATGGTTGAGCGTCTCTGTTGAAGGTTAATGGTTGAGCCTCTCTGCTGATGGTTAATGGTTGAGCTTCTCTGTTGAAGGTTAATGGTTGAGCTTCTCTGCTGATGGTTAATGGTTGAGCTTCTTTGCTGATGGTTAATGGTTGAGCTTCTCTGCTGATGGTTAATGGTTGAGCTTCTCTGCTGATGGTTAATGGTTGAGCTTCTCTGCTGATGGTTAATGGTTGAGCTTCTCTGCTGATGGTTAATGGTTGAGCTTCTCTGCTGATGGTTAATGGTTGAGCTTCTCTGCTGATGGTTAATGGTTGAGCCTCTCTGCTGATGGTTAATGGTTGAGCGTCTCTGTTGAAGGTTAATGGTTGAGCCTCTCTGCTGATGGTTAATGGTTGAGCGTCTCTGTTGAAGGTTAATGGTTGAGCCTCTCTGCTGATGGTTAATGGTTGAGCTTCTCTGCTGATGGTTAATGGTTGAGCTTCTCTGCTGATGGTTAATGGTTGAGCTTCTCTGTTGAAGGTTAATGGTTGAGCTTCTCTGCTGATGGTTAATGGTTGAGCTTCTCTGCTGATGGTTAATGGTTGAGCTTCTCTGCTGATGGTTAATGGTTGAGCTTCTCTGCTGATGGTTAATGGTTGAGCTTTTCTGCTGATGGTTAATGGTTGAGCTTCTCTGCTGATGGTTAATGGTTGAGCTTCTCTGCTGATGGTTAATGGCTGAGCTTCTCTGCTGATGGTTAATGGTTGAGTTTCTCTGCTGATGGTTAATGGTTGAGCCTCTCTGGCTGTTAAACATAGGAACGCAGTGCGCATGCGTTTGACTGCGTATGGGAACGCAGCAATACGCTGCCTTCCCATACGCAAATGTGAAGCCAGCCTAACAGTGTGTCCCTCCCCTGTGTTCAAGTGGGGATTCTGTCTTTGTTCTTCTCAGCTGGAAGTGACTCCAATATACAAATGTTCAAAAGTGGGTGTGAACCCTTCCCCCAACCAGGGGCTGATCCAAGGAGACTGGAGATTACACTCATGGTTGTTCAATTCAGTTGGGTGGTGACATGTTGGGCTGGGATTTTAGGCCGTGTATATTGTTAGAAGCTGTCAGGTGGGATTGTGTGGTGTCCCTCATCTGCTGGATCATTGAACTCATCCAAGGACTATTTCTATATTTTCCATGGCGTTGGATTACCGGTGGCGCCTCCCGTCGTGGGACCTTCATTATGGACTAAGTCGGAGCGATCGGGAGTCGTGGGACCTTCGTTGTGTACTACGTCGGATCTTTTTATAATAAAGAGTCCGAATTGTGTCTGTTTTTTTTTCAAATAAAAAGATTTTTCTCTTTGTGTATTTATTGACTATTTACCGTACTAGAGATTCCTAATGGCGGGTCTAACATTGGCCCTATATTATGAATCTCAAGCTTAGTGCCAGCTGCCAATAAAAAGCTGGCATTAACCCCTTTATTACCCAGTTAGCCACTGGCACCAGGGCAACTGGAAGAGCGTGGGTACAGCGCCAGAAAATGGTGCTTCAATGAATGCGCCATTTTCTGGGGTGGCTGCGGGCTGCAATTCGCATCAGGGGGGGCCCAGAACGCTTGGGCCTCTCTATGCTGAGGATTCCATCCCCCAGCTGCCTAGTTGTACCTGGCTGGACCAAAAATATGGCGGAGCCCCACGTAATTTTTTTTCTAGAATTAGTTCTAGAAATTAAAAAAAAAAAAAAAAAGGGCTTCGCTGTATTTTTGGTTCCAGCCAGGTACAATGAGGCAGCTGGGGGCTGGTGGCAGTCCGTAGCTGCCAAGTTGTACCTGGCTGGACCAAAAATATGGCAGAGCCCCATGTCATTTTTTTTTTTTTAGTTCTACAAATAAAATGACATGGAGCTTTGCCGTATTTTTGGTTGCCAGCCAGGTACAACTTGGCAGCTAGGGGGCTGGAATCCTCAGCATGGAGAGACCCAAATGTATTGGGTCCCCTATGCTGCGAATTGTAACTACTAGACTAGTATGTTTTTTCACAAAAAGTTTCTTTATTCATTTATACGTCTCAATTTGTGAAGCACATGGGGGTTCAAAGTGCTCACTGTGCATCTAGATATGTTCCCTGGGGGGTCTAGTTTCCAAAATGGGGTCACTTGTGGGGATCTCAAATGTTTAGGCACACAGGGGCTCTCCATACGCGACCTGGTGTCCGCTAACAATTCCAATTGTTGGCAAACACCAGGTTGCGTATGGAGAGCCCCTGTGTGCCTAAACATTGGAGCTCCCCCACAAGTGACCCCATTTTGGAAACTAGACCCCCAAGGAACCTATCTAGATGCATAGTGAGCACTTTGAATCCCCAGGTGCTTCACAAACTGATCCGTAATAAGGTAAAAATACTTTTTTTTTCACATAAATTTTCTTTTTTAATTTGTACGGATCAATTTGTGAAGCACCTGGGGGTTCAAAGGGCTCACTATGCATCTAGATATGTTCCCTGGGGGGTCTAGTTTCCAAAATGGGGTCACTTGTGGGGGAGCCCCAATGTTTAGGCACACAGGAGCTCTCCAAATGCGACATGGTGTCTGCTAACAATTTGAGCTGATTTTCCATTCAAATTGTTAGCGGACACCATGTCGCGTTTGGTGAGCCCCTGTGTGCCTAAACTTTGGAGCTCCCCCACAAGTGACCCCATTTTGGAAACTAGACCCCCCAGGGAACTTATCTAGATAGGTGGTGAGCATATTGAACCCCCACATGCTTTACAAATTGATCTGTGAATATGGAAAAAGACCTTTTTTTTCACAAAAATGTTCTTTTAGCCTCAATTCTTTCATTTTAACATGGGTAACAGGATAAAATTCATCCTAAAATGTGTTGTGCAATTTCTCCTGAGTACACCGATACCTCATATGTGGTCATAAACCAGTGTTTTGACGCGCGGCAGGGCTCAGAAGTGAAGGAGCGCCATTTCACTTTTTGAATGGAAAATTAGCTCCAAAAGTCAAATTGCGCTCTTTCCCTTCAGAGCCCTGCCGTGCGCCCAAACCGTGGTTTATGATCATATATGTGGTATCGATATACTCAGGAGAAATTGCCCAACAAATTTTAGGATCCATTTTATCTTGTTGCCCATGTGAAAATGAAAAAATTGAGGATACAAGAACATTTTTGTTAGAAAAATTAAAATATCCATTTTTTTGTTTCCAATTTGCTTAGTTCCTGTGAAGCACCTGAAGGGTTAATAATCTTCTTGAATGTAGTTTTGAGTAGCTTGAGGGGTGCAGTTTTTGTAATGGTGTCACTTTTGGGTGTTTTCTGTCATGTACACCCCTCAAAGGGACTTCAAATGGGATGTGGTCACTAAAAAAAATGGTTTTGTAAATTTTGGTGGAAAAATGAAAAATTGCTCATGAACTTTGAACCCTTATAACTTCCTAACAAAATTTTTTTTTTTTTCCAAAATTGTGCTGATGTAAAGTAGACATGTGGGAAATATTATTTCATAACTATTTTGTGTCACATAACTCTCTGGTTTACCAGAAGAAAAATTCAAAATTTGAAAATTGCAAAATTTTCAAAATTTTTGCCATATTTTTGATTTTTTCACAAATAAACGCAAAAATTATCGACCTAAATTTAATACTAACATGAAGGCCAATATGTCACAAAAAAACAATCTCAGAATCGCTAGGATCCGTTGAAGCGTTCACGAGTTATAACCTCATAAAGGGACACTGGTCAGAATTGCAAAAAATGGCAAGGTCATGAAGGGGTTAAATGAAGCGGCAGAAACATCGATAGGAGAGATCTCTGACCGCTCTGAGCCGCTCAGATCAGGTAGATAGTGAGAAAGTACCTGCCTGCTAGTTCCTACCTAAATAAAATGATTTGCACCCTGAATTAATCATTATCCTGACAAGACAAACTTCTTCATAACTTTACGCAAAAATGTTAAGAAATCTGTCAATTTTAATCAAAATTTAAATTGCAAAAATTGTAAAACATCTCATTACACAATAAGTCAACCATCAAGTGGGACCGGATATTGCTTCACATCACATCATATATACGTTATTTAGTGTTCATTGTTAAATGTAAACTCTTTCATGTATTTATAGTTTAAACTTATAAGTTTATTACATCCTATATTATTAAAATTCTGTACATATTCTCTTATTCATTGTATTAGCTGAATCCTCCTGTATAACAGATGACGGATCCCCCTACAGGCTCAGCTGTCGCCCCCTCCCTCCTCACTACCTGGATAAATCTGGATACAAATTACACAGGACATAGAGGGAAAGTTATAGAAAGTAAAGTGTCCCATGTGGGGGCGCGGCCCCTCCTCGGTGTACAATTCCCCCGCCATATGGCGCTCATTCACAATCATCATTACCGGGAGGAGCCGGACCGCCGCCCTGGAGACAGTGACACCATTGTCACTATTTACACATCATCCGCCGTCCGCTGGGAATTGTTCACTGAATTTCTATTAACCCGAATGTAACAAGAGACAAAATGACTGAGAGACGACGTCAGCAAGAAAGTGTGAAATAAAAGTGTTTATTGTCAGTGATTCCATGGTGTGATCCCCATCCAGAGTGACCTGGAGATCTGAGGATCCGGTCACTGTTACCATCTGATTATTAATAGAGAATAAAGAAAACTATATTACATTTCACGCCACTTTCCAGTTTATTGATGATTATATGGGAAATATAAATTATATTTTCTGTGATTCAGCGCTGCCCAAACTGGAACAAATTATCTTGGGTTTAGTGATACGCGACTGTCCAAAGTGAGTACACCCCCTGCTAGAGACACTCATACATTGCAGGGAGCAGACTGTTATAACTATTGCGGATAACTCAGGAATCTAATGGCGTGGGCGCAAAGATATGACTGAGACAAGGCATATAAGTGTAAAAACCATATATATATATATATATATATATATATATATATATATATATATATATTTAATATTTAAAGTTATTACATTGTGTGATCCACATTCCAAGGTGTAACATGGAGATATGAGGATCCTGTCACTTTTACAAGTCTGTTGATAGAGAATAAAGGAAAGGATTTTACATTTCACGTCACTTTCCAGTTTATTGAAGATTATATGGGAAATATAAACAATATTTTCTGTGATTCAGCGCTGCCCAAACTGAGACAAATTATCTTGGGTTTAGTGATACCTGACTGTCTGAAGTGAGTACACCCCCTGCTAAAGACACTCACACATTGCAGGGAGCAGACTGTAATAACTATTGCAAATAACTCAGGAATCTAATGGTGTGGGAGCAAAGATACGACTGAGACAAGGTATAAAAGTGTAAATATATTTAAAGTTATTACATTGTGTGATCCACATTTCAGAGTAAAATGGAAATATGAGAATCCGGTCACTGTTACAAACTGATTATTAATATAGAATGAAGAAACGTAATTTACATTTAATGTCACTTTCTGGTTTATATGGGAAACATCAATTATATTTTCTGCACAAACTGAAATAAACAATCCTGGGTTTAGTGATACCCGACTGTCCAAAGTGAGTACACCCCCTACTGGAGACACTCACACATTGTAGGGAGCAGATCCAGCACAATGAGAGAGGGCAAGGAAGCTGCTACATAAAGGTGGACACAATATGACGCCCTCTTAAAGGGAATGTATCATCAAAAAATGTAAAAAAAAAATTAAAGTTTACATTTTTTTTTAAATATGATTTTTTCATGGAATGAAATTTGAAAAATGAATGAAAAAGTAATTTTTTTCAACTTTATAACACTAGAGAGAGCATCTGCTGACACTTGCCATCACCTAGTGTATCGCTAGCTCACATTACAACTGCAGTAAATGTGGGCGGGATCTGCTACATGTGTCTGTCGGCTCCTCCCATTCTGGGCATTTGCAAAAGGATAAAAGAGGATAAGGTTTAGAATCCCAGTGCGGAGACTTCACTGGTGACTGCAAAGTGATATGGAGATATGGACAGAGTCACCGAAGGTGGCCGGCAGTGCCGATACCATCAGTTGGTGAGGGTCTGCTCATTGGTCTTTACAGAGATCTGAGAGGAGCAGTGAATTCATTTAAGCTGCAGTGCTCAGATCACAGTAATTGCACAGTTCAGCAGTCAGTATCACAAATGATAGCATTAAATACACAATTCAGCAGTCCAGATCACACATGATCGTATTATATACATGACTGTGGACTGTATGACACATGAAAGGATTAATACAGCACTCAGTGGACTGTATCATGCATGGTAGAATTAGTAACATAGCTATGCAGATTGTATTATATAGGATAGGATATGCAGATCAGCAGATAGTATCACACATGATACGATTAGATATACAGTGAGCTGGGCTGTACCATATATGGATTAGATACATGGCTATGTGGATTGTATAACACATGATGGGATAAGGTGCACGGCTCACTGTTGTGCAGGATAGAATCAGATACATGGATTTGTGGACAGTTACTGTGATTTTAGTGGAGCAGTCATGTCATTGCAGCTCTCAAATCACAGTAATTACTGGATAGCACTCACCAGGTCTGGGCACCAGTGGTGCAACAGTAAATTCATGCAAGTGACACATACTCACCTCGGACCAAAGTCACCCCCACAGTGCCGGTGCTTAGTTCTGATCAGCGCTCACTGGTTAATATTGTGATCTAGATGCAACATTGTTTTGACTGCTCTGCTCAGATCACATCAATTAGAGGTGTCAAAGGGAGATTATAGCTCAATTTATAGCACTGAGCTACAATGAAATGATGCCAAGTTCCACATAAATTAGTGAACTAAGTACATCAGGATGGCAAAGACTGACAGCAAAGAAGACAGCCGGCAGGGCGACAGGTAGAAGACACACTGGAGTGCCATGGAAGTCAGACAGCCACAGAATCGGAAGGTCCAAGACCCAAAGCCGGTTACAGACAAGACTCCAGCACTCCGAGCAGCCATAATACAGAGAAACAAAGTGCAGCTCAGACCTCAAACAAGGCTGAGTCTCCATAGTCAATCAGAGTCAATACCAGGGCCCAGGTAAGAGTTCAGGAAGCCTTTAAAGGGACATTGTCAGGTCATTTTTCAGTATGATACTAATACTACTCTTGAATATTGCCTGGGCAGACCTTTTAAAAACACGTAAAATCATTATTGTACCGTCTGTAGTTTTCTTATTAGAAGCATTTTCACACCATGCAGGGAGCTGCTGCATTAGTCCTCCCCATTACTTTCACAGAGGATTAGTTCGGCTACTTCATGTATTATTTGCTCTTTCTTAGCAGCTCTCCCCTCCCTCCTCCCTGTGCTCTGCCTGACAAGTTTCACTTTAATTTAGGAGCTTCTGATGAGGAGAAGGATGGATAGAGGGATTACAGATTACACATTTTATCTGATCTATATAAAGTAATCTACTCCATATGTTACTGTAAGCAGGTATCCATGCTGTGACAGTTTCTGTGTTGTATTTCACCTCTTGTTTTGCTGCAAACAAAGAGAACACAGAGGAGGATACAGCCCCCCTCACACACACTGATGTCCTTTGCAGTGATGTGATGTGAATATGGGACATGAATATTCATTCCTTGGGGAGGGGACAGCAGAGAACTCACTGTGATTGAGAGGTGGAATTAATCTCTTTATTTGCAGTTTACACACAATAGGACGAAAGTTTAAATAATAGAAATCCATTAATAGAGAGAACTTCACCAGAGTAATTAGAAAATTGTATCAGTTGCATATGGATTTTTGACCTGACATATTCCCTTTAAATAGGTCCAAGTCATTCATGAAATTGCGGGGTGCAAGGCTGCCTGCAATCCTGGAGTGGAGTGGGTCCAAAGCAAGGCAGGAGCTGGAAGAAACTGGCATGAAAACAACAGAAGTTGCAAAATTTGAGCACAACTCAAAATTACACCTAATTTTGTGACTTTTTAAAGCTTTTACATGAGACTTCTGGCATGAGTCTCATAGGTATGGAACTGTAAGGGGATACCAAACTGTCTGCAAGTAAATGTCGCCATCTGCTGGTCAAAAATAGTCAAACAAAGACAATGAGTATAAAGACCTCAGTGTGTGTTTCCTGGAGGAAAGAATTTAGAATAGACACCAGGTCAGGGACTTCGGACACTTCTGACTTTCCTTGTTGGCATTTGGACACAGTGCACAAAATCTGTGAAAATCAAAACGCGAAAAGACATCACCAATACAGTTGTCAATCCCCTAAACCAGATATTGTATGTGAGACACCTCAGGACTAGGAAGCACAACAACCTGATCACCGGGTGGGGAGGATGACACAAGGTGATTGATGGTGTGAACGACGCCGCTAAGATTGTCTCCACAACATTGACTCATATATTGCTATTGCCAGGAACACATTAAAAAGAAAGTCTTCCATTGTCTTAGATCTGACGGCCCCTGAGACCATGACACCTTTCATGTTTCCTGTGTAACAAAACCTCACACACCATGTCTCAATCTTATTCCTCCCGCCTTTGGGGTAATTACTGAACCCTGCAGATTCCAGGTGTTATGGCTCTAAAGAATGCATCTATCAGATAAGGCTTGGAGGAAAAAAGACACATGTAATCCTTGTTCTCCCAGCTAAATCACTTCCAGTCAGATTTTATACACCAAGTTATTATTATAATTATGAAACTTATATTTTCAGAATCCATATGAAGTGGTGAATTCAAAACACCTTCTTGCCTCACTGTGCCATGACTGGATACATACTAAATGAATTTCTGCCCTTTACAAAATCACAGATATGTCGTGTTTCCTGTCAAAAGGTAAATTCATGAGGAAAATGATGCTAATCTATAACTTTTGTAGATATGTGCACCTCCCAGGGACAGCCCTACATGAGGTCAGCAGATGGGAGGTCAGTAATGTTATGGTAGGATCATAACCAGAATGATCATTTTGTAAATTATTGAAACCAAAGAAGAGACAGCTGATACTATGCTGGGGAGCTGACTCATATCTCTTCTAAGGAGACTCTTCCTCCCTATACTTGGAGGTCATTCCTGTGACATAAGTGTAGTTATTTCATATTTGGATCCATTTATTTTATGTAACTTTCTACAATGTATTTTATTTTGTCCCTTTGTGAGATCTTGTATATTTGTAATCACTGCCTATTCTATCAGATTAAATCTATAAAACTTAATAACTTTGTTCTTTTTGCTCTATGATGTAAAACCACGACCTCATGTAGCCTCACGTTACCTGATAAACAATTGGTGGTGACAGTGTATTTTGCTTATTTATGGGTTATTATGGGCTTGGTAGTGACAGGACCGAGGTGTACATATATTCCTAGCTGGAACTGGTGGTATCTCCTTATCCTCTGTCAATTCTCTGGCTGGCCTGACAGATAAGGGGGCGCCAGAGAGTTGCTTACTTGTGACAGCTATAATTTGGGTTAATCCAAGATTTTTGAGGTCAGCCCCATCTTGTGTTGTTCTAATGTAGGAACTTCATGCAGTTATCACTGAGATCTAGAGATTGCAGAGTCACCCAGAATAAGACAGATCCTGCACAGAATATTATTATTATTATTATTTATTTATATAGCGCCATTATATTCCAAGGCGCTTTACATGCTAAAAAGGGCAGACTAGGACAAGTAACATAGTAACAATACAAGTAACAATAAATGTTGACAATTCGGTCATACAGATACAAGAGGGGAGAAATCCTGTCCACAAAGGCTCACAGTCTACGAGGGGCGGGTGGGGATACAGTGGGAGGGGGAAATTCCAGTCATGAGGCGGTGTGGTGGACCGGGTCTTATTGCAGGTGGTAGGCTTGGCGGAACAGGTGGGTCTTCAGGCTTCTTTTGAAGGTTCCCAGGGTAGGAGAATGTCTGATGTGTTGGGGCAGTGAGTTCCAGAGTCTGGGTGAAGCACGGGAGAAATCCTGTATGCGGTTGTGCGAAGAAGAGATGAGGGGGGAGTGAGGAGGAGATACTTGGGAGGATCGCAGTTGTGGAGGGTAGGTAACGGGAGACCATGTCAGAGATGTATAGAGGAGACAGGTTTGAATGCTTGTATGTCATGGTTAATGTTTTAAACCGGGATCTCTGGGAAGCAGGGAGCCAGTGAAGGGCTTGGCAGAGGGGAGAGGCAGGGGAGTAGCGGGGAGAGAGATGGATTAGGCGGGCAGTGGAGTTCAAGATAGATTGGAGAGGTGCAAGGGAGGTATTGGGGAGGCCGGTGAGCAGGAGGTTGCAGTAATCGAGGCGGGAGATGATGAGAGCGTGAATAAGGGTTTTAGCAGTGTCGTGGTCAAGGAAAGTGCGAATCCTATAGATGTTTTTGAGCTGGAGTCGGCAGGAGGTGGCGAGAGCCTGGACGTGGGGCTTGAAGGAGAGGGAAGAGTCAAGGATAACCCCGAGGCACTTGGCATGGGGGACTGGAGAGAGAGAGCAGTCGTTGACGACGATGGATAGGTCAGGTAGTGAGGGGGAGCGTCTTGGGGGGAAGACTATGAACTCTGTTTTGTCCATGTTCAGCTTAAGGAAGCGAGCAGAGAAGAAGGATGAGATGGCGGACAGGCAGTGTGGGATTTTGGATAGAAGGGAGGCGATGTCAGGACCAGACAGGTAGATTTGGGTGTCGTCGGCGTAGAGGTGATATTGGAGGCCATGGGACTCAATGAGTTGCCCTAGGCCGAGAGTGTAGATTGAGAACAGTAATGGTCCAAGAACCGAGCCCTGAGGGACCCCGACAGATAGGGGGTAGGGCGAGGAGGATGTGTGGGAGTGGGTGACGCTGAAGGTGCGGTCCGTTAAGTATGAGGAGATCCAAGAGAGGGCAAGGTCCGTGATGCCAAGAGATTCCAGGATCTGTAGTAGAAAGGAGTGGTCAACAGTGTCGAAGGCGGCTGACAGGTCGAGGAGGAGGAGAACAGAGTAGTGGCGCTTGCTTTTGGCAGTCAGTAGGTCATTTGTGACTTTGGTCAGGGCTGTTTCAGTGGAGTGGAGGGGTCAGAAGCCAGATTGCAGACGGTCAAAGAGGGAGCAGGAGGAGAGGTGAGAGGACAGCTCAGAGTGGACATGCTGTTCAAGTAGTTTAGAGGCGAAAGGGAGGAGAGATATAGGGCGGTAGTTGGAGACAGTTGTGGGATCGAGGGAGGGTTTTTTGAGGATGGGTGTGATCAAGGCGTGTTTGAAGGCTGAGGGGAAGGTGCCAGTGGTGAGTGATAGGTTGAAAAGATGAGTTAGGGCTGGGATGATAACGGAGGTGAGGTTGGGAATGAGGTGGGATGGGAGCGGGTCGTGGGCGCTGGTGGTGAGGTGTGATTTTGACAGGAGGGAGGAGAGCTGGTCTTCAGTTATAGGGGGGGAAGGAGTTGATGGAAGGAGAGGGCAGTATAGGTGAAAGGGGAGGCTGTGGGGACAGTGGATCAAAGCTGTCTCTGAATCTGTCAATCTTTTCTTTGAAGAAGGAGGCAAAGTCTTCTGCAGAGATAAGGGGAGAGGGAGGGGGAGCAGGCGGGCGGAGGAAGGAATTGAAGGTTTTGAAAAGTTGCTTTGGATTGTGGGACAGGGAGGTTATTAGTGATAAGAAGAAGGTTTGTTTGGCGGAAGCAAGAGCAGTCTTGAAGGCGATGAGGGACTGTTTGAACAGCGCAAAATCCTCAGTGGAAGGTGATTTTTTCCATCTCCTCTCGGCGACCCTGGATGCCCGTCTCAGGTGTTTAGTGAGGGTGGTGTACCAGGGTTGCCTATTAGTGCGTGCAGCGTGGTGTGTGAGGGGGGTGGCTAGGTTGAGCGCCTTTGTTTATGTGGTGTTGTAGAGGGTGGTGGCAGTGTCTGTGTCACGTATAGATGTTATGTTGGCGAGAGGGAGAAGGGATTCCCCTCTCTTTTCATTTATTATTATATATCCTTCATTGTGATTGGTTCTTACTTATCAGCATATGATAATTAGACTTTTACTTCTTCACCAATTGTATTATGTTTCGCTCGGGTTTTAATATCAGGATATAACATTTGGGGATAAATATGCAGCCTAATATTCCGGAAGTAGAGGTGAGTATGGCGAATATCTCCACGGCCACCATGCTCTTCCCTCTGGTGCTCAGATAAGCCGGGATCATGGAGATCCAGACACTGATGAACACCAGCATGCTGAAGGTGATGTACTTGGCCTCATTGAAACTGTCAGGTAATGTCCTCACCATGAAAGCCAGAAGGAAGCTGACAGTGGCCAGGAGCCCCAGATACCCCAACATGGAGTAGAACCAGAGATCGGAGCCTTCGTTACACTGAATGATGATCGTCTCAAGGTAAGAGCGATAGTCAAACTCCTGATATGGCGGAGACAATGACAACCAAAGAGCACAGATCACAACCTGGACCAAGGAACACGTCACCACTATATAATAGGACAACCTGACCGCCACCAGGTTCCTCCAAGAACTCCCCGGCTTTGTGGCCTTGAAAGCGATGCAGACCATGATAGTCTTGGCTAAAACAGAAGAGATGACCACAGAAAAGGAGACTCCAAACGAGGTCTGTCTGATCTGACAGGTGATATTCACCGGACGGTCAATGAAGAGGAAGACGCAGAGGAAGGTGAGCAAGATGGAGACCAGGAGGATGAAGCTCACCGTGCGGTTATTGGCCTTCACCACAGGACTGTCCCAGTAGACGAGGAACGTCCTTATGATGAAGCAGGTGACGGCACAGCAGAGGATCACGGCCACAGAGAAGAAGGACGCCAACCCGTCCTCCTCATAGGACAGGAATTCATACACTTTAGGGTTACATCCGATTCCATCTAAATCTGCCCACTGATCTTCAGGACATGGGTGGCAGCTCTCTCTGTCTGCAGGAAAAGGGGAGATTTAGTTTGGGTAAATGATCATTTTCTCTTTATTTAACCCCTTCATGACCTTGGAATTTTTCATTTTTCGTTTTTTGCTCCCCTGTTTCCAAGAGCCATAACTTTTTTATTTTTCCATCAGTATAGACATGTGACGGCTTGTTTTTTGCAGGACGAGTTGTACTTTCATATGCAATCATTTATTTTGCCATATAGTGTACAGGGAAGTTCTAAGTGCAGTGAAATTGCAAAAAAAGTACAATTACACATTTGTTTTTTGGGTATTTTAGTCGCCATGTTCACTATATGGTAAAGCTGACGTGACGGGGTGATGCCTCGGATCGGTACGAGTTCGTAGACCCCCAACATGTTACCTTTACTGGTATCTGGGGGGTGAAAACAAATTCAGAAGTATGAAAAAAAAAAAAGGGCTCTTTGCGCCATGTTCTGCGCCCCGTAGCGTTCTCATTTTTCGGGATCTGGGGCTGGGTGACGGCTTATTTTTTGTGTCTTGAGCTGACGTGTCTAATGATATCATTTTTGGGGGAATCCGCAGTTTTGATCGCCCGTTATAGCATTTTATAGCAATTTTGTGGCAACCAAAAATACGTAATTTTGGTGTTAGGATTATTTTTCTGTTACGGAGTTTACGGCTCTCATTAACAGATTTAATATGATGATAGATCGGGCGATTCTGAACGTGGTGATACCAAACACGTGTATTTTTTTTTTTAATACTTTTTTTACAATACTTATATTGTGATTGGGGGAAAAGGGGGTGATTTGAACTTTTATGGTTTTTTTTTACAGGTTTTTAAAAACTTTATTTTTTTATTAATTCATATTTTTACACTGCCCCATAGAGAGGCCCCTGCTGCCCAGTCCTAGCTGCAGCTCATCTGTATCTCTTAGAATCGGGGACCTGTTGTGGTTGGCAGCGCCTGCAAATCACAGCAGGAAACTGCTCAGTGACAGCATCCGGGGTCTAGCCAGGACCCCGGCCTGGCACGAGAGCACCGGAGATCCCGCGATAGGATCGTGGGATCTCCGGGGCAGGCGGGGAACAGCACGTTCCCTGCCGCGGTGCCTTTGGATCCCGCTGTCAGAGATTGACGGCTGGATCCAAAGGGTTACCAGCACCGATCAGATCCCGGATCGGTGCTGTTAGCCCGACATCTCAGCTGATCACATCAGCTGAAATGTCGGCAGTTTGATGTGCCGAAGCTCACCTCAAAACCCCGTTACCGGCCCATGATGTTGTGCAACGTTATGGGTCGTGAAGGGGTTAAAGACATTTTCAGTGGGTTACATCTACTACAAGAAGAACGGGGAGTCCAATAGTAAATGATTGCAGAACGTGTGTTCCCGAATGTAAAGTGACGCACCCAGGCTGCAGCAACCAGAGTATTGTAGTAATGTTTACCAAGAAGGGCAGGCAAGGCAACTATACAGTAAGGGGATATGAAATCCGGACCCAAACGTCGCCACTTTGACTGTACTTTCCTGGTATACAAAGGGGCGTAGCTCAAATTCTCCAAGTGTAGCAATCTCCGCCTGCTGCACACATGGCGCCTGGACAAGGTTTTCACACCACGTGAACTTTTCCACATTTTTTCACGTTACACCCACAAACTGAAGTGTATTTTATTGGCATTTTAGGTGATTTGTTACTGTTAAGTACAAGTATTTGTGAAGTGTGAAGGAAAAGATACTGCACAAGGTTTTCTGAAAACTGTGAGAGTCATTTGTGTTGAGCCCCCTGTGGTCTGATCCCCACATAAAGTCATGAGCCCCTGTGGTCTGATCCCCACATAAAGTCATGAGCCCCCTGTGGTCTGATCCCCACATAAAGTCATGAGCCCCCTGTGGTCTGATCCCCACATAAAGTCATGAGCCCCCTGTGGTCTGATCCCCACATAAAGTCATGAGCCCCTGTGGTCTGATCCCCACATAAAGTCCATGAGCTGTGGTCTGATCTCCTACATAAAATCGTGAGTTCTCAGTTGCCTCCAGAAGTCACATAATTAGAAGTCAACTTACACCAACCGCAATCCACCCCTCACTACCCATCACCTTCATGAAGGTGGCCTCCTCCCCCACATAGATTGTGTGACGTCTTTTGGGAAGATGGTCACACCGCAGGGTGGACCGGTTGATGTAGCACGGATGCCCGATACCTTGGTTGGCTAGGAAGCCAAAACCCCTATCCTGGAAGAATGCCACCACCTTGTCTTGGGTACATTGATTGTTTAAGTGATTGGCCTTAGACCCATACAACCACTCTTGGGCGATGTTATCCGCAAGCCGAATCTCCTCAATAAGGGAGACCGGACAGGGAGGTTCATGCCGTATTGGATTATTACTTGGAGGGGGTCCCCGTAGGGCATTCTCCCAGTCAAAGGCCACTGGCAGGAGTGATACACACAGCTGGAAAATAGTGCCTTCTGCCTCTTCTTCGTCCTCCTCATCATGCTCCTGTCCCTGGTGGATTTGCTGGTCCAGTAGCTGCGGCACTGACTGCAGATGTAGTCCTGCACATTGTGCGGGATTATTGGGTTTATGAGCCGGCTTCTGAATGTGCACTGCGCATGCTCCAGACCCGGCCCGCCTACCCTATACACCCCCACACTGCGCGGGACCGGAAATAATGGGCGACCGCGGCATCATACACAGAGGAGAACCCTCAGATATCGATCGCTGGGAGCGCGCTTCTGCATTAATGATCACGCCCACAGGGGTGGGATTACAACACAGCGATGTGGGACGTGGAGCCTTACAGAACGCCCACAGTGTCTGCACTAGTGACCACACCCTGCTTATTAACATAGGAGAATGTAAGTAATAAAAGCATTTTCCATAGAGATTACAGGACGCACGAAGGTCAGACAGTGATGATTAGGGATGTACTTTGTGCTCATGCAACTTTCCCACCTGTTTCATTGGACACTTCACCATCAGGACATGATATGCAGTAGTAGCAGCAGAAGTGAGGTTTCCTACTGACCATTTTTCTATACCCAGGAGGACATCTGTCGTTACATCGAGATCGTGGCTTCTAGGAGGGAAATAAATAATTAGTATAAAGTCAATATAATTTATGGCGATGGGGCGGCGCCTCCAACCATGTGGTGAGATGTAACTGAGACGTTCACCTGTTGCACAGAACTATTGCTGCTCAGTTGTCTGCACAGTGAGGCTCCAGTAGAAGAAGACTGATGAACCGGAGGAAAAGCGAAGATGAATGACTTTACCTAGAAACATCACTGGTAAGGCAGTATATGACCTGTACACTTACACTACATGCTATATACAGAGCCCCTGTGTATAATGTCACCATTGATTACTGTATTAACTGCACACTATATACAGAGCCCCTGTGTATAATGTCACCATTGATTACTCTATTAACTGCACACTATATACAGAGCCCCTCTGTATAATGTCACCATTGATTACTGTATTAACTGCACACTATATACAGAGCTCATGTGTATAATGTTACCATTGATTACTGCCCTCATCAAAGTAGCCAATGACCTACTGACAGCAAAACGTAATGGTGACCACTCTCTGCTTATTCTTCTTGACCTCTCTGCAGCCTTTGACACTGTTGACCACCATCTCCTACTCTCTATGCTGCACTCCATTGGTATAAAGGACACGGCTCTCTCCTTGCAGTCCTCCTATCTCTCTGACCGCTCTTTCAGTGTATCTTTTGCTGGCTCCACTTCCTCTCCTCTTCCTCTCACTATTGGGGTCCCTCAGGGTTCAGTCCTTGGCCCTTCCTCTTCTCTCTCTACACAGCCCCGATTGGACAGACCATCAGCAGATTTGGCTTTCAGTATCATCTCTATGCTGACGACACAAAACTATACACTTCAGCTCCTAACCTTACCCCTGCGGTATTAAAGAACACCAATGACTGTCTAGCTGCAGTTTCCAATATCATGTCCGCTCTCTACCTGAAACTAAACCTTTCCAAAACTGAACTTCTTCTGCTCCCTCCATCCACTAACCTCCCTAAACCTGACATCTCTCTCTCAGTATGCGGCACCACGATAACTCCTAGGCAGCAGGCTCGCTGTCTGGGTGTTACGTTTGACACCAATCTCTCCTTCACCTCCTATATACAATCTCTCGTCCGTTCTTGTCGTTACACCTGAAGAACATCTCTAGAATTCGCCCCTTTCTCACCATGGAAACAACTAAAACCCTCACCGTGGCCCTAATCCATTCCCACCTTGATTACTGCAATACTCTAGTAATTGGCCTCCCCCTCTCTAAACTTTCCCCTCTACAGTCCATCCTTAATGCAGCAGCCAGGATCACCTACCTGGCCAATCCTTACTCAGATGCCTCCGCTCTGTGCCAGTCATTGCACTGGCTGCCCGTACACTACAGGATCTGCTCTGTGCCAGTCATTGCATTAGCTGCCTATACACTGCAGGATAAAGTTCAAATTGCTTGTTCTCACCCACAAAGCACTTCACAATGCAGTGCCCCCCTACATCTCCTCCCTCATCTCTATCACCCCACCCGTTCTCTACATACTACAAATGACCTTCCACTAACATCTGCACTAATCCGATCCTCCCACTCTCGGCTCCAAGATTTCTCCTAAGCTGCACCAATTCTCTGGAATGCTCTACACCAAGAAATCAGGACCATCCACAACTTGCATGGCTTCAGATCCTCCCTAAAAACACATCTTTTCAAGGCGGCCTATCATGCCCCCTAACAAAATTCCTTCATACTGTACATAGCCCATTCACTATCTCTCTCGACATAACTCTTCTTCAAACTCCACCAAACCCAAAAGGTCTACACAGATTGTCTGGTGACTATTCATGTCATTTTATTTCTATCCCCCATTTCCTCAAGATGCCTGGACCATCACTGTAATAAGCCCCTGTACTTTGTGTAACCCCTATCTCGTTGTAGATTGTAAGCTCTTTTGAGCAGGGTCACCTTTATTTTTTGCTTTATCTATTGTATTGTATATTTTACATTAATTTTATGCTTATTGTATTGTTTTCTATTATTGCACTGTTTTCTTTCTCTGGAATTACTGTATTATATTGTGTATTTTCTTACTGTATTATACTGTGTATGTTCATCTATTACCCACTGCATTGTAAAGCGCTGCGGAATATGTTGGCACGATATAAAGATTTATTATTATTATTACTGTATTAACTGTACACTATATACAGAGCTCCTGTGTAAAATGTTACTGGAGATCACTGTATCACCTGTACACTATATACAGAGCTCCTGTGTAAAATGTCACTGGAGATCACTGTATTACCTGTACACTATATACAGAGCTCCTGTGTAAAATGTCACTGGAGATCACTGTATCACCTGTACACTATATACAGAACTCCTGTGTAAAATGTCACTGGAGATCACTGTATCACCTGTACACTATATACACAGCTCCTATGTAAAATGTCACTGGAGATCACTGTATCACCTGTACACTATATGCAGAGCTCCTGTGTAAAATGTCACTGGAGATCACTGTATTACCTGTACACTATATACAGAGCTTCTGTGTATAATGTCACTGGAGACCACTGTATCACCTGTACACTATATACAGAGCTCCTGTGTAAAATGTCACTGGAGACCACTGTATTACCTGTACTCTATGTACAGAGCTCCTGTGTAAAATGTCACTGGAGATCACTGTATTACCTGTACACTATATACAGAGCTCCTGTGTAAAATGTCACTGGAGATCACTGTATCACCTGTACACTTTATACAGAGCTCCTGTGTAAAATGTCACTTGAGATCACTGTATTACCTGTACACTATATACACAGCTCCTGTGTAAAATGTCACTGGAGATCACTGTATTACCTGTACACTATATACAGAGCTTCTGTGTATAATGTCACTGGAGACCACTGTATTACCTGTACACTATATACAGAGCTCCTGTGTAAAATGTCACTGGAGATCACTGTATTACCTGTACACTATATACAGAGCTGCTGTGTAAAATGTAACTGGAGATCACTGTATTACCTGTACACTATATACAGACCTCCTGTGTATAATGTCACCAGTGATCACTGTATTACCTGTACACTATATACAGAGCTCCTGTGTAAAATGTCACTGGAGATCACTGTATCACCTGTACACTATATACAGAGCTCCTGTGTAAAATGTCACTGGAGATCACTGTATCACCTGTACACTTTATACAGAGCTCCTGTGTAAAATGTCACTTGAGATCACTGTATTACCTGTACACTATATACACAGCTCCTGTGTAAAATGTCACTGGAGATCACTGTATTACCTGTACACTATATACAGAGCTTCTGTGTATAATGTCACTGGAGACCACTGTATTACCTGTACACTATATAAAATCTGCTCCTCAATTTCACACAATGTTGGGGTGGAGAATGACATAACATTTGCCCCAGAATTCTGTGGTAAGGACTCACTGACACCAGCATATATATTGGACGAGTGTTATCTGATTTTTTATTGGATAGCACTCAGACCAATTGTATTCAATAAGAAGGGCTGACAGACGATTTTTTTCACTGACAGAATCTGTCTGTAAAAAAACACCATGCTGCGAGTTCACCCTGAAATCAGATGGCGCGCACCCATGCACCCATGCAGGTCTATGAGTGTGTAAGGAAGTGGAAGTGCTGCTCACACCCCCTTGAAGAAATTGTGGCACTATATCATCATGTCCTCTGCTTGAAAAGTGTTTTTGTTTTTGTCTGTTTGGTGATTTCCATGCACCTGGCTGGGTACAAACAGGGTTAAGGGTTGGGACTAGCTCAGTATAGGAGGAGCTGCATAGGCACACAGGATACAGCTTCCTGGCTGTGAGTGAGATAGGGCTGAGCATTCAGAAGAGATAGACCTAGGGTCTAAAGATTTGCCAGACCTGCATGTATTTAGGTGCAAAAAGAGATCATTGCACAGCAGATAGTTCATCCGGAGGAACAAAAAAGAGAAATTGGCAGATTGTATTCCAAGCAGGAGCCCAGCGGAGATTTAACAGAAGTACAAGGTTTTTTGGATTCCAGGCAGGAAGGCCTTTTAAAAGGGAAAAGACATTGCTAAAATGAGCAGGAGACCGCAGTCTTGTCATGTGTAGATGCTCATAGTTCATAGTTCTGTACCACCCTACTACACACCCCATCTCCTCTTCATGTCTGTCTATCATCTACCCATCATCTCCACAGTTCTGCACCTCACTAGATCTCCTCCTCATCTCTATCGCCTACCTGTCCTCTCCACAGTCCTGCAGCACCCTACATCACCTCCTCCTCTCTATCACTTACCTATCTGCTCCACAGTTCTGCACCTCCCTACATCTCCTCCTCCTCTCTGTCTATCACCTGCTCATCCTCTCCACAGTTCTGCATCGCCCTACATCTCCTCCTCCTTTCTATCACCTAACCTTTCTCTCCACAGTTCTGCACCGCCCTACATCTCCTCTCTGTCTATCACCTACCTCTCCTCTCTACAGTTTTGCGCCATCCTACATCTCCTTATCTATGTCTATCACCTACCATCTGCTCCACAGTTCTGCACCATCCTACATCTCCTCCTCCTCTCTGTCTATCACCTGCTCATCCTCTCCACAGCTCTGCACCTCTCTACATCTCCTCCTCATCTCTGTCTATCACCTACCATCCTCTCCACAGTTCTGTACTATCTCACATCTCCTCCTCCTCTCTATCACCTACCCATCCTCTCCACAGTTCTGCACCACCCTACATCTCCTCCTCATCTCTGTCTATCACCTACCCATGCTCTCCACAGTGCTGCACCATTTTTCATCTCCTCCTCATCTCTATCTATCATGTACCCGTCCTCTCCACAGCTCTGCACCTCCCTACATCTCCTCCTCCTCTCTGTTTATCACCTACCTGTCCCCTCCTAACTTCTGCACCTCCCTAGAACTCCTCAGTCATTTCTGTTTATCATCCTGGCCATCCCCTTCATTCCTCATTCCGCTATTGACCAAAGACTAACATCCTCAATAATCCTAGCCTCCCACACCCATCTCCAAGACTTCTCACAAGCTGCTCCAATTCTCTGGATTTCAACGCCCAGGACAATTCATCACACCATGTAACTTACCCTACCAGTTTTCCATGTTATTGTGCTATCATTAATATGAAGCCATTGATCCTCTGGCAGGACGTCGCTCGATAAGAAGAAGCCTTGACTCTCAGTATGATACGTATAATTATTACCATGTTGATAGAAGACCCAGTTTGATAACTCCAAGTAGGACAGAGATAAAAGTCGTCTTCTCTCATCAAATTCTACAATGTCTCCTGTATAGTCCTGGAAACGCACCCGACTTATGAAGAAATTCAACTTTAAAAGAAAGAAATAACTAAATCACAATAACGATTAATCAGGGACAACATGTCTGCCTCACCGACTAGAAGATTGATGACATTAAAGGGGGGATATTAACGGCCAATAGCTTTGATAAACAGGATCGGATACGGCTTTAAATAAGGTAAAGTGATTTTATTAAGAAGACTAATATAGAATAAAAAATGACAGAAACAGTATGATATTCCATACACTATTGGTATAATCAACATACAAAGGTTATGTATTTACTTACATCACATCATCATGGACTAAGGCTGCGTTCACACATTTGCGTATTTTGCTGCGCTTTTTTACGCGCGCTTTTTGCCGCGTTTTTCGGCCGCGCAAAAAAGCGCAGCAAAATACGCAGGACCATTCACACTGCGCTTTCTTTCCCCCAGAAAGCGCAGTGATGTCACAGAGAGGAGGAAGAATCCTGCTTCCTCCTCCCCTCTGTGACATGTGTGACCGCCCCATTAGACTTCACAGTGTATTAATACACACTGTGAAGTCTAAATTAAACTAAAGCAAGTGTCTGAAAAATAAAAAACAATGAATACTCACCTTCCGGTGCCTTCTCCCGGTCTGCGATCCCCGGTTGTAAGTCAGATCTCGTGTGACAAGACCTGTGGTGATGTCAGAGGGGGGGCGTTCCCGGGGCGGTCCCATCGCTGATTGGCTGCTTGCGGTCATGTGGTATCACATGACCGCGAGTGCCCGGGAACGCCCCCCCTCTGACGTCACCACAGGTCTTGTCACACGAGATCTGACTTACAACCGGGGATCGCAGACCGGGAGAAGGCACCGGAAGGTGAGTATTCATTGTTTTTTATTTTTCAGACACTTGCTTTAGTTTAATTTAGACTTCACAATGTGTATTAATACACTGTGAAGTCTAATGGGGCGGTCACAGCTGTCACAGAGGGGAGGAGGAAGCAGGATTCTTCCTCCCCTCTGAGAAAATACGCAGAAGTAGCTGCGTAAAGAATTGACATATCAATTGTTTACGGAGCTGCGTTTTCTCCCGGAAAACGCACTGCGTATTTTTACGCAATGTCTGCACTGCAAAGTGAATTTCCCATTCACTTTGCAGGCAGACAAAAAGCACATTGCATATTTTGAAAAGCGCGCGTGAAAAAATGCGGCAAAATACGCAATGTGTGAACGCAGCCTTATGATTACATCATCTGTCTGGAATGTCAATCAGAGAAGCCCCGATGAAGACAGAGAGCTCAGTGGGAAAATTCAACACCGTATCGGGACGTCTTGGATACAGGTTCACCAAGGGGCTGGGATACATATTCTGTCAGATAATAACCTGACAGAGAACTCCTGGAATATCAATATTGGATTTCTTCTGTCTGTATCATGATTCTACCAAGTTTTATAGGACTTAGCACAAAGCTGGTTAATGTTTACAAATATCACTCATCGATTATCCAGAATTGGCCAGATTCTGTAATCTCGAGAAGTTTACTTATAAACACATATTTCAGACAATAAATCTGTGTATTTCTCATGAATGATACTTGTAAGTCAACACCAGTTATTTGAACACAGGATTTTGGTTACAATGACACTATTTGTCAAAGCAAATATCCCAGTGGTCACTTGGGTACAAATCAGGATCCTATATGTCTGAAACACAGCTTCAGAGAGCAATGAACAACAATGAACATTGTCTTACTATATTAACACGGAGCAAACACACACTTGTGGACAGCAGACATCACAGGCAGTTCATGGAAATGAGCCGTCTCTCAGTATATCAAAGATATTATGCTGCAATATATAGTGCATGAATCAAGACAACCATATTTCATATTTGCAATACACTACACCCTTGGCCTAATGACCACACTATATCAAAGCCTATGAATGATATGTTGCAATATGAAGGCTATAAGATATCAATATTTTTATTAGCAACTAGCTGTAGTACCCGGCTACGCCCGGGCTAATAAATAACTGCTGTTAGCTATAACAAAATAGAATTTGAATCTGTCATATTAATGACCTGTAGGAAAATAGAAGCTGAGCTGTGATTGATGGCTGGAGATTTATCAGGCTGCCTATAGCAAACAGTAAACCCTCCCCCCGGCCGGGCAGTATATGTTACCTCACACATACACATAATAGACGGCTCATGTGACTGACATCTGCCTTAATTCCCTATATGACACATGTGTTGCACATTGGCTGTGTTTAATCAGATGTTTATGTTTGGAAATTAAAGATAGCACACGTATGAGGCGAGTTGTGTGAGGTGATTTGTGCACATCTGTGTCTGTCTGTGTGGTGTGTGTGTCCCTGGTGTGTGTGTATGTGTGTGTCCCTGTGGGGTGAGTGCATGTGTCCCTGTAGGGTGTGTATGTGTGTGTGTGTCCCTGTGGGGGGGGTCTGTGTGTTGTGTGTGTCGCTTTGTGGTGTGTGTGTCTCCCTGTGGGGTGAGTGCATGTGTCCCTATAGGGTGTGTATGTGTGTGTGTGTCCCTGTGGGGGGGGTCTGTGTGTGTGTGTGTGTCCCTGGTGTGTGTGTATGTGTGTGTCCCTGTGGGGTGAGTGCATGTGTCCCTATAGGGTGTGTATGTGTGTGTGTGTCCCTGTGGGGGGGTGTCTGTGTGGGGTGTGTGTCTGTGTTGTGTGTGTCTCTTTGTGGTGTGTGTGTGTCCCTGTGGGGTGAGTGCATGTGTCCCTATAGGGTGGCTATGTGTGTGTGTTCCTGTGGGGGGGTCTGTGTGGTGTGTGTATGTGTCTCTTTGTGGTGTGTGTGTGTCCCTGTGGGGTGAGTGCATGTGTCCCTATAGGGTGGCTATGTGTGTGTGTCCCTGTGGGGGGAGGTCTGTGTGTTGTGTGTGTCTGTGTTGTGTGTGTCTCTTTGTGGTGTGTGTGTGTCCCTGTGGGGTGAGTGCATGTGTCGCTATAGGGTGTGTGTCCCCGTGGGGGTGTGTGTGTCTCTGTGTTGTGTGTGTCTCTTTGTGGTGTGTGTGTTCGGGTGCGTGGTGAGTATCCAATGTTGGGGCTGCGCTTTAGCGACTATACACTTGCTGTTACTCTTTGTGTGCGTGTGGTGTGTATACATGTCCCCGTGCTTGGTGAATATCTCATGTTGGGGCCCCACCTTAGTGACTATATGCTGGTATGTGCTGTTAGTCTTTGGCGCTATCATTAAGCCCCTCTCATTCACAACTGTCAACTGGTAACTGTCACATTTTCCCCATTATGTAGATAGGGGCAAAATTGTTTGGTGAATTGGAATGCGCGGGGTTAAAATTTCACCTCACAACATAGCCTATGACGCTCTCGGGGTCCAGACGTGTGACTGTGCAAAATTTTGTGGCCGTAGTTGCGACGGTGTAGATGCCAATCCCGGATATACACACATACACATACACACATACATACACACACATATTCAGCTTTATATATTAGATACATAGGCAAAGACTAAATGGACATGACTTAAGTGACTTGAGGCAAAATACAGTGGAAAGACTAGGACAGAACAGAGGCTGAACCCCAGGAGCAGCAGCCGGGAACGGTCCTATACAATGAAGACAGAACATAGGAGCTACACGTACAGACACCAGAGCTGGATAGAAGTTATGATTATGAACAGGTAACACTCACACACAAGTAGTGGAAAAGAGGAAGGCGCGGCCAAATCCAACTGGTCCCTGTACAGACTAATGACCCTAGCCACACAACTAAAAGCACCACCTCTGACCAGGTTCCCTAAAAAGTCCTTCATAGGGTTTCTCATGCCTTCTGAAGGACCAGAGAGTAGGTTGCCATACATTGTCTTCAAGAGGCGAAGAATCAAGCACAAACACAAAGCCAGGGTGAGATGAACAGAAATAAGTACTAATAAGTAGAACGGAGCTAAGGCTGGGAAGGTAAATATCACTGACACACAGCAAACACTCAACTGATGTTTACTCCAAAGTAAATCCCTAAATTGAAGTCTGGAACCCCCAGAAACTAGTCCACATAGAGCTATAGCCAGCAAGGAAGTGTAGTAAAGGGAGAATATAAATATATCTCCACCCAAACTGTGATTGGGCAAACCAAAACGGGACAATGGAAAACACCTGAAGAGAATAAATACAGAAAGGAAATCAAAGGTAACAGAAACCATCAGCACGAGGACCGAGAGGAAAAAGAACATAGGGAAACCAATCACTGAGCAAGACTTCACCGGATTGAATCTTCAAATCAAGCCATGACAATAGGACAGAGATAAGCCTCCCAGTTCTAACAGAGCCCTTGAGCAGCGGTACACAGCAGAACTTTACAGAAACAAATAAGTTATAACAAGGTCATTATTAAGTGGTGCCCCTTCACACGATGACCCAGGAGGTCCCTTCACACGATGACCCAGGAGGTCCCTTCACACGATGACCCAGGAGGTCCCTTCATACAATGACCCAGGAGGCCCCTTCACACTATGACCTGGGAAGTCCCTTCACACTATGACCCGGGAAGGTCCCTTCACATGATGATCCAGGAGGTCCCTTCACATGATGACCCAGGAGATCCCTTCACACTCTAACATTCTATGATTCTCTGATGGCTTCTTCTCTTGATTACACCCTATCATAATGGAGCAGTTTTCCCTGCACAGTCCCAGGAGCAGATTTGCCTTCACTTCTGGCTCCCTCCTTCTCCTCCTCCTTCTCCTCCTCCTCTTCCCCTCCTGTCCTTCCCTCGTTGTCAGGGTCCTCTCATCTCTGCACAAATCTGTCATTCACTTTGTGATATTTACTGCAATAATTTTTTTTATCACTTTTATTACGTTACACAGTGATTCACTTTTTGAAGATACATTCAACTGAATATGTAAAGCAGCACTGCCGAGTATTTATATTTATTGTGGCGCTCCGCTTGGTCTCCTGTGATTTGTGACATCCCAGCAGCTCCAATGTTTCATGGTGCGAGGGCAGGTTATACCCAATACATCACTATCACAGCTGCGTTCTTGCCTATGGCCTTGTTTTGCCCTCATTCTACCCTTGTTCTGCCTTTTTTAGCTTCACTTTAGGTTCTTTCTCGCCTTCTTCTGGCCTTGTTGTGAAATCATTCTGGCCTCATTCTGGTCTTGTTCTACCCTTGTTCTGGCTTTGTTTTGCTTCATTCTGGGTCTTTCTGGCCTTCTCCTGGAATTATTCTGTCTTTGTTCTACCCTTGTTCTGTCCTCTTTCTGTCCTTGTTCTACCCTTGTTCTGTCCTTGTTCTGGCCTTGTTCTGTCCTTGTTCTGGCCTTGTTCTGGCCTTGTTCTGGCCTTGTTCTGGCTCATTCTTGCCTTGTTCTAGCCTAATTCTGGATTCGTTCTTGCCTCGTTCAAGCACTGTTCTGGCCTTGTTCTACCCTCATTCTAGCTTTGTTTTTGCCTAGTTCTGGCTCGTTCTGGCTTTCTTCTACCCCTCGATTTTGCTACATTCCAAGTTCTTTCTGGCCTTGTCCTGGCATTTGTCTGCCATTGCTCTGGCCTCATTCTAGCCTCATTCTGTCCTTTTTTTGGTCTCACTCTGGCCTCATTTTACCCTTGTTCTAGCCTCATTCTGTCCTTTTTATGGTCTTGTTCTATCCTCGTTCTGGCCCCACTCTGACTTCATTATTGCCCCATTCACCTCTCACACAGATGCATTGACAGTGTCAGGATTCCAAGTGTTTTCATTACCTTTTGGGCGTTCTGCCCTCTTCCAAGATGGCATTCTTTGTTTCATGTGCCTTTTGTCTTGCTGCTTTTATAAACCCAACCCTATCCACTAGACATTTCCAGAGTATTCTGCTCTTGTTTCCTCTGCCGGGTTTCCTGCTCCTAGTGGCTTCTCTTCCTATTCCTGCAATCCTGTGTGAATCTCCTGTTGCTGCTCTTCAGAGTTTCTGCTCCCTACACCTGTTACCAGCGTTCCTTCTGCTCTGGCTGCTCGTGCTACTTTCTCTGCTGTGGCTCTTGCCTCACCTGAATTTGCTGACACATAACTTGGTTGCTTAGTTAAGTGCTCCGCCGCTTTCTACATTCAAATACGGTAGATTTAGAGCATGAGACTGTTCTGAACTTTGTAGTTACTCTGCATCTGTTCTGGACTTGTAATTGCTCTGCATCTGGTTCTGGACTTTCTACGACTTCCTTCCTAGGCCTCCCTGGATGATTTATTGTATTATATAGACTTGCTTAAAACATCTCCTTGTTTGGACTTGCCATAGAGTTTACTTTCACTGTTCCCCAAGTGTAAACGGCACTTTATAGACTGCTTCGCTGATTGCATTTAACTGTGAGGTTTTCAACAGACTTTTTGTTCAAGCTTCATACAAAATCTACACGGTGCGTTTACGGACTTTGAGTTTTCCTCTGCACTTGTTGGTTATCACCGTTTGTTATAATATAGACGTTTTCACCTATAAACTGTGTTCTGTTGTGTCTTTGCTCCACGCGAAAAGACTCCTGAGTTTTCCATTATTATTATTATTATTTATTTTTATAGCGCCATTAAATTCCATGGCGCTTTCCAAGTGGAAAGGGCAAACAAAGAGAAGTACAATAAATGTGGACAATCAAGTCACACAGGTAACGGAGGGGAGAGGATCCTGTCTGTAAGGGCTCACAGTCTATGAGGGACGGGTGAGGATACAGTAGGAGGGGGTAGAGCTGATTGTGCGGTGGACGAGTTTCATTGTAGGTTGTAGGCTTATCGGAAGAGATGTGTCTTCAGGTTTCTTTTGAAGGTTTCCAGGCGAATGTCTGATATGTTGGAGCAGAGAGGTCCAGAGTATGGCGGATGCACGGGAGATGTCTTGTATGTGGTTGTGAGAGGGAAGTAGAGTAGGAGATCTTGAGAGGATCGCAGGTTGCGTGAAGGTAGGTATCGGGAGACCATGTCAGAGATGTATGGAGAGGACAGGTTGTGGATGGCTTTGTATGTCATGGTTAGGTTAGGTTAGTAACCTGGTGAAGTAACCTGGTGAAGCGCCCGTGTGTGGCTTGAAACGGCCCATCGTTAGGTGGATTCCCATCCTCCCCCGCTGCACCCTTGTGTGAGCACCCCCAAACCGCTGAAATACTGTGTTTTTAAAAAGTAATAAAGGCTTGTCCAAGAAGATCGGTAAGTGCTGCCACTCATTATACTCATGAAACATTACTACTAAACTGGAAGTGCACAACACCTGTCTGTGGGCGTCAGTAGAGCGGTATAGTTCCAGCAGTCGGTTTAAGCTCCGGAGGTGAGCAGAAAATTTCCTGCGGAGAGATGAGTAGCACAGCGGTGCCTGGCTTCTGGAATGAAGTAAGGGACGGAGTAGTGTCGCTTGCTCTTGGTGGTCAGTAGGTCAGTGGTGACTTTGGTTAGGGCAGTTCGGCGGAGTGATGAGATCAGAAGCCAGATTGTAGGCAGTCAAAAAGGAAGCAGGAGGAGAGGTCAGAGGACAGTTCAAGGTGGGCAAGTTGTTCCAGTAGTTTTTCGGCAAAGGGGAGAAGAGATATAGGGCGATAGTTAGAAGCAAATGATAGGTCGAGGGAGGGCTTTTTGATGATGGGTGTAATCAAGGCATGTTTGAAGGATGAGTGAAAGATGCCGGTAGTGAGTGATAATAAACTGAAGAGATGGGGTAGGGATGGGATGAAGATTGTGGCAAGGTTCACGATGAGGTGGGAGGGGAGTGGGTCGAGGGCGCAGGTGGTGAGGTGTGATCTTGACAGAAGGGAGGAGAGTTGATCTTCCGTCATGGTGGAAAAGCTTCCTTTGGATGGAGAGGGCTGGGTGGCAATGGTGAAAGGCCGAAATGACAGTGAGTCAAAGCTTTTTCTGATGTTATCAATCTTCTGTTTGAAGAAAGAGGCAAAGTCATTGGCACAGATGAGAGGAGAGGGAGGAGGTACTGGGGGACGAAGTAGAGAGTTGAAAGTTTTGAATAGTTGTTTGGGATTGTGGGCCAGGAGGTTATGAGAGATGAGAAGTAGGCTTGTTTTTCAGCAGTGAGTGCGGCCTTGAAGTTAGTGATGGACTGTTTATACATAGCGAAGTGCACCACGGAATGGGATTTCTTCCATCTCTGTTCGGCCGCCCTGGACGCCCGAGGCAGTTCTTTAGTGAGGCCGGTGAGCCAGGGTTGTCTGTGAGTGCGGGTTTTGTTGTATGTGAGGAGGGCGGCCAGATCGAGGGCTGTAGTTAGTGTGGTGTTGTAGAGTGGTAGCAGTGTCAGCTTCATGGGAGGAAGCTAAGTCTGTGAGAAGGATAAGGGACTCAGTGAATGAGTGGAAATTGATAGGTTTGAGGTTTCTGCAGGATGAGTGAGTTTCCGGAGCAGGGGAAGTGTAGTAGGAGGGGAGAGGGAGGAGAAAGTCAGCAGGTTATGTTCGGATAGGGGGAGAGGTGAGATTCAGAGGTCAGTGAGGGAACATAGGCAGGTGAAGACAAGGTCCAGCGTGTGGTAGAGGAGGACTTTTCAGAAAGCCCAAGGAGGTGGTCAGTGATAGGAGCCTAAAGGCAGCAGGGTGTCAATGGGGATGTTGAAATCGCCCATGATGATAGTGGAGATGTCGGAAGAAAGGAAGTGGAGAAGCCAAGTGATGAAGTGGTCAAGAAAAGTGGGGGTAGATTCTGGGGGGCAATAGATGACACCCAACTGTAGGTTGCAAGGGGAGAGAATGCGGACAGATTGCACCTCGAAAGAGGGGAGGGTGGCAGTGTAAAGGAGCAGCTGTCAGACAGGAGCAAGCCGACTCCTCCACCATGCTTGTTACTAGTGCGGGGGGTGTGGGAAAGAATGAGTCCGCCTAGGAAAGTGCAGCGGGGAGGCCGTGTTAGAGGGGGTGAGCCAGGTTTTGGTGATGCTAAGGAATGAGAGTTTGTTAGAGGTGAAGAGGTCATGCATGAATGAGAGTATGTTTCATACCGAGCGAGCGTTCCATAGTGCTCCAAGTAGAGGGACTGGGGAAGTAGGGGTTGGATGAATGGTTATAAGGTTATGGAAGTTGCGAGACTTTGTGTTGGGGAGTGGGTATGGGTTAGAGGTGACTGTGGAGATGTGATGGGGGGGATCAGGATTCGGGGAAATGTCACCAGCAAGTAGGAGAAGCAGCGAGAGGGTTAGAAGGTGGGAGCAGAAGAGGTTACCTGGTGGGCGTGCATGTCTGGAGGCAAGGGACTGCGTGTGAAGGAATTGTTCAGAGGAGGAGTTGAGATGAATGGGTAGGATGGAGGGAGAGAGCTTCATTACAGAGAGCTTGTGACGTAACTTCTGACTTCAGGATGACAGGATGATGCCGGGGACCAGAGCAACACCGAGAAAGGGTGAAAATGACAGAGGGTTAGCCTAAAATCAGGGGCAGGGAGCTTACATTTAACATTGTAATGCTGCTTTAATAATGATAATAATTTTCATGAATTCTGATCCCTTTTTTCTTTCTCACCTTTTTAACACTTGGGCGTCCACCATGAAACGTTCCCTGACTCATCATCATCTGGTGGAGCGCCCGGGCCAGGATGGACACGGCAGTGTATACATAGTACACTGTTATATCTTTTGGACTAATAGTCTCTGTCACAAAGTATTCATCAGAGCAAGGTTTTCTAATCCGTTTGGGTTTGCTGGAACGTGTGATATTCTGTGTGATGTTTGAGCTCATGCAATAAAATAGAGAAAGTTCCTGCAGGAGTTGATCCTCCACAGAGTCCTTGGGCTTTACAGAATGGATATATTCCCAAAGTTCAGGTAAAGGTTCTCGGACCGGAGAGAAACTCAAACTGCAATTTACCAATTTCATGTAATTTTCTCCTAGTCCTTCGTGTAGAAACCAGGAGTCATCGAGGATGAGAGTTTTCCGCCTGATGACCCTATTGTACCTATATGTAGGGTAAAATCTAGAGAAGGAGCCGCAGATTATAATGACTTGGGCCGTGTACTTCTCTCTCCTGATGACACTGGTCATCCTCTCCCAGTTACCAGTAAATGTAAGAACAAATTCAATGCAGATTCCACGTCTGCTCATCTCGTTCCTGAGCGCTTCCACCTCTTCATCATCATCGTCCGTTACAAGAATCCCAACCCAGTTCCATTGAAAGTGCTTCAAGCAGAGGACAATCGCCAGACGTTGAAGATGAATATCTGGGGCCATAGTAAAAAACGAGTTCCCCAGATCCCTATTACTGAACGAGCCGTCACTAGAGCCGTAGTTTATCTGGAAAATAAAACAGAAGAACAGTCACACGGCTTCCTGAACATGTGGGTGATAGAATGGCGGCTTTTCATTCCCTGCTATCCACCCCCACGTGGTGTCCGCGGCTGATGGAATCACCACAACACCGGTCTCAGGGATAACAGTTGCCTTTAATTTGGCACGAACGAGGGAATCCAACATGGAGTATATGTTACACAGTTCACTTGTGTAGGCCACGATCAATACAGTTTGATGTTGAATAGTGACATGGAATGAGGTGCTGGAGCTTTAAGAGCACGGATTCTGTAGATGTTGTGCTTATAAGTTGTTATAGAAAGGTTCAGAGTCTTTTGTAGCTTTATGCAGAAGATTATGTATAGTAAAAGTGTTTTACTGACCTGGGAGTCCTGGGGTAATTTCACAGCTTGTCACAGTAAAGGCAGGAATAAGTCTGGTGAAGCACATGTAGATCCGGACAGCGAGGACCCAGGGTAGAAAGCTTTTAGTAGACTGTAGAAAACATAGAAGGAATCTAGGCCTTGAGGCATGGCTGGAAATCATGTGGTAAAGGGAGTCTCCACGTCTGCTCTGCTCCCTGTGGCATCTTGTCCCAGAATTGGGAATGCCAAGCTCTTGTCTGTGTAAACTGTGTAGACTGGAGTAGCTCCACCTATTGAGACCTGTGACGGGATCACTGGCCAATAAGACAACACTCAATTTGCATGTCCTATTCTTACAATGCAAGGTAACTTTCACATCAGGTGGTGCTGGAGCACAACAAATGAAAAGTGCATGAATAACGACAAATGAGAAATACCTGGCCACGCATGATATCTAAAACTAATAATCCTAGAGAGGTAGCTAGGGAGTGAGAGGTAGTGTGCAGGGGCTACTCATGGTCCAGGGGTACTTAAAGGGACAGGCACAATCTGGACTGGGTCACTACAGATGACATGCAATCAGTCACTAGCAGGTTTACTTCTAGATTATGACTAACTTATGTAAATCTTTGGGGTCTTCTGTCATGCACCCACTGGACCATGCCACGGTTCTGGTCTCTCCTCCCTGTGGAAAGTTACCGGCGCCGTCCATGAGGTAACTGTTGAGACTAAAGTGTGTGACGACTCAGCGTCAATGGGGGTGAACTATTCCTAATAATACCAGACATATTGTTACTTGTTCGGGGGATCAGGAGACATTGACCATTGATTCCTATTGGACTGTTCGGTGCCACTTTCTATGTGTTACTTTGTGAGATGTCTATTTGGAGGACAATTATGCAGTCAAATTGAATCAGTGAACAACCAGGATTATCTGCACCTCCATTATTATCATATGAACAGATATTCTAACATCATATTAGAATGAATAATAATGAATAAACAGAGATTGAAAGGAACAAAGGATCAAAAATCAGAGTCAGGTAGTTTCTATGTAGCGATAACATTGTCATTTCCAGTGTAGAAGCCGGTCATTGGGACCCTGTCACACAGCAGCTAATCTGACGACTCAGAGCTACGTGGCTGAGTCCTGAGTCGCCCACGAGGTCATTGTTAAGGTGTCAAACACAGCGATGTATGCTGCCCAGCGGGAGCCCGACGATCAAAAAATGGTCCAGGCCATTCCGACATGATCGGTGATGTCACAGCGGGGGCCCGGTCACTGCTACGTGTCACACATAGCGAGATCGCTGGCAAGCTCCCTGTTCCGTCACAAAACCTGTGACGTAACAGCGATCTCGCTAGGTGTGATGGGGGCTTAACACCTGAGGGGGCGCTCCTCCACAATGTGCTGGATTGTGTGATGCTCAGCTCCACAGTCACAGGCAGAAGAGGCAGATTCCCCCATTTATACATAAGACCTGAGGGGGCGCTCCTCCACACTGTGCTGGATTGTGTGACGCTCAGCTCCACAGTCACAGGCAGAAGAGGCAGATTCCCCCATTTATACATAAGACCTGAGGGGGCGCTCCTCCACACTGTGCTGGATTGTGTGACGCTCAGCTCCACAGTCACAGGTAGAAGAGGCAGATTCCCCCATTTATACATAAGATCTGCACAGACACCAAAGTTTGTTCCGATATGATTCAGGGTGACCCAGGTTTTCCTTGGTAGATTGAAGCCTGGTGATTGTTTTGTAGGTGAGGAAACATTTGGAGCCACCGTCTACTGCACTGGATGGTACACATGGAAGTGTGACGCCCCGCAACGAGTGCGTCACATGAGGGTATTGCATCCCTGACTGATGATGCAATATTCTCTGTCCTGGTGATGGTTAACATCAGAGCTCCATACCCTACATGCATCACCAGCATAGAGGGCCAATAAGGTCCTGGTGGGCGGAGTGTAGGAGTAGTGTGTAGGAGAATGTAGAAAAAGGAGTAAGGAGAGAGAACGTGGTCGGGAGGAACGTAGGAGAAGAGGGCTCTGCACAGTTCTGTGCAGCCCTGCAGACCACCCACTGGTTGGCGCCAATGCTCGGTGCCCTGAAACCGGAACCCTGGGCGACTGCCGTCGGGTCCAAAAATACCCGCGCCCATTAACTACCGGATCACTAGTTCCGAAGCTGAACAGTCGTTCATCGCTGACCAGCAAACCAGAAGTAGAGGAACTGCTTCTTAGGATCGCCCCACTACCACCGCCATCAGAGCCGTCTTGCCAGCGGAGTACCCACCAAAAGGACTCTGGCTCCCCTCACACCGGAACGTATACACCTGCAGGGAAATTGAAGCAGCCCCCTTGTACCCGACCTGGCACTCTAAGGCGACATCGGCAACCAAGTTAGAATAGAATGGAGGAACACCGCGGAGCTCTGAAACCACACCAGTTATCACTGAGACCACCCAGTCCGTTTCCCGTTACCTGTATACCCTGTATTATCTGCCGGTTACAGTAAAGACCCGTTACAGAGACTACTTGTGTCCGTGTTTCTTCAGGACCGTTTAACTCCGCATGCTGAGCGTAACTGCGCTGCCTCACAACATCTTGTGCAGCTCCTGGCTCCGGGGACTCCTGCTCGCCCTGCGGGGAGCATCCCATCTGGCTGCATTCCATCCCCCGGAGGCCCAAGCAGCGCCGGTGAAATCACCGGAATTCCCGCAGGTGGCGTCACGACAATAATTAACCCTACTGTTCAGTCAATCTTATTGATCTGGACCACTGGGCCTACACAGCCGCAGGGGTGGTTCCGTGACAAGGAGAAGAAAACGCCTGCGACGTGCAGAACCCGGCTACAGTGAGTCAGAAGCGCCACTCACGGTGTTAAACGGCCGTCGTGCCTTAATCCCCTGTCCTCCCACCCGCTACCCCTCACCATGTAAGTCCCTGCGCACCAATAAAGAAGACGTCCTAAGCAATCCTGTGTGCAGCTCCCTCTTTTCTCCTATTCTCAAGACAGGTGTTGAAGAACCCCAGGAGGATCCGCAGAATTTCTGGATAATATTATCGCATGCCTTCAGTGTCTGTGCTGTCTTATCCAAGTGAGGTTTGAAGGCTAAGCTTCTATCAAGGGTTAGATCTACAGTAAGTACTTAGGATTGAAATGGTGTTTGACAAGTTGACCTTGAAAATGCACTTTGAGCTCAGTCTTAGCTCTTGTGTTGTGTAAGGGAAAGCAGCATACTTCCGTCTTTGATGGATTGGGCTTTAGCCTCCATTGTTGGAAATAGTTTCCCATTACACTGAGGTCTTCTGTTAGACCCTCCTCTGCTTCCTCCATTGTTTTGCTCACTTTGGAAAGTGCCCAGTCATCGGCGTATCTAAATTTCGGTGATACTGTGTCAGGAAGGTCAGCTAGATACAAAGTAAACAGGAGAGGTGCCGGCACTGATCCCTGGACCAGACCAGTGTTTAAGGTTTTCTTACTTCTGGTTGAATCACCCATGATGAGCTGAAAGGTTCGATTTGCAATCATTATTCCGGAGGTGCATCATTTTCTTACATGGGGTCACCTTCAGAAGCTTGTATAGGAGTCCTTCCCTCCACACAGTGTCGTATGCGGCAGAAAGATTGATGAACGCCACTGGGACCTTCTTATTCTTCTATGAGAGTTGTCAGGGCCAAGACTTGGTCACTGCAGTTTCGAGCAGGTCTAAGGCCGGCTTGCTCTATGGTACGGAGTCAAAAAGCTTTGAATTCATCTTGCTATAGATCAGGCATTCTAGAAGCCTGTATAGGCAACTCAATAGAGCGATGGGTCTATAGTTGGATGGGTTATCTTCAGGCTTCCCAGGTTTTAACAGTGCAATGATCCTGGCGTGTTTTAATTTTCTAGGGGCTTGTGCAGTCTCCACAATATCTGAGAAGAACTTCGCCAACCATTTTTTCGCAAAAGGTCCACAGTTTTTGAGAAATTTGGGATGAATCCCATCGATTTCGGAAGCTTTGTTTCTTTTGGTATCAACAAGGGCGATTTCAGTGTCACAGGTTGTAAAAGGACCGGAGTATTCTTCAGTTGGTGCCACACATGATTTTAGTAGCCTCAATTTATTTGTAACTTGTATGGTGTGCGCTTGGCCTTTAGGGGATCTTGAGGTGTTCACAATGTGTGCTGTGATTTGGTTTGGGGTTCCAGCATTCATTTTCTGCTTCCTTTATGGTAGTTTTCTTAAAAGAGACCACGCTTTTTAAGAAATGTTATTCCGCCTCCACGTGGTGCACCCTGGGCAACGCTAAAGGACTAACAATCTTGATGACCAAACAATCAAACTACATCTAGATCTCCTGGTCATTATATTTGACATCATATTTGATCACCTTCATCCCCAATATTGTGGGACACAATGCCCTAAAATGGGAGCTGAGAGATATAAAAAGGGACCTGTTCCTCTTACCAGGTCTTCATCCTAGAGACCACACTTGCAGCTGGGGGATTATAGAACCGCTCTACACTGAGACCAAAAATTAGTTTAGCAAACCCAGGCTGGGACAATCCATCAAGCTGAACATGAAATGATCTCTTCAAGGTTTACAGCTAAAGATGACACATTTTATTTGTATTTTTTACAAAAAAAAATAACTTATTTTCAGCTTTTAAATTTTTTACAAAATGGGTTGATGCAAAAGTTTGGGTACCCTGCATGGTTACTACATGGTAGCACCTCCTGCTGCAGGTATCACAGCATGTAGATGCTTTTTGTAGCAGCCAAGAACCTTTCAGATCTAGTTTGGGGTAGTTTTCATCCATTCTTCCTTGGAATAGTCAGCTTTTTTATAGATGGTGAAATGTTGTTGAAATTTCACTAAATCCATTGTTCCCTCCACCCGTGACATATTCCCTGTTCCATTGGCTGCAACAGTTTCAAAGCATAATTGAGCAACCCCCATGCTTAATGGCTGGTGAGATGTTCTTTTCCTGAAATTCTGTGCCCTTTTTTCTCCACGCATAGCTTTGATCATTGTGGCCAACGAGTTCTATTTCAACCTCAACTGTCCCCAGGAGAAAAAATAAGCAAACCTTTGGAATTTTGGATTCGATTCAGTTCATCGAACCGGCAATGTTCTCTAAACAGTTTGTCGAACAGTTTGCCAAACATTCGAACTCCTTCAAATCAATGGAAAATAAAATCAAGGGCCTGCAAAACACTTTAAAAGGGGCACAGACATTATCTTCTTTCACTATTACTTAGCAAGTAATTTAGTGCTGCTGTCACACTCACCATGGACATCCTCATGACTTCACTGAGGTTATCTCAGGTTACACAGAGGGTATCATGCAGCAGAGAATCCCGCTGTGTGACCTGAGATAACCTCTGTGGTGTCAGGACTCGTACAACTAGCTGTCTCGTGAGAACAGCTATATTGTGTGAGATGTAATGGATACATCTCGCCGGTATCATGAGAATGTGCATGTGAGGAGCATCAATGTCAGGGAGTGCAGTGCAGATCAAACTTGTGGGATACCCCAGTGTGATCCCTCGAGTCTGAAGTGCAGCTGTGGATACCACAGTTTCTCCACCACATCTTATTACAGGTCACAATTGCCAGTTATCCTCAGCATATCTTGGGCTTATCCCTACAGGTCTATTTACAAGTATAGCAGCTTTCCAATAACTATTCAGGACGGGACTTTACCTATCTGCCTTTATCTCCACCTGGACCACATATCCTGTGGCACCAACGAACTCCCTGGCTGCTCCTACCATAAATCCACAACAGAGATTTTCTCTACAATTAAGACTTGAGCACACTGAAGAAGGTCCCATATTATTGGACCGAAATGTTTCATTGTTCTAATCTTTCACCAAATAAAAATTACAGAAAATAAAACAGTTTTGAGTGGCAAGTATTTTTTCTATTGGACTAAGGTTTGGGAACCTACTTGAGCACTGGACATAAGGAAGTGCCATTACATATTACAAATAATATTATATATATATATTTACAGTATATATATATATATATATATATATATATATATATATATATATATATATATATAAAGTGAAAAAAATAGAATCAGCACAAACTTAATATACTTAGCCGGTGCAATGTCCTGTAAACGGTGCTCAGCCGTCAGCCATGTAAAATCAAAAAATCAGGCAGCACTCCTTCAAGTAGTGAAATGGACTCTTTATTCCATGTGATGCGACGTTTCATGTGATGCGAGTTGTAGCTCCGAAACGTCGCATCACATGGAATAAAGAGTCCATTTCACTACTTGAAGGAGTGCTGCCTGATTTTTTGATTTTATATATATATATATATATATATATATATATATATATATATATATATATATTAGCAACAGAGCCTGGCTTTGCCCAGGCATAATGCCCATATATAGTTGTAATGTTCATATATGGTAATATCACCCATATATAGCAAAATTGCCCATATATGGTAATGTATGTACGGTACAGACCAAATGTTTGGACACACCTTCTCATTCAAAGAGTTTTCTGTATTTTCATGACTATGAAACAAGTGAAAATCTGTCTTATATTCTAGGTTTCTTCAAAGTAGCCACCTTTTGCTGTGATTACTGCTTTGCACACTCTTGGCATTCTCTTGATCAGCTTCAAGAGGTAGTCACCGGAAATGGTCTTCCAACAGTCTTGAAGGAGTTCCCAGAGATGCTTAGCACTTGTTGGCTCTTTTGCCTTCACTCTGCAGTCCAGCTCACCCCAAACCATCTCGATTGGGTTCAGGTTTGGTGACTGGAGGCCAGGTCATCTGGCGTAGCACCCCATCACCATCACACCTCCTCCTCCACACCCCTCCACCATCACACCTCCTCCTCCACACCCACACACCATCACACCTCCTCCTCCACCCCCCCCATACCTCCTCCTCCACACCCCCACACCATCACACCTCCACACCCCCACACCATCACACCTCCTCCTCCACACCCCCACACCATCACACCTCCTCCTCCATGCTTCACGGTGGGAACCAGGCATGTAGACTCATCCGTTCACCTTTTCTGCGTCGCACAAAGAAACGGTGGTTGGAACCAAAGATCTCAAATTTGGACTCATCAGACAAAGCACAGATTTCCACTGGTCTAATGTCCGTTCCTTGTGTTCTTTAGCCCACACAAGTCTCTTCTGCTTGTTGCCTGTCCTTAGCAGTGGTTTCCTAGCAGCTATTCTACCATGAAGGCCTGCTGCACAAAGTCTCCTCTTAACAGTAGTTGTAGAGATGTGTCTGCAGCTAGACCTCTGTGTGGCATTGACCTGGTCTCTAATCTGAGCTGCTGTTAACCTGCCATTTCTGAGGCTGGTGACTCAGATGAACTTATCCTCCGCAGCAGAGGTAACTCTTGGTCTTCCTTTCCTGGGCCGGTCCTCATGTGAGCCAGTTTCTTTGTAGCACTTGATGGTTTTTGCACTTGGGGACACTTTCACAGTTTTCCCAATTTTTTGGACTGACTGACCTTCATTTCTAAAATAATGATGGACACTCGTTTTTCTTAGCTGCTTTTTTCTAGCCATAATACAAATTCTCCCAGTCTATTCAGTAGGACGATCAGCTGTGTCTCCACCAGACTTCTGCACAACACAACTGATGGTCCCAACCCCATTTATAAGGCAACAAATCCCACTCATTAAACCTGACAGGGCACCTGTGAAGTGAAGACCATTTCCGGTGACTACCTCTTGAAGCTCATCCAGAAAATGCCAAGAGTGTGCAAAGCAGTAATCACAGCAAGAGGAAGAACCTAGAATATTAGACATATTTTTCAGTTATTTCACACTTTTTTGGTAAGTATATAATTCCACATGTGATAATTCATAGTTTTGATGCCTTCAGTGTGAATCTACAATGTTCATAGTCATGAAAATACAGAAAACTATTTGAATGAGAAGGTGTGTCCAAACTTTTGGTCTGTACTGTATGTGTGTGTATGTATCATAGCCCTGCCCCCTCCCAGTATCCCCACCCCTTCATAGCCCCGCCCCTACATGTGGCACTCCAGAGTCTGGAGGCCACAATGTCATTGCCGCCCTTGGTTGGTAGTGTCATACCCGAGAGCAACAGAGGGTATCCACACCAGGTGAGCCAAGCACACAACACCTTTCTGCCTCCAGGCCTGAAGGCGGTGCTCTAAAACCTGGGTTCAGGTCAGCTCCCGGTAGCCAACACCAGAGGGTGGGGGATTCCAAGTCCCCAGCCACACCAAAGTGCCACAGGCAAAGCAGCATGAAGAGCCCAGCCACCTGAGCTCGAGCTGCCTGCCATACAGCACACCACAGGAGAGAGAGAGGGCCGCAGCTCAGCTTAAGCAGCCAGGACCCACAGAAAGAGCGCAGCAGGGAGGCTTCAGAACTTGTAGGGTGAGGAGAACCCCGAGTTGCTCCCATCTTGCACGGACTCAAAGTAACATCACCTGTCAGTGTACATCCTGCACCCTACAACCTTCCAACACCATAGACTTTCCCAGTTGTCCTTGTGATATGCTCCACACGTGGGGAGTGGTACCAGCATAGCTGCCCATCCATCATCCCCAGTGATTCCATCCGGCAGCGTCGGCCCAAATAGCTGAATGCCACAGGTGGTGTCACAATCCTAAACCATTTTCCCTGCATTTTTAATGACTCCGTAGGGCCACGGAGCCGGGTCTCCGCCCCTGTGCGTACTTATGAGAGATCAAACCAGCCCGGTTCCGAGTACCCCACAGCCCTGGGAGTGAGTTATACACATAGCCCCACCCCTCCTGGTAGCCCCACCTCTTCCATAGTATTGTCCCCACGTATAGCCCCACCCCTCCACATAGTTCCTAGGTTGGGGCTATGTGGGGGGGGTAGGAATATGTTCAGATGCAGGCTGCAAAGTTGGCATGGCTATGTGGAGTGGGCATGGCTATTTAGGGTGGGCATCGCTATGAAGTGGGCGGGGCTATGATACATACACACATATATACACTTAGCTTTATATATTACTAGCTGTAGAGCCCGGCATTGCCTGAGCGTAATACCCATATATGGTTGTAATGCCCATACATGGCAATCTCACCCATATATGGTAATGTATGTATGTGTGGGTATGAATGTACCATAGCTCAGCCCCCTCCTGGTAACCCTGCCCCTTCATAGCACTGCCCTTCCACATAGCCCCTCCTCTTCATAACTCCACCCCTCCTGGAAGCCTTATCCCTTTTATAGCCCCACCCATTCATAGCTCCACCCTCCACATAGTCCTGGGGTAGGGCTATGTGGAGGGGGTGTGGCTACATGAAGTGGGAGTGGTTATATGGAGGGGTGGGGCTATGTGAAGTGGGATGTGGCTATGCGGAGTGGGCTGGGCTTACAAACTCATAGCCCCACTCCTCCATATAGTCCCAGGGCAGGGCTATGTGGAGTGGGTGGGGCTATGTAGAGTGGGTGTGGCTATGTGGAGTGGGTGGGGCTATGATACATATACACACACATACACTCAGCTTTATATATTAAATATATATATAGTTTTGACTATGGAATGCCAACCACAAGATGTAGCAATGGCCGACACTATAACAGCTTTTATATGAGGCCGGATGATTCCTCAGAACACTGGGATTACAGATAATAAAGGGACACAAATGTGTAATCAGAGGAAGGTTGACTGTGATGGAGCGAGGTGTATATTCATCCTATATACCTATATGGCCCTCAGCAGACGTCTTTCTGCACCACAGTCAATACGGGTCCATATTTTGCACGTCTTCCACAGGGGAGAGGCTGTGGGGGCAGCAGATAGCAGGAGATTTAGTATTTTTGAAGAAGTTTAAAATTCTGCAATAAATGAGCAGAGATAATATGTGTAATAAAAGATTTATCACGTGTTCATGTCTAAGAAATGGTAATAATGCTGAAACCGACAATAGAGGCTACACCGAAATATCAGCAAAGCCCCAAATAAAACGGATGATTCTTATTACACTGTTAGATAATTACCCTATGGGGGCACTTTACAGTGTGGGGTCACTGTACGGGGGGTTTCATAGTAGCTCCGAGGCTTTGACGTGACGCCAATAACCCATCTAACACTATATAATCCATGTTCCTGACTACACACCATGGTGCTCATCATCCACAGGTAATGCTGTAATGTGGAGACATCCTTTATAGGGGACACCATGAGCTCCGGCTAAGTACAACGTATCCAGCACTAATAGCAGGTTCACAATATCCCTCTGCTGCCTTCACTGCACGATGATCACAATGGTCCCTGCACCTGCAGAGGACAGAGGTTACATCAGGAGCTCACTTGGGAGGTGTTCTCTTACCTTGAGCTGTTAGTCTATACTATATAGATCAACTATTTAGGTCCACTCTTGGGGAACGTTTTTTGTGTTTTACTTATAAACATGTAATTTTGGCTAAAAATCATTTCAATTTGTTTAATTAATATCCTCACCAAACGAGTTACCTTAGGATCTGTCAGTGATCTTGCTCCAATGGTCTCACGGGACATTTATAACGCTCATCTCTCTTCTCCAGAGCTTCTCTATGCTGATATATAACCACTGACCACATCAAAGTTGAATGTGAAGTAAGAAAAGAGCATGTAAAAGCCAAGTGGTGCTAAACTAATACTTAAAATGGTCATTAGTCAAAGCTAGCCAGGTGCATGTAATCAAGACCTGAAGTGCAGTGCTAGGATTTAACCCAGCTATACCATCATCATCATAATATATATATATATATACAGGTCTGGCAAATATGAAGAGCCCACTGCACAGTTATCTGTACATGTCTGACGGCCGTTCCAGTCCAGGGTCAGGTGAATTCCAACCACAGTCCACCTCATTCTACTTAATGTGCTTCTGAACCAAATCTTATTTAATGAAGGAAAGTGTAGAAAACCCTGCTGTGGTCTTCACAATCCTCCTGCAATAGGACAAGCTGGAGGCAAAACAAGAGCTAGGGAGAGCCCAAAAGTCATTTGGATGAAAAAAATCACTTTTAAAACTGCCAAAGAAGTTGAAAAGTCTTCAGTAAGGAGAAGGGCTCAATTCTGGCTTTACAGCAGAGGGATACATTGAGCGTCATGTTGCTCCATCCTCCATGCAGTCCATTACAACAAGGTGAAGCAGCAGACATTGGGGACAACAAAGCTACAGACCGGCAGAGGGTGAAGGAGACTTTCCACTGACCGGGATGGCTGTCATCTTATTCTAATATCACTCAGCAGGATGACATCAAGTGACCTACAGAAGGAATGGCAAATGGCAGCTGGGGTGAAGTGCACAGCAAGAAGTGAGTAACAGGCCCTAGAGGAAGGGCTCAAGTCATGTAAAGCTGGAAAAAAGCCTTTCATCAATGAGAAGCAAAGGAGAGCCAGGCTGAAGATTGCCAAAGACCATAAGGATTGGACCATAGAGGACTGGAGTAAGGTCATCTTCTCTGATGAGTCTAATTTTCAGCTTTGCCCAACACCTGGTCGTCCAATGGTTACACAGAGACCTAGAGAGGCGTACAAGCCACAGTATCTTGCACTCACTTTGAAATTTGGTGGAGGATCGGTGATGATCTGTGGATGCTTCAGCAAGGCTGGAATTGGGCAGGTTAATCTTTGTGAAGGACGTATGAATCAAGTCGTATACAAGATTATCCTTGAAAAACACTTGCTTCCTTCTGCTCAGCCATTGTTCCCCCAACTCTGAGGTCTGCTTTTTCCAGCAGGACAATGCCCCATGCCCCACAGCTAGGTCAATCAATGTGTGGATGAAGGAGCACCACATCAAGACCCTGTCATGGCCAGCCCAATCTCCAGACCTGAACCCCATTGAAAACCTCTGGAGTGTAATCAAGAGGAGGATGGACAGTCACAAGCCATCAAATAAAGAAGAACTGCTGACATTGTTGTGCCAGGAGCGGCCTAAGGTCACCCAAAAGCCGTGTGATAGACTGGAGGAAAGCGGCCAAGAGGCATGAAAGCTGTGATTACAAATCAGGGGTATTCCACCAAATATTGATTTCTGAACTCTTCCTGAGTAAACCATGAGTATTGTGGTTTGTAAATGAATAAGAACTTGTTTTCTTTGTATCATTTCAGGTCTGATGTTTCTTTTTTATCATTGTAACGATTTCTCATTCGCTGCAAATAAATAATAAAAATTTAGCTTTGAATTTCGGAGACGTGTTGTCAGGAGATTATAGAATAAAAGAACAATGGACATTTTACTCACAAATATAAAGAGAAAAATCACAGAAACTGAACATTTTTGCCAGAGCTGTATATATATATATATATACATACACATATATATACACACTGAAGCACAGCCAGGTTAAATCCTAGCAATGCAGGTCTTGATTACATGCACCTTGCTGAACTGATATCTATTAAGCACTTATTTCAAAGACATACTGATAGAATGTTTACATTGTGAACCCCAAGAGACACAGCATTACTGATGTCTGTAAAGTGCTATGGAATTAATAGCGCTATATAAATGAATAAATATTATATATATATTATTTGGTTTAAATGCTCAATACCCCTAGATGAATTCTTGGAGGGGTGTTGTTCCCAATTTGGGGTCCTTCCTTGTTGGTTCCATTATTGCCTCAGGGACTCTTCAAATGCAATAATGTGACCAAAAACTCCAAATCTAAAATGTGTCCTCTTCCCTTCTGATCCCCGCCGTGTCCACACGTCATAATACATGACCTCACATAGGGGATCGCTGCACCCTGGACAAACTGTAACAAATTCTTGAGCACTTTACAAAATGTATAATGTAATAATTTTTAAGAAACATGGATTTTCATTGTGAATGTCTGATCTACATACAGTTGAACCCAGCAGTTTCTATCCACTCTATGTACAGACACAGGTTTATGTTTTTCTGACTGACATGAAATCAGAATAAATCTTCCCTGTTTTAGGACAATTTTTATTACTTTCTGCAGTCACAAGTTTCCATACATTTCATTAGTATTTGGTGCCATTGTCCTTACACTGTATGACTTGGTTGAGATGTTTTGGATCCTTCCACAAGCTTCTCACAATAGTTGTAGGAATTTGGGCCCATTCCTCCTGACAGCACTGGTGTAACTGAGCCATGTTTCTAGGTCGTTGCTTGCAGCCTTTTCAGCTTCGCCCAAACATCTTCAATAGGATTGAGATCGGGGCTTTGCGATGACTGATCCAAAACATTGCCTTTGTTATCCTTAAGCCACTTTGTAACCAGTTTGACAGTAGTTTCAGGTCATTGTCCATCTTGAAGACCCATTTCCGTCGAAGCTTTACCTTCCTGGTTGATGTCTTGAGATGTTGCTTCAGTATTGCCACATGATCTTCTTTTCATCTATTCTGTGAAGTTCACCAGTCCCTCCTGCAGCAAAACAACCCCACACCATGATGTTGCCTCCCCTGTGCTTCACGGTTGGGATGGTGTTCTTAGGCTTCCAAGCATCTCCCCTTTTCCAATAAATGTAACGATGGTCATTATGGACAAACAGTTCAGTTTTAGCTTCTCAGACCACAGGACGTCTCCAAAAATGTAGGTCTTTCTTCCTGTGTGCATTTGCAAATATTAATGTGTCTTTTTCTCTTTCTTTAGTAGTAAAGGCTTCTTCCGGGCAGAAAGGCCTTTCAGCCCATGTTGATACAGTTCTCGTTTCCCTGTGGATAATGACACAATCTTACCAGCTTCCACCATCATCTTCACAAGGTCTTTTCCTTTTGTTCTTGGGTTGATATTCACCTGACAGATCAAAGCACCTTCATCTCTGGGACACAGAACCCGTCTCCTTACTGAGTGGTATGATGGCTGGACATTCACCAGCCGTGCGGCTGACCAATACTTTCCCACAACACATCGACCATCACACTTTGTGTCATAATTGTGTCTCCTATTATTTTTTGTGACAATGAAACATTTGCAGCTATAAGAACATTTGGTGGAAGAATTATTTTTTCTCTTCCACTTTACATAATGTCCTTTGAAGCAGTTGAAGGGTTAACAAACGTCCTGACAAGTTGAGATACTTTGACAGGGGCATTTATTAAATTGGAGTCACTTTTTGAGGTTTTTGAAATATAAACCCACAACGTCACTTCTTTATGACTAAGAAATATAAGAAAGTTTAAAAATGAAGCAGATGACAAGTAAACGTTGGGGAAATGTTACATGTAATATATTTCATTGTAAAATTGGAATTCCTGTTATCGGCATAAAATATTAAAGCTTGAAAATTGCTAATTTTTCTAAACAAAAACAGGTACCAGTATTTTCATAATAAAACTAAAAGCAAATCATCAGAGTTTTCCCCCTACATAAAGTACAATGTGTAACAAAGATATCGTCTGATACATAGAAGGATCCCAAAGGTTCCACTGCTCAATAAGGGGCTTCATCAGGGAGGAGGACACTGGCCGCATAGTGAAGGGTCACTCACCTTGGTGTAGCCCAATACTTGCAGTAATTGCTCCATTCTGAATGAATATCCCACAAATCCGGCCACTTCTCCACGGTCCACACGGTCTCCGATATCGGCATCAGACACAATCTGGAGGACACTTTGCACAGATTTTATCTCATCTCCAAAAGCGTCAAATACGTGATAACCCAGAGTGATATTGGGGAGAAGATCTGGATCCTGATTAATCTGCTCAACCGCAAAGAGAAAAGCCAATGCTGCCGCGTAGCTCCTGAGAAGCGGCCTGTGAAGCGACAAACCAGTCACCATCTATACATGATACTGCCAGTCACATCCTATTCTAATACTATAATGCATCATCACACTGGACATATGTTCTTGATGTCCCGGGTACTGCAGCATCACTGTCACAGCCTCCGGACTTGATTCGGTGACCTTTGCTGCGTAGTTTCCTTACTCTCTAAGCCGCAGCCTGGCCAGTCCCTCTCCTAATGCTGATGTGCTATTTACTTTTACCATTGCTTCTCACCCTCTGTTTGCAGTTATCACCTGTCCTCAATTGCTCATTGTCTCTGTCCTAGCACATCCCAGGTGTCACAGGGTGGTTACAACTGATGAGCGTGTAAGGTAGTAGGATAGCAGTGATATGCAAAGGCAATCAGGGCTACGGTACTAATCTGTCCCTTAGTCTGGGGATTATCTCTGAAGGTGAGGATGTCTGGGCCGCTACCCTTGCCCTGCTCCTGACCAGCCCTAAACCAAAATCCCCTCGCCTCCAGGCTCCAGCACAAACCGCCCAAAGCATAACACAGCTCACAGGTCGATGAGTGAATAAACTCTATCAGCGACACCAGCAGATGGGTCATAGAACTATTTAAAGTTTAGGTGAAAGGACAAACCATATCACCTGATTCACTCAGCAACTGGTACTGCAGAGCCAAAAAAGTTAACCCTTAATGTACTAAAGGAAATTAACTCCATTTTAACTACACGTGATACCCGGGTGGGGCTATATCTACTCCCCTATACCAGCCATTCTCTGCTGGCTATATTTCTATGTGGACTCCTTTTTAGCAGTTCCAGCCCTGCAGCGTTAGGACCAGAGACCAGTGTGGTTTCCCTGTGTATTCTGTTGTCCCTCTCCTAATTTACCTTTTGTTTTCTGTTAGGTTGTTAGTTTTTCCCTTCTTTGCATTAAAAATTTCTCATTTGTACCCATGCTCTATGTTTCCTCACTTTCTGTTTAGAGCCTTGCAAACTCCCCTCTGATTCTATACGGAGGTGTGTAATACAACCCAATGGTCTTTTAGGCAGCTGGGTCTGAGTTGTGGTTTCTAGTTGAGCGGCTAGGGATGTTCTGTGCAGGAGCCATTAGGGGCTGTTCAGTAAGGGATACTAGTCTGTGCAGGAACCAAAGGTGCAGGTGTGGCAGCTGGGACAGGCTTTATTTCCCCTGTACCTGTGCAGGATTACATACATCCATAATAATCACATCCTCGGTGATCCAGAAGTCAATCACTTTACAGAGATACAAGTATAACAATAAGTAACATGTGAGGGAAGTGACTTACGCCTGGGGTGAGATTCGCTCCTCTGGACCTGTAAAGCTGGGCTTCCTCCGAGTTATCCACATGACAGAGAAGAGTCCTCCGATGATAATGTCTCCGCTCTTGGCATATTTATACCGGATCTTAGAGTCCATAAATCTGAGGTGACATCGTGACGATGAACCCGCCGCCGTCTCTCCACAGCACGAACAGCAAAGGACGATGATCCAGAAGAGGACGGCAAAGACATAAGTGGCCGCGTCCATCAGAGAGAGCTCCATGGATGCAGGAGTGCATGAAGTCGTGCTGTCAGTGACAGCTGTGCGGGTGGACAGCACTCCGGTGACAGCACTGTCTGCACTTTATATAGATGATCCATCCTCAGTTCAGAGCTCCAGGTGCAGAGGAACGTCACCAGGATAATTCCGGACTGCGGCGTCACCTTCTATAATAATTCTGTTATTCACAATAATTCTGGAGATTATTTTTTTAATATTAAAATGGAAAAAATCTCTAAGGAAATTTGGAAGTAAATCTGCTCATCCCTCAGTATTCAGGTTAACCCAGTAGTGTACAGTGACCGTCATCACGTTTTATTAGCTCCATTGCTCTAATTCATCAAGACCTAATCCAATATATCTCCTCATTACAGATTATAATCCCAAGAGTCAATAACATTAAACTGATAGGGGAGAAGTGACCTTCCTCCTGGTCATAACTTCATGGAATATGTGGACGATCAGAATACAGAAACTTAACAAGAGGCCATCCGCTCACCCATCTGTCCACCCATCCAGCTGACCATCCATCCGCCCATCTGTCCACCCATCCATCCGCCCATCTGTCAACCCATCCAGCTGACCATCCATCTGCCCATCTGTCCACCCATCTGTTCACCCATCCATCCGCCCATCTGTCAACCCATCCAGCTGACCATCCATCCGCCCATCTGTCCACCCATCTGTTCACCCATCCATCCGCCCATCTGTCAACCCATCCAGCTGACCATCCATCCGCCCATCTGTCCACCCATCCATCCGCCCATCTGTCAACCCATCCAGCTGACCATCCATCCGCCCATCTGTCCACCCATCTGTTCACCCATCCATCCGCCCATCTGTCAACCCATCCAGCTGACCATCCATCCGCCCATCTGTCCACCCATCTGTTCACCCATCCATCCGCCCATCTGTCAACCCATCCAGCTGACCATCCATCCGCCCATCTGTCCACCCATCTGTTCACCCATCCATCCGCCCATCTGTCAACCCATCCAGCTGACCATCCATCCGCCCATCTGTCCACCCATCCGCTCGCCCATCTGTCAACCCATCCAGCTGACCATCCATCCGCCCATCTGTCCACCCATCTGTTCACCCATCCATCCGCCCATCTGTCAACCCATCCAGCTGACCATCCATCCGCCCATCTGTCCACCCATCTGTTCACCCATCCATCCGCCCATCTGTCAACCCATCCAGCTGACCATCCATCCGCCCATCTGTCCTCCCATCCATTCACCCATCTGTCAACCCATCCAGCTGACCATCCATCCGCCCATCTGTCCACCCATCCGTTCACCCATCTGTCAACCCCTCCATCTGCCCATCTGTCCACCTATCCTTCCGCCCATGTCAACCCCTCCGTCCGCCCATCTGTCAACCCATCCAGCTGACCATCCATCCGCCCATCTGTCCACCCATCCGTTCACCCATCTGTCAACCCCTCCATCTGCCCATCTGTCCACCTATCCTTCCGCCCATGTCAACCCCTCCGTCCGCCCATCTGTCAACCCATCCAGCTGACCATCCATCCGCCCATCTGTGCACCCATCCGTTCACCCATCTGTCAACCCCTCCATCTGCCCATCTGTCCACCTATCCTTCCGCCCATGTCAACCCCTCCGTCCGCCCATCTGTCCTCCCATCCATCAGCCCATCTGTCCTCCCATCCATCCACCCATCCATCAACCCCTCCATCTGCCCATCCATCAGACCATCCATCAGCCCATCTGTCTTCCCATCCATCCACCCATCCGTCCTCCCATCCATCCATCCATCCATCCATCCACTCATCCGTCCACCCATCGGTCCGCCCATCCGTCAACCCCTCCGTCCGCCCATCCGTCAACCCCTCCGTCCGCCCATCCGTCAACCCCTCCGTCCGCCTATTCGTCAGCCTATCCATCAGCACGTCCGTCCTCCCACCCATCCGCCCATCCATCAGGACATTCTGAGAGTCTCTTAGTCTAGGCCTAGTGGTGACACAATGTAAGAACTAGAAATGAGAGAAGGAATTGATTTGAATCAATTTAGAATTTTTTGCAATTCTCATTGGGGAAATCCATCAAATGGCTGCAGGATCTTTACTCTTTGATTGCACTTACAGCATTGACTGAGCCTCAACGATCTATTTATTTAAGTAATGTTATGAATCAATGATGTGTCAGGGAGATTGCTGATGTGGCGCCCCGCAAACAAGTGCGTCACAGGAAGGTATTGCATCCCTGCCAGAAGATGTAATATCTTCCGTCTCAGTGCTGACATGGTTAAACACAGAGCTCCAAACCACACACAACACACTAGAGGTAGAGGGCCAATCAGGTCCTGGTGGGCGGAGTGTAGGAGTAGAGTGTGTAGGAGAATGTAGAAGCAGGAGGAAGGAGAGAGAAGTGGTCGGGGAGGAACGTAGGAGAAGAGGGCTCTGCACAGTCCCGTGCAGCCCTGCAGACCACCGACCGGTTGGCGTCATTAACCGATGCCCTACAACCGGAACTTGGGCGAACATCTAAATGGGTCAAAATATACCCGCGCCCATCTACAACCAGATCACTGGTTCCGAAGCTAGACAGTTGTTCAGCACTGCTACGCAAAACAGGAGTGGAGGGTCCGCTCTATGGGAGCACCCCACCGCAGCCGCAGCCAGAGTTGTCTTGCCAGCTGAGTACCCACCAAAAGGAATCTGGCTCCCCTCACACCCGGTCTGTATACGCCGGTAGGGAAATTGAAGTAGCCCCCTTGTACCCGACCTGGCACCCTAAGGCGACGTCGGCAACCAGACTAGAATAGAACGGAGGAACACCACGGAGCTCTGAAACCACACCAGTCATTGCTGAGACCACCCAGTCCGTTACCCGTTACCTGTATACCCTGTATCACCTGCCGGTTACAGTAAAAGACCCGTTACAGAGACTACTGGTGTCCGTGTTTCTTCAGAACTGTTTACTCCGCATGCTACAAGTAACTAGGCTGCCTCACAACATCCAGTGCAGCTCCTGGCTCCGGGGACTCCCGCTCGCCCTGCGGGGAGCGTCCCATCTTGCTGCAATCCATCCCCCGGAGACCCAAGCAGTGTCGGTGAAATCACCGGAATTCCCGCAGGTGGCGTCACGACAAGAATTAATCCCTACTGTTCAGCCAACCCTTTATTGATCTGGACCACCGGGCCCCACAGCCGCAGGCGCGGTTCCGTGACAGGGAGAAGAAATCGCCTGCCCCGTGAAGTCCCGGCCACGGTGAGTCAGAATTTGGCGTCACGAACAGGATACGAGCAGACCCGTTTCCCAACGGGTATTGTGTGCTTAAAGAACTTTTATTTCACTAAAAAGAACTTTGTTCGACTAAAAACAAACTTTTCCCGCCTTTTTACCACTGGGTCAAGATGGCGACTAACATGGCGGATCCTGCCATGTGAACCACAATGTGCTGGCCCAGGGGTGTGCCTCCGCCCCTCTTCGTGGGAGGGCCATGGCAGAGGCGCCAAAATCCTTGTCCGTCCCGATTGCTGGAAACAACCAAGGGGGCGGGCCAAAGACTTCAGCCCACCCATGGACTACAAAAACTTACTACCTGTCCCACTCCAGAACCGGAGACCGGCCCTGAACCTACCGACGCCTACCCGATTACCGGAGCAGACGCACCACCATTACCGGGTGCGGTGGAGGACGAGGCATAAGCTGAAGAGGCGGGCAGCCTAGAAGCCCCGCATGATGAAACGAAGGAGAGCCCCGCTGTTCCAGACCCCAACCAACAGGAGGACCCCGATCAACAATCCCAACAAGCCGAGGAACCCGATGTGGTCGTCGAGGCCATAGAGCAAGAAGACAACGAGAGCCCAGCGAGCCTGAGGACTCCAGCCACACCGGTTCCGAGGAGGATGAAGTGGAAATTCCCGCCGAGCAGCTGCAAGCGGCTCAGGTACAGTGGTCTGGTGCCGCCGCAGCATCTGCTCCCGATAACCGCGTTTGCATGTGGCACCCGGCGGTGCATCGAGAGATAGATTCAACCTTCTGTAGAGCACCTTGTAGCGGCGTGTAAAGGCGGTGCGGGTACCGTTTGTAACCGTTGGTGCGTTCTCGTGCACGTGAAGCACCCCGTTTTTTCCACCTTGTTGTAGCGGCGTGTAAAGGTACCTTTACTGTTCAGCCAACCCTTTATTGATCTGGACAACCGGGCCCCACAGCCGCAGGCGCGGTTCCGTGACAGGGAGAAGAAAACTCTTGCCCCGTAAAGTCCCGGCCACGGTGAGTCACTGACACGCCCACTCCAGGATCGGGGAAGACTCGGGAATCGAGCAGCAGTTGCCACCCGGCCCTCATAGACTGTGAGCCCCCACCCGGCTTTAATTGACTAGGAGCCCCCACCCGGCCCTGATAGACTGTGAGCCCTCACCCGGCTCACATAGATTGTGAACCCTCACCCGGCCCTCATAGACTGTGAGCCCCCACCCGGCCCTCCTAGACTGTGAGCCCTCACCTGGCCTTCATAGACTGTGAGCCCTTACCCGCCCTCATAGACTGTGAGCCCTAACCCAACCATTATAGACTGTGAGCCCTTACCCGGCCTTCATAGACTGTGAGCCCTCACCCAGCGCTCATAGACTGTGAGCCCTCACCCGGCCCTCATAGACTGTGAGCCCTCACCTGGCCCTCATAGACTGTGAGCCCTTACCCGGCCCTCATAGACTGTGAGCCTCTACCCGGAGGTCATAGACTGTGAGCCCTCACCCAACCCTCATAGACTGTGAGCCTCTACCCGGCCCTCATAGACTGGAGCCCTCACCCGGCGCTCATAGACTGTGATCCCCCACCAGGCCCTCATAGACTGTGAGCCCTCACCCGGCCTTCATAGACTGTGAGCCCTCACCCGGCCTCATAGACTGTGAGCCCTCACCCGGCCTCATAGACTGTGAGCCCTCACCCGGCCTTCATAGACTGGGAGCCCTCACCCGACCCTCATAGCCTGTGAGCCCTCACCCGGCCCTCATAGACTTTGAGCCCCCACCCAGCCCTCATAGACTGTGAGCCCTCACCCGGCCTTCATAGACTGTGAGCCCTCACCCGGCCCTCATAGACTGTGAGCTCTCACCCAACTCTCATAGACTGTGAGCCCTCACCCGGCCCTCATGGACTGTGAGCCCTCACCCGGCCCTCATAGACTGGGAGCCCTCACCCAGCGCTCATACACTGTGAGCCCCTACCCGGCCCTCAGACTGTGAGCCCTCATCCGGCCCTCACAGACTGTGAGCCCTCACCCGGCCCTCACAGACTGTGAACCCTCACCCGGCCCTCATAGACTGTGAGCCCCCACCCGGCCCTCAAAGGCTGTGAGCCCCCACCCGGCCCTCAAACGCTGTGAGCCCTCTCCTGGCCCTCACAAACTGTGAGCCCTCACCCAGCCTTCATAGACTGTGAGCCCTCACCCGGCCCTCATAGACTGTGAGCTCTCACCCAACTCTCATAGACTGTGAGCCCTCACCCGGCCCTCATGGACTGTGAGCCCTCACCCGGCCCTCATAGACTGGGAGCCCTCACCCAGGGCTCATAGACTGTGAGCCCTCACCCGGCCCTCATGGACTGGGAGCCTCCACCCGGCCCTCATAGACTGGGAGCCCTCACCCGGTCTTCATAGACTGTTAGTCCTCACCCGGCGCTCATAGACTGTGAGCCCCCACCCGGCCCTCATAGACTGTGAGCCATCACCCGGCCCTCATAGACTGTGAGCCCTCACCCGGCCCTCACAGACTTTGAGCCCCCACCCGGTCCTCATAGACTGGGAGCCCCCACCCGGACCTCATAGACTGTGAGCCCCCACCCAGCCCTCATAGACTGTGAGCCCTCACCCGTCCCTCATAGACTGTGAGCCCTCACCCAACCCTCATAGACTGTGAGCCCTTACCCGGCCCTCATAGACTGTGAGCCCTCACCCGGCCCTCAAAGGCTGTGAGCCCCCACCCAGCCCTCAGAGGCTGTGAGCCCCCACCCGGCGCTCATAGACTGTGAGCCCTCACGCGGCCCTCATAGACTGAGAGCCCTCACCCGGCCCTCATAGACTGTGAGCCCCCACCCAGGCCTCATAGACTGGGAGGCCCCACCCGGCCCTCATAGACTGTGAGCCCCACCCGGCCCTCATAGACTGTGAGCCCTCACCCGGCCCTCATAGACTAGGAGGCCCCACCCGGCCCTCATAGACTAGGAGGCCCCACCCGGCCCTCATACACTGTGAACCTTCACCCGGCCCTCATAGACTGTGAGCCCTCACCCGGCCCTCATAGACTGTGAGCCCTCACCCGGCCCTCATAGACTGTGAGCCCCCACCCGGCCCTCCTAGACTATGAGCCCTCACCTGGCCTTCATAGACTGTAAGCCCTTACCCGCCCTCATAGACTGTGAGCCCTCACCCGGGCCTCATAGACTGTGAGCCCTAACCCAACCATTATAGACTGTGAGCCCTTACCCGGCCTTCATAGACTGTGAGCCCTCACCCAGCGCTCATAGACTGTGAGCCTCTACCCGGAGGTCATAGACTGTGAGCCCTCACCCAACCCTCATAGACTGTGAGCCTCTACCCGGCCCTCATAGACTGGGAGCACTCTCCCGGCCCTCATAGACTGTGAGCCCTCACCCGGCCCTCATAGACTGTGAGCCCTCACCCGGCCCTCATAGACTGTGAGCCCTCACCCGGCCTTCATAGACTGGGAGCCCTCACCCGACCCTCATAGACTGTGAGCCCTCACCCGGCCCTCATAGACTGTGAGCCCTCACCCGGCCTTCATAGACTGTGAGCCCTCACCCGGCCCTCATAGACTGTGAGCCCTCACCCGGCCTTCATAGACTGTGAGCCCTCACCCGGCCCTCATAGACTGTGAGCGCTCACCCGGCCCTCATAGACTGTGAGCTCTCACCCAACCCTCATAGACTGTGAGCCCTCACCCGGCCCTCATAGACTGTGAGCCCTCACCCAACCCTCATGGACTGTGAGCCCTCACCCGTCCCTCATAGACTGGGAGCCCTCACCCAGTCCTCTTAGACTGTGAGCCCTCACCCGGCCCTCATAGACTGTGAAACCTCACCCGGCCCTCATAGACTGTGAGCGCCCACCCGGCCCTCAAGAGCTGTGAGCCCCCACCCGGCCCTCAAAGGCTGTGAGCCCCCACTCGGCCCTCATAGACTGTGAGCCCTCACCCAACCCTCATAGACTGTGAGCCCCCACCCAGCCCTCCTAGACTGTGAGCCCTCACCCAACCCTCATAGACTGTGAGCCCCCACCCGGCCCTCATAGACTGTGAGCCCTCACCCGGCCCTCATAGACTGTGAGACCTCACCCGGCCCTCATAGACTGTGAGACCTCACCCGGCCCTCATAGACTGTGAGACCTCACCCGGCCTTCATAGACTGTGAACCCTCACCCGGCCCTCAAACGCTGTGAGCCCCCACCCGGCCCTCAAACACTGTGAGCCCTCACATGGCCCTCATAGACTGTGAGCCCTCACCCGGCTTTCATAGACTGTGAGCCCCCACCTGGTCCTCATAGACTGGGAGCCCCCACCCGGCCCTCATAGACTGTGAGCCCTCACCCGGTCTTCATAGACTGTGAGTCCTCACCCGGCGCTCATAGACTGTGAGCCCCCATCCGGCCCTCATAGACTGTGAGCCATCACCCGGCCCTCATAGACTGTGAGCCCTCACCCGGTCCTCACAGACTTTGAGCCCCCACCCGGTACTCATAGACTGGGAGCCCCCACCCGGCCCTCATAGACTGTGAGCCCCCACCCGGCCCTCATAGACTGTGAGCCCCCACCAGGCCTTCATAGACTGTGAGCCCTCACCCGACTGTTACCCCTCGGGGGTTTGCCGCCCGTGCCCCGCGGCCTGCTGCCCTTATTCCCTCGGCTCCTGTCGCTCCTGTCCAGCCTCAAGGATTCCGGGTGTCGTCCGTCCGCCGACGGCTCCGGGGCGCTGGCAGCCGCCGCCCGCGGATCGGTCGGGTAGCGTCTTCCTTACCGTATGTTCCCCGGGTACGCGCACCTGTCTCCAGCCGCAGGGGTCCAGGACCCTCTGCTTGAGCAACACTGCTCCTCTCACTTCCGGTACCACTGCTTGAGCACATGAAACTGTCTCCTAATCAGTATCTGCTGGAGAGACTGCAGGGATCTGGCTCTTCCCCTCAGCCAATCACCATGCCTCTGTGTCCTGCCAATCAGGACTGCCCTGCTCTGATATAAACCTCCTGTTTCCAATCAGTCGGGCCAGGGCAATCTTCTCCCTAGTGGAGCTGCCACTACTGGTCTGTCAGGTCGCTCCTTATTTGGTCTGTTACCTGATTCTCTGTGTTACTTCCTACAGATTCCTGCCCTGCCGGCTCCTTGCTGACCACCGTTTTGCGGCTGGTTTCCCGGATCTCTTCTACGCTGATCTCTGTCTCAAGCCTGGCTCCGGATCCCCTGTGTTCCTGGTTCCCCGTGTTCCTGGTTCCCCGTGTTCCTGGTTCCCTGTATTCTTGGTCCCCGTGTTCCCAGTTTCCCGTTTCTTATTGTATACCCGGTTGCTGATTTGTTACCACGTCGCCTGGGGTCGGTTGAACACTCGTGTCTGCTGCATTGGCCCCTCCGAGGTTGGTACCGGCGGGATCCCTGTATAGGGGTTAAGCGCTCCGAGGCCTCCTTCGGTGGGTTTCCAGTGCTGCGACCTTGTGGCTTTCCCCAGGGGCGTGGGGTCTTGTGTTGTTGTTCTAATAAACCTGTTGACTCTACGGTACTTGTCCGCCTCTCTATCACCCGGTATCAGCATCCGCTTTACGCGGTCCAGTGGGTCCACGTGTGGAGTCCGTCAGTAGGACGTGACACCGACCCTCATAGCCTGTGAGCCCCCACCCGACCCTCATAGCCTGTGAGTCCCCACCCGGCCCTCATAGACTGTGAGCCCTCACCCGGCCCTCATAGACTGTGAGCCCTCACCCGGCCCTCATAGACTGTGAGCCCTCACCCGGCCCTCATAGACTGTGAGCCCTCACCGCCCTCATAGACTGTGAGCCTTCCCGGCCTCATAGACTGTGAGCCCTCACCCGGCCCTCATGACTGTGAGCCCTCACCGAGCCCTCATAGACTGTGAGCCCTCACCGGCCTCATAGACTGTGAGCCCTCACCCGGCCTCATAGACTGTGAGCCCTCACCCGCCCTATAGACTGTGAGCCCTCACCCGGCCCTCATAGACTGTGAGCCCTCACCCGCCCTCATAGACTGTGAGCCCTCACCCGGCCTCATAGACTGTGAGCCCTCACCGCCCTTAGACGTGAGCCCTACGCCCTAGACTGTGAGCCCTCACCCGGCCTCATAGACTGTGAGCCCTCACGCCCTCATAGACTGTGAGCCCTCCCTACTTAGCACCCGCCTCAGACTGTGAGCCCTCACCCGGCCCTCATAGACTGTGAGCCCTCACCCGGCCCTCATAGACTGTGAGCCCTCACCGCCCTCATAGACTGTGAGCCCTCACCGTGCCCTCATAGACTGTGAGCCTCACCCGGCCCTCATAGACTGTGAGCCCTCACCCGGCCCTCATAGACTTGCTGAGCCCTCACCCGGCCTCATAGACTGTGGAGCCCCACCCGGCCTCATAGACTGTGAGCCCTCACCCGCCCTCATAGACTGTGAGCCCCACCCTGGACCCTCTAGACTGTGAGCCCTCACCCGGCCCTCATAGACTGTGAGCCCTCACCCGGCCTCATAGACTGTGAGCCCTCACCCGGCCCTCTATAGACTGGAGCCCTCACCCGGCCCTCATAGACTGTGAGCCTCACCCGGCCTCATAGACTGTGAGCCCTCACCCGGCCTCATAGACTGTGAGCCCTCACCCGGCCTCATAGACTGTGAGCCCTCACCCGGCCCTCATAGACTGTGAGCCCTCACCCGGCCTTATAGACTGTGAGCCCTCACTCGGCCCTCATAGACTGGGAGCCCCCACCCAGTCCTCATAGACTGGGAGCCCCCACCCAGCCCTCATAGACTGTGAGCCCTCACCCGACCCTCAGACTGTGACTGTGAGCCCTCACCCGGGCCTCATAGACTGTGAGCCCTCACCCAACCCTCAAGACTGTGAGCCCTTACCTGGTCTCATAGACTGGGAGCCTTCACCCGGCGCTCATAGACTGTGAGCCCTCACCCGGCCCTCCTAGACTGTGAGCCCCACCCCCGGCCTTCATAGACTGTGAGCCCTCACCCGGCCCTCATAGACTGTGAGCCCTCACCCGGCCCTCATAGACTGAGAGCCCTCACCCGGCCCTCATAGACTGTGAGCCCTCACCCGCCCTCATAGACTGTGAGCCTTCACCCGGCCCTCATAGACTGTGAGCCTCACCCGGCCCTCATAGACTGTGAGCCCTTACCTGAGCCTCATAGACTGTGAGCCCTCACCTGACCCTTATAGACTGTGAGCCCTTACCCGGCCCTCAGACTGTGAGCCCCCACCCGGCCTTCATAGACTGTGAGCCCTCACCCGGCCCTCATAGACTGTGAGCCCTCACCCGGCTCTCATAGACTGAGAGCCCTCACCCGGCCCTCATAGACTGTGAGCCCTCACCCGGCCCTCATAGACTGTGAGCCCTCACCCGGCCTCATAGACTGTGAGCCCTCACCCGGCCCTCATAGACTGTGAGCCCTTACCCGAGCCTCATAGACTGTGAGCCCTCACCTGACCCTTATAGACTGTGAGCCCTCACCCGGCCCTCATAGACTGTGAGCCCTCACCCGGCCTTCATAGACTGTGAGCCCTTACCCAACCCTTATACACTGTGAGCCCTCACTACGGCCCTCACCATACACTGTGAGCCCTCCACCCGGCCCTCATACACTGTGAGCCCTCACCCGCCCTCATACACTGTGAGCCCTCACCCGGCCCTCATAGACTGTGAGCCCTCACCCCGGCCTCATACACTGTGAGCCCTCACCCGGCCCTCATACACTGTGAGCCCTCACCCGGCCCTCATACACTGTGAGCCCTCACCCGGCCCTCATACACTGTGAGCCCTCACCCGGCCCTCATACACTGTGAGCCCTCACCCGGCCCCCATACACTGTGAGCCCTCACCCATCTCACCCGGCCCTCATAGACTGTGAGCCCTCACCCGGCCCTCATAGACTGTGAGCCCTTACCCGGGCCTCATAGACTGTGAGCCCTCACCCAGCCCTCAGACTGTGAGCCCTCACATGGCCCTCATAAACTGTGAGCCCTTTCCCGATTCTCATAGACTGTGAGCCCTCACCCAACCCTTATAGACTGTGAGCCCTTACCCAGCCCTTATACACTGTGAGCCCTCACCCGGCCCTCAGACTGTGAGCCCTCACCTGGCCCTCATACACTGTGAGCCCTCACCCGGCATTCATAGACTGTGAGCCCTCACCTGGCCCTCATAGACTGTGAGCTCTCACCCGGCCCTAATAGACTGTGATCCCTCACCCGGCCCTAATAGACTGTGAGCCCTCACCCGGCCCTCATAGACTGTGAGCCCCCACCCGGCCCTCAAAGGCTGTGAGCCCCCACCCGGACCTCATAGACTGTGAGCCCTCACCCAACCCTCATAGACTGTAAGCCCCCACCCGGCCCTCATAGACTGTGAGCCCCACTCGGCCCTCATAGACTGTGAGCCTTCACCCGGCCCTCATAGACTGTGAGCCCTCACCCGGCCTCATAGACTGTGAGCCCCCACCCGGCCTTCAAAGGCTGTGACCCCCCACCCTCCTCATAGACTGGGAGCCCCCACCCGCTCCTCATAGACTGTGAGCCCTAACCCGGCCCTCATAGACTGTGAGCCCCCACCTGGCGCTTATAGACTGTGAGCCCTCACCCGGCCCTCATAGACTGTGAGCCCTCACCCGGCCCTCATAGACTGTGAGCCCTTACCCGGCCCTCATAGACTGAGCCCTCACCCGGCCCTCATAGACTGTGAGCCCCCACCCGGCCCTCATAGACTGTGAGCCCTCACCCGGCCCTCATAGACTGTGAGCCCTCACCCGGCCCTCATAGACTGTGAGCCCTCACCCGGCCCTCATAGACTGTGAGCCCTCACCCGGCCCTCATAGACTGTGAGCCCTCACCCGGCCTCATAGACTGTGAGCCCTCACCCGACCCTCATAGACTGTGAGCCCTCACCCGGGCCCTCATAGACTGTGAGCCCTCACCGACCCTCATAGACTGTGAGCCCTCACCCGGCCCTCATAGACTGTGAGCCCTCACCCGCCCTCAGACTGTGAGCCCTCACCCGCCTCATAGACTGTGAGCCCTCACCCGGCCCTCATAGACTGTGAGCCCTCACCCGGCCCTCATAGACTGTGAGCCCTCACCCGGCCCTCATAGACTGTGAGCCCTCACCCGCCCTCATACCCTGTGAGCCCTCACCCGGCCCTCATACCTGTGAGCCCTCACCCGGCCCTCATACACTGTGAGCCCTCACCCGGCCCTCATACACTGTGAGCCTCACCCGGCCTCATAGCACTGTGAGCCCTCACCCGGCCCTCATACACTTGAGCCTCAGGCCCCATACACTGTGAGCCTACCCGGCCCTCATAACTGTGAGCCCTCACCCGGCCCCTCATACACTGTGAGCCCTCACCCGGCCCTCATAGACTGTGAGCCCTCACCCGCCTCATAGACTGTGAGCCCTCACCCGGCCCTCATACACTGTGAGCCCTCACCCGGCCCTCATAGACTGTGAGCCCTTACCCGGCCTCATAACTGTGAGCCCTCACCGGCCCTCATAGCTGTGAGCCCTCACCTGGCCCTCATAGACTGTGAGCCCTCACCCGGCCTTCATAGACTGTGAGCCCTCACCCGGCCCTCATAGACTGTGAGCCCTCACCCGGCTCTATACTGTGAGCCTCACCCGGCCTCATAACTGTGAGCCCTCACCCGGCCCTCATACACTGTGAGCCCTCACCCGGCCCTCATACACTGTGAGCCCTCACCCGGCCCTCATACACTGTGAGCCCTCACCCGGCCCTCATACACTGTGAGCCCTCACCCGGCCCTCATAGACTGTGAGCCCTCACCGCCGGAGTCACCCCCTCTAGACTGTGAGCCCTCACCCGGCCCTCATACACTGTGAGCCCTCACCCGGCCTCATACACTGTGAGCCCTCACCCGGCCTCATAGACTGTGAGCCCTCACCCGGCCCTCATACACTGTGAGCCCTCACCCGGCCTCATACACTGGAGCCCTCACCGCCTCATAGACTGTGAGCCCTCACCTGGCTCTCATACACTGTGAGCCCTCACCCGGCCCTTATAGACTGTGAGCCCTCACCCGGCCCTCATAGACTGTGGGGTCTCACGGAGCGTCCTCTCCCCTCCTGTACCTGTCTGTGCCTTGTGCTGTCCATGTACCTCGCACTTGTCTTTCTATACTCTGCCATATGTGCAGCACCATGGAATGAATGGCGCTATAAGAAGAATAATAGTTCTCCTCCTCCTCTTTCTCCTCCTCCTCCATCGGGGCTGGGCTTTCTCACACGACTGTTGCTGTGGTAACGGTACACAATGTGTAGCACAGGGGGCAGGTGACGTCAGGACGCACAGGACATGGGGTGACGTCAGGACGCACAGGACACGGGTGACGTCCGGAGGCTGGTGCTGATGTCACATGACCGGAAGTTTAGCCAACGTTCACTTCCGGGTCTTGCAGCTGTCACCATGGCGGCGCTCCGGCTGGTGCTCCGGGCAGGACAGGTAATGTGGAGGCCTCTGGCGGCGGCGGGCGGTGTGTGCGGTGACAGCAGTGTGTTGTCGTTACAGGGATGTGTTCCCCGGTGCAGAGCTCCGCTCCTCAGATCCGTGTCCTCTGCGTCCCCGGTTCTTCAGGCGGCGCACAGCCAGGTGAGAGGGACCGCCCACTGCCTGACATCACGTGAGGGGTCACATGACTGCTCTGTATAGGGGAGGGAGGAGCCTGCAGTCACGTGACTGTTGTGTCCGCAGGGGGAGGCTGTGAAGTCAGAGGGAGCCTTCCATGTCACCATGATCCCAGGAGATGGAGTAGGACCGGAACTGATGCACTCAGTGAAGGAAGTGTTCAAGGTGAGCACACCCCGCCCCCAGATCTACTGCCCCGCCCACCACATATAACCCCGCCCCCAGATCTACTGCCCCGCCCACCAGATATTACCCCGCCCCCAGACCTACTGCCCCTCCCCCAGATCTACTGCCCCGCCCCCACAATCTAATCCCCCCCAGATCTGCCCCGCCCACAACATCCACCCCATCTAACCCCTCCCCCAGATCTGCCCCCCCAGATCCACCCCATCTAACCCCGCCCCAGATCTACTGCCCTGCCCACTACATCCACCCCATCTAACCACGCCCCCACATCAACCCATCTAACCCCTCCCCCAATCTACTGCCCCGCCCCCACATCAACCCATCTAACCCCTCCCCCTAATCTATTACCCTGCCTCTCCCAATCTATTCCCTCCCTGAGATGTACTGCCCGCCTCCCCAGATCCACCCCTGATCTATCCCCTCCTAAGATCTACTGCCCCGCTTCCCCAGATCCACCCCTGATCTATCCCCTCCTAAGATCTACTGCCCCGCCTCCCCAGATCCACCCCTGATCTATCCCCTCCCAAGATCTACTGCCCCGCCTCCCCAGATCCACCCCTGATCTATTCCCTCCCAAGATCTACTGCCCCGCCTCCTCAGATCCACCCCTGATCTATTCCCTCCCAAGATCTACTGCCCCGCCTCCTCAGATCCACCCCTGATCTATCCCCTCCCAAGATCCACTGCTCCGCCTCCACAGATCCACCCCTGATCTATCCCCTCCCAAGATCTACTGCCCCCTTCCCCAGATCCACCCCTGATCTATCCCCTCCCAAGATCTACTGCCCCGCCTCCCCAGATCCACCCCAAACTATCCCCCCCCAAGATCTACTGCCCCGCCTCCCAGATCCACCCCTGATCTATTCCCTCCCAAGATCTACTGCCCCGCCTCCTCAGATCCACCCCTGATCTATCCCCTCCCAAGATCCACTGCCCCGCCTCCCAGATCCACCCCTAATCTATCCCCTCCCAAGATCTACTGCCCCGCCTCCCCAGATCCACCCCCAATCTATCCCCTCCTAAGATCTACTGCCCCGCCTCCCCAGATCCACCCCTGATCTATCCCCTCCCAAGATCCACTGCCCCGCCTCCCCAGATCCACCCCGATCTTTCCCCTCCCAAGATCTACTGCCCGCCTCCCCAGATCCACCCCCAATCTATCCCCTCCTAGGATCTACTGCCCCGCCTCCCCAGATCCACCCCTGATCTATCCCCTCCCAAGATCTACTGCCCTGCCTCCCCAGATCCACCCCTGATCTATTCCCTCCCAAGATCTACTGCCCCGCCTCTTCAGATCCACCCCTGATCTATCCCCTCCCAAGATCCACTGCCCCGCCTCCCCAGATCCACCCCTGATCTATTCCCTCCCAAGATATACTGCCCTGCCTCCCCAGATCCACCCTGATCTATTCCCTCCCAAGATCTACTGCCCCGCCTCCTCAGATCCACCCCTGATCTATCCCCTCCTAAGATCTACTGCCCCGCCTCCCCAGATCCACCCCTGATCTATTCCCTCCCAAGATCTACTGCCCCGCCTCCTCAGATCCACCCCTGATCTATCCCCTCCCAAGATCCACTGCCCCGCCTCCCCAGATCCACCCCCGATCTTTCCCCTCCCAAGATCTACTGCCCCGCCTCCCCAGATCCACCCCCGATCTTTCCCCTCCCAAGATCTACTGCCCCGCCTCCCCAGATCCACCCCGATCTTTCCCCTCCCAAGATCTACTGCCCCGCCTCCTCAGATCCACCCCTGATCTATCCCCTCCCAAGATCCACTGCCCCGCCTCCTCAGATCCACCCCTGATCTATCCCCTCCCAAGATCCACTGCCCCGCCTCCCCAGATCCACCCTTGATCTATTCCCTCCCAAGATATACTGCCCCGCCTCCCCAGATCCACCCCCGATCTATCCCCTTTTAAGATCTACTGCCCCGCCTCCCCGATCCACCCCCAATCTATCCCCTCCTAAGATCTACTGCCCCGCCTCCCCAGATCCACCCTGATCTATCCCCTCCCAAGATCTACTGCCCTGCCTCCCCAGATCCACCCCTGATCTATTCCCTCCCAAGATCTACTGCCCCGCCTCCCCAGATCCACCCCTGATCTATCCCCTCCCAAGATCTACTGCCCCGCCTCCCCAGATCCACCCCTGATCTATCCCCTCCCAAGATCTACTGCCCCGCCCCCAGATCCACCCCCGATCTATCCCCTCCCAAGATCTACTTCTCTGCCTCCCCAGATCCACCCCTGATCTATCCCCTCCCCAAGATCCTCTACCCCACCTCCCCAGATCTATCTCCTCCTTGAGATCTACTGCCCTGCCTCCCCAGATCTATTCCCTTCCTGAGATCCACTGCCCCGCCTCCTCAGTTCTACCCCTGATCTATCCCCTCCCCCTGATCGGCCCCGCCTCCTTAGATCAACCACACGATCTATACCCTTCCCAAAATCTACTGCCCCGCCTCCCCAGATCCACCCCGATCTATCCCCTCCCCCTGATCTATTTCCCCGCCTCCCCAAATCCACTCCCCCGATCTATCCCCTCCCTTAGATCTACTCTACCCCCGCCCCCCATCTACCTTGCTGCTCCTCCCCCCAGATCTACCGCCCCCTCCCCAGATCTATTCTACCGCCCCCTCCCCAGATCCACCCTGTTGCTCCCCCACACCCAGCCTCGCTCCTCTGTGTCCTGCAGGCGGCTGACGTCCCGGTGGAGTTTGATGAGTATCACCTGAGCGAGGTGCAGAACATGGCGTCTCCGGAGAAGCTGGACGAGGTTCTGGCCTCCATGAGGGCGAACAAGGTCGCCATTAAAGGTAATGAGAGAATCTACAGTGGGGGAATAAGTATTTGACCCCTTGCTGATTTTGTAGTTTCCCCCTGACACAGACATGAACAGTCTATAATATTAAGGGTCGGGTAATTGTAACAGTGAGAGATAGAAGATCATCAATAAACTCCAGAGAATCACATTGTGTAAATGATAGAAATGTGTTTGCATTTTGCAGAGAGAAATAAGTATTTGATCCCTCTGGCAAACAAGACTTCATACTTGGTGTAAACCCTTGTTGGTGCACAGCAGTCAGACGTTTCTTGTAGTTGATGATGAGGTTTGATGTCAGGAGGGATTTTGCTCCACTCCTCTGTGCAGATCATCTGTAAATCATTAAGATTTTGAGGCTGTCGCTTGGTAACTCGAAGCTTCAGCTCCTCCATAAGTTTCTATGGGATTAAGGTCTGAACACTGGCTAGGCCACTCCATCACCTTAATGTGCTTTTTGAGCCGCTCCTTTGTTGCCTTGGCTGAATGTTTTAGGTCATTGTGGTGCTGGAAGACCCAGCCACGACCCATTTTTAATTTCCTGGTGGAGAAAAGGAGGTTGTCACTTAGGATGTTACAGTACATGGCTCCATCCATTGTCTCACTGATGCGGTGAAGTCGTCCTGTGCCCTTAGCAGAGAAACACCCCGAATACATAATGTTCCCCCACCATGCCTGACTGTGGGGATGGTGTTCTGTGGTCATAGGCAGCATTTTCTGGTCATCATAATGGGAGACCCAGACAATGGGGTTTAGGGCACTGCCCTCCGGAGGTCACACTAGGTACTACAAGTTTGTAGACACCGCCCCCTCCGCTTATAAACCCCTACCGCAGGGAACATCCTCAGTTTTAAACTTGGTGTGCTCGGAGGATCACGCTTTGCTTGCACTTCACTGCATTCTCACTACTTACGTGATGGCGTCTGAAGACAAGGTAATATGGTCCTGACGGGACCTGCGACAGCCTCCCCGCTCACCCTTTGTGGCACACGCAGGTGGAGGTACCGGAGGGCCTAGGGCCTGGACACTTTGTGTTCTCCCGGTACGCTGTCGCGCTCCTTTCCATCCCTCTCTGGGGGGCTCTGGAGAGTGGGAGATGGGAGCCTTGCACAGCTCCGCTCCGTCCGAGGCCTCCCTAAATGGTGCTTACAGACCGGACTGGAGACAGCCCAGTCCGAGGCCTCCCTAAATGGTGCTTACACTCCGGACTGGGCTGAACCCCCGTCCGAGGCCTCCCTAAATGGTGCTTACAGACCGGACCGGCACTGAGGCACTCTGTGTCTCCTGTGTGCCTGGGGGTAGTGTCTGTCACTTTATGTGTCCTGACACTCAGACCGCGCGTTACCCTCGGGTCCGCGGTTCTGTCGGTGTACCCTGTGCTGGGGTCAGCCTGGCTGACCGCCCTGTGTGTCACAGGGGCTGAGGCCGTAGACTGCTGTTTCTTTGGTTATGATTGCAGTCTGTGTATGTGTGTATTGTGTTTTTTACACCATTTCCCGCGCTGCGGGCTCCAGCACCTCCATTACAGAGGCTGCTTGGAGGAGGAGAGGCGGCCCTTGCGGTGACGTCACCGGGGGGGCGTGTGCGTGTGATTCCCGCGTGTTCCCGGCGCCGCCCACGTCTGTACTGGCGGCGGCCATCTTCTCCCTCACTTCCCGGCTGGAAGCTACGGCAGCGCGTGTCTGCACTTCAGAGGGAGACCGGAACTCGCGGAGGTCACACACGCACACCGCTTCCTCCCACCGCGTTACTGCGGTCGGTAAGCCACCGGGAATCCCGGTTTGTTTGTCTATCGACTTGGCTTATACACCCCCTACTGTGACTATGTCCTCAGTTGGGAAGCGTGCTGCTAAGGCGGCGGATAACACCACTACCTGTGCTACTTGCAAGGGAACTCTGGTGGAGGGGTCCTGCAATAACTGCGGACGCCCGGAGGCCCGGGCTGGCACTGCTGAGTCAGCAGCTCCGGTGCTATACCCTGAGGTTCAGGTAATCCCAGGACCATGGGAAACGCAGAATAGGATCAATGAATCTCTGTTGTCCCAGCTGTCCTCCATGTCGCAGTCACTGGAGGCACTTAATAGGAGGCTGGAAGTCCCAGCTACTCCGTCCAGTTACCCCCGGGTGTCCCCCTCTTCTACTGTGAGACCCCTTAAGCGGGCTCGTCGTGAGGAGTCACCCGAGCTCCAGGCTCTCTCTGAGGAGGAGCGTTCCTCTGATGGTGAGGAAGATGATGGGGGTTCAAATTTCGGGTCTGTGTCTGTGTCTGAGCCTCCAGACGGGGTGGAGGATCTGGTGTCCTCCATCAATGAGACCTTGCGTCTCGTGACTCCCCCTGAAGAGGTGACGGTGCACCCGAAGGAGGTCTATCAATGGCTGCGGCCGGAGGCTAGACCAAGTGGCTCCTTCATGGACCACACTAATTTTGGAAGGGTGGTTAGAGCTCCCAGGTTACATCCTGGGCGGCGTTATGTCCGCAAACCCAAGGACAATCGCTTCCCCTTCCCCCAGGAGGTGCTTCAGGAGTGGTCGCAGTCCCCGAAGGTGGACGCTTCCATGACCAGGATTGCTGCACGCTCCCTGTTTTCTGACTCTGATAGCTCCTCATTGAAGGATGCGACGGATAGACAGGTCGAGCAACTCGCCAAGTCTTCCTATGAGGCTGTGGGGTCTTCCTTTGCCCCTAATTTTGCCACGGTCTGGACCTTACAAGCGATTACTACCTGCTTGGATGGTATCTCTGACATGGCAAGATCCAGTCCAGAGGTCCTAGCACTTACCGAGAGGGCAAGGGCCTATGCGGATTACGCCAGGACGGCGACTCTGGAAACTGCCACTCGCTCAGCTGTGGCCTCGGCCAATGCTATAGCGATCCGCAGGTTGTTGTGGCTGCGTCTTTGGGACTCAGATGCCACGTCTAAGAAGATTTTGCAGAATCTTCCGTTCTCTGGTGACAGGCTTTTTGGCACAGAGCTGGACAAACTGATTAAGGATTCTGCTGAGTCTAAGATACCGCAGAATAAGCCTAAGCCACGGTACACCGTTAAGAGGAACCCAAAGCAGTGGTCCTTTCGTTCCAGCTCGCAGTCATCAGCACCGTCCGCTCGCACGGACCGAGGGGGAAAGCCCGCTTCCCAGTGGCGCTCTAAGAGTCGTCCAAAGAAGCCGGCGGGGGCAGCGGCTGCCACCCCCAAACCCGCCTCTACATGACTCGCTCTCTCGTCCTGCCTCCCCACAGGTGGGGGGCCGCTTGTCTCGCTTTCAGGACAAGTGGCTTCTTCACATTCAAGATCAGTGGGTTCGAGACGTGATCTCGCGAGGTTACAGGATAGAGCTGACGTCAAAACCGATATCCCGATTCCATCGGTCTGTTCCATCCCCAGAAAAGACTCAGGCTTTTCACCGGGTGTTGGAGGGACTCCGCAGAGACGGAGTAGTGGTCCCAGTGCCCACGGAAGAGAGGTTCAGGGGTTTTTACTCCAACCTCTTTATTGTCCCAAAAAAGGACGGCTCCTTTCGACCGGTCCTGGACCTAAAATTGTTCAACCGTCACGTGTTGGTTCGAAAGTTCCGCATGGAATCCCTGCGCTCCGTGATCGCAGCTGTGTCACAGGGGGACTTCCTAGCGTCCATCGATATCAGGGACGCTTACCTTCACGTGCCCATTGCACCGGCTCATCAGCACTGGTTACGGTTCGCAGTGGGGGACGAACACTTCCAATTTGTGGCCCTACCCTTCGGGTTGGCCTCTGCACCACGGGTGTTCACGAAGGTGATGGCATCCATGATGGCTCTCCTGCACGTGCAGGGACATGCCGTCATACCCTATCTGGACGACCTATTGGTCAGGGCGCCATCGGAAGACCTTTGTCGGGTGAGCCTGGAAGTGACCATGAGGTCTCTGGAACAGTTCGGGTGGCTTCTCAATACTCAGAAGTCGACCCTGGTTCCGACCCAGTCATTGACATATCTGGGAATGGACTTCCACACGGACTCAGCCCTGGTGTCTCTACCTCAGGCCAAGCAGCTGGCGATCCACTCAGGAGTACAGAACGTTCTCCTGTCACCTCACTCATCCCTTCGGGAATTGATGAGACTGGTGGGGCGCATGGTGGCGGCGATAGAGGCAGTGCCCTTTGCACAGTTTCGTCTGCGTCCTCTCCAGCTGGAGATTCTTCGCCGATGGGACAAGAGGACGATCTCGCTAAATCGGCTGGTGACACTGTCGCAACCAACCAGGGACTCCCTGCAGTGGTGGCTCCAGCCACATCACTTGTCACGGGGAAGATCCTTCCTCAAGCCTTCATGGTTAGTGGTAACCACCGACGCCAGTCTGAAGGGCTGGGGCGCGGTGTTCTTACACCACAGGGCTCAAGGCCTCTGGACTCAGGCGGAGTCGACGTTGCAGATCAACGTCCTGGAGATCAAGGCGGTCTATCTGGCGCTCCTGGCGTTTCAGAGATTCCTCTCAGGACAACCCATTCGGGTTCAGTCCGACAATGCGACGGCATTGTGAGTCGCCTACATAAATCATCAGGGAGGGACCAGAAGTGCTCAGGCCCTCGCCGAAGTCCACCGCATCCTGTCGTGGGTAGAGGAAAACGGCTGCCTGATCTCCGCAGTTCACATCCCAGGGGTCGAGAACTGGGAGGCCGACTACCTGAGCCGACAGTGGATGGACGCCGGAGAGTGGTCCCTGCATCCAGACGTCTTCCGGGACATCTGCAGCAGATGGGGCACTCCGGACGTGGATCTGATGGCCTCACGGCTGAATCATCAGGTGCCCCAATACATGGCGAGATCCTGGGATCCTCAGTCTCTGGGGGCGGATGCCCTGATCCTGAGTTGGTCCAGTTTCCAGCTGCCATATGTGTTCCCGCCTCTGGCTCTGATTCCCAGGGTTCTGTGGAAAATCAGGTCGGAGTGCAGGGTAGCCATTCTAGTGGCTCCGGATTGGCCCAGGAGGTCCTGGTATCCGGACCTGTGGCAACTCTCAGGCGGACACCGGTGGGCTCTTCCAGAACGCGCAGATTTACTCGCGCAAGGCCCATTCTTCCACCTCAATTCCAGGGCCCTCAGATTGACTGCATGGCTCTTGAGGCCTGGCTGCTGACGTCAAGGGGTTTCTCTCCTACAGTGGTGGCCACTATGAATCGGGCTAGGAAGCCCGTGTCCAGGAAGATGTACCACAGGACGTGGAAGATCTTTTTTACCTGGTGTGCCTCTGGTGGACAGTCCCCGTGGCCCTTGTCCATCCCGACGTTGTTGGCTTTCTTACAGTCGGGTTTGGAGTTGGGATTATCCCTGGGCTCTTTGAAATGTCAAGTATCAGCACTTTCGGTGCTATTTGACAGGCGCTTGGCGCTCCTCCCGAAGGTGCGTCAATTTCTGCAGGGGGTGTCACGGATGGTTCCGCCCTACAGGAGACCTCTAGACCCTTGGGACCTTAACATGGTCCTGGCGGCATTACAGAAACCGCCGTTTGAGCCGCTGAGAGATGTTTCCCTATCTCGTCTGTCCCAGAAAGTGGCCTTTCTGGTGGCGATTACGTCTCTGAGAAGGGTCTCAGAATTGGCTGCACTATCGTGCAAGTCGCCCTTTCTGGTGGTTCACCAAGACAAGGTGGTGTTGCGCCCGCGGCCAGAATTCTTGCCGAAGGTGGTTTCAACTTTTCACCTGAACCAGGAGATTGTTCTCCCATCATTTTGCCCCGCTCCCGTTCATCAGGTTGAGCGCGATCTCCATACTCTGGATCTTGTGAGAGCTATACGCATTTATGTGTCCAGGACCGCCTCCTTCAGGAGTTCGGATTCCTTATTTGTTCTTACGGCAGGTCGCTGTAAGGGGTCCGCGGCTTCGAAGTCAACCTTGGCCAGATGGATTAAGGCTTCCATTCAAGAGGCCTACCGGACTTCTGGTTTGCCTCTCCCGGTGGGATTGAAGGCTCACTCTACCAGAGCTGTAGGTGCCTCCTGGGCCTTGCGACATCGAGCGTCTGCTCTACAGGTGTGTCAGGCGGCCACTTGGTCCAGCCTGCACACTTTCTCTAAGCACTATATGGTGCATGCCCATGCCTCTGCGGATGCAAGTTTGGGCAGGCGGGTCCTCCAGGCGGCGGTTGCCCACCTTTAAAGGGAACCATGTGTTATCCGTCTTGTTGAGGAACTTTTCCCGCCCTGGGGTATTGCTTTAGGACATCCCCATTGTCTGGGTCTCCCATTATGATGACCAGAAAAAAGAGAATTTTGTTTACGTACCGTAAATTCTTTTTTCTTTAATCATCAATGGGAGACCCAGCACCCACCCAGTTGTTCCTTTGCATGTTTTTGCATTTGCTCTGTTCTCTGTTGAGACAGTGTTTGCCGGGTTGTTGAACCGTCTGTGCACGGCATTCTTCCCGATGTTTCGGGTGTGGTTTATTTCCTCCTCGCAGCTTGTGGACCAAACTGAGGATGTTCCCTGCGGTAGGGGTTTATAAGCGGAGGAGGCGGTGTCTACAAACTTGTAGTACCTAGTGTGACCTCCGGAGGGCAGTGCCCTAAACCCCATTGTCTGGGTCTCCCATTGATGATTAAAGAAAAAAGAATTTACGGTACGTAAACAAAATTCTCTTTTTCTCTTCCTCCAATCACGGAGAGTTGAGTTAATGACAAAGATCTCAATGTTTGTCTCCTCTGAGCACAGCACCTTCTCCCAATCATCTCACAATCGCCAAGGTGTCATTGGTAACTTCAGACGGGGGCAATGTGCCTTCTGGAGCAGGGGGACTATGCGGCACTGCAGGATTTACTCCATTACGGTGTAATGTGTTACCAATGGTTTTCTTGGTGACAGTGGTCCCAGCTGCCCTGAGATCAGTAACAAGTTCCCCCCGTGTAGATTTAGGCTGATCTCTCTCCTCCTCATGATCCTGGATCCCCCCGTGTAGATTTAGGCTGATCTCTCCCTTCCTCATGATCCTGGATCCCCTGTGTAGATTAGGCTGATCTCTCCCCTCCTCATGATCCTGGATCCCCTGTGTAGATTAGGCTGATCTCTCCCCTCCTCATGATCCTGGATCCCCCCTGTGTAGATTAGGCTGATCTCTCCCCTCCTCATGATCCTGGATCCCCCCTGTGTAGATTAGGCTGATCTCTCCCCTCCTCATGATCCTGGATCCCCCTGTGTAGATTTAGGCTGATCTCTCCCCTCCTCATGATCCTGGATCCCCCTGTGTAGATTTAGGCTGATCTCTCCCCTCCTCATGATCCTGGATCCCCCTGTGTAGATTTAGGCTGATCTCTCCCCTCCTCATGATCCTGGATCCCCCCTGTGTAGATTTAGGCTGATCTCTCCCCTCCTCATGATCCTGGATCCCCCTGTGTAGATTAGGCTGATCTCTCCCCTCCTCATGATCCTGGATCCCCCTGTGTAGATTAGGCTGATCTCTCCCCTCCTGATGATCCTGGATCCCCCTGTGTAGATTTAGGCTGATCTCTCCCCTCCTCATGATCCTGGATCCCCCTGTGTAGATTTAGGCTGATCTCTCCCCTCCTCATGATCCTGGATCCCCCCTGTGTAGATTTAGGCTGATCTCTCCCCTCCTCATGATCCTGGATCCCCCTGTGTAGATTTAGGCTGATCTCTCCCCTCCTCATGATCCTGGATCCCCTGTGTAGATTTAGGCTGATCTCTCCCCTCATGATCCTGGATCCCCTGTGTAGATTTAGGCTGATCTCTCTCCTCCTCATGATCCTGGATCCCCCCGTGTAGATTAGGCTGATCTCTCCCCTCCTCATGATCCTGGATCCCCCGTGTAGATTTAGGCTGATCTCTCCCCTTCCTCATGATCCTGGATCCCCCTGTGTAGATTAGGCTGATCTCTCCCCTCCTGATGATCCTGGATCCCCCTGTGTAGATTTAGGCTGATCTCTCCCCTCCTCATGATCCTGGATCCCCCTGTGTAGATTTAGGCTGATCTCTCCCCTCCTCATGATCCTGGATCCCCCTGTGTAGATTTAGGCTGATCTCTCCCCTCCTCATGATCCTGGATCCCCTGTGTAGATTTAGGCAGATCTCTCCCCTCCTCATGATCCTGGTTCCCCCACGAGGTGAGATCTTACATGGAGCCCCAGATCGATGTGGATTGACCTCATTGTGTATATCCTCCATTCTCTCCCTATTGCCCCCACAGTTGTCTCTTCTCCCCCAGCTTTGTCTTCCTTATGGTCTTGTAGCACATTCCAGCCTTGCGCAGGTCTAGGATCTTTTCCCTGACATCCTTACACAGCTCTGTGCTCTTCCCATGTTGTAGAGGTTACAGGTGACTGATTCATTGAGTGTTTGTAATATCCTGAGTGACAACCTCCTTCCCTCCACCAGGACATTAAAAATGGGTCGTGGCTGGGTCTTCCAGCACCACAATGACCCAAAACATCCAGCCAAGGCAACAAAGGAGCGGCTCAGAAAGAAGCACATTAAGGTGATGGAGTGGCCTAGCCAGTGTCCAGACCTTAATCCCATAGAAACGTATGGAGGAGCCGAAGCTCCGAGTTACCAAGCGACAGCCTCAAAATCTTAATGATTTCAGATGATCCGCACAGAGGAGTGGAGCAAAATCCCTCCTGACATCAAACCTCATCATCAACTACAAGAAACGTCTGACTGCTGTGCACAAACAAAGGTTCACACCAAGTATGAAGTCTTGTTTGCCAGAGGGATCAAATACTTATTTCTCTCTGCAGAATGTAAATACATTTCTATCATTTACACAATGTGATTCTCTGGAGTTTATTGATGATCTTCTATCTCTCACTGTTACAATTACCCGACCCTTAATATTATAGACTGTTCATGTCTGTGTCAGGGGAAACTACAAAATCAGCAAGGGGTCAAATACTTATTTCCCCCACTGTACGTGTAGGATAATCCATAAGTGTTGTGTTCATGGGTAAGGACGCGTGGGAGGATGTGCAGTGATTCCTGTCCTCCTCATCAGCAGCGGGCCCCCGGGGGTCTCTTATCTCCATTACTGATTATTTCTCTCTGCAGGGAAGATCCACACCCCTATGGAGTATAAGGGAGAGCTGGCGTCCTACGAGATGAGGCTGAGGTATGTCGGTCACACTAAGCAGGTGATGGGCTCTCCACTAGGTGGCGCCTCTGTACAGCCCAGCACAGGGCAAGAGCTGGACTTAGTGATTGTCCAGACCGGACGCTGTACTCACCGTCCAGGGTGGGGGCTGTTTCCTGGGGCCGGGTTGAGGGTCGTTCTCTGGGGCCACAGTTAATCCATGTCTTCCCTCTTAGGCGGAAGCTGGACCTGTTCGCCAATGTGGTTCATGTGAGCAGTCTACCCGGATACAAGACCCGGCACAACAACCTGGACCTGGTGATCATCCGGGAGCAGACAGAGGGCGAGTACAGCTCCCTGGAGCATGAGGTGGGTGATGAGCCTTGGCGGGCGGGGGTGCTGAGACAGAGGGAAGAGGGGGGTGCTGAGACGGAGGTGGCAATGCGGGGTCGCTGAGTCCGTAGGGGGGTTGCGGTGGGCGAGGGCTGAGCTGGGGCAGATCACTGACCCCATTGTTCCCTGTAGAGCATCAGCGGTGTCATCGAGTGTCTGAAGATCATCACCCGTGAGAACTCTAACAGAATCGCCAAGTTCGCCTTTGATTATGCCACAAAGAAAGGTCGTTCCAAGGTGACGGCAGTGCACAAGGCCAATATCATGTGAGTGGTGCCGGGGCGTCTGTGGAGGGTCCAGACATGGTCCCCGGGGTACAGCCCAGATCCGCAGATGTTTAACCCTTGCCTCTCTGCCATCCTGCAGGAAGTTGGGTGACGGTTTGTTTCTTCAGTGCTGTAAGGAGGTGGCGGAATTATATCCCAGGATCCAGTTTGAGACAATGATCATCGATAACTGCTGCATGCAGGTGAGTGATCCGGGCAATTACCCCCCATACATCCGCCCTGTTGTGGGAGTGGCTGCGCCGAGATACTGTGGGTTTGGAGGGGCTTAGGCTCTCGGTCACAGTGGGCTTGGCTGGTCCAGCTGCGGCTTTGTGTGGTGGACGATGTGTGGACTGTGGCTCTGTGTGAACGGCTCGGCCGATCCCGCTGGGGCTGTGTGTGGCGGGCAGTGTGTGGACTGCGGCTCTGTGTGGCGGGCAGTGTCTCATGTACCGGCGGTGTGTGGGCTGCGGCCCTGTATCACGGGTTGTGTGTGCGGATCCTGCTGGGCGGCGCTGTCTCCTGTACCGGCGGTGTGTGGGCTGCGGCCCTGTATCACTGGTTGTGTGTGTGGACTCTGCTGGGCGGAGCTGTCTCCTGTACCGGAGGTGTGTGAGCTGTGGCCCTGTATCACGGGTTGTGTGTGGACTCTGCTGGGCGGCGCTGTCTCCTGTACCGGCGGTGTGTGGGCTGCAGCTCTGTATCACGGCTTGTGTGTGTGGACTCTGCTGGGCGGCGCTGTCTCCTGTACCGGCGGTGTGTGGGCTGCGGCCCTGTATCACGGGTTGTGTGTGCGGACCCTGCTGGGCGGTGCTGTCTCCTGTACCGGCGGTGTGTGGACTGTGACCCTGTATCACGGGTTGTGTGTGCGGACCCTGCTGGGCGGTGCTGTCTCCTGTACCGGCGGTGTGTGGGCTGCGGCTCTGTATCACGGATTGTGTGTGTGGACTCTGCTGGGCGGCGCTGTCTCCTGTACCAGCGGTGTGTGGGCTGCGGCCCTGTATCGCGGGTTGTGTGTGGACTCTGCTGGGCAGCGCTGTCTCCTGTACCGGCGGTGTGTGGGCTGTGGCCCTGTATCACGGGTTGTGTGTGGACTCTGCTGGGCAGCGCTGTCTCCTGTACCGGCGGTGTGTGGGCTGCGGCCCTGTATCACGGGTTGTGTGCGGACTCTGCTGGGCAGCGCTGTCTCCTGTACCGGCGGTGTGTGGGCTGCGGCCCTGTATCACGGGTTGTGTGCGGACTCTGCTGGGCAGCGCTGTCTCCTGTACCGGCGGTGTGTGGGCTGTGGCCCTGTATCACGGGTTGTGTGTGGACTCTGCTGGGCAGCGCTGTCTCCTGTACCGGCGGTGTGTGGGCTGCGGCCCTGTATCACGGGTTGTGTGCGGACTCTGCTGGGCAGCGCTGTCTCCTGTACCGGCGGTGTGTGGGCTGTGGCCCTGTATCACGGGTTGTGTGTGGACTCTGCTGGGCAGCGCTGTCTCCTGTACCGGCGGTGTGTGGGCTGCGGCCCTGTATCGCGGGTTGTGTGTGGACTCTGCTGGGCGGAGCTGTCTCCTGTACCGGCGGTGTGTGGGCTGCGGCCCTGTATCACGGGTTGTGTGTGGACTCTGCTGGGTGGTGCTGTCTCCTGTACCGGCGGTGTGTGGGCTGCGGCCCTGTATCACGGGTTGTGTGTGGACTCTGCTGGGTGGTGCTGTCTCCTGTACCGGCGGTGTGTGGGCTGCGGCCCTGTATCACGGGTTGTGTGTGGACCCTGCTGGGCGGCGCTGTCTCCTGTACCGGCGGTGTGTGGGCTGCGGCTCTGTATCACGGATTGTGTGTGCGGACCCTGCTGGGCGGCGCTGTCTCCTGTACCGGCGGTGTGTGGGCTGCGGCCCTGTATCACAGGTTGTGTGTGGACTCTGCTGGGCGGCGCTGTCTCCTGTACCGGCGGTGTGTGGGCTGCGGCCCTGTATCACGGATTGTGTGTGGACTCTGCTGGGCGGCGCTGTCTCCTGTACCGGAGGTGTGTGGGCTGTGGCCCTGTATCACGGGTTGTGTGTGTGGACTCTGCTGGGCGGCGCTGTCTCCTGTACCGGCGGTGTGTGGGCTGCGGCCCTGTATCACGGGTTGTGTGTGTGGACTCTGCTGGGTGGCGCTGTCTCCTGTACCGGCGGTGTGTGGGCTGCGGCTCTGTATCACGGGTTGTGTGTGCGGACTCTCCTGTACCTCGTCACTCTCCTTGCCTCCTCCCCACAGCTGGTGCAGAACCCTTACCAGTTCGATGTTCTGGTGATGCCGAATCTGTATGGGAACATCATTGATAACCTGGCGGCGGGGCTGGTCGGAGGAGCCGGCGTGGTCCCGGGGGAGAGTTACAGTGCGGAGCACGCCGTGTTTGAAACAGTAAGTCAGACGTCTGGCTCCACCCTCATATCAGGTAACCCCTCCCTTATTGACCCCTCGTCTGCTGCTTCCTTGCAGGGCGCCCGTCATCCCTTTGCCCAGGCTGTAGGCAGAAATATCGCCAACCCGACAGCCATGCTGCTGACCGCCACCAACATGCTGCGCCACCTGAAGTAAGTGAGCGCGGGGTGTGGGGGATCTGACCTCTCGCAGGCAGGACGGCTCCTCATGTCTCTTCCCTTCCAGCCTCGAGCATCACTCAAACCTGATCTCCGACGCCGTCAAGAAGGTGATAAAGCAAGGAAAGGTGAGGAGCGACCTAACTCCGCCCACCTCCATATAAGGCTGTGTCCTGACTCCACCCACCTCCATATAAGGCTGTGTCCTGACTCCACCCACCTCCATATAAGGCTGTGTCCTGACTCCACCCACCTCCATATAAGGCTGTGTCCTGACTCCACCCACCTCCATATAGGGCTGTGTCCTGACTCCACCCCACTCCATATAAGGCTGTGTCCTGACTCCACCCACCTCCATATAGGGCTGTGTCCTGACTCCACCCACCTCCATATAAGGCTGTGGCCTAACACCACCCACCTCCATATAAGGCTGTGTCCTGACTCCACCCACCTCCATATAAGGCTGTGTCCTGACTCCACCCACCTCCATATAAGGCTGTGTCCTGACTCCACCCACCTCCATATAAGGCTGTGTCCTGACTCCACCCGCCCACATATAAGGCTGTGTCCTAACTCCGCCCACCTCCATATAAGGCTGTGTCCTGACTCCACCCACCTCCATATAAGGCTGTGTCCTAACACCACCCACCTACATATAAGGCTGTGTCCTGACTCCACCCACCTCCATATAAGGCTGTGTCCTGACTCCACCCACCTCCATATAAGGCTGTGTCCTAACACCACCCACCTACATATAAGGCCGTGTCATGACTCCACCCACCTCCATATAAGGCTGTGTCCTGACTCCACCCACCTCCATATAAGGCTGTGTCCTGACTCCACCCACCTCCATATAAGGCTGTGTCCTAACACCACCCACCTACATATAAGGCCGTGTCATGACTCCACCCACCTCCATATAAGGCTGTGTCCTGACTCCACCCGCCTACATATAGGGCTGTGTCCTGACTCCACCCACCTCCATATAAGGCTGTGGCCTAACACCACCCACCTCCATATAAGGCTGTGTCCTGACTCCACCCACCTCCATATAAGGCTGTATCCTGACTCCACCCACCTCCATATAAGGCTGTGTCCTGACTCCACCCACCTCCATATAAGGCTGTGTCCTGACTCCACCCGCCTACATATAAGGCTGTGTCCTAACTCCGCCCACCTCCATATAAGGCTGTGTCCTGACTCCACCCACCTCCATATAAGGCTGTGTCCTAACACCACCCACCTACATATAAGGCTGTGTCCTGACTCCACCCACCTCCATATAAGGCTGTGTCCTGACTCCACCGACCTCCATATAAGGTGGTGTCATGACTCCACCCACCTCCATATAAGGCTGTGTCCTGACTCCACCCGCCTACATATAAGGCTGTGTCCTGACTCCACCCACCTCCATATAAGGTGGTGTCCTGACTCCACCCGCCTACATATAAGGCTGTGTCCTGACTCCACCCACCTCCATATAAGGCGGTGTCATGACTCCACCCACCTCCATATAAGGCTGTGTCCTGACACCACCCACCTCCATATAAGGCTGTGTCCTGACTCCACCCACCTCCATATAAGGCTGTGTCCTGACTCCACCCACCTCCATATAAGGTGGTGTCATGACTCCACCCACCTCCATATAAGGCTGTGTCCTGACTCCACCGCCCTACATATAAGGCTGTGTCCTGACTCCACCCACCTCCATATAAGGCGGTGTCATGACTCCACCCACCTCCATATAAGGCTGTGTCCTGACACCACCCACCTCCATATAAGGCTGTGTCCTGACTCCACCCACCTCCATATAAGGCTGTGTCCTGACTCCACCCACCTCCATATAAGGCTGTGTCCTGACTCCACCCGCCTACATATAAGGCTGTGTCCTAACTCCGCCCACCTCCATATAAGGCTGTGTCCTGACTCCGCCCACCTACATATAAGGCTGTGTCCTAACACCACCCACCTACATATAAGGCTGTGTCCTGACTCCACCCACCTCCATATAAGGCTGTGTCCTGACTCCACCCACCTCCATATAAGGCCGTGTCATGACTCCACCCACCTCCATATAAGGCTGTGTCCTGACTCCACCCGCCTACATATAAGGCTGTGTCCTGACTCCACCCGCCTCCATATAAGGCCGTGTCATGACTCCACCCACCTCCATATAAGGCTGTGTCCTGACTCCACCCACCTCCATATAAGGCTGTGTCCTGACTCCACCCGCCTACATATAAGGCTGTGTCCTGACTCCACCCACCTCCATATAAGGCTGTGTCATGACTCCACCCACCTCCATATAAGGCGGTGTCATGACTCCACCCTACAGCTGAGCCCCCATAATGCATCGCAAATAGAGTCTGTGAAGCCTCGGTTAGGAGTCTCAACCACAGGACGAGCCAGGGAAGGACCCAGCCAAGGGGCGGCTCCTTGCTGAGACCACCATAACCACCATGTTAAGTGGCCCTTATAGTCAATATCCAGCTCTTTTACAAGCTTAGAGATATGACAAGGGAATACCAAGGCCAGGTATCCATCCACAGACAGCTGTTTTCTGGTCATCATAATGGGAGACCCAGACAATGGGGTTTAGGGCACTGCCCTCCGGAGGTCACACTAGGTACTACAAGAACTGTAGACACCGCCCCCTCCGCTTATAAACCCCTACCGCAGGGAACATCCTCAGTTTTAAACTTAGTGTGCTCGGAGGATCACGCTTTGCTTGCACTTCACTGCATTCTCACAGCTTACGTGATGGCGTCTGAAGACAAGGTAAAAAGGTTCCAGTCGGGACCTGCGACAGCCTCCCCGCTCACCCTTGTGGAACACGCAGGTGGAGGTACCGGAGGGCCTAGGGCCTGGACACTTTGTGTTCTCCCGGTACGCTGTTGCGCTCCTTTCCATCCCTCTCTGGGGGGCTCTGGAGAGTGGGAGATGGGAGCCTTGCACAGCTCCGCTCCGTCCGAGGCCTCCCTAAATGGTGCTTACAGACCGGACTGGAGCCAGCCCAGTCCGAGGCCTCCCTAAATGGTGCTTACAGACCGGACCGGCACTGAGGCACTCTGTGTCTCCTGTATGCCTGGGGGTAGTGTCTGTCACTTTATGTGTCCTGACACTCAGACTGCGCGTTACCCTCGCGTCCGCGGATCTGCTGGTGTACCCTGTTCTGGGGTCACCCTGGCTGACCGCCCTGTGTGTCACAGGGGCTGAGGCCGTGGGCTGCGGATGTGTATTAGTGCATGCAGTCTGTGTGTTGTACTTCACACTACTTCCCGCGCTGCGGGCTCTGGCGCCTTCATACTGAGGCTGCTTGGAGGATAGGAAGCAGCCCGTGCGGTGACGTCATCGATAGCCGTGTGTGTGTGCTTCCCGCGTGTTTTCGGCGCCGCCCACGGTTTCACTGTCGGCGGCCATCTTTACCCTCACTCCCGGCTGGGATCTGTATGCAGCGTGCGTCTGCACTCCAGGGGAGACCGGAAACTCTCGCGGAGGTCACACACACACACCGCTTCCTCATACCGCTTTTTTTCTGGTCATCATAATGGGAGACCCAGACAATGGGGTTTAGGGCACTGCCCTCCGGAGGTCACACTAGGTACTACAAGTTTGTAGACACCGCCTCCTCCGCTTATAAACCCCTACCGCAGGGAACATCCTCAGTTTTAAACTTAGTGTGCTCGGAGGATCACGCTTTGCTTGCACTTCACTGCATTCTCACTACTTACGTGATGGCGTCTGAAGACAAGGTAATATGGTCCTAGTCGGGACCTGCGACAGCCTCCCCGCTCACCCTTTGTGGCACACGCTGGTGGAGGTACCGGAGGGCCTAGAGCCTGGACACTTTGTGTTCTCCCGGTACGCTGTTGCGCTCCTTTCCATCCCTCTCTGGGGGGCTCTGGAGAGTGGGAGATGGGAGCCTTGCACAGCTCCGCTCCGTCCGAGGCCTCCCTAAATGGTGCTTACAGACCGGACTGGAGCCAGCCCAGTCCGAGGCCTCCCTAAATGGTGCTTACACTCCGGACTGGTGCTGAACCCCCGTCCGAGGCCTCCCTAAATGGTGCTTACAGACCGGACCGGCACTGAGGCACTCTGTGTCTCCTGTGTGCCTGGGGGTAGTGTCTATCACTTTATGTGTCCTGACACTCAGACCGCGCGTTACTCTCGGGTCCGCGGATCTGGAGGGTACCCCGTGCTGGGGTCACCCTGGCTGACCGCCCTGTGTGTCACAGGGGCTGAGGCCGTAGACTGTGCATGTTTGTATGTGCTGACAGTCTGTGTATGTGTGTGTGATGATTCCGCACTGTTTTCCCGCGCTGCGGGCTCCAGCACCTCCATTACAGAGGCTGCTTGGAGGAGGAGAAGCAGCCCTTACGATGACGTCACCGGGGGGCGTGTGCGTGTGCTCCCGCGTGTTCCCGGCGCCGCCCACTTCTGTGCTGGCGGCGGCCATCTTCTCCCTCACTTCCCGGCTGGGTTCTACGGCAGCACGTGTCTGCACTTCAGAGGGAGACCGGAACTCGTGGAGGTCACACACGCACACCGCTTCCTCCCACCGCGTTACTGCGGTCGGTAAGCCTCCGGGATTCCCGGTTTGTTTGTCTATTGGCCTTGGCCTCAACAACCCCTACTGTGGCTATGTCCTCAGTAAGGAAGCATGCTGCTAAGGCGGCGGATAACACCACTACCTGTGCTACTTGCAAGGGAACTTTGGTGGAGGGGTCCTGCAATAACTGCGGACGCCCAGAAGCCCGGACTGGCTCAGCTGAGGCAGCAGCAGCTCCGGTGCTGTACCCTGAGGTTCAGGTAATCCCAGGGCCATGGGAAGCACAGAACAGGATCAATGAATCCTTGCTGTCCCAGATGTCCTCCATGTCGCAGTCACTGGAGGCACTGCATAGGAGACTGGACAGCCCAGCTGCTCCTTCCAGTTACCCCCGGGTGTCTCCCTCTTCTGCTGTGAGACCCCCTAAGCGGGCTCGTCGTGAGGATTCACCCGAACTCCAGGCTCTCTCTGAGGAGGAGCGTTCCTCTGATGGGGAGGAGGATGATGGGGGTTCAAACTTCGGGTCTGTGTCTGTGTCTGAACCTCCAGACGGGGTGGAGGATCTGGTGTCCTCTATCAATGAGACCTTGCGTCTCGTGACTCCCCCTGAAGAGGTTGTCGTGCACCCGAAGGAGGTCTATCAATGGCTGCGGCCAGAGGCTAGACCAAGTGGATCCTTCATGGACCACACTAATTTTGGAAGGGTGATTAGAGCACCCAGGTTACATCCTGGGCGGCGTTATGTCCGCAAACCCAAGGACAATCGCTTCCCCTTCCCCCAGGAGGTGCTTCAGGAATGGTCGCAGTCTCCAAAGGTGGACGCTTCCATGACTAGAATTGCTGCACGCTCCTTGTTTTCTGCCTCTGATAGCTCCTCACTGAAGGATGCGACTGATAGACAGGTCGAGCAGCTCGCCAAGTCTTCCTATGAGGCTGTGGGGTCTTCCTTTGCCCCTAATTTTGCCACGGTCTGGACCTTACAAGCGATTACTACCTGCTTGGATGGTATCACTGACCTGGCAAGGTCCAGTCCAGAGGTCCTGGCACTCACTGAGAGAGCAAGGGCCTATGCGGACTATGCCAGAACGGCGACTCTGGAAACTGCCACTCGCTCAGCTGTGGCCTCGGCCAATGCTATAGCGATCCGCAGGTTGTTGTGGCTGCGTCTTTGGGACTCAGATGCCACATCTAAGAAGATTCTGCAGAATCTTCCATTCTCTGGTGACAGACTCTTTGGCACAGAGCTGGACAAGCTGATAAAGGATTCTGCTGAGTCTAAGATACCGCAGAACAAGCCTAAGCCACGGTATACCGTTAAGAGGAACCCGAAGCAGTGGTCCTTTCGGTCCAGCTCACAGTCATCAGCACCGTCCGCTCGCACGGACCGAGGGGGCAAGCCCGCTTCTCAGTGGCGCTCAAAGAGTCGTCAGAAGAAGCCGGCGGGGGCAGCTGCTGCCACCCCCAAACCCGCCTCTACATGACTCGCTCTCTCATCCTGCCTCCCCACAGGTGGGGGGCCGCCTGTCTCAATTCAAGGACAGGTGGCTGCTTCACGTTCCAGATCAGTGGGTTCGAGACGTAGTCTCGCGAGGTTACAGGATAGAGCTGACGTCAAAGCCATTATCCCGATTCCATCGGTCTGTTCCTTCCCCAGAAAAGACTCCGGCTTTTCTCCGGGTGTTGGAGGGACTCCGCAGAGACGGAGTAGTGGTCCCAGTACCCACGGCAGAGAGGTTCAGGGGTTTTTACTCCAACCTTTTTATTGTCCCAAAGAAGGACGGCTCCTTTCGGCCGGTCCTGGACCTAAAATTGTTCAACCGTCACGTGTTGGTTCGGAAGTTCCGCATGGAATCCCTGCGCTCCGTGATCGCAGCTGTGTCACAGGGGGACTTCCTAGCGTCCATCGATATCAGGGACGCTTACCTTCACGTGCCCATTGCGCCGGCTCATCAACGCTGGTTACGATCGCAGTGGGGGACGAACATCTCCAATTTGTGGCACTGCCCTTCGGGTTGGCCTCTGCGCCAAGGGTGTTCACGAAGGTGATGGCATCTATGATGGCTCTCCTGCATGTGCAGGGTCACGCCGTCATACCCTATCTGGACGACCTATTGGTCAGGGCGCCATCGGAAGACCTTTGTCGGGTGAGCCTGGAAGCGACCATGAGGTCTCTGGAACAGCTCGGGTGGCTTCTCAATACTCAGAAGTCGACCCTGGTTCCGACCCAGTCATTGACATATCTGGGCATGGATTTTCACACGGACTCAGCTCTGGTGTCTCTTCCTCAGGCCAAGCAGCTGGCGATCCACTCAGGAGTACAGCACGTTCTCCTGTCACCTCACTCATCCCTTCGGGAATTGATGAGACTGGTGGGACGCATGGTAGCGGCAATAGAGGCAGTGCCCTTTGCACAGTTTCGTCTGCGTCCTCTCCAGCTGGAGATTCTTCGCCGGTGGGACAAGAGAGCGATCTCTCTGAATCGGTTGGTGACACTGTCGCAACCGACCAGGGACTCCCTGCAGTGGTGGCTCCAGCCACGTCACTTGTCACGGGGAAGATCCTTCCTCAAACCTTCTTGGTTAGTGGTGTCCACCGACGCCAGTCTGAAGGGCTGGGGGGTGGTGTTCTTACACCACAGGGCTCAAGGCCTCTGGACTCAGGCGGAGTCGACGTTGCAGATCAACGTCCTGGAGATCAAGGCGGTCTATCTGGCGCTCCTGGCGTTTCAGAAATTCCTGGCAGGACGACCCATTCGGGTTCAGTCCGACAATGCGACGGCCGTCGCCTACATAAATCATCAGGGAGGGACCAGAAGCGCTCAGGCCCTCGCCGAAGTCCACCGCATCCTATCGTGGGTGGAGGAACACGACTGCTTGATCTCCGCAGTTCACATCCCAGGGGTCGAGAACTGGGAGGCCGACTACCTGAGCCGGCAGGGGATGGACGCCGGAGAGTGGTCCCTGCATCCAGACGTCTTCCGGGACATCTGCAGCAGATGGGGCACTCCGGACGTGGATCTGATGGCCTCAAGGCTGAATCATCAGGTTCCCCAGTACGTGGCGAGATCGTGGGATCCTCAGTCCCTGGGGGCGGATGCTCTGATACTGAGTTGGTCCAGCTTCCAACTGCCGTATGTGTTCCCTCCTCTGGCTCTGATTCCCAGGGTCCTGTGGAAGATCAGGTCGGAGTGCAGGATAGCCATTCTAGTGGCTCCAGATTGGCCCAGGAGGTCCTGGTATCCGGACCTGTGGCAACTGTCAGGCGGACACAGGTGGGCTCTTCCAGAACGCGCAGATCTACTCGCACAAGGCCCATTCTTCCACCTCAATTCCAGGGCCCTCAGATTGACTGCATGGCTCTTGAGGCCTGGCTCCTGACATCTAGGGGTTTCTCCCCTACAGTGGTGGCCACTATGAATCGGGCTAGGAAGCCTGTTTCCAGGAAGATGTACCACAGGACGTGGAAGATCTTTTTTACCTGGTGTGCCTCTGGTGGACGGTCTCCTTGGCCCTTGTCCATTCCGACGTTGTTGGCTTTCTTACAGTCGGGTTTGGAGTTGGGGTTATCCCTTGGCTCTTTGAAATGTCAAGTATCAGCACTTTCGGTGCTGTTTGACAGGCGATTGGCGCTCCTCCCGAAGGTGCGTCAATTTCTGCAGGGGGTGTCGCGGATGGTTCCGCCCTACAAGAGACCTCTGGACCCTTGGGACCTTAACATGGTCCTGGCGGCATTACAGAAACCGCCGTTTGAGCCGTTGAGAGATGTTTCTCTGTCTCGTCTGTCCCAGAAAGTGGCCTTTCTGGTGGCGATTACGTCTCTAAGGAGGGTCTCAGAATTGGCTGCACTATCGTGCAAGTCACCCTTTCTGGTGGTTCACCAAGACAAGGTGGTGTTGCGCCCACGGCCAGAATTCTTGCCGAAGGTGGTTTCAACTTTTCACCTGAACCAGGAGATTGTTCTCCCATCATTTTGCCCTGCTCCCGTTCATCAGGTTGAGCGCGACCTCCATACTCTGGATCTCGTGAGAGCTGTACGCATTTATGTGTCCAGGACCGCCTCCTTCAGGAGTTCGGATTCCTTATTTGTTCTTACGACAGGTCGCTGTAAGGGGTCCGCGGCTTCGAAGTCAACCTTGGCCAGATGGATTAAGGCTTCCATTCAAGAGGCTTACCGGTCCTCTGGTTTGCCTCTCCCGGTGGGATTGAAGGCTCACTCTACCAGGGCTGTAGGTGCCTCTTGGGCCTTGCGACATCGAGCGTCTGCTCTACAGGTGTGTCAGGCGGCCACTTGGTCCAGCCTGCACACTTTCTCTAAGCACTATATGGTGCATGCCCATGCCTCTGCGGATGCAAGTCTGGGCAGGCGGGTTCTCCAGGCGGCGGTTGCCCACCTTTAAAGGGAACCATATGTTATCCGTCTTGTTGAGGAACTCTTCCCGCCCTGGGGTATTGCTTTAGGACATCCCCATTGTCTGGGTCTCCCATTATGATGACCAGAAAAAAGAGAATTTTGTTTACGTACCGTAAATTCTTTTTTCTTTAATCATCAATGGGAGACCCAGCACCCACCCAGTTGTTCCTTTGCATGTTTTGCATTTGTTCTGCTCTCTGTTGAGACAGTGTTTGCCGGGTTGTTGACCGTCTGTGCACGGTATTCTTCCCGATGTTTCGGGTGTGGTTTATGTTCTCCTCGCAGCTTATGGACCAAACTGAGGATGTTCCCTGCGGTAGGGGTTTATAAGCGGAGGAGGCGGTGTCTACAAACTTGTAGTACCTAGTGTGACCTCCGGAGGGCAGTGCCCTAAACCCCATTGTCTGGGTCTCCCATTGATGATTAAAGAAAAAAGAATTTACGGTACGTAAACAAAATTCTCTTTACTGCGGTCGGTAAGCCACCGGGACTCCCGGTTTTGTCTGCACAATTTGGCTTATTTTCCCCTGCTGTGGCGATGTCCTCAGCCGGGAAGCGTGCTGCTAGGGCAGCAGAGACCACCATTACCTGTGCTACATGCAATGGAACACTGGTGGAGGGGTCCTGCAATAACTGCGGACGCCCAGAGGCCCGGGCTGGCACTGTTGAGTCAGCAGCTCCGGTGCTATACCCTGAGGTTCAGGTGGTCCCAGGGCCATGGGAAACTCAGAATAAGATCAATGAATCTCTGTTGTCCCAACTGTCCTCCATGTCGCAGTCCCTGGAGGCACTTAATAGGAGGCTGGATAGCCCAGTTACTCCGTCCAGTTATCCCCGGGTGTCTCCCTCTTCTACTGTGAGACCCCTTAAGCGGGCTCGTCGTGAGGAGTCACCCGAGCTCCAGGCTCTCTCTGGGAGGAGCGTTCCTCTGATGGTGAGGAAGATGATGGGGGTTCGACTCTCGGGTCTGTGTCTATATCTGAACCACCGGACGGGGTGGAGGATCTGGTGTCCTCTATTAACGAGGCCTTACGTCTCGTGACACCCCCTGAGGAGGTGACGGTGCACCCGAAGGAGGTCTATCAATGGCTGCGGCCTGAGGCTAGACCAAGTGGCTCCTTCATGGACCACACTAATTTTGGAAGGGTGATTAGAGCTCCCAGGTTACATCCTGGGCGGCGTTATGTCCGTAAACCTAAGGACAATCGCTTCCCCTTTCCCCAGGAGGTGCTTCAGGAGTGGTCGCAGTCCCCGAAGGTGGACGCTTCCATGACCAGGATTGCTGCACGCTCCCTTTTCTCTGCCTCTGATAGCTCCTCACTGAAGGATGCGACTGATAGACAGGTCGAGCAACTCGCCAAGTCTTCCTATGAGGCTGTGGGGTCTTCATTTGCCCCTAATTTTGCCACGGTCTGGACCTTACAAGCGATTACTACCTGCTTGGATGGTATCACTGACCTGGCAGGGTCCAGTCCAGAGGTCCTGGCACTTACCGAGAGGGCAAGGGCCTATGCGGACTACGCCAGGACGGCGACTTGGAAACTGCCACTCGCTCAGCTGTGGCTTCGGCCAATGCTATAGCGATCCGCAGGTTGTTGTGGCTGCGTCTTTGGGACTCAGATGCCACATCCAAGAAGATTTTGCAGAATCTTCCGTTCTTTGGTGACAGGCTTTTTGGCACCGAACTGGACAAGCTGATAAAGGATTCTGCTGAGTCTAAGATACCGCAGAATAAGCCTAAGCCGCGGTATTCCGTTAAGAGGAACCCAAAGCAGTGGTCCTTTCGTTCCAGCTCACAGTCATCAGCACCGTCCGCTCGCACGGACCGAGGGGGCAAGCCCGCTTCTCAGTGGCGCTCTAAGAGTCGTCCAAAGAAGCCGGCGGGGGCAGCAGCTGCCACCCCCAAACCCGCCTCTACATGACTCGCTCTCTCTTCCTGCCTCCCCACAGGTGGGGGGCCGCTTGTCTCGCTTTCAGGACGAGTGGCTACTTCACGTTCAAGATCAGTGGGTTCGAGACGTGATCTCGCGAGGTTACAGGATAGAGCTGACGTCAAAGCCGATACCCCGATTCCATCGGTCGGGCCCATCCCCAGAAAAGGCTCAGGCCTTTCACCTGGTGTTGGAGGGTCTCCGCAGGGACGGAGTGGTGGTCCCGGTGCCTTCCGGGTAGAGGTTTCGGGGTTTTTACTCCAACCTCTTTATCGTCCCAAAGAAGGACGGCTCCTTTCGACCGGTCCTGGACCTAAAGTTGTTCAACCGTCACGTGTTGGTTCGGAAGTTCCGTATGGAATCACTGCGCTCCTTGATCGCAGCTGTGTCACAGGGGGACTTCCTAGCATCCATAGATATCAGAGACGCTTACCTTCACGTACCCATTGCACCGGCTCATCAGCGCTGGTTGAGATTTGCAGTGGGGGAAGAACACTTCCAATTTGTGGCGCTGCCGTTCGGGTTGGCCTCGGCACCGCGGGTGTTCACAAAAGTGATGGCCTCCATGATGGCTCTCCTGCACATGCAGGGACATGCCGTAATACCCTATCTGGACGACCTGCTGGTCAGGGCGCCATCAGAACACCTTTGTCGGCAAAGCCTGGAGGTAACCATGAAGTCTCTGGAACAGTTCGGGTGGCTTATCAATATCCAGAAGTCGACCCTGGTTCCGACCCAGTCACTGACATATCTGGGCATGGACTTCCACACGGACTCGGCCCTGGTGTCTCTGCCACGAGTCAAACAGATGGCGATCCAATCAGGAGTGCAAGCAATCCTCCTGTCACCACAATCATCCCTACGGGTATTGATGAAGCTGGTGGGGCGCATGGTAGCTGCAATAGAGGCAGTACCTTTTGCGCAGTTTCGCCTCCGTCCTCTCCAGCTGGAGATTCTTCGCAGATGGGACAAGAGGACGATCTCTCTGAATCGGCTGGTGACACTTTCACAACCGACCAGGGATTCCCTGCAGTGGTGGCTACAGCCACACCACTTGTCTCGGGGCCGGTCCTTCCTCAAACCGTCATGGTTAGTGGTGACCACCGACGCCAGTCTGAAGGGCTGGGGAGCGGTGTTCTTACACCACAGGGCTCAAGGCCTCTGGACTCCGTCGGAGTCGGAGTTGCAGATCAACGTGCTGGAGATCAAGGCGGTCTATCTGGCGCTCCTAGCGTTTCAGAAGTTCCTGTCAGGGCAACCCATTCGGGTTCAGTCCGACAATGCGACGGCCGTCGCTTATATAAATCATCAGGGAGGGACCAGAAGTGCTCAGGCCCTCGCCGAAGTCCACCGCATTCTATCCTGGGTGGAGGACAACGGCTGCCTGATCTCCGCAGTTCACATCCCAGGGGTCGAGAACTGGGAGGCCGACTACCTGAGCCGACAGGGCATGGACGCCGGAGAGTGGTTTCTTCATCCAGACGTCTTCCGGGACATCTGCAGCAGATGGGGTACTCCCGACGTGGATCTGATGGCCTCACGGCTGAATCATCAGGTGCCGCAATACATGGCGAGATCATGGGATCCCCAATCTCTGGGGGCAGACGCCCTGATCCTGAGTTGGTCCAGATTCCATCTTCCGTATGTGTTCCCGCCTCTAGCTCTGATTCCCAGGGTTCTGTGGAAGATCAGGTCGGAGTGCAGAGTAGCCATTCTAGTGGCTCCAGATTGGCCCAGGAGGTCCTGGTACCCGGACCTGTGGCAACTGTCAGGCGGACTCCGGTGGGCTCTTCCAGAACGCGCAGATCTACTCGCGCAAGGCCCATTCTTCCACCTCAATTCCAGGGCCCTCAGATTGACTGCATGGCTCTTGAGGCCTGGCTACTAACGTCCAGAGGCTTCTCTCCTACGGTTGTTGCCACCATGACTTGGGCTAGGAAGCCTGTTTCCAGGAAGATGTACCACAGAACGTGGAAGATTTTCTTCACCTGGTGTGCCTCGGGTGGTCGCTCCCCGTGGCCCTTGTCCATTCCGACGTTGTTGGCTTTCCTTCAGTCGGGGTTGGAATTGGGGTTATCCCTTGGCTCTTTGAAGGGTCAAGTATCAGCTCTTTCAGTGCTGTTTGACAAGCGCTTGGCGCTCCTTCCCAAGGTCCGTCAGTTTCTCCAGGGAGTCTCTCGGGTGGTCCCGCCCTACAGGCGACCACTGGACCCTTGGGACCTTAACATGGTCCTGGCGGCACTGCAGAAACCGCCGTTTGAGCCGCTGAGAGACATTTCTCTGTCTCGTCTGTCCCAGAAGGTGGTCTTTCTGGTGGCGATTACGTCTCTGAGAAGGGTCTCAGAATTGGCTGCACTATCGTGCAGGTCGCCCTTTCTGGTGGTTCACCAAGACAAGGTGGTGTTACGCCCGCGGCCAGAATTCTTGCCGAAGGTGGTTTCCACTTTCCACCTGAACCAGGAGATTGTTCTCCCATCATTTTGCCCCGCTCCCGTTCATCAGGTTGAGCGCGATCTCCATACTCTGGATCTCGTGAGAGCTGTACGCATTTATGTGTCCAGAACTGCCTCTTTCCGGAATTCGGATTCTTTATTTGTCCTGACGACAGGTCGCTGTAAGGGGTCCGCGGCATCAAAGTCAACCTTGGCCAGATGGATCAAGGCTCCCATTCAGGAGGCCTACCGGTCTTCCGGTTTGCCTCTCCCGGTGGGATTGAAAGCTCACTCTACCAGAGCTGTAGGTGCCTGCTGGGCTTTGCGACATCGAGCTTCTGCTCTACAGGTGTGTCAGGCGGCCACTTGGTCCAGCCTGCACACTTTCTCTAAGCACTATATGGTGCATGCCCATGCCTCTGCGGATGCAAGTTTGGGCAGGCGGGTCCTCCAGGCGGCGGTTGCCCACCTTTGAGGGGGACCATGTGTTATCCGTCTTTGAGGAACTCTTCCCGCCCTGGGGTATTGCTTTAGGACATCCCCATTGTCTGGGTCTCCCATTATGATGACCAGAAAAAAGAGAATTTTGTTTACGTACCGTAAATTCTTTTTTCTTTAATCATCAATGGGAGACCCAGCACCCACCCAGTTGTTCCGTTGCATATTTTGCAGTTGATCTGTTCCCTGTTGGGACAGTTTCTTCCGGGTTGTTGGACCGTCTGTGCACGGTTTCTTTCCCGATGTTTCGGGTGTGGTTTCTTTGTCTCCTCGCAGCTTATGGACCAAACTGAGGATGTTCCCTGCGGTAGGGGTTTATAAGCGGAGGGGGCGGTGTCTACAAACTTGTAGTACCTAGTGTGACCTCCGGAGGGCAGTGCCCTAAACCCCATTGTCTGGGTCTCCCATTGATGATTAAAGAAAAAAGAATTTACGGTACGTAAACAAAATTCTCTTTTTCGGGGTGTTGCCCCTCATCAGTGTGGAGTAGGATTCAATGCATCGCACTGACTCCACCCTACAGCTGAGCCCCCATAATGCAGTGCAGGAGAGGTCCCTGTACTCAGAGTGTGCAGGCTGTGGCAGAGATGTCGCCGTGGTCGGTGTCACCCTGATGTGGGCAGAGCTGCACTTATGTATAACACGAGCTACTAACAGGCCGCACCAGGCACCGCACATCACCAGGGGCTTGTACTACCCACAATGCTTTGCTGATTCTGCACAACAATGGTGTCTACCCTCATCTCTGCTGTTAACCACACAACTCGCCTCTGCTCCTGCCCCTGCTTTCCTCCTCTCGCCTCTGCTCGTCCTCTGGCCTCTGCTCCTGCCCCTGCTTTCCTCCTCTCACCTCTGCTCGTCCTCTGGCCTCTGCTCCTGCCCCTGCTTTCCTCCTCTCACCTCTGCTCGTCCTCTCACCTCTGCTCCTGCCTCTGCTTTCCTCCTCCTCTCGTCTCTGCTCGTCCTCTCGCCTCTGCTCCTGCCTCTGCTTTTCCTCCTCCTCTCGTCTCTGCTCGTCCTCTCACCTCTGCTCCTGCCTCTGCTTTCCTCCTCCTCTCGCCTCTGCTCGTCCTCTCACCTCTGCTCCTGCCCCTGCTTTCCTCCTCTCGCCTCTGCTCGTCCTCTCACCTCTGCTCCTGCCTCTGCTTTCCTCCTCCTCTCGTCTCTGCTCGTCCTCTCACCTCTGCTCCTGCCCCTGCTTTCCTCCTCCTCTCGTCTCTGCTCGTCCTCTCACCTCTGCTCCTGCCCCTGCTTTCCTCCTCTCGCCTCTGCTCGTCCTCTCACCTCTGCTCCTGCCTCTGCTTTCCTCTCCTCTCTCGTCTCTGCTCGTCCTCTCACCTCTGCTCCTGCCCCTGCTTTCCTCCTCCTCTCGTCTCTGCTCGTCCTCTCACCTCTGCTCCTGCCCCTGCTTTCCTCCTCCTCTCGTCTCTGCTCGTCCTCTCCCCTCTGCTCCTGCCTCTGCTTTCCTCCTCCTCTCGTCTCTGCTCGTCCTCTCACCTCTGCTCCTGCCCCTGCTTTCCTCCTCTCGCCTCTGCTCGTCCTCTCACCTCTGCTCCTGCCTCTGCTTTCCTCCTCCTCTCGTCTCTGCTCGTCCTCTCACCTCTGCTCCTGCCCCTGCTTTCCTCCTCCTCTCGTCTCTGCTCGTCCTCTCGCCTCTGCTCCTGCCCCTGCTTTCGTCCTCTCACCTCTGCTCCTGCCCCTGCTTTCCTCCTCCTCTCGTCTCTGATCGTCCTCTCGCCTCTGCTCCTGCCCCTGCTTTCCTCCTCCTCTCGCCTCTGCTCGTCCTCTCGCCTCTGCTCCTGCCCCTGCTTTCCTCCTCCTCTCGTCTCTGCTCGTCCTCTCGCCTCTGCTCCTGCCCCTGCTTTCCTCCTCCTCTCGCCTCTGCTCATCCTCTCGCCTCTGCTCCTGCCCCTGCTTTCCTCCTCCTCTCGCCTCTGCCCCGTCTCTTGCTGGCTCCTTGCACTCGGTGTATTATATTTGTCAGTGGTCTCTGGTCATTCACATGTTCGTTATTTTCAAAATTACACATTCAGTATTTTACAGCTACAGGAACATCAGAAGCAGGAAACGTGTGGGTACAGGCAGGGTGGACGGGAACCCCGTGCTTCGGTGGGGGTAGGACTGGAGTTCTCTGCTTCGGTGGGGGGAGGACGGAAGCGCTCTGCTTCGGTGCGGGGGGGGGGGATGGGAGCACTCTGCACTTCAGGCGCTGAGGACGGGAGCGCTCTGCGCTTCTTGCGGGGAGGACGGGAGCGCTCTGCGCTTCTTGCGGGGAGGATCGGAGCGCTCTGCGCTTCTTGCGGGAAGGACGGGAGCGCTCTGCGCTTCTTGCGGGGAGGACGGGAGCGCTCTGCGCTTCTTGCGGGGAGGACGGGAGCGCTCTGCACTTCTTGCGGGGAGGATGGGGGCGCTCTGCGCTTCGGGCGGGGAGGACGAGAGCGCTCTGCGCTTCGGGCGGGGAGGACGGGAGCGCTCTGCGCTTCGGGCAGGGAGGACAGGGGCGCTCTGCGCTTTGGGCGGGGAGGACGGGAGAGCTCTGTGCTTCGGGCGGGGAGGACGGGAGCGCTCTGCGCTTCGGGCGGGGAGGACGGGGGCGCTCTGCTCTTCTGGCGGGGAGGACGGGGGCGCTCTGCGCTTCGGGCGGGGAGGACGGGAGAGCTCTGCGCTTCGGGCGGGGAGGACGGGAGAGCTCTGCGCTTCGGGCGGGGAGGACGGGAGAGCTCTGCGCTTCGGGCGGGGAGGACGGGAGAGCTCTGCGCTTCGGGCGGGGAGGACGGGAGCGCTCTGCGCTTCGGGCGGGGAGGACGAGAGCGCTCTGTGCTTCGGGCGGGGAGGACGGGAGAGCTCTGCGCTTCGGGCGGGGAGGACAGGGGCGCTCTGCGCTTTGGGCGGGGAGGACGGGAGAGCTCTGTGCTTCGGGCGGGGAGGACGGGAGCGCTCTGCGCTTCGGGCGGGGAGGACGGGGGCGCTCTGCTCTTCGGGCGGGGAGGACGGGGGCGCTCTGCGCTTCGGGCGGGGAGGACGGGAGAGCTCTGCGCTTCGGGCGGGGAGGACGGGAGAGCTCTGCGCTTCGGGCGGGGAGGACGGGAGCGCTCTGCGCTTCGGGCGGGGAGGACGAGAGCGCTCTGCGCTTCGGGCGGGGAGGACAGGGGCGCTCTGCGCTTTGGGCGGGGAGGACAGGGGCGCTCTGCGCTTTGGGCGGGGAGGACGGGAGAGCTCTGTGCTTCGGGCGGGGAGGACGGGAGCGCTCTGCGCTTCGGGCGGGGAGGACGGGGGCGCTCTGCGCTTCGGGCGGGGAGGACGGGAGAGCTCTGCGCTTCGGGCGGGGAGGACGGGGGCGCTCTGCGCTTCGGGCGGGGAGGACGGGGGCGCTCTGCGCTTCGGGCGGGGAGGACGGGAGAGCTCTGCGCTTGGGGCGGGGAGGACGAGAGCGCTCTGCGCTTGGGGCGGGGAGGACGGGAGAGCTCTGCGCTTGGGGCGGGGAGGACGGGAGAGCTCTGCGCTTGGGGCGGGGAGGACGGGAGAGCTCTGCGCTTTGGGCGGGGAGGACGGGAGAGCTCTGCGCTTCGGGCGGGGAGGACGGGAGCACTCTGAATCAGGCAGTGGCTGCACAAGCACCTACAATTGTACGTATGTCAGCACTGTATGACATTTGCATTTTGCAGTTCAGGAATAGCTATGAAACCAGAATATTAGGGAAGGTAGAGGCTTCCACTAGTGCTCAAAGTAATAGCAGCCCTATGTGACTGCCCAGATTATTCCCTGTATAAATTCTATCATCACAGGTCACAATTTACCAAATGTTGCAGTAGATTCTTAGAAAACCCCCAGACTCCACATTCAGGATCTGCAGGATTATGTGTATGTGAATAATTAATTGACAGAACTCCACACTGCTATTATTGTGAACACACTCTCTATTAGTGCGGTCAATCATTGTGTGAAGGGACAGGTGTGAATCAGGGGTCTTATATAAGGGTGAAGCAGCACATGTTATACAGGAGGTGTGTTCACAATAATAGCAGTGTGGAGTTCTATTAGTGCAGTCAATCATTGTGTGAAGACACAGGTGTGAATCAGGGGTCTTATATAAGGGTGAAGCAGCACATGTGGTCCCTGTATTTCTCCTTGAAAGCGTGAGAAATACAAGTCATTCCAGATATTGTTCAGAAGAACAGCGGACTGTGATTAAAGATTGATTGTAGAAGGTAAAACGTATAGAGAAGAGCAGACAATGATCGGCTGATCAGATACAATCATCTCCAATGCTTTACTATGGAAAACCTGAGAGATGTGGAAGAAAGCGGAAGACGATCATCAAATGGATGGAAGAATGTCCAGAATGGTAAAGGCTCAGCCATGATCGGCTCCAGGAGGATCAAAGACGTCTCAAGTTACCTGTGAGGACAGAAGACTCCGGTGTGAAGATCATCTACAGCAAGAAGAACCTGCAAAGTCCCACTGTTATAACAAGACATGAAGAAAGAGCCATCACCGGCCTAAAGAGGAGGAACATTGTGTGGACGGAGGAACATTGTGTGGACGGAGGAATGGAGGAACATTGTGTGGATGGAAGAATGGAGGAACATTGTGTGGACGAGGAATGGAGGAACATTGTGTGGATGAGGAACATTGTGTGGACAGAGGAACATTGTGTAGACGGAGGAACATTGTATGGAAGGAGGAATGGGGGAACATTGTTGGACGGAGGGATGGAGGACATTGTGTGGACGGAGGAACATTGTGTGGAAGGAGGAATGGGGAACATTGTGTGGACGGAGGGATGGAGGGACATTGTGTGGACGGAGGAACATTGTGTGGATGGAGGAATGGAGGGACATTGTGTGGACGGAGGAATGGAGGGACATTGTGTGGACGGAGGAACATTGTATGGAAGGAGGAATGGGGAACATTGTGTGGACGGAGGAATGGAGGGACATTGTGTGGACGGAGGAACATTGTGTGGATGGAGGAATGGAGGGACATTGTGTGGACGGAGGAATGGAGGGACATTGTGTGGACGGAGGAACATTGTGTGGACGGAGGAATGGAGGACATTGTTGGACGGAGGAACATTGTGTGGATGGAGGAATGGAGGACATTGTGTGGACGGAGGAACATTGTGTGGATGGAGGAATGGAGGGACATTGTGTGGACGGAGGAATGGAGGGACATTGTGTGGACGGAGGAACATTGTGTGGACGGAGGAATGGAGGGACATTGTGTGGACGGAGGAACATTGTGTGGATGGAGGAATGGAGGGACATTGTGTGGACGGAGGAACATTGTGTGGATGGAGGAATGGAGGGACATTGTGTGGACGGAGGAACATTGTGTGGATGGAGGAATGGAGGGACATTGTGTGGACGGAGGAATGGAGGGACATTGTGTGGACGGAGGAACATTGTGTGGACGGAGGAATGGAGGGACATTGTGTGGACGGAGGAACATTGTGTGGATGGAGGAATGGAGGGACATTGTGTGAGATGGAGGAACATTGTGTGGACGGAGGAATGGAGGGACATTGTGTGGACGGAGGAATGGAGGGACATTGTGTGGACGGAGGAACATTGTGTGGACAGAGGAATGGGGGAACATTGTGTGGACGGAGGAACATTGTGTGGACGGAGGAATGGAGGAACATTGTGTGGACGGAGGAATGGAGGGACATTGTGTGGACGGAGGAACATTGTGTGGACGGAGGAATGGAGGGACATTGTGTGGACGGAGGAATGGAGGGACATGTGTGGACGGAGGAACATTGTGTGGACGGAGGAATGGAGGGACATTGTGTGGACGGAGAAACATTGTGTGGACGGAGGAACATTGTGTGGATGGAGGAATGGAGGGACATTGTGTGGATGGAGGAACATTGTGTGGACGGAGGAATGGAGGGACATTGTGTGGACGGAGGAATGGAGGGACATTGTGTGGACGGAGGAACATTGTGTGGATGGAGAGAACATTGTGTGGACGAGAATGGAGGGACATTGTGTGGATGGAGGAACATTGTGTGGACGGAGGAATGGAGGGACATTGTGTGGACGGAGGAACATTGTGTGGACAGAGGAATGGGGGAACATTGTGTGGACGGAGGAACATTGTGTGGACGGAGAATGGAGGAACATTGTGTGGATGGAGGAACATTGTGTGGACGGAGGGACATTGTGTGGACGGAGGAACATTGTGTGGACGGAGGAACATTGTGTGGATGGAGGGACATTGTGTGGACGGAGGGAACATTGTGTGGACGGAGGAACATTGTGTGGACGGAGGAACATTGTGTGGACGGAGGAACATTGTGTGGACGGAGGAACATTGTGTGGACGGAGGAACATTGTGTGGATGGAGGGATGGAGGAACATTGTGTGGACGGAGGAATGGAGAAACATTGTGTGGATGGAGGAACATTGTGTGGAAGGAGGAATGGAGGAACATTGTGTGGACGGAGGAACATTGTGTGGATGGAGAAACATTGTGTGGACGGAGGAATGGAGGAACATGTGATGTGGACGGAGGGAACATTGTGTGGATGGAGGAATGGAGGGACATTGTGTGGACGGAAGGAACATTGTGTGGACGGAGGAACATTGTGTGGATGGAGGAACATTGTGTGGACGGAGGAATGGGAGGAACATTGTGTGGACGGAGGAACATTGTGTGGACGGAGGAATGGAGGAACATTGGACGGAGGAATGGAGGAACATTGTGTGGACGGAGGAATGGAGGAACATTGTGTGGATGGAGGAACATTGTGTGGATGGAGGAACATTGTGTGGATCGAGGAATGGAGGGACATTGTGTGGACGGAGGAATGGAGGAACATTGTGTGGACGGAGGAATGGAGAAACATTGTGTGGACGGAGGAATGGAGAAACATTGTGTGGACGGAGGGATGGAGGAACATTGTGTGGACGGAGAACATTGTGTGGATGGAGAAACATTGTGTGGACGGAGGGATGGAGGGACATTGTGTGGACGGAGGGATGGAGGAACATTGTGTGGACGGAGGAACATTGTGTGGATGGAGGAATGGAGGAACATTGTGTGGACGGAGGAACATTGTGTGGACGGAGGAACATTGTGTGGACGGAGGAATGGAGGAACATTGTGTGGATGGAGAAACATTGTGTGGACGGAGGAATGGAGGAACATTGGACGGAGGAACATTGTGTGGACGGAGGAATGGAGGAACATTGTGGATGGAGGAACATTGTGTGGACGGAGGAATGGAGGAACATTGGACGGAGGAATGGAGGAACATTGTGTGGACGGAGGAACATTGTGTGGACGGAGGAATGGAGGAACATTGTGTGGACGGAGGAATGGAGGAACATTGTGTGGACGGAGGAATGGAGGGACATTGTGTGGACGGAGGAACATTGTGTGGATGGAGGAATGGAGGGACATTGTGTGGAACGGAGGAACATTGTGTGGACGGAGGGATGGAGGAACATTGTGTGGACGGAGGGATGGAGGAACATTGTGTGGACGGAGGGATGGAGGAACAGTGTGTGGACGGAGGGATGGAGGAACATTGTGTGGACGGAGGAATATTGTGTGGACGGAGGAATGGAGGAACATTGTGTGGACGGAGGAACATTGTGTGGATGGAGGAACATTGTGTGGAAGGAGGAATGGAGGAACATTGTGTGGACGGAGGGATGGAGGAACAGTGTGTGGATGGAGGAACATTGTGTGGACGGAGGAACATTGTGTGGAAGGAGGAATGGAGGAACATTGTGTGGACGGAGGGATGGAGGAACAGTGTGTGGATGGAGGAACATTGTGTGGACGGAGGAACATTGTGTGGACGGAGGAACATTGTGTGGACGGAGGAACATTGTTCATCAAACAACCCTAGTCTCTGAATTCCCCACAGTCCCCTCTGCAGACAGTGAGGCTGGTGGTGAAGCCTCACAATATGGACACATTTCTCTTACTATGGTGCGGCCTATTTACCACATACCAGGGATCATGGAGCAGTTTACAGATATCACAATACATAAAGCGTGGTGTTGTCTTTCACTGAAGAGGAAATAACAACGACATGAAACATCGATAAACCAGTAAAATCCTGGCTCCAGTCCAACAACATTGAGGTAATGGAGCATCTGCCCGATCCCCCATCCGTAATCCGATTAATCACTTGTGGGGGACATCAAAAATGGCAAAGCAACTAATGCAAATACATTGTGGGATGTAGTCAAAGCCTCCTGGGCTGGAATAACAGATGACAGAAGTTGGGTGATTCTATGCAACATAGATGTGAAGCCGATCTATAAACTGTGGTTACAACTAAATATCAGGTCAGTGATTACAGGAAGCGAAATCTAAAATAAGACAACTGCAGACACTGCTGTAATTGTGAACAGCACAATGGGCATTTTTTTTTATTTCCTGTAGTTAATAATAATCTACATTTGTCTTTATGTTTTCATTTAGTAAACATTGTGTAATGTGCCCAATGCTGGAAATAACGACTATTATAAGGATTTTGGGTTTAAGCCATGTTTCTAAACATACTGCTATTATTTTGAGCACACTTGAAATAGTCCCAGCATATGGGGGGCAACATCAGTGACTGCACCCCCATATGCTGGAACAGCAGGCATTGCATGGCTCCAGCAGTGTGAGAAGCCATTGCTTCCTTGAGGTTGGCTCAGGTTACACAGCAGGTATCATGCAGCAGGGAATCCCACTTTGTGACGTGAGATCACCTCAGTTGCGTCAGCACTCCTAACACTCGCTGTCTCGTGAGAGCCGCAGTATCACATGATAACGGGTATATCTCGCTAGTATTGTGAGACAGCATGTGTGAAGAGCGGTATCGTCAGAGAGTGCAGTGCAGTTCAATTTTCAGGATAGCCCCTGTGTAGCTCCGAGTCTGAAGTGCAGTGATGTTTGTGATGGCACCGCTTGTTGCACTCTCACCAATGTCTGCTCTCATAGCATATGGGGGATGCTTTTTGTGAACATGACACTCCATATGCTTGTAAGGGGGTCCAGCGAGAGCCGCAGTCATGGGGAAGGGCTCAAGGACTCCTCTTGCCCCCTGGCTACCTCTAAAGAGACTTCTAGGGCAGGTGTAGATAACTACAGTCCTCAAGCGCCGCAAACAGTGCAAGTTTGCAGGATTTCTATAGCATTGTACAGATGGTAATTTAATCACCTGATGATTCCAACACCTTGTGCAATGCAACTGCATGGGGGATGACTTACAACTGGACAGGAGACGGGCGGGGGAGACGAAGTATAACTGTACAGGAGACGACGCGGGCAGACGACGTATAACTGTATAGGAGGCGGGCGGGGGAGACGACATATGACTGTACAGGAGATGGGCGGGGTAGACGACATGACTGTACAGGAGACGGGCGGGGGGAAGGAAGTATAACTGTACAGGAGATGGGCGGGGCAGACGATGGATAACTGTATAGGAGGCGGGCGGGGGAGACAACATATGACTGTACAGGAGACGGGCGGGGTGACGATGTATGTCTGTACAGGAGACGGGCGGGGTGACGATGTATGTCTGTACAGGAGACGGGCGGGGGAGACTATGTATGTCTGTACAGGAGACGGGTGAGGGAGGCAACGTATAACTACAGGAGATGGGCGGGGGAGACGACATATGACTGTAGTCTCCCCTGCCCGTCTCACGTACGTACAGGTATACGTCATTTCCCCCACCCCTCTCCTGTACAGTTATACGTTGTCTCCCTCGCCCGTCTCCTGTACAGACATACGTCGTCTCCCCCGCCCGTCTCCTGTACAGTCATATGTCGTCTCCCCCGCCCGCCTCCTATACAGTTATCCGTCGTCTGCCCCGCCCGTCTCCTGTACAGTTATACTTCGTTCCCCCCGCCCGTCTCCTGTAGTCATATGTCGTCTCCCCCGCCCATCTCCTGTAGTTATACGTTGCCTCCCTCACCCGTCTCCTGTACATATAACTGTACGGGAGACAGGCAGGGGAAACGACTTATACCTGTATGGGAGACGGGTGGGGGAGGCGACGTATACCTGTACGGGATACGGGTGGGGCGAACGACATATAACTACAGGAGACGGGCGGGGGAGACGATGTTTGACTGTACGGGAGACGGGCGGGGAAGATGACGTATAACTGTACGGGAGACAGGCAGGGGAGACGACGTATGACTGTACGGGAGACGGGTGGGGAAGACTACGTCTGACGGTACGGGAGCCGATGTCTGACGGTACGGGAGATGGCGGGGAGACCACGTATATCTGTACGGGAGACGACGTATGACCGTACGGGAGACGGGCGGGGAAGACAATGTATAACAGTACGGGAGACCGGCGGGAAAACGACGTTTAGCTATACTGGAGACGGGTGAGGGAGGCGATGTCTGTATGGGAGTCGACATCTGACTGTACGGGAGATGAGCGAGGGAGGCAACATCTGACTTTACGGAAAACCGGCGGGAAAATTAAATTTAACTGTATGGGAGACGGGTGGGGGAGGTGACGTCTGACTGTATGGGAGACTGGCGGGGGAGACGACGTCTTGACTGTATGGGAGACGACGTCTGACTGTATGGGAGACGGGCGGGGGAGAAGATGAATAACTGTACATGAGACGGGCAGAGGAGGCGACGTCTGACTGTATGGGAGACAGGCGGGGGAGACGACGTCTTGACTGTACGGGAGACGGGCGGGGGAGAAGATGAATAACTGTACATGAGACGGGCGGGGGAAGCGACGTCTGGCTGTATGGGATACTGGCTGGGGAGACGACGTATAACTGTACGGGAGACGGGCGGGCGTATAACTGCAGGACATGCGGAGACAATATATATATATAAATTCTCTGTACAGTATTTTTCGCTCTCTGCTTCGCTTCCTTCTTTCATCGCTTTGTTTTTCATTTGCTGTTTTTATTCCTTTCCTTTATGTTGATTGCTGCCACCTCATCCTCAAGGTCCGAACGCGAGACATGGGAGGCTACTCCACCACCACCGACTTCATCAAGGCCGTTACAGACCATTTGCATGCTCGCTCCATGAACTAGACGCTGACCGTGTATTGTAATATATACCTGACTCCGCTGCACCCTCCTCCTACTCCATGTCATGTGTGCGGGGGGTGAAATGTACATACTGATATTTATTACACGGCTGGTGAGTCACACCTGTGTATTATTGTGTGCGACATCTGCAGAAATTAGTGATGCTTATCTCCAGTGGTTTGTGGCTCTCCTATAACTTCAGTGACGCATGGTATTATCTCGCTCAGGAGGTGAGGGAATCAGGGAGCTGGATGGTGTGATGGTGATTCAGGGGGAGCTAAACTGACCCTTACACTGGGGGTCCCTTGCTCGCCCTGATCTCGGAGGTACCTCTGAAGGTGAGGAGGTCCAAGTCTCCACACTATTTCCCGAGCTTCTGATTAACCCTAGGCTGAGGGCCCCTACCTCCATCCACAGATCAGGAATCACAGCTAGTCCCAAGGCAAAGACTTCAGCCAAGCAGCAAAGCATCAGCACAGCACAGTGACCAAGAGTGAAATATCTCTATCAGCGGCGTCTGACAGGGGAAATTGAAGGCTATTTAAAAGCCATGGGGAGGGGATTCCAGGTGAGACATACCCAAGCCTCACATCAACAGCAGCTGAGCACAAGACCTTCACACCCATACCAACATCACCTCATGCAGCTTCTGAAGAAAAGCAAACACAGCAGCATGCTGCAAAGGCAGGGTGATCTAAGCATGTGACAGCTATACTCTGCGCTGTTCAGAAACCTGCCTCTGGTGTAACCTCACAATCACAGGAGTTGGTGCTATGATTTTGTTTTATTGGTACCTGGTCTATCAGAAGATCCTACAGTGGAAAGGTCAACAGCTCCAATGAAGGAAATAAGTATTTGATCCCCTGCTGATTATAACAGTGAGAGATAGAAGATCAACAAAACTCCAGAAAATCACATTGTGTAAATGATATAAATGTGTTTACATTTTGCAGAGAGAAATAAGTATTTTCTGGTCATCATAATGGGAGACCCAGACAATGGGGTTTAGGGCACTGCCCTCCGGAGGTCACACTAGGTACTACAAGTTTGTAGACACCGCCTCCTCCGCTTATAAACCCCTACCGCAGGGAACATCCTCAGTTTTAAACTTAGTGTGCTCGGAGGATCACGCTTTGCTTGCACTTCACTGCATTCTCACAGCTTACGTGATGGCGTCTGAAGACAAGGTAAAAAGGTTCCGGTCGGGACCTGCGACAGCCTCCCCGCTCACCCTTGTGGAACACGCAGGTGGAGGTACCGGAGGGCCTAGAGCCTGGACACTTTGTGTTCTCCCGGTACGCTGTCACGCTCCTCTCCATCCCTCTCTGGGGGGCTCTGGAGAGTGGGAGATGGGAGCCTTGCACAGCTCCGCTCCGTCCGAGGCCTCCCTAAATGGTGCTTACAGACCGGACTGGAGCCAGCCCAGTCCGAGGCCTCCCTAAATGGTGCTTACACTCCGGACTGGTGCTGAACCCCCGTCCGAGGCCTCCCTAAATGGTGCTTACAGACTGGACCGGCACTGAGGCACTCGGTGTCTCCTGTGTGCCTGGGGGTAGTGTCTGTCACTTTATGTGGCCTGACACTCAGACCGCGCGTTACCCTCGGGTCCGCGGATCTGCTGGTGTACCCTGTGCTGGGGTCACCCTGGCTGACCGCCCTGTGTGTCACAGGGGCTGAGGCTGTGGGCTGCGGATGTCTTGTGCATGCAGTCTGTATGTTGTGTTTTTTTCACACTAATTCCCGTGCTGCGGGCTCTGGCGCCTTCATGTTGAGGCTGCTTGGAGGATGGGAAGCAGCCCGTGCGGTGACGTCATCGATGGGCGTGTGTGTGTGTTTCCCGCGTGTCTTCGGCGCCGCCCACAGTTTCACTGTCGGCGGCCATCTTTACCCTCACTTCCCGGTTGGGATTTGTATGCAGCGTGCGCCTGCACTCCAAAAGGGGAGACCGGAAACCGTCACGGAGGTCACACACACACACCGCTTCCTCATACCGCTTTACTGCGGTCGGTAAGCCACCGGGACTCCCGGTTTTGTTGTCTGCAATTTGGCTTATCTTCCCCTACTGTGGCGATGTCCTCAGCCGGGAAGCGTGCTGCTAGGGCGGCAGAGACCACCATTACCTGTGCTACATGCAATGGAACACTGGTGGAGGGGTCCTGCAATAACTGCGGACGCCCAGAGCCCGGACTGACACTGCTGAGTCAGCAGCTCCGGTGCTATACCCTGAGGTTCAGGTGATCTCAGGGCCATGGGAGACTCAGAATAAGATCAATGAATCTCTGTTGTCTCAGCTGTCCTCCATGTCGCAATCCCTGGAGGCACTTCATAGGAGACTGGATAGCCCAGCGACTCCGTCCAGTTACCCCCGGGTGTCTCCCTCTTCTGCTGTGAGACCCCTTAAGCGGGCTCGTCGTGAGGAGTCACCCGAGCTCCAGGCTCTCTCTGAGGAGGAGCGTTCCTCTGATGGTGAGGACGATGATGGGGGTTCAAATTTCGGGTCTGTGTCTATATCTGAACTACCAGACGGGGTGGAGGATCTGGTGTCCTCTATCAACGAGACCTTACGTCTCGTGACACCCCCTGAGGAGGTGACGGTGCACCCGAAGGAGGTCTATCAATGGCTGCGGCCAGAGGCTAGACCAAGTGGTTCCTTCATGGACCACACTAATTTTGGAAGGGTGGTTAGAGCTCCCAGGTTACATCCTGGGCGGCGTTATGTCCGTAAACCCAAGGACAATCGCTTCCCCTTCTCCCAGGAGGTGCTTCAGGAGTGGTCGCAGTCCCCGAAGGTGGACGCTTCCATGACCAGGATTGCTGCACGCTCCCTTTTCTCTGCCTCTGATAGCTCCTCGCTGAAGGATGCGACGGATAGACAGGTCGAGCAGCTCGCCAAGTCTTCCTATGAGGCTGTGGGGTCTTCATTTGCCCCTAATTTTGCCACGGTCTGGACCTTACAAGCGATTACTACCTGCTTGGATGGTATCTCTGACCTGGCAAGATCCAGTCCAGAGGTCCTAGCACTTACCGAAAGGGCAAGGGCCTATGCGGACTACGCCAGGACGGCGACTCTGGAAACTGCCACTCGCTCAGCTGTGGCTTCGGCCAATGCTATAGCGATCCGCAGGTTGTTGTGGCTGCGTCTTTGGGACTCAGATGCCACATCCAAGAAGATTTTGCAGAATCTTCCGTTTGCTGGTGACAGGCTTTTTGGCACCGAACTGGACAAGCTGATAAAGGATTCTGCTGAGTCTAAGATACCGCAGAATAAGCCTAAGCCACGGTACTCCGTTAAAAGGAACCCAAAACAGTGGTCCTTTCGTTCCAGCTCGCAGTCATCAGCACCGTCCGCTCGCACGGACCGAGGGGGAAAGCCCGCTTCCCAGTGGCGCTCTAAGAGTCGTCCAAAGAAGCCGGCGGGGGCGGCAGCTGCCACCCCCAAACCCGCCTCTACATGACTCGCTCTCTCATCCTGCCTCCCCACAGGTGGGGGGCCGCTTGTCTCGCTTTCAGGACAAGTGGCTACTTCACGTTCAAGATCAGTGGGTTCGAGACGTGATCTCGCGAGGTTACAGGATAGAGCTGACGTCAAAACCGATATTCCGATTCCATCGGTCGGTCCCATCACCAGAAAAGGCTCAGGCTTTTTACCAGGTGTTGGAGGGTCTCCGCAGAGACGGAGTGGTGGTCCCGGTGCCTTCCGGAGAGAGGTTCAGGGGTTTTTACTCCAACCTCTTTATCGTCCCGAAGAAGGACGGATCCTTCCGCCCAGTACTGGACCTGAAGTTGTTCAACCGTCACGTGTTGGTTCGGAAGTTCCGTATGGAATCACTGCGCTCCGTGATCGCAGCTGTGTCACAGGGGGACTTCCTAGCGTCCATAGATATCAGAGACGCTTACCTTCATGTGCCCATTGCACCGGCTCATCAGCGCTGGTTGCGATTCGCAGTGGGGGAAGAACACTTCCAATTTGTGGCGCTGCCGTTCGGGTTGGCCTCGGCACCGCGGGTGTTCACAAAAGTGATGGCCTCCATGATGGCTCTACTGCACGTGCAGGGACATGCCGTCATTCCCTATTTAGACGACCTGCTGGTCAGGGCGCCATCAGAACACCTCTGTCAAGAGAGCCTGGATGTGACCATGCGGTCTCTGGAACAGTTCGGTTGGCTCCTCAATATTCAGAAGTCAACGCTAGTTCCGACCCAGTCTTTGACATATTTGGGCATGGACTTCAACACAGCCTCAGCCCTGGTGTCTCTGCCACGAGTCAAACAGATGGCGATCCAATCAGGAGTACAAGCAGTCCTCCTATCACCACAATCATCCCTACGGGTGTTGATGAAGCTGGTGGGGCGCATGGTGGCAGCAATAGAGGCGGTGCCGTTCGCACAATTTCGCCTCCGTCCTCTTCAGCTGGAGATTCTCCGCAGGTGGGACAAGAGGACGATCTCTCTGAATCGGCTGGTGACCCTTTCCCTACCGACCAGGGATTCCCTGCAGTGGTGGCTACAGCCACATCACTTGTCTCGGGGCCGGTCCTTCATCAAACCGTCATGGTTAGTGGTGACCACCGACGCCAGTCTGAAGGGCTGGGGGGCGGTGTTCTTGCACCACAGGGCCCAAGGCCTCTGGTCTCAGTCGGAGTCGGCGTTGCAGATCAACGTACTGGAGATCAAGGCGATCTATCTGGCACTCCTGGCTTTTCAGAGATTCCTCTCAGGACAACCCATTCGGGTTCAGTCCGACAATGCGACGGCCGTCGCTTATATAAATCATCAAGGATGAACCAGGAGTGCAGAGGCTCTGGCCGAAGTCCACCGCATCCTATCCTGGGCGGAGGACAACAACTGCCTGATCTCCGCAGTTCACATCCCAGGGGTCGAAAACTGGGAGGCCGACTATCTGAGCAGGCAGGGGATGGACGCCGGAGAGTGGTCTCTTCATCCAGACGTCTTCCAGGACATCTGCAGCAGATGGGGCACTCCGGACGTGGATCTGATGGCCTCACGGCTGAATCATCAGGTTCCGCAATACATGGCGAGGTCATGGGACCCCCAGTCTCTGGGAGCGGACGCCCTGATCTTGACTTGGTCCAGATTCCATCTACCATATGTGTTCCCGCCTCTGGCTCTGATTCCCAGGGTGCTGTGGAAAATCAGGTCGGAGTGCAGGGTAGCCATTCTAGTGGCTCCAGATTGGCCCAGGAGGTCCTGGTATCCGGACCTGTGGCAACTGTCAGGCGGACACAGGTGGGCTCTTCCAGAACGCGCAGATTTACTCGCGCAAGGCCCATTCTTCCACCTCAATTCCAGGGCCCTCAGATTGACTGCATGGCTCTTGAGGCCTGGCTGCTGACATCCAGGGGTTTCTCCCCTACGGTGGTTGCCACTATGAATCGGGCTAGGAAGCCAGTTTCCAGGAAGATGTACCACAGAACGTGGAAAATCTTTTTTACTTGGTGTGCCTCTGGCGGACGGTCTCCGTGGCCCTTGTCCATACCGACGTTGTTGGCTTTCCTACAGTCGGGTTTGGAATTGGGATTATCCCTTGGCTCTTTGAAAGGTCAAGTATCAGCACTTTCTGTGCTCTTTGACAGGCGATTGGCGCTCCTCCCGAAGGTCCGTCAATTTCTGCAGGGGGTGTCACGGATGGTTCCGCCCTACAAGTGACCTCTAGACCCTTGGGACCTTAACATGGTCCTGGCGGCATTGCAGAAACCGCCGTTTGAGCCTCTGAGGGAGGTTTCTCTATCTCGTCTATCCCAGAAAGTGACCTTTCTGGTGGCGATTACATCTCTGAGGAGGGTCTCAGAATTGGCTGCACTATCGTGCAAGTCACCCTTTCTGGTGGTTCACCAAGACAAGGTGGTGTTGCGCCCACGGCCAGAATTCTTGCCGAAGGTGGTTTCAACTTTCCACCTGAACCAGGAGATTGTTCTCCCATCATTTTGCCCCGCTCCCGTTCATCAGGTTGAACGCGACCTCCATACTCTGGATCTCGTGAGAGCTATACGCATTTATGTGTCTAGGACCGCCTCCTTTAGGAGTTCGGATTCCTTATTTGTTCTTACGACAGGTCGCTGTAAGGGGTCCGCGGCGTCGAAATCGACATTGGCCAGATGGATTAAGGCTTCCATCCAGGAGGCTTACCGGACTTCTGGTTTGCCTCTCCCGGTGGGATTGAAGGCTCACTCTACCAGAGCCGTAGGTGCCTCCTGGGCTTTGCGACATAGAGCGTCTGCTCTACAGGTGTGTCAGGCGGCCACTTGGTCCAGCCTGCACACTTTCTCTAAGCACTATATGGTGCATGCCCATGCCTCTGCGGATGCAAGTTTGGGCAGGCGGGTTCTCCAGGCGGCGGTTGCCCACCTTTAAAAGGGAACCATGTGTTATCCGTCTTGTTGAGGAACTCTTCCCGCCCTGGGGTATTGCTTTAGGACATCCCCATTGTCTGGGTCTCCCATTATGATGACCAGAAAAAAGAGAATTTTGTTTACGTACCGTAAATTCTTTTTTCTTTAATCATCAATGGGAGACCCAGCACCCACCCAGTTGTTCCTTTGCATGTTTTGCATTTGCTCTGTTCTCTGTTGAGACAGTGTTTGCCGGGTTGTTGAACCGTTTGTGCACGGCATTCTTCCCGATGTTTCGGGTGTGGTTTATTTCCTCCTCGCAGCTTGTAGACCAAACTGAGGATGTTCCATGCGGTAGGGGTTTATAAGCGGAGGAGGCGGTGTCTACAAACTTGTAGTACCTAGTGTGACCTCCGGAGGGCAGTGCCCTAAACCCCATTGTCTGGGTCTCCCATTGATGATTAAAGAAAAAAGAATTTACGGTACGTAAACAAAATTCTCTTTTTCTCTGCCTCTGATAGCTCCTCGCTGAAGGATGCGACTGATAGACAGGTCGAGCAACTCGCCAAGTCTTCCTATGAGGCTGTGGGGTCTTCATTTGCCCCTAACTTTGCCACGGTCTGGACCTTACAAGCGATTACTACCTGCTTGGATGGTATCTCTGACCTGGCAAGGTCCAGTCCAGAGGTCCTAGCACTTACCGAGAGGGCAAGGGCCTATGCGGACTACGCCAGGAAACTCTGGAAACTGCCACTCGCTCAGCTGTGGCTTCGGCCAATGCGATAGCGATCCGCAGATTGTTGTGGCTGCGTCTTTGGGACTCAGATGCCACATCCAAGAAGATTTTGCAGAATCTTCCGTTCTCTGGTGACAGGCTTTTTGGCACCGAACTGGACAAGCTGATAAAGGATTCTGCTGAGTCTAAGATACCGCAGAATAAGCCTAAGCCACGGTATTCCGTTAAAAGGAACCCAAAGCAGTGGTCCTTTCGTTCCAGCTCGCAGTCATCAGCACCGTCTGCTCGCACGGACCGAGGGGGAAAGCCCGCTTCTCAGTGGCGCTCTAAGAGTCGTCCAAAGAAGCCGGCGGGGACAGCGACTGCCGCCCCCAAACCCGCCTCTACATGACTCGCTCTCCCTTCCTACCTCCCCACAGGTGGGGGGCCGCTTGTCTCGCTTTCAGGACAAATGGCTACTTCACGTTCAAGATCAGTGGGTTCGAGACGTGGTCTCGCGAGGTTACAGGATAGAGCTGACGTCAAAGCCGATACCCCGATTCCATCGGTCGGTCCCATCACCAGAAAAGGCTCAGGCTTTTTACCTGGTGCTGGAGGGTCTCCGCAGAGACGGAGTGGTGGTCCCGGTGCCTTCCGGAGAGAGGTTCAGGGGTTTTTACTCCAACCTCTTTATCGTCCCGAAGAAGGACGGATCCTTCCGCCCGGTACTGGACCTGAAGTTGTTCAACCGTCACGTGTTGGTTCGGAAGTTCCGTATGGAATCACTGCGCTCCGTGATCGCAGCTGTGTCACAGGGGGACTTCCTAGCGTCCATAGATATCAGAGACGCTTACCTTCACGTGCCCATTGCACCGGCTCATCAGCGCTGGTTGAGATTTGCAGTGGGGGAAGAACACTTCCAATTTGTGGCGCTGCCGTTCGGGTTGGCCTCGGCACCGCGGGTGTTCACAAAAGTGATGGCCTCCATGATGGCTCTCCTGCACATGCAGGGACATGCCGTCATTCCCTATTTAGACGACCTGCTGGTCAGGGCGCCATCAGAACACCTCTGTCAAGAGAGCCTGGATGTGACCATGCGGTCTCTGGAACAGTTCGGTTGGCTCCTCAATATTCAGAAGTCAACGCTAGTTCCGACCCAGTCTTTGACATATTTGGGCATGGACTTCAACACAGCCTCAGCCCTGGTGTCTCTGCCACGAGTCAAACAGATGGCGATCCAATCAGGAGTACAAGCAGTCCTCCTATCACCACAATCATTCCTACGGGTGTTGATGAAGCTGGTGGGGCGCATGGTGGCAGCAATAGAGGCGGTGCCGTTCGCACAATTTCGCCTCCGTCCTCTTCAGCTGGAGATTCTCCGCAGGTGGGACAAGAGGACGATCTCTCTGAATCGGCTGGTGACCCTTTCCCTACCGACCAGGGATTCCCTGCAGTGGTGGCTACAGCCACATCACTTGTCTCGGGGCCGGTCCTTCATCAAACCGTCATGGTTAGTGGTGACCACCGACGCCAGTCTGAAGGGCTGGGGGGCGGTGTTCTTGCACCACAGGGCCCAAGGCCTCTGGACTCAGTCGGAGTCGGCGTTGCAGATCAACGTACTGGAGATCAAGGCGATCTATCTGGCACTCCTGGCTTTTCAGAGATTCCTCTCAGGACAACCCATTCGGGTTCAGTCCGACAATGCGACGGCCGTCGCTTATATAAATCATCAAGGAGGAACCAGGAGTGCAGAGGCTCTGGCCGAAGTCCACCGCATCCTATCCTGGGCGGAGGACAACAACTGCCTGATCTCCGCAGTTCACATCCCAGGGGTCGAAAACTGGGAGGCCGACTATCTGAGCAGGCAGGGGATGGACGCCGGAGAGTGGTCTCTTCATCCAGACGTCTTCCAGGACATCTGCAGCAGATGGGGCACTCCGGACGTGGATCTGATGGCCTCACGGCTGAATCATCAGGTTCCGCAATACATGGCGAGGTCATGGGACCCCCAGTCTCTGGGAGCGGACGCCCTGATCTTGACTTGGTCCAGATTCCATCTACCATATGTGTTCCCGCCTCTGGCTCTGATTCCCAGGGTGCTGTGGAAAATCAGGTCGGAGTGCAGGGTAGCCATTCTAGTGGCTCCAGATTGGCCCAGGAGGTCCTGGTATCCGGACCTGTGGCAACTGTCAGGCGGACACAGGTGGGCTCTTCCAGAACGCGCAGATTTACTCGCGCAAGGCCCATTCTTCCACCTCAATTCCAGGGCCCTCAGATTGACTGCATGGCTCTTGAGGCCTGGCTGCTGACATCCAGGGGTTTCTCCCCTACGGTGGTTGCCACTATGAATCGGGCTAGGAAGCCAGTTTCCAGGAAGATGTACCACAGAACGTGGAAAATCTTTTTTACTTGGTGTGCCTCTGGCGGACGGTCTCCGTGGCCCTTGTCCATACCGACGTTGTTGGCTTTCCTACAGTCGGGTTTGGAATTGGGATTATCCCTTGGCTCTTTGAAAGGTCAAGTATCAGCACTTTCTGTGCTCTTTGACAGGCGATTGGCGCTCCTCCCGAAGGTCCGTCAATTTCTGCAGGGGGTGTCACGGATGGTTCCGCCCTACAAGAGACCTCTAGACCCTTGGGACCTTAACATGGTCCTGGCGGCATTGCAGAAACCGCCGTTTGAGCCTCTGAGGGAGGTTTCTCTATCTCGTCTATCCCAGAAAGTGACCTTTCTGGTGGCGATTACATCTCTGAGGAGGGTCTCAGAATTGGCTGCACTATCGTGCAAGTCACCCTTTCTGGTGGTTCACCAAGACAAGGTGGTGTTGCGCCCACGGCCAGAATTCTTGCCGAAGGTGGTTTCAACTTTCCACCTGAACCAGGAGATTGTTCTCCCATCATTTTGCCCCGCTCCCGTTCATCAGGTTGAACGCGACCTCCATACTCTGGATCTCGTGAGAGCTATACGCATTTATGTGTCTAGGACCGCCTCCTTTAGGAGTTCGGATTCCTTATTTGTTCTTACGACAGGTCGCTGTAAGGGGTCCGCGGCGTCGAAATCGACATTGGCCAGATGGATTAAGGCTTCCATCCAGGAGGCTTACCGGACTTCTGGTTTGCCTCTCCCGGTGGGATTGAAGGCTCACTCTACCAGAGCCGTAGGTGCCTCCTGGGCTTTGCGACATAGAGCGTCTGCTCTACAGGTGTGTCAGGCGGCCACTTGGTCCAGCCTGCACACTTTCTCTAAGCACTATATGGTGCATGCCCATGCCTCTGCGGATGCAAGTTTGGGCAGGCGGGTTCTCCAGGCGGCGGTTGCCCACCTTTAAAAGGGAACCATGTGTTATCCGTCTTGTTGAGGAACTCTTCCCGCCCTGGGGTATTGCTTTAGGACATCCCCATTGTCTGGGTCTCCCATTATGATGACCAGAAAAAAGAGAATTTTGTTTACGTACCGTAAATTCTTTTTTCTTTAATCATCAATGGGAGACCCAGCACCCACCCAGTTGTTCCTTTGCATGTTTTGCATTTGCTCTGTTCTCTGTTGAGACAGTGTTTGCCGGGTTGTTGAACCGTTTGTGCACGGCATTCTTCCCGATGTTTCGGGTGTGGTTTATTTCCTCCTCGCAGCTTGTAGACCAAACTGAGGATGTTCCATGCGGTAGGGGTTTATAAGCGGAGGAGGCGGTGTCTACAAACTTGTAGTACCTAGTGTGACCTCCGGAGGGCAGTGCCCTAAACCCCATTGTCTGGGTCTCCCATTGATGATTAAAGAAAAAAGAATTTACGGTACGTAAACAAAATTCTCTTTTTCTCTGCCTCTGATAGCTCCTCGCTGAAGGATGCGACTGATAGACAGGTCGAGCAACTCGCCAAGTCTTCCTATGAGGCTGTGGGGTCTTCATTTGCCCCTAACTTTGCCACGGTCTGGACCTTACAAGCGATTACTACCTGCTTGGATGGTATCTCTGACCTGGCAAGGTCCAGTCCAGAGGTCCTAGCACTTACCGAGAGGGCAAGGGCCTATGCGGACTACGCCAGGAAACTCTGGAAACTGCCACTCGCTCAGCTGTGGCTTCGGCCAATGCGATAGCGATCCGCAGATTGTTGTGGCTGCGTCTTTGGGACTCAGATGCCACATCCAAGAAGATTTTGCAGAATCTTCCGTTCTCTGGTGACAGGCTTTTTGGCACCGAACTGGACAAGCTGATAAAGGATTCTGCTGAGTCTAAGATACCGCAGAATAAGCCTAAGCCGCGGTATTCCGTTAAAAGGAACCCAAAACAGTGGTCCTTTCGTTCCAGCTCGCAGTCATCAGCACCGTCTGCTCGCACGGACCGAGGGGGAAAGCCCGCTTCTCAGTGGCGCTCTAAGAGTCGTCCAAAGAAGCCGGCGGGGACAGCGACTGCCGCCCCCAAACCCGCCTCTACATGACTCGCTCTCCCTTCCTACCTCCCCACAGGTGGGGGGCCGCTTGTCTCGCTTTCAGGACAAATGGCTACTTCACGTTCAAGATCAGTGGGTTCGAGACGTGGTCTCGCGAGGTTACAGGATAGAGCTGACGTCAAAGCCGATACCCCGATTCCATCGGTCGGTCCCATCACCAGAAAAGGCTCAGGCTTTTTACCTGGTGCTGGAGGGTCTCCGCAGAGACGGAGTGGTGGTCCCGGTGCCTTCCGGAGAGAGGTTCAGGGGTTTTTACTCCAACCTCTTTATCGTCCCGAAGAAGGACGGATCCTTCCGCCCGGTACTGGACCTGAAGTTGTTCAACCGTCACGTGTTGGTTCGGAAGTTCCGTATGGAATCACTGCGCTCCGTGATCGCAGCTGTGTCACAGGGGGACTTCCTAGCGTCCATAGATATCAGAGACGCTTACCTTCACGTGCCCATTGCACCGGCTCATCAGCGCTGGTTGAGATTTGCAGTGGGGGAAGAACACTTCCAATTTGTGGCGCTGCCGTTCGGGTTGGCCTCGGCACCGCGGGTGTTCACAAAAGTGATGGCCTCCATGATGGCTCTCCTGCACGGGCAGGGACATGCCGTCATTCCCTATTTAGACGACCTGCTGGTCAGGGCGCCATCAGAACACCTCTGTCAAGAGAGCCTGGATGTGACCATGCGGTCTCTGGAACAGTTCGGTTGGCTCCTCAATATTCAGAAGTCAACGCTAGTTCCGACCCAGTCTTTGACATATTTGGGCATGGACTTCAACACAGCCTCAGCCCTGGTGTCTCTGCCACGAGTCAAACAGATGGCGATCCAATCAGGAGTGCAAGCAGTCCTCCTGTCACCACAATCATCCCTACGGGTGTTGATGAAGCTGGTGGGGCGCATGGTGGCAGCAATAGAGGCGGTGCCGTTCGCACAATTTCGCCTCCGTCCTCTCCAGCTGGAGATCCTCCGCAGGTGGGACAAAAGGTCGATTTCTCTGAATCGGCTGGTGACACTGTCACAACCGACCAGGGACTCCCTGCAGTGGTGGCTACAGTCACATCACTTGTCTCGGGGCCGGTCCTTCATCAAACAGTCATGGTTAGTGGTGACCACCGACGCCAGTCTGAAGGGCTGGGGGGCGGTGTTCTTACACCACAGGGCCCAAGGCCTCTGGACTCAGTCGGAGTCGGCGTTGCAGATCAACGTACTGGAGATCAAGGCGATCTATCTGGCACTCCTGGCGTTTCAGAGATTCCTCTCAGGACAACCCATTCGGGTTCAGTCCGACAATGCGACGGCCGTCGCTTATATAAATCATCAAGGAGGAACCAGGAGTGCAGAGGCTCTGGCCGAAGTCCACCGCATCCTATCCTGGGCGGAGGACAACAACTGCCTGATCTCCGCAGTTCACATCCCAGGGGTCGAAAACTGGGAGGCCGACTATCTGAGCCGACAGGGGATGGACGCCGGAGAGTGGTCTCTTCATCCGGAGGTCTTCAGAGAAGTCTGCAGCAGATGGGGCACTCCGGACGTGGACCTGATGGCCTCACGGCTGAATCATCAGGTGCCGCAATACATGGCGAGGTCATGGGACCCCCAGTCTCTGGGAGCGGACGCACTGATCTTGACTTGGTCCAGATTCCATCTTCCGTATGTGTTCCCGCCTCTGGCTCTGATTCCCAGGGTGCTGTGGAAGATCAGGTCGGAGTGCAGGGTAGCCATTCTAGTGGCTCCAGACTGGCCCAGGAGGTCCTGGTATCCGGACCTGTGGCAACTGTCAGGCGGACACAGGTGGGCTCTTCCAGAACGCGCAGATTTACTCGCGCAAGGCCCATTCTTCCACCTCAATTCCAAGGCCCTCAGATTGACTGCATGGCTCTTGAGGCCTGGCTGCTGACGTCCAGGGGTTTCTCCCCTACGGTGGTTGCCACTATGAATCGGGCTAGGAAGCCAGTTTCCAGGAAGATGTACCACAGAACGTGGAAAATCTTTTTTACTTGGTGTGCCTCTGGCGGACGGTCTCCGTGGCCCTTGTCCATCCCGACGTTGTTGGCTTTCCTACAGTCGGGTTTGGAATTGGGATTATCCCTTGGCTCTTTGAAAGGTCAAGTATCAGCACTTTCAGTGCTGTTTGACAGGCGATTGGCGCTCCTCCCGAAGGTCCGTCAATTTCTGCAGGGGGTGTCACGGATGGTTCCGCCCTACAAGAGACCTCTGGACCCATGGGACCTTAACATGGTCCTGGCGGCATTACAGAGACCTCCGTTTGAGCCGCTGAGAGATGTTTCTCTATCGCGTCTGTCCCAGAAAGTGACCTTTCTGGTGGCAATTACGTCTCTGAGGAGGGTATCAGAATTGGCTGCACTATCGTGCAAGTCACCCTTTCTGGTGGTTCACCAAGACAAGGTGGTGTTGCGTCCACGGCCAGAATTCTTGCCGAAGGTGGTTTCAACTTTTCACCTGAACCAGGAGATTGTTCTCCCATCATTTTGCCCCGCTCCCGTTCATCAGGTTGAACGCGACCTCCATACTCTGGATCTCGTGAGAGCTATACGCATTTATGTGTCCAGGACCGCCTCCTTTAGGAGTTCGGATTCCTTATTTGTTCTTACGACAGGTCGCTGTAAGGGGTCCGCGGCGTCAAAATCGACATTGGCCAGATGGATTAAGGCTTCCATTCAAGAGGCTTACCGGGCTTCTGGTTTGCCTCTCCCGGTGGGATTGAAGGCTCACTCTACCAGAGCCGTAGGTGCCTCCTGGGCCTTGCGACATCGAGCGTCTGCTCTACAGGTGTGTCAGGCGGCCACTTGGTCCAGCCTGCACACTTTCTCTAAGCACTATATGGTGCATGCCCATGCCTCTGCGGATGCAAGTTTGGGCAGGCGGGTTCTCCAGGCGGCGGTTGCCCACCTTTAAAAGGGAACCATGTGTTATCCGTCTTGTTGAGGAACTCTTCCCGCCCTGGGGTATTGCTTTAGGACATCCCCATTGTCTGGGTCTCCCATTATGATGACCAGAAAAAAGAGAATTTTGTTTACGTACCGTAAATTCTTTTTTCTTTAATCATCAATGGGAGACCCAGCACCCACCCAGTTGTTCCGTTGCATGTTTTGCATTTGCTCTGTTCTCTGTTGAGACAGTGTTTGCCGGGTTGTTGAACCGTCTGTGCACGGCATTCTTCCCGATGTTTCGGGTGTGGTTTACTTCCTCCTCGCAGCTTGTGGACCAAACTGAGGATGTTCCCTGCGGTAGGGGTTTATAAGCGGAGGAGGCGGTGTCTACAAACTTGTAGTACCTAGTGTGACCTCCGGAGGGCAGTGCCCTAAACCCCATTGTCTGGGTCTCCCATTGATGATTAAAGAAAAAAGAATTTACGGTACGTAAACAAAATTCTCTTTTTGATCCCTCCCAACCATTAGAGAGTTCTGGCCCCTACAGAGCAGTTATCGGCTCCTGGTTCCTGCATTACACACAGCTGTATTACATTGTCACCTGTATAAAGACTCCTGTCCACACAATGAATCAGTCACCTGTAACCTCTACAACATGGGAAGAGCACAGAGCTGTGTAAGGATGTCAGGGAAAAGATCCTAGACCTGCACAAGGCTGGAATGTGCTACAAGACCATAAGGAAGACAAAGCTGGGGGAGAAGAGACACCTGTGGGGGCAATAGGGAGAGAATGGAGGAAATACACAATGAGGTCAGTCCACATCGATCTGGGACTCCATGTAAGATCTCACCTCGTGGGGGATCCAGGATCATGAGGAGGGGAGAGATCAACCTAAATCTGCACGGGGGAAACTTGTTACTGATCTCAGGGCAGCTGGGACCACTGTCACCAAGAAAACCATTGGTAACACATTACACTGTAATGGATTAAATCCTGCAGAGCCGCACAGTCCCCCTGCTCCAGAAGGCACATTGCCCCTGTCTGAAGTTACCAATGACACCTTGGTGATTGTGAGATGATTGGGAGAAGGTGCTGTGCTCAGAGGAGACAAACATTGAGATCTTTGGCATTAACTCAACTCGCCAAGTTTGGAGGAAGAGAAATTCTGCTTATGGCCCAAAGAACACCATCCCCACAGTCAGGCATGGCGGGGAAACATTGTTTTCAGGGTGCTTCTCTGTTAAGGGCACAGGACAACTTCACCGTATCAATAGGACAATGGATGGAGCCATGTACCGTAAAATCCTGAGTGACAGCCTCCTTCCTTCCGCCAAGACATTAAAAATGTGTCGTGGTTGGGTCTTCCAGCACCACAACAACCCAAAACATACAGCCAAGGCAACAAAGGAGGGGCTCAAAAAGAAGCACATTAAGGTGATGGAGTGGCCTAGCCAGTGTCCAGACCTTAATCCCATAGAAACTTATGGGAAAGCTAAAGCTCTGAGTTACCAAGTGACAGCCTCAAGCCCCCTCACACTGTATTATGTCCCCACACAGTATAATGTCCTCACACAGTATTATGTCCCCACACAGCTCCTCACAGTATAATGTCCTCACACAGCCCTTCACACAGTATAATGTCCCCACACAGCCCCTCACAGTATAATGTCGCCACACAGCCCCCACACAATATAATGTCCTCACAAAGCCCCCTCACACAGTATAATGTTCTCACACAGCATAATGTCCTCACACAGTATAATGTCCCCACACAGCCCCTCACAGTATAATGTCCCCACACAGCCCCTCACAGTATAATGTCCCCACACAGCCCCTCACAGTATAATGTCCCCACACAGCCTCCACACAATATAATGTCCTCACACAGCCCCCTCACACAGTATAATGTTCTCACACAGCATAATGTCCTCACACAGTATAATGTCCCCACACAGCCCCTCACAGTATAATGTCCCCACACAGCCCCTCACAGTATAATGTCCTCACACAGCCCCTCACTGTATAATGTCCTCACACAGTATAATGTCCCCACACTGTATAATGTGCCCACACAGTATAATGTCCTCACACAGTATAATGTCCGCACACAGTATAATGTCCGCACACAGCCCCTCACACAGTATAATGTCCTCACACAGCCCCTCACACAGTATAATGTCCTCACACAGCCCCTCACAGTATAATGTCCCCACACAGCCCCTCACAGTATAATGTCCTCACACAGCCCATCACTGTATAATATCCTCACACAGTATAATGTCCCCACACAGTATAATGTCCCCACACAGTATAATGTCCGCACACAGCCCCTCACACAGTATAATGTCCTCACACAGCCCCTCACAGTATAATGTCCCCACACAGCCCCTCACAGTATAATGTCCTCACACAGCCCATCACTGTATAATGTCCTCACACAGTATAATGTCCCCACACAGTATAATGTCCTCACACAGCCCATCACTGTATAATGTCCTCACACAGTATAATGTCCCCACACAGTATAATGACCTCACACAGTATAATGTTCGCACACAGCCCCTCACAGTATAATGTCCCCACACAGCCCCTCACAGTATAATGTCCTCACACAGCCCATCACTGTATAATGTCCTCACACAGTATAATGTCCCCACACTGTATAATGTCCTCACACAGTATAATGTCCGCACACAGCCCCTCACACAGTATAATGTCCTCACACAGCCCCTCACACAGTCCCTCACAGTATAATGTCCTCACACAGCCCCTCACACAGTATAATGTCTTCACACAGTATAATGTCCCCACACAGCCCCTCTACACAGTATAATGTCCCCACACAGCCCCTCACACAGTATTATATCCTCCACAGTTCTCCACAATGTATTGTAATGTCATTAATAATTACAGCTCCTCTGCTCACCCCCCTGTGGTTCCTGTGGGCTGCACTGAGGATCAGTAGGATCATCACGCCTGCTGCGCTCTCAGACACACACAGGCTCAATGATGGAGCAGCGAGCTGTTGGCTCCCTCTTCCACTATTGCATTCACTGCTATCTGCAATCTGAGGATCCAGTTATCATTCAGAGTGATCCGCTGGGCAGCCGTGTGTTGCGGGAAGCCACTGTATCCAGTCCTTTGTCTCAATTCACACCAGAACAGACAAAAGGCCACACTTTGCCCAGTTGATATAGACATACAGAGACAAGATGCAGAGGAAGGAGCGTATGGCCGGATTGAGAACTCTAGGAGATATGGACACAGCCCAGCAGTCGGAGCTCTATAGACTGCCTAACAATGATGTCACTTTTCCCCTTCCTCCTGTAACCATGATGTCACTACTCCTCTCTTGATAACCTGTTGTGGTCTCCTCAATCAACCTTAGACCGTCTGCAGCCAAATCTTAGATGTATTTAATGCCCGAGTGCAGTGAGAATAACACACCTGACACGAGGTCAAGATACTAAGAGATTGTGAGTTTATTGTGGAAGCACGTAAACATACAGGCAATCCTGGGGGTACACCCAGAATAGGATCATTCATTCATAATCATTGGTTACTAATAGCTAAAAGCTGATTGGATTATACAGACCTATTATAAATATATATGTACTTTTTCATCATTTGATGCATATTGACCCATTGCACACCTTCATTATTTGGTGTTTTGGAACATATTCCTTTCTTGCCAAAACATGCTAGATATTGGTTTCATTCCCAGACTATGTGGCCTTCACCGCTTCTCAAAACACAGTCTATAGCTTGCGGTATGCAACACTTTATATAAAACACTCAGGGGCAAGTGACCTACTTAAAGGGATACGTATATGCTACATATGCTGTACAATACAGGATACGAACAGATTAGCAGATCTTTGGATATTTTCATATCAAACCAATCATAATGTATGGGGTGAGGTCCTGAATGTCCATAGTCACAGATACCAACACTTCACCATCCGAGGATGTGGATCAGTGGGTACAGCGGGTGCTATCTACTTACATAATCGCCAGTTTTTCGTTTCCGGCCACTGTCATGCTATTCCAGAATCCTTTGCGGCGCTGCGAGCGATGTCGCGCATGCGCCATCGCGAGCCGCCGCTTGCCTTGCTGGATGGCGCCATAGCGGCACAGTGGCCGCAAATCAAACACTCCATGCCTACTGCATCCTCTCCCCGCCCGCTCCTAGCACTCCGCCTGGTGAACCCCTGCCCGGTCCCCGCACTCCTCATCGCTAACCCCACACTTTAGCCCCCACCAACCATCCTCCCCGCCGCCAATAACCCGCTACTTACGAGACCTGTGGTGACATCACTGTCATGGGCGGAGCCAGGTCACATGACCATGACGTCACCACAGGTCCTTAAACCCCGCACGCAGAATGGATGCAGAAGCACCTAGGTAATTCTGCTGCATCCCACACCACCCTCAGCCCTGCATTCGCCCCACACTCTGCCACACACTCACTCACCCTCCACTCACTGAACCTTCACTGACTCAGGCCACACTCACTGTGCCCTACACTCACTCTACCCCTCACTCAGCCCACACTCACCCTGCACTCACTGAGCCCACACTCACTCTGCCCTGCACTCTCTACATCTCACTCAGCCCACACTCACCCTGCACACACTCAGGCCACACTCACCCTCTTCTCACTAAGCCCACACTCACTCTGCCTGCACTCACTCAGCCTGCACTCACTGAGCCCACACTCACTCTGCCCTGCACTCACTAAACCCACATTCACTCTGCCCCACCACTCACTCTGCCCCCACACTCACTCACCCTGCACTCACTGTGCCCCATCCTCACTATACCTACACTCTGCCCACCACTCACTCTTCCTGCATTCTGCCCCAGCACTCATTCAGCTCCGCACTCATCCATCCCCACGCTCACTCAGCCTACACCATGGTTACCCTGCACTCACCCACGCCTCACTCATTCAGCCTACACCACGGTTACTCCACAATCACTCAACCTGCACTCACTCTGCCCGCACACACCCTGTACTCACTCACCCTGCCTGCTCAGCCTGCACTCACTCCACTCAGCCTGCAGCCCGCTCAACGCACTCACCTCGCTCACCTCACTCACCCTGCTGCAGTCTCAACAAGGAACTGCGCCAGTTCCTCATGCCCCCATCCTCTCCCGCCACATTACACTAAGCACAGAGGAGGGAGGCAGAGACCAAGGGGCAAAAATCAGCACGCAGGGGACAGACCGCACAGGGTGAAGTAACAGCTGCTGCCCCCAGTGCAAAGACCCCGCCCCCATCTTCATGTCACCGCACTCCCGATGCTCCCCGCACAGCCGCCTCTATACTCTGCTCCCAGCACAGCCACCTGTATACTCTGCTACCCCCAGAGCCGCCTGTATACTCTGCTACCCACAGAGCGGCCTGTATACTCTGCTACCCTCAGAGCCCCCTGTATTCTCTGCTACCCACAGAGCCCCATGTATACTCTGCTACCCACAGAGCCCCCTGTATACTCTGCTACCCACAGAGCCCCCTGTATACTCTGCTGCCCACTGACCCGCCTGTATACACACAATTCATTTCACCGCGCTCCCGATGCAATTGCATCGGGCCTTTTTACTAGTACCTTATAACCCTGAGCTGGTGCTAAATACTGGGTGTGGTGTGTGGCAGCTGCCTATCTTGGCTCTGGCAAGGTTAGGGTCCTACTTTTATGGAACATTGTTGACCTCTAGTGGTCAGTGTGAGGCACAGCATGCTGCCATCTTACCCTGTAACTCACCCATCTGTAAAGACCCTTTTATTGCTTGCAGGTGCGTACAACAGACATGGGAGGATACGCCACATCCCTGGACTACACACAGGCCGTCATCGCCAACCTCAACTCATAGAGCCACCGCTCCTGCTTCCTCACCGCTACATTCCTGCCCTGCTGTTTGTTATGTGTGACGTGCACACTCCAATATGCAACTGACCCCCGTGTCACCATTGTGCAGAGCCGAGTCACATCACCAATCACTGCTGAGCGGCCTCTGGCTCTATATACTTTACAATGCTCATCAGATAGGGCTGTGCACAATGTACAATTACTGAAGATTGTATGTAATGGACTGAAGGTACCGCTATGGGCACCACACAGGGGTATAATGTATGGAAGGCACAAACATGAGTGAAATACATGATATATTGTACTTAAGGTACCGCTATGGGCGCCACACAGGGGTATAATGTATGGAAGGCACAAATATGAGTAAAATACATGATATATTGTACTGACGGTACCGCTATGGGCGCCACACAGGGGTATAATGTATGGAAGGCACAAACATGAGTAAAGGGCCTCTAAAATATATTGTACTTAAGGTACCGCTATGGGTATGGACTGAATATATTGTAACAAAAGTACCATTATGGGCACTCCATGAGCACTAAGAGCAGCACTGTGTGCCATGTACATCCAAAATATATTGACTCAAAATGTACTACTCTGGGCACAGGCTGTGCAGAATACAATACCGTACTGAGTGCACCGTCATGGGCACTGAAAACCAAAAATAACATACAAGAATCCCCAATGTGCAAAGTGTGATGCAGCTTTATCTGATGTGTTCTCTCTCCAAATAAAGTTCTTGTGTGACCCCACCTGTCATTGCATTAGGGAGGGGGGCTTATATCACAGGGTCCTGTTGTGGGGGCACAAACCACAGATGTGGGGGGGGGTTTCCTAGGTCTTCACCCACCCCTGGCTGGTTGTCATATTATGAGGACAGAGCTATTCTTTAACAACTTTGTGACATATGTTGTCTATTTACGTCATATGTCATGTTGAGCCCGCACCTTTCCCTGCACAGGACGACCGGTCCGATCAGCCAACATGTGCTGCTAAAATCTGGGGACGGATCGAAGCTCCATTTAAATCCCACTGTCATTCTCTGACAGCGGCATTTAACACGATCCGGCAGATAGCGCGCCCTTTCCCGATCCCCTGGGTGCGCCTATGATGTCATTGTGTCATGACAGCTGGGGTCAGTGATGATCTTCCTGTGGACGTCGTGAGCCCCTATTCATAGACGATTGTGATTTCTGCTATACAGAACAGTGCCCAATGCACCGCTATGTATAGCTGAAGTGATTGCACCATCGCAGCTTCAAGTCCCCTAATGGGACTAGGAAACACAATAAAGAGAATTTTGTTTACGTACCGTAAATTCTTTTTTCTTTAATCATCAATGGGAGACCCAGACAATGGGGTTTAGGGCACTGCCCTCCGGAGGTCACACTAGGTACTACAAGTTTGTAGACACCGCCTCCTCCGCTTATAAACCCCTACCGCAGGGAACATCCTCAGTTTGGTCCATAAGCTGCGAGGAGGAAATAAACCACACCCGAAACATCGGGAAGAATGCCGTGCACAGACGGTTCAACAACCCGGCAAACACTGTCCCAACAGGGAACAGATCAACTGCAAAACATGCAACGGAACAACTGGGTGGGTGCTGGGTCTCCCATTGATGATTAAAGAAAAAAGAATTTACGGTACGTAAACAAAATTCTCTTTTTTCTGGTCATCATAATGGGAGACCCAGACAATGGGGATGTCCTAAAGCAATACCCCAGGGCGGGAAGAGTTCCTCAACAAGACGGATAACACATGGTTCCCTTTAAAGGTGGGCAACCGCCGCCTGGAGAACCCGCCTGCCCAAACTTGCATCCGCAGAGGCATGGGCATGCACCATATAGTGCTTAGAGAAAGTGTGTAGGCTGGACCAAGTGGCCGCCTGACACACCTGTAGAGCAGACGCTCGATGTCGCAAGGCCCAGGAGGCACCTACGGCTCTGGTAGAGTGAGCCTTCAATCCCACCGGGAGAGGCAAACCAGAAGACCGGTAAGCCTCTTGAATGGAAGCCTTAATCCATCTGGCCAAGGTTGACTTCGAAGCCGCGGACCCCTTACAGCGACCTGTCGTAAGAACAAACAAAGAATCCGAACTCCTAAAGGAGGCGGTCCTGGACACATAAATGCGTACAGCTCTCACGAGATCCAGAGTATGGAGGTCGCGTTCCACCTGATGAACGGGAGCGGGGCAAAATGATGGAAGAACAATCTCCTGGTTCAGGTGAAAAGTTGAAACCACCTTCGGCAAGAATTCTGGCCGTGGGCGCAACACCACCTTGTCTTGGTGAACCACCAGAAAGGGTGACTTGCACGATAGTGCAGCCAATTCTGAGATCCTCCTCAGAGATGTAATCGCCACCAGAAAGGCCACTTTCTGGGACAGACGAGATAGAGAAACATCCCTCAGAGGCTCAAACGGCGGTTTCTGCAATGCCGCCAGGACCATGTTAAGGTCCCACGGGTCCAGAGGTCTCCTGTAGGGCGGAACCATCCGCGACACCCCCTGCAGAAATTGACGGACCTTCGGGAGGAGCGCCAATCGCCTGTCAAACAGCACAGAAAGTGCTGATACTTGACCTTTCAAAGAGCCAAGGGATAATCCCAATTCCAAACCCGACTGTAGGAAGGCCAACAACGTCGGGATGGACAAGGGCCACGGAGACCGTCCACCAGAGGCACACCAAGTAAAAAAGATTTTCCACGTCCTGTGGTACATCTTCCTGGAAACTGGCTTCCTAGCCCGATTCATAGTGGCAACCACCGTAGGGGAGAAACCCCTGGATGTCAGCAGCCAGGCCTCAAGAGCCATGCAGTCAATCTGAGGGCCCTGGAATTGAGGTGGAAGAATGGGCCTTGCGCGAGTAAGTCTGCGCGATCTGGAAGAGCCCACCTGTGTCCGCCTGACAGTTGCCACAGGTCCGGGTACCATGACCTCCTGGGCCAATCCGGAGCCACTAGAATGGCTACTCTGCACTCCGACCTGATTTTCCACAGCACCCTGGGAATCATAGCTAGAGGCGGGAACACATATGGTAGATGGAATCTGGACCAACTCAGGATCAGGGCATCCGCCCCCAGAGACTGAGGATCCCAGGATCTCGCCATGTATTGGGGCACCTGATGATTGAGCCGCGAGGCCATCAGATCCACGTCCGGAGTGCCCCATCTGCCGCAGATGTCCCGGAAGACGTCTGGATGTAGAGACCACTCTCCGGCGTCCATCCCCTGCCGGCTCAGGTAGTCGGCCTCCCAGTTCTCGACCCCTGGGATGTGAACTGCGGAGATCAGGCAGTCGTTTTCCTCTACCCAGGATAGAATGCTGATAAACAGGTGCAAAAACAGTATATGAATCACACAAAAGGTGCTCTGCTGTAAAAATATAAATAAATAGCATGTGCTGTAACAAAAACAGGGCCTTTTGGTTTATACGTTTCTGCAAGAAAACGTACAATAAGCTGTCTCACCCACTCCACGGTAGGCCCTGATAGAGACAGTCCTAACTCTGTCCCTAGTGCTACGGTAAAAACCTGCCAGTGTGTACATACCTCAGCTGGACAGGGTGAGGGAGAGCACAGGACTATCTCACCTTGTAGGGCTGTGTGGGTGGCAGCTCTGTGTGCAGACTTCATATGGGAGGGGCAGGTGCCTCCAATCTGCTGTTACCAGCAGTGGTGAATACAAGGGCAAAGGATAGAATGCGGTGGACTTCGGCGAGGGCCTGAGCACTTCTGGTCCCTCCCTGATGATTTATGTAGGCGACGGCCGTCGCATTGTCGGACTGTACCCGAATGGGTTGTCCTGTCAGGAATTTCTGAAACGCCAGGAGCGCCAGATAGACCGCCTTGATCTCCAGTACGTTGATCTGCAACGCCGACTGCGACTGAGTCCAGAGGCCTTGAGCCCTGTGGTGTAAGAACACCACCCCCCAGCCCTTCAGACTGGCGTCGGTGGTCACCACTAACCATGACGGTTTGATGAAGGACCGGCCCCGAGACAAGTGATGTGGCTGTAGCCACCACTGCAGGGAGTCCCTGGTCGGTTGTGACAGTGCCACCAACCGATTCAGAGATATCGCTCTCTTGTCCCATCGGCGAAGAATCTCCAGCTGGAGAGAACGGAGACGAAACTGTGCAAAGGGCACCGCCTCTATCGCCGCTACCATGCGTCCCACCAGTCTCATCAACGCCCGAAGGGATGAGTGAGGTGACAGGAGAACATTCTGTACTCCTGAGTGGATCGCCAGCTGCTTGGCCTGAGGTAGAGACACCAGGGCCGAGTCCGTGTGGAAGTCCATGCCCAGATATGTCAATGACTGAGTCGGAACCAGGGTCGACTTCTGAGTATTGAGAAGCCACCCGAACTGTTCCAGAGACCTCATGGTCACCTCCAGGCTCACCCGACAAAGGTCTTCCGATGGCGCCCTGACCAATAGGTCGTCCAGATAGGGTATGACGGCGTGACCCTGCACATGCAGGAGAGCCATCATAGAGGCCATCACCTTCGTGAACACCCGTGGTGATGAGGCCAACCCGAAGGGTAGGGCCACAAATTGGAAGTGTTCGTCCCCCACTGCGAATCGTAACCAGCGCTGATGAGCCGGTGCAATGGGCACGTGAAGGTAAGCGTCCCTGATATCGATGGACGCTAGGAAGTCTCCCTGCGACACAGCCGCGATCACGGAGCGCAGGGATTCCATGCGGAACTTCCGAACCAACACGTGACGGTTGAACAATTTGAGGTCCAGGACCGGTCGAAAGGAGCCGTCCTTTTTCGGGACAATAAAGAGGTTGGAGTAAAAACCCCTGAACCTCTCTGCCGTGGGCACTGGGACCACTACTCCGTCTCTGCGGAGTCCCTCCAACACCAGGTGAAAAGCCTGAGCCTTTTCTGGGGATGGAACAGACCGATGGAATCGGGATAACGGTTTTGATGACAGCTCTATCCTGTAACCTCGCGAGATCACGTCTCGGACCCACTGATCTTGAACGTGAAGTAGCCACCTGTCCTGGAATCGAGACAGGCGACCCCCCACCTGTGGGGAGGCAGGATGAGAGAGCGAGTCATGTCGAGGCGGGTTTGGGGGTGGCAGCTGCTGCCCCCGCCGGCTTCTTCTGACGACTCTTGGAGCGCCACTGAGAAGCGGGCTTGCCCCCTCGGTCCGCGCGAGCGGACATCGTGGATGACTGCGAGCTGGAGCGAAAGGACCACTGTTTAGGGTTCCTTTTAACGGTATACCGTGGCTTAGGCTTATTCTGCGGTATCTTAGACTCAGCAGAATCCTTAATCAGCTTGTCCAGTTCGGTGCCAAAAAGTCTGTCACCAGCGAACGGAAGATTCTGCAAAATCTTCTTGGATGTGGCATCTGAGTCCCAAAGACGCAGCCACAACAACCTGCGGATCGCTATAGCATTGGCCGAAGCCACAGCTGAGCGAGTGGCAGTTTCCAGAGTCGCCGTCCTGGCGTAGTCCGCATAGGCCCTTGCCCTCTCGGTAAGCGCCAGGACCTCTGGACTGGATCTTGCCAGGTCAGTGATACCATCCAAGCAGGTAGTAATCGCTTGTAAGGTCCAGACCGTGGCAAAATTAGGGGCAAAAGAAGACCCCACAGCCTCATAGGAAGACTTGGCGAGTTGCTCGACCTGTCTATCCGTCGCATCCTTCAATGAGGAGCTATCAGAGGCAGAAAACAGGGAGCGTGCAGCAATTCTAGTCATGGAAGCGTCCACCTTTGGGGACTGCGACCACTCCTGAAGCACCTCCTGGGAGAAGGGGAAGCGATTGTCCTTGGGTTTACGGACATAACGCCGCCCAGGATGTAACCTGGGAGCTCTAATCACCCTTCCAAAATTAGTGTGGTCCATGAAGGAGCCACTTGGTCTAGCCTCTGGCCGCAGCCATTGATAGACCTCCTTCGGGTGCACCGTCACCTCCTCAGGGGGTGTCACGAGACGTAAGGTCTCATTGATGGAGGACACCAGATCCTCCACCCCATCTGGAGGTTCAGACACAGACCCGAGTATTGAACCCCCATCATCTTCCTCACCATCAGAGGAACGCTCCTCCTCAGAGAGAGTCTGGAGCTCGGGTGACTCCTCACGACGAGCCCGCTTAAGGGGTCTCACAACAGAAGAGGGAGACACCCGGGGGTAACTGGAAGGAGTAGCTGGGTTTTCCAGTCTCCTATTAAGTGCCTCCAGTGACTGCGACATGGAGGACAGCTGGGACAACAGAGATTCATTGATCTTATTCTGAGTTTCCCATGGCCCTGGGATCACCTGAACCTCAGGGTACAGCACCGGAGCTGCTGTCTCAGCAGTGTCAGTCCGGGCTTCTGGGCGTCCGCAGTTATTGCAGGACCCCTCCACCAGTGTACCATTGCATGTCGCACAGGTCATGGTGTTATCCGCCGCCTTAGCAGCACGCTTCCTAACTGAGGACATAGCCACAGTAGGGGAAGTATAAGGCAAGTCGTACAGACAAACAGACCGGGATTCCCGGTGGCTTACCGACCGCAGTAAAGCGGTGGGAGGAAGCGGTGTGTGTGTGTGACCTCCGCGAGTTCCAGTCTCCCTCTGAAGTGCAGACACGCGCTGCCGTAGATCCCAGCCGGGAAGTGAGGGAGAAGATGGCCGCCGCCAGTAAAGTCGTGGGCGGCGCCGAGAACACGCGGGAAGCACACACACACGCCCCCCGGTGACGTCACCGCAAGGGCTGCCTCCTCTCCTCCAGGCAGCCTCATAATGGAGGTGCTGGAGCCCGCAGCGCGGGAAACAGTGTAAAACACAGTACACACACTCAGACTGCAATTACATCCAAAGATCAGCAGTCTACGGCCTCAGCCCCTGTGACACACAGGGCGGTCAGCCAGGGTGTCCCCAGCACAGGGTACACCGCCAGATCCGCGGACCCGAGGGTAACGCGCGGTCTGAGTGTCAGGACACATACAGTGACAGACACTACCCCCAGGCACACAGGAGACAAAGAGTGCCTCAGTGCCGGTCCGGTCTGTAAGCACCATTTAGGGAGGCCTCGGACGGGGGTGCAGCACCAGTCCGGAGTGTAAGCACCATTTAGGGAGGCCTCGGACTGGGCTGGCTCCAGTCCGGTCTGTAAGCACCATTTAGGGAGGCCTCGGACGGAGCGGAGCTGTGCAAGGCTCCCATCTCCCACTCTCCAGAGCCCCCCAGAGAGGGATGGAAAGGAGCGCGACAGCGTACCGGGAGAACAGCAAGTGTCCAGGCTCTAGGCCCTCCGGTACCTCCACCTGCGTGTTCCACTAAGGGTGAGCGGGGAGGCTGTCACAGGTCCCGATAGGACCATATTACCTTGTCTTCAGACGCCATCACGTAAGTAGTGAGAATGCAGTGAAGTGCAAGCAAAGCGTGATCCTCCGAGCACACTAAGGTTAAAACTGAGGATATTCCCTGCGGTAGGGGTTTATAAGCGGAGGGGGCGGTGTCTACAAACTTGTAGTACCTAGTGTGACCTCCGGAGGGCAGTGCCCTAAACCCCATTGTCTGGGTCTCCCATTATGATGACCAGAAAATAGTTTGCTAAATTTAAACATATGAGGAAAATAAACCCACAAAAGCCTAAATCACCCCCTTTTGGCCCCATTGAAAATAAAACAAAAAAATTTAAAAAAGAACATATTTAAATTAAATAAAAAAAAACACATAGTGGTAATAAGAGGAGGAACGATAATCTAAGGGCTAAATCCTTACTGGACATTAGTGTATAAAGCTTAGAAGAGGTGAGGGCCGAGGACAAGGCGGCGGCTCTAGACGGAGACAGTCCCGTCCTCTAGAACCTTCACACTCCCCTCACTGACTCTAACTCTTCTTGCCATTGTTATGACTAAGGATCGCCGCCCTACAGGACACTTTATATCAATCCACCGAGGGAATGCTCCAGAAGACTTGGTTCCTCACCCCCAAAAAAAATGATTTGAGCTGCACTTAGTCAAGTGTGTTAGGTCTTTACATGTGAGGGCGTTTGGGGATCAGGAATGTCATGGTCAAGAATACATCGTGCATAGAGAAAAGTGCAAATACAACATACAAAAGAAACAAGTGATGAAAAAGGAACAAATGAAAATGAGACACAATGGAAAGAATAAGAGCGGAATATGGCTCAGGAAGCCAGTGTGAATACAGAGGATGTGTGAGAACACGTGGTGACACAATGTATCAAGTTTACATATTGAATAATGGAACATGACCTCCCTTCTCAGATTGTGCCCAATAAAAGTATCCAGAATGTCTCTCTTGTTAGGAGAACACGGCCCGGATCGCCGCCCCTCTCTGATGGAGAAACATGAAGACTATAGAAAACATTTCTCCATCCGGCTCCGGTGCATGCGCAGTGCACATATTAACACCAGGCCGTACACGGGATCAGCCCCACAATGCACCGGGCCGGATATGACAGCAGAGGAGGCGGGAACTTCAAACAGGAGGTGGAGCAGAAGAAAGAACAATGACGCCCAGCGGGAGGAGGGAGCCCGGAGCCGCCTTTCCAGTCTCTGGATGGAGACTGTGTGTAAGTTAGAAATCATTTATCTCAATCTTTATAGGGCACGTGAATTAGACAGAGAGTTAGGGATCAGGTAGGAAGGTGCAGGGACAGGTAGTGATAGAGGGGGTTAGGGATCAGGTAGGAAGGTGCAGGGACAGGTAGTGATAGCAGAGGGGGTTAGGGATCAGGTAGGAAGGTGCAGGGACAGGTAGTGATAGCAGAGGGGGTTAGGGATCAGGTAGGAAGGTGCAGGGACAGGTAGTGATAGTAGAGGGGGTTAGGGATCAGGTAGGAAGGTGCAGGGACAGGTAGTGATAGCAGAGGGGGTTAGGGATCAGATAGGAAGGTGCAGGGACAGGTAGTGATAGTAGAGGGGGTTAGGGATCAGGTAGGAAGGTGCAGGGACAGGTAGTGATAGTAGAGGGGGTTAGGGATCAGGTAGGAAGGTGCAGGGACAGGTAGTGATAGTAGAGGGGGTTAGGGATCAGATAGGAAGGTGCAGGGACAGGTAGTGATAGCAGAGGGGGTAGAGCGAGCTGACTGGCTCCCCTTAATGTTATCAGTGAAGGGGTGTTTTCTACCACAGTTCTCTCGATACAGGGGGACAGATCCACATCTCATACTCTTTGGGCAGCCACTTATCACAAAGGGCACAAACCTTGTGTTATTTGTAGGGTAAAAAGCCACATCTAAGCAGAAAAACTGAGAGCCGCTATTAGCATAAATCTCTGCCTTACAAAGGCACTCACCCACCCACACGCCCAGAGGTACCATGGTGGGCTGGAACCTGGGATCCTCTGATGCACCGTGACGCTGGGTGTGGGGATAAGTAGTGAATGACTGGCATTAACCTGTAAGTGTAGGTGCAAGCAGAAAAAACACATTTATTATAAGTTATCTGCTGCGACACTAAACACTATGTGCACTTTAATGAGTGCAAGCAGTGGCTAAACTGCACAGCTAATACAGGAACAATGTGAATAGGGGTATAGCAATCACTGCTCTAGATACAATGCAAAATGGAAGACTTAAGTTGGTGTGTGTAAAGTGGCCTTATCTGTCCAACTTCTGAACAGATCTCTGGTTGCAGTGAAATCATGGATACATTGTATCATTTGTACACAGCAACAAAATGTAACAATGTGTCCATGATTTCACTGCAACCAGTAAGTTGGTCAGAAGTTGGACAGATAAGTTGGTGTGTGTGAAGTGGCCTTTAGCTTCAATAGTGGCCACTGTGCAGTGCCCGGTGACCAGCGACAAGGTGCTTCCGTCTCATCGGGTCCTAATGTCATGACTAATGGTGGTATGCAAGGTGTATGGCCACTGTTGAAGCTAAGTCTTCCACTTTGCATTGAATCTAGAGCAGTGATTGCTATACTCCTATTCACATTGTTTCTGTATTAGCTGTGCAGTTTAGCCACTGCTTGCACTCATTAAAGTGCAGTGTTTAGTGTCGCAGCTGGGTGTGGGGAGACTCCCAGCGCAAGACAACGATGGGAGTGGGGGGCTGGTGGAAGGAGTCCCTGATACTAAGGGCAAAAGGGGAGATGGTGACCCCTAGAACAAACTAGTGCTGACACCTGGCTCCCCGAACGACCCTATACAGCTTCCGCAACTGTCGCCAGGCGAGATACCTATTCCCTGATTGTCCCTGGACTGCAACTACACAAGGATCAGAGCGGATGAGCACTAGTCAGCCCGGCTACCAACTAAAGATAATCTCATAGGAAACAAAGAGGGAAGAAACACTTAGCTTAAGATCCACACAGCAATTCAACAGAACTGCAGGAAAGACTGCAAGAGCTGAGAAGCTTCCTCCAAACACCTGACAAGCTATCACCAGCAGGGCATCCTGGGAGTCAAGGGGTCTAGACAGCTCAAGGTAAGAGATAAGCTGGGTCCTAGTGACCTCCAGCTTTCACTAAAAGAGAAATGCCTCTTAATGCGACAAGAGACACCAATTAGGATTTTGACTGTTTAGAGGCCACTCGCAGAAGGTCGTGACGTTTGGCCAGTGTCTCATCTGTGCCTCCAGATACACCCGTGACATCAGGTGTCCGCACTGCAGGGTCCGCCATGCTTCATGGTCTGCCGAGGGCATGCACTGCCAGATCAGAATGGCTACCAACCTGCCTGTGAGCTGCTGCCATCTCCTCTGGCCACACAGCTCCTTATATACCTTATAGAGGTGCGGTGTGTGCACACAGAGGCAGCCTCCAGACTGGAAGTGCCCAGCACACCGCACCCTCAGCGGGATACATCACTTCTGTTGCAACACAGAAATGTTCCCCTTCCCATCGGACAGCAGCTGTCACAGGGACACTTCCTCCCCCAGCCCTTCAGGCAGGAGCAGCCACCATGGAGCCCTGCGGTGAATGCGAGCCCCTCTCTATAGAGCCTCCCCTGACACTGGGCAGACAGGCACACACCGCTGCAGGCCTCGGTCTCCACCATCCTGGACCGGTGTTTTCCGAGGATGTTCTCTCCGGAGGCATCTTTAGCGCTGCTGCAGGAACAGATGACCACAGAGGTGCACCCCTCACACTATTTTTGGGTGGGTGCCATCTCTCACTATCTGCGGTCATCGGGAAGAGAATGTAGGTAGTGAGCTGATGTCCGCTCTGGGGCTGGGGAGATCACACCTGACATTTTGGGAACTTCCTGTAACAGTTTTTTTGGGGGGGGCAGGATGAACTCGATCTTCACCCCCTCGGTGATGGATTCCAGGATTTTTGTGTCCGAGATCATTACCCCGTTCATTGGGCCCAAATGTGTGAAATCCTCCTGCCTCTGCATGTCTGGGGTCAGTGTTGGTTTTGATGTAATTCCACCTCTTCCCCTGTGCGGTACAGATTGGGGCTGTACCCGGTGAAGGGACTTTAGGTTCAGGTAGAGATTTCTTTTGCTCGGACGCCTTCTCTGGTAGATCTAGAGCTCGAACACATTCACCCTGAATACAGCAGGGCTTGGCTGCAGACACCAGTCCACATCTTTACATTGTGGGGCAGCACTGGTGTCACTCACTGCTTCTAGCCCCGCCCCCTGATGGCTCACGTGAGGGCAGTGCTAGAGGCTGTGGATCCGCACTGGTGTCACTCACTGCTTCTAGCCCCGCCCCCTGATGGCTCATGTGAGGGCAGTGCTAGAGGCTGTGGATCCGCACTGGTGTCACTCACTTCTTCTAGCCCCACCCCCTGATGGCTCATGTGAGGGCAGTGCTAGAGGCTGTGGGGCTAGAGAAATTGAGATTTGCAGTAAGTTGTATAATAAAAGATAATTACAAACATGGCAAGGGGTAAAGAGATTAATACTTTAGGTGTCAGGCCGCCCCTTTAAGCCTTTACAAGAATGGTGGATGAACTGAAGCCACCAGCTCCTCCCCATTTACCTGCAGTGGTACAGTCCCCTGCTCTAGACCAATAGGAGCCCAGATCTCAGGTTAACCCTTCGCTCAATGAGCAGACAGCGGCTCTGGCAGAATATATACAAGGTTTAATGTGGTTCATGTGAACGGACACTTGGCGGCCGCCTCCCGCCGCAGACACTGTACAGCAATGTAAAAAACAAATATACACAGAGCAGTGCGCACTGACACATAGCTCCGCCCCAGTCCATAGCTCCTCCCCTCAGCTCTCCTCCTCCTGCACTTTGGCTTTCTTCTTCTTCTTCTTGGAGGTCGGCGTCTCCTCACAGGACGACATTTTCTTCTTCTTGGCCGGAGTTTCCTCCTCCTCGATGCCGTTCTCCGAGACGTCGCCCTCAGACTTCCGCTTCTTTTTCTTCTTCTTGCTCGGCTCCTCCTGGAAGAAAGGATTTGTGAGCGCGAGGGCAGCAGGCAGGGCCACCCCCGAGCGCCAGGACAGCAGCAGCAGCAGCAGGCAGGGCCACCCCCGAGCGCCAGGACAGCAGCAGCAGGCAGGGCCACCCCCGAGCGCCAGGACAGCAGCAGCAGCAGCAGGCAGGGCCACCCCCGAGCGCCAGGACAGCAGCAGCAGCAGCAGGCAGGGCCTCCCCCGAGCGCCAGGGCAGCAGCAGGCAGGGCCTCCCCCGAGCGCCAGGGCAGCAGCAGGCAGGGCCACCCCCGAGCGCGAGGGCAGCAGCAGCAGCAGGCAGGGCCACCCCCGAGCGCCAGGACAGCAGCAGGCAGGGCCTCCCCCGAGCGCCAGGGCAGCAGCAGGCAGGGCCACCCCCGAGCGCGAGGGCAGCAGCAGGCAGGGCCACCCCTGAGGGCAGCAGCAGCAGCAGTCAGGCCCCCCCCCACCACCCCCAGAGCGCAAGGGCAGCAGCAGGCAGGGCACCCGGTGGGGGTTGTAGTAATCCATACAGACTGCAGTCTCACCTCCTCCTCCGGGGCTGGAGCTTCCTCGTTCTCCTCCTCTGCAGCAGCAGCCGCCAGAGCCTCCAGCCGTCGCTTCTCCCGTTTCTTCTTCTTTCGTTCTTTCTTATCCATTTTACGTTTGATCTCTGACACAACTTCAGAGGCCTGGAAGAAAGGAGAACAGTGAGACTCCCTTCAGAGTAGCAGAGGTCCCCCCCGGCCCCAGCAGCAATGGTCAGATCAGGCTCATTAAATCAGTTATTACCTCCAGCAATAGTCAGGAGAAGAAGCCTCATCACCTCCAACCATCAGACCACTTTCCCTCCTCCTTCCCCCAGTCTCCAGCTGCACCTCCCTCCTCCTCCCCCCCAGTTTCCAGCTGCACCTCCCTCCAGTCTCCAGCTGCACCTCCCCCTCCTCCCCCCAGTCTCCAGCTGCACCTCCCTCCTCCCCAGTCTCCAGCTGCACACCTCCCCCTCCTCCCCCCAGTCTCCAGCTGCACACCTCCCCCTCCTCCCCCCCAGTCTCCAGCTGCACCTCCCCCTCCTCCCCCCAGTCTCCAGCTGCACACCTCCCCCTCCTCCCCAGTCTCCAGCTGCACACCTCCCCCTCCTCCCCAGTCTCCAGCTGCACACCTCCCCCTCTCCCCAGTCTCCAGCTGCACACCTCCCTCCTCCCCAGTCTCCAGCTGCACACCTCCCTCCTCCCCAGTCTCCAGCTGCACACCTCCCTCCTCCCCAGTCTCCAGCTGCACACCTCCCTCCTCCCCAGTCTCCAGCTGCACACCTCCCTCCTCCCCAGTCTCCAGCTGCACACCTCCCTCCTCCCCAGTCTCCAGCTGCACACCTCCCTCCTCCCCAGTCTCCAGCTGCACACCTCCCTCCTCCCCAGTCTCCAGCTGCACACCTCCCTCCTCCCCAGTCTCCAGCTGCACACCTCCCTCCTCCCCAGTCTCCAGCTGCACACCTCCCTCCTCCCCAGTCTCCAGCTGCACACCTCCCTCCTCCCCAGTCTCCAGCTGCACACCTCCCTCCTCCCCAGTCTCCAGCTGCACACCTCCCTCCTCCCAGTCTCCGCTGCACACCTCCTCCTCCCCAGTCTCCAGCTGCACACCTCCCTCCTCCCCAGTCTCCAGCTGCACACTCCCTCCTCCCCAGTCTCCAGCTGCACACCTCCTCCTCCCCAGTCTCCAGCTGCACACCTCCCTCCTCCCCAGTCTCCAGCTGCACACCTCCCTCCTCCCCCAGTCTCCAGCTGCACACCTCCCCCTCCTCCCCCCAGTCTCCAGCTGCACACCTCCCTCCTCCCCCCAGTCTCCAGCTGCACACCTCCCCCTCCTCCCCCCAGTCTCCAGCTGCACCTCCCCCTCCTCCCCAGTCTCCAGCTGCACACCTCCTAGCACACTCCCCTCCCCCAGTCTCCAGCTGCACACCTCCCCCTCCTCCCCAGTCTCCAGCTGCACACCTCCCCTCCTCCCCAGTCTCCAGCTGCACACCTCCCCCTCCTCCCCAGTCTCCAGCTGCACACCTCCCTCCTCCCCAGTCTCCAGCTGCACACCTCCCTCCTCCCCAGTCTCCAGCTGCCACACCCTCCCTCCTCCCCAGTCTCCAGCTGCACACCTCCCTCCTCCCCAGTCTCCAGCTGCACACCTCCCTCCTCCCCAGTCTCCAGCTGCACACCTCCCTCCTCCCCAGTCTCCAGCTGCACACCTCCCTCCTCCCCAGTCTCCAGCTGCACACCTCCCTCCTCCCCAGTCTCCAGCTGCACACCTCCCTCCTCCCCAGTCTCCAGCTGCACACCTCCCTCCTCCCCAGTCTCCAGCTGCACACCTCCCTCCTCCCCAGTCTCCAGCTGCACACCTCCCTCCTCCCCAGTCTCCAGCTGCACCTCCCTCCCCCCCCTTGATGTACTGACCTCCTGCTGTGCCTCCTTCATCACCTCCAGGTTCTTGCGTGGAGCCTCCCCGGTCTCATAGAAGGCCAGCCTCTCCTCCACCTGCTCCCGCAGTTTATCTCCAAACACCGGGGTCGGGATTTCTAAAAAGAAGAGACTGATTAAAGACGCAGAGATCAGAGCGGATCCCAGTCGATCACTCCAGTCACATCTGGAGCCTCCGCAGCAGTGGAGGTGACCGGAGGCTTCGCTCAGTCTGAGACTGTCACCATTCACTGGGGGTGAAATGCTGTTGACGAAAAATATTCCACATCACAGCGAAGCAGCGTCGGTCGGAGCGTGCGGCAGGCAGACGCGGTGGTGTGGCCGGCGGTGCGGTAAGCTGCAGCTGGCGGGGTCTCACCTGAGAAGCAGTCTATGCGGGAGGCGATGGTGCACTTGTTGGCCAGGTAGCGGGAGATTCGCCCCTTGTTCTTGGCGGCCGCTCGCCCGATGAATGTGGAGTGGAAGATCAGGCCGTATTTCGGGGTGTTGCCCCTAGTCTTCAGTGCCCTGAGGGGGGAGTTACCGAGATTTGATAATTGTATGAAACTACTCCTCCCATCATGCTCAGTCAGCCCTCCCCACTAATCTAGAATCCACCCACAGCCCTGATAGCTGACCTGAGCCACAATGATAGGGGTGGTTGTTCAGACTGTGGGGTGGCGGTCATCACTCACGCTGCCGCGTGTCAAACACCATACACCCGGTCACTGCCATCACCACAACCGCCCGGCAGCTGTACCTGAAGAGCGCCTTCTCTGCCCCCAGGATCTGCACCGTGGACGCCGGGTACTTGGCCAGATTCGTCAGACTTCCTGCGTGAGAGATCAAGCGCGCACCGACCTGCGGAGGCGAAAGACAGGAGGAGGAGTGAGGCGAAAGACAGGAGGAGGAGTGAGGCGAAAGACAGGAGGAGGAGTGAGGCGAAAGACAGGAGGAGGAGTGAGGCGAAAGACAGGAGGAGGAGTGAGGCGAAAGACAGGAGGAGGAGTGAGGCGAAAGACAGGAGGAGGAGTGAGGCGAAAGACAGGAGGAGGAGTGAGGCGAAAGACAGGAGGAGGAGTGAGGCGAAAGACAGGAGGAGGAGTGAGGCGAAAGACAGGAGGAGGAGTGAGGCGAAAGACAGGAGGAGGAGTGAGGCGAAAGACAGGAGGAGGAGTGAGGCGAAAGACAGGAGGAGGAGTGAGGCGAAAGACAGGAGGAGGAGTGAGGCGAAAGACAGGAGGAGGAGTGAGGCGAAAGACAGGAGGAGGAGTGAGGCGAAAGACAGGAGGAGGAGTGAGGCGAAAGACAGGAGGAGGAGTGAGGCGAAAGACAGGAGGAGCCAAAGAGCCAGCAGAGGAGGTAAAGGAGGCATCACTGAAGAAGTGGAGTGAGAAGCTGAAGAGCCAGCAGAGGAGACGAGGAGCAGAGGAGGCACAGAGTGCTGCAGACATTAGTGCGGGAGGGACACGGATCAGCAGTGTGGATGTTTCAGCACCAGTCTCAGTGGATTGACAGATCACTGACATCACTTCCGTGCGCTCTTCAACCTTAAAGTGACACTCACCACTTCTCCGATGAGGGCGGACAGGCTGGGGGCCACCTGGTTCATCTTGGAGCGCAGATATTCCTGCAGGCTCTTGCGATATTCGGACAAGGAGATGACGCGGGTGGAGAAGCTCTCGATGTTGATGAGGTCAATGGGGGAGATGTCCATACCTGAGAGAGACCACATTAGTGACTGACCCCTCACAGTACTGACCCCCAGTCACTGAGCCCCCACCACTATAGCACCTACCCATGGAGGAGCGTGAAGCCTCCAGGACGGCCTGGGCCTTGGCGCTGTCCATGACGATCTCCTCCATGGCCTCCAGATTGTCCTCGCTCAGCTCCTTGCGGTTCCCAATGTATTTGGCGATGCGGCAGTAGGTGTAGTTGTCAGACACGATCTTTATCAGCTCCGGGAAGTGATATCCGTACCATTCCCTGCAGAGGAAGAAGAGTCATCACTCGGTCACTGCAGCTCTGGATGTGAATAGAGGATGTCTCCAATAACAGTACAGTATGAGGATATCTTTTCAGTACAGGACCCGCATGCAAGTAGAAGACAGGGCCCGCACTGCGGCTCTGGATGTGACTAGAGGATGTCTCCCCGATAACAATACAGGGGCCGCACTGCGGCTCTGGATGTGACTAGAGGATGTCTCCCCGATAACAATACAGGGCCCGCACACTGGAGCTCTGGATGTGACTAGAGGATGTCTCCCCGATAACAATACAGGGGCCGCACTGCGGCTCTGGATGTGACTAGAGGATGTCTCCCCGATAACAATACAGGGCCCGCACTGCAGCTCTGGATGTGACTAGAGGATGTCTCCCCGATAACAATACAGGGGCCGCACTGCAGCTCTGGATGTGACTAGAGGATGTCTCCCCGATAACAATACAGGGCCCGCACACTGCGGTCTGTGGTGCAGACAGAGATTATGTTCTACCTCCTCTTTCTATACAGATGGAGGAAGGTGCCCCCACCTGTGGTAAGCATTGGGAGGTGCCACCCGTCCACCCCCCCCTCGCCCCAGACTCACCTCACCCTCATGGAGAAGGTGTTGATGTCCTTGTCCAGCTGGTCCAGGAGACTGATGGACTGGATGATCATGTTGTCCACACGGTTGACATTAAACTTCACCTTGGCCCTGGAGTAGCTGTGACCCAGGCCGAGCTGAGCCTTGGAGGCCGACTGTGCGGTCAGACCCTTCACCAGAGAGTGGAAGTGGAGGCGAATCCCTGCAGAGAGACAAGGTGGGTCATACCAACTCACAATAGGGAAAAAGGGTTAAGGGGGTCAGCCAGTGGTCATGGGTCACACCACAGTGAGGGTCTCCCGATGTCAACAACGGGTAAGGAGACCGGAACTGTGAGAAGCACTTAGGCATGGATCATTCCAAGTCATAACGGGGGGAGTTGGTGTTTGCAGTGACGGAGGACGCCGCCTCTCACCTCGCAGGATCTCGGCCACCACGCCTCCGGTCTGGCAGGGGACCTTCAGCTCCTCCTGGATGGCGGCTCCGATCTTGGCGTCCCCCACACCCAGCAGCGCTTTCTTCTTCTTCCCCGGCACATTGGTCTCCAGGAAAAGCTTCAGATCCTCATGGAGGAGACCTGGAGGAGGACACAGAGTGATCACCAGAGATGTAGAGGGGCTGCACGGCCAGGAAGACCCCCACCCCGCTGTGTGACATCACATCTCTCTACCCCCCACAGGACGAGCTCAGCAACATTGTGGTGACATCACTGATCTCAGTGGATTGACAGATTGTTAGTGACATCATCGCTCGTCCCTCCCCCGCAGTGTGACATCACAGGTCACCCCCCCCGTTACCTTCAGAGATGGCGTTGATGTTCTCCAGGGCGCTCTGGGCGGATTTGAAGGGTGAGAAGGCCGCCAGCTTCACGATGGTGCTGAACTTCCCGACGTTCAGGACGGACTCCTCCACCTGCGGCAGCAGCATCCCGATCTCCTCCACCTCCTGCACCGCCAGCAGAGCGTAACCCGCAGCATGCTCGAACAGCACGTGCAGCAGAACCTGCGGGAGAGAGAGGTCAGCAAACAGCACCACTAAGCTGAGGCACGCCGCAGGGTAAGTATGGGGAGAGGGGGGCAGCAAACAGCACCGCTAAGCTGAGGCACGCCGCAGGGTAAGCATGGGGAGAGAGAGGTCAGCAGACAGCACCACTAAGCTGAGGCACGCCGCAGGGTGAGTATGGGGAGAGGGAGGTCAGCAGACAGCACCACTAAGCTGAGGCACGCCGCAGGGTAAGTATGGGGAGAGGGGGGCAGCAAACAGCACCGCTAAGCTGAGGCACGCTGCAGGGTAAGTACGGGGAGAGGGGGGGCAGCAAACAGCACCGCTAAGCTGAGGCACGCCGCAGGGTAAGTATGGGGAGAGGGAGGTCAGCAAACAGCACCACTAAGCTGAGGCACGCCGCAGGGTAAGTATGGGGAGAGGGAGGTCAGCAGACAGCACCACTAAGCTGAGGCACGCCGCAGGGTAAGTATGGGGAGAGAGGTCAGCAAACAGCACCACTAAGCTGAGGCACGCCGCAGGGTAAGTATGGGGAGAGAGGTCAGCAAACAGCACCACTAAGCTGAGGCACGCCGCAGGGTAAGTATGGGGAGAGGGAGGTCAGCAGACAGCACCACTAAGCTGAGGCACACCGCAGGGTAAGTATGGGGAGAGAGGTCAGCAAACAGCACCACTAAGCTGAGGCACGCCGCAGGGTAAGTATGGGGAGAGAGGTCAGCAAACAGCACCACTAAGCTGAGGCACGCCGCAGGGTAAGTATGGGGAGAGAGGTCAGCAGACAGCACCACTAAGCTGAGGCACGCCGCAGGGTAAGTATGGGGAGAGAGGTCAGCAGACAGCACCACTAAGCTGAGGCACGCCGCAGGGTAAGTATGGGGAGAGGGAGGTCAGCAGACAGCACCACTAAGCTGAGGCACGCCGCAGGGTAAGTATGGGGAGAGGGAGGTCAGCAGACAGCACCACTAAGCTGAGGCACGCCGCAGGGTAAGTATGGGGAGACGGAGGTCAGCAGACAGCACCACTAAGCTGAGGCACGCCGCAGGGTAAGTATGGGGGGAGAGAGGTCAGCAGACAGCACCACTAAGCTGAGGCACGCCGCAGGGTAAGTATGGGGAGAGAGAGGTCAGCAAACAGCACCACTAAGCTGAGGCACGCCGCAGGGTAAGTATGGGGAGAGGGAGGTCAGCAGACAGCACCACTAAGCTGAGGCACGCCACAGGGTAAGTATGGGGAGACAGAGGTCAGCAGACAGCACCACTAAGCTGAGGCACGCCGCAGGGTAAGTATGGGGGGAGAGAGGTCAGCAGACAGCACCACTAAGCTGAGGCACGCCGCAGGGTAAGTATGAGGAGAGAGAGGTCAGCAGACAGCACCACTAAGCTGAGGCACGCCGCAGGGTAAGTATGGGGAGAGGGAGGTCAGCAGACAGCACCACTAAGCTGAGGCACGCCGCAGGGTAAGTATGGGGAGAGGGAGGTCAGCAGACAGCACCACTAAGCTGAGGCACGCTGCAGGGTAAGTATGGGGAGAGAGAGGTCAGCAAACAGCACCACTAAGCTGAGGCACGCCGCAGGGTAAGTATGGGGAGAGGGAGGTCAGCAAACAGCACCACTAAGCTGAGGCACGCCGCAGGGTAAGTATGGGGAGAGGGGGGTCAGCAGACAGCACCACTAAGCTGAGGCACGCCGCAGGGTAAGTATGGGGAGAGCAGCATGCAGCGATCTCAAGGCCTCAAACTCTGCAAAAACCGGATGTGGGAACAGAGCGCGGTGTGAGCTCCGGACACTGAGGGCAGAGCCGCCTGCTGCGCGGACACGTGGTGCGGAGCCCGGGCCTCATGTCTGGGTCTATCCCCACCAGCGCACAGGCGCCGCCCGTCCCCCGGTCTGTGTTCTCCCCCGGGCCCCGCTCTCCGCCCCCTGGGCCCCGTTCTCACCAGGCCCCGTCCCTCGCTCTCCCCCCGTTCTCACCATGCTTCCTCCGCTCCTCCCGCGCCGACGTTCCGAAACAGACTGAGCCGCGCGCCCCCCACGTCCGCACCACAGGTCCCCTAACCCCGCCTCTCAGAAGGCAACCAATCACAGCGCAGATGCATAGGACCGCAACCAATCACAGCCAGGGAGCTACCATCGCTCGCCCTCCACAGGAAGTGAGTGGGATAGAGCGGCGGGAGGACTCTATGGTGGGTGGAGGACCGCAGAGCACGTGGTGGAGGACCGCAGAGCACGTGGTGAGGACAGTTCACTCCTGCACATAAAAACCGCATCACACAGCGACAGCGAATAACCAAATCCATAAACCTGATATGAAGGCAGACAGCGGGGCCATGTTATCAGGCTGGGAAGGTGCGGGGTTATATTATCTATACATCACGTGCCCCGGCGTGGCCCCTCACATCACAGGCCCCGGCGTGGCCCCTCACACCACAGGCCCCGGCGTGGCCCCTCACACCACAGGCCCCGGCGTGGCCCCTCACACCGCAGGCCCCGGCGTGGCCCCTCACACCGCAGGCCCCGGCGTGGCCCCTCACACCGCAGGCCCCGGCGTGGCCCCTCACACCGCAGGCCCCGGCGTGGCCCCTCACACCGCAGGCCCCGGCGTGGCCCCTCACCGCAGGCCCCGGCGTGGCCCCTCACACCGCAGGCCCCGGCGTGGCCCCTCACACCGCAGGCCCCGGCGTGGCCCCTCACACCGCAGGCCCCGGCGTGGCCCCTCACACCGCAGGCCCCGGCGTGGCCCCCTCACACCACAAGGCCCCGGCGTGGCCCCTCAACATCACAGGCCCCGGCGTGGCCCCTCACACCACAGGCCCCAGCGTGGCCCCTCACATCACAGGCCCCGGCGTGGCCCCTCCACACCACAGGCCCCGGCGTGGCTCCTCACATCACAGGCCCCGGCGTGGCCCCTCACATCGCAGGCCCCGGCGTGGCTCCTCACATCGCAGGCCCCGGCGTGGCCCCTCACACCGCAGGCCCCGGCGTGGCCCCTCACACCACCGGCACGCAGGCCCCGGCGTGGCCCCTCACACCGCAGGCCCCGGCGTGGCCCCTCACACCGCAGGCCCCGGCGTGGCCCCTCACACCGCAGGCCCCGGCGTGGCCCCTCACACCGCAGGCCCCGGCGTGGCCCCTCACACCGCAGGCCCCGGCGTGGCCCCTCACACCGCAGGCCCCGGCGTGGCCCCTCACACCGCAGGCCCCGGCGTGGCCCCTCACACCACAGGCCCCGGCGTGGCCCCTCACATCACAGGCCCCGGCGTGGCCCCTCACATCACAGGCCCCGGCGTGGCCCCTCACACCACAGGCCCCGGCGTGGCCCCTCACACCACAGGCCCCGGCGTGGCCCCTCACACCACAGGCCCCGGCGTGGCCCCTCACACCACAGGCCCCGGCGTGGCCCCTCACACCACAGGCCCCGGCGTGGCCCCTCACACCACAGGCCCCGGCGTGGCCCCTCACATCACAGGCCTCGGCGTGGCCCCTCACACCACAGGCCCCGGCGTGGCCCCTCACACCACAGGCCCCGGCGTGGCCCCTCACACCACAGGCCCCGGCGTGGCCCCTCACACCACAGGCCCCGGCGTGGCCCCTCACACCACAGGCCCCGGCGTGGCCCCTCACACCACAGGCCCCGGCGTGGCTCCTCACATCACAGGCCCGGCGTGGCTCCTCACTGGCTCCTCACATCACAGGCCCCGGCGTGGCTCCTCACTGGCTCCTCACATCACAGGCCCCGGCGGTCACACATTGGGAATGGTTGATGGGGTTGATGTCAGTTATGTGATGTCAGGTAGTGACTCACCATGAGCCGGGTTCTCAGGCGCTGGCTGTGGTCACGGTTCGGTGCCTGAGGCGGAGGAGGCCCGGTGGTCAATATAAGGTTAAAGTAAGATGTTGGAATATGAATAAAGTTACTGTTTCGTGACGCCACCTGTAGGGGTCCGGTGATGACACCGGCGCTGCTTTGGACCTCCGGGGATGGGTGGCAGCTAGATAGATCCGCTCCCTACAGGACGAGCGGGTGGATCCCCGGGGTCAGGAGCTGAAGTGATGGAATACGGCAGCTCAGTTGATTCTGTGGGTGAATCGGTTAGTAACAGTTCTGGAATAAGGCTCGGACACGTTGCTCCTCTGCACGGGTCTTTGCTTAGTTCTCACACAGTACACGGGATAATAGTTTCACTCTCAGGTAACGGACCGGGTGGTCCCTCTGATGAACAGTGTCCCTCCAAGGCTCCACAGTGTCTCTCTCTTAATCTGACTGTCCCTTCTTACTCATCACTGCCTTCCACATACCAGGTCAGGATACAGAGGAACTTCTGTTGGGCACCCGAGCCGTTGGCCTGGCGACTCCCCAGACCTCAATGGTGGGTACCCCTCCCAATACACCTGCGGGGATGGTGGTGCGTGTATTGCGCTCCTGTGAAGCCGTCCATCACCCAGGTTCTGTAGAGCAGCGATGGAGCATCTGCACTACCTCGGAGCTCCGGATGGACTGGGCTCGGGTCGACTTTTTACCCATACTGGTTTACTTGGCCCCCTTCACTTCTAGGTCACCAAAAAACCCCAGCGGCGATGCAGGACAATGGCCTGACAGTTCCCCAGCGGCCGGTTACATGGGGCGATCGGTCGCCTGGTTTCAGAGCACTGCTGTGAAACCAGACTACTACCCGGCGGCGCCGACATCGCCCCTTTACATGAGGCGACGTAGGGGCAATGATGCCGACGATAGGCCACGCCCCTACATCGCCTATGTAATTGGCGGCGATGTCGCCCCGTGTGACGGGTTCTTTAGTGCCTGGTTTAAGAAATTATTCCCTGTACTAAAGAATCGGTGTCCTTGCGAGGAGCGACCAGTTCTACAAGGTTCAGCTCGGTGCTTACTTACACATACTGCAAACAGTTTCCCTTCCCCGTTTTTCTTTTCTATTTTTTTTTGGGCAAAGGCTGTTAATTGATATGGCCGCCCAATACAAGAAGAAGAGCCTGCAGACTCTGATCAACCTCTGCCCAATACAAGAAGAAGAACCTGCAGACTCTGATCAACCTCTGCCCAATACAAGAAGAAGAGCCTGCAGACTCTGATCAACCTCTGCCCAATACAAGAAGAAGAACCTGCAGACTCTGATCAACCTCTGCCCAATACAAGAAGAAGAGCCTGCAGACTCTGATCAACCTCTGCCCAATACAAGAGGAAGAGCCTGCAGACTCTGATCAACCTCTGCCCAATACAAGAAGAAGAGCCTGCAGACTCTGATCAACCTCTGCCCAATACAAGAAGAAGAGCCTGCAGACTCTGATCAACCTCTGCCCAATACAAGAAGAAGAGCCTGCAGACTCTGATCAACCTCTGCCCAATACAAGAAGAAGAGCCTGCAGACTCTGATCAACCTCTGCCCAATACAAGAAGAAGAACCTGCAGACTCTGATCAACCTCTGCCCAATACAAGAAGAAGAGCCTGCAGACTCTGATCAACCTCTGCCCAATACAAGAAGAAGAGCCTGCAGACTCTGATCAACCTCTGCCCAATACAAGAGGAAGAGCCTGCAGACTCTGATCGACCTCTGCCCAATACAAGAAGAAGAGCCTGCAAACTCTGATCAACCTCTGCCCAATACAAGAAGAAGAGCCTGCAGACTCTGATCGACCTCTGCCCAATACAAGAAGAAGAGCCTGCAAACTCTGATCAACCTCTGCCCAATACAAGAAGAAGAGCCTGCAGACTCTGATCAACCTCTGCCCAATACAAGAAGAAGAGCCTGCAGACTCTGATCAACCTCTGCCCAATACAAGAAGAGCCTGCAGACTGACCGACCTCTGCCCAATACAAGAAGAAGAGCCTGCAGACTCTGATCAACCTCTGCCCAATACAAGAAGAAGAGCCTGCAGACTCTGACCGACCTCTGCCCAATACAAGAAGAAGAGCCTGCAGACTCTGATCGACCTCTGCCCAATGCAAGAAGAAGAGCCTGCAGACTCTGATCAACCTCTGCCCAATGCAAGAAGAAGAGCCTGCAGACTCTGACCGACCTCTGCCCAATACAAGAAGAAGAGCCTGCAGACTCTGACCGACCTCTGCCCAATACAAGAAGAAGAGCCTGCAGACTCTGACCGACCTCTGCCCAATACAAGAAGAAGAGCCTGCAGACTCTGATCAACCTCTGCCCAATACAAGAAGAAGAGCCTGCAGACTCTGACCGACCTCTGCCCAATACAAGAAGAAGAGCCTGCAGACTCTGATCAACCTCTGCCCAATACAAGAAGAAGAGCCTGCAGACTCTGATCGACCTCTGCCCAATACAAGAAGAAGAGCCTGCAGACTCTGACCGACCTCTGCCCAATACAAGAAGAAGAGCCTGCAGACTCTGACCGACCTCTGCCCAATACAAGAAGAAGAGCCTGCAGACTCTGATCAACCTCTGCCCAATACAAGAAGAAGAGCCTGCAGACTCTGACCGACCTCTGCCCAATACAAGAAGAAGAGCCTGCAGACTCTGATCAACCTCTGCCCAATACAAGAAGAAGAGCCTGCAGACTCTGATCGACCTCTGCCCAATACAAGAAGAAGAGCCTGCAGACTCTGATCAACCTCTGCCCAATACAAGAAGAAGAGCCTGCAGACTCTGCCCAACCTCTGCCCAATACAAGAAGAAGAGCCTGCAGACTCTGATCAACCTCTGCCCAATACAAGAAGAGCCTGCAGACTCTGACCGACCTCTGCCCAATACAAGAAGAAGAGCCTGCAGACTCTGATCAACCTCTGCCCAATACAAGAAGAGCCTGCAGACTCTGTCCGACCTCTGCCCAATACAAGAAGAAGAGCCTGCAGACTCTGATCAACCTCTGCCCAATACAAGAAGAAGAGCCTGCAGACTCTGCTCAACCTCTGCCCAATACAAGAAGAAGAACCTGCAGACTCTGATCAACCTCTGCCCAATACAAGAAGAAGAGCCTGCAGACTCTGCTCAACCTCTGCCCAATACAAGAAGAAGAGCCTGCAGACTCTGATCAACCTCTGCCCAATACAAGAAGAAGAGCCTGCAGACTCTGATCAACCTCTGCCCAACACAAGAAGAAGAGCCTGCAGACTCTGATCAACCTCTGCCCAATACAAGAAGAAGAGCCTGCAGACTCTGATCAACCTCTGCCCAGTACAAGAAGAAGAGCCTGCAGACTCTGATCAACCTCTGCCCAATACAAGAAGAAGAGCCTGCAGACTCTGACCGACCTCTGCCCAATACAAGAAGAAGAGCCTGCAGACTCTGATCGACCTCTGCCCAATACAAGAAGAAGAGCCTGCAGACTCTGACCGACCTCTGCCCAATACAAGAAGAAGAGCCTGCAGACTCTGATCAACCTCTGCCCAATACAAGAAGAGGAGCCTGCAGACTCTGATCAACCTCTGCCCAATGCAAGAAGAAGAGCCTGCAGACTCTGACCAACCTCTGCCCGATACAAGAAGAAGAGCCTGCAGACTCTGACCGACCTCTGCCCAATACAGGAAGAAGAGCCTGCAGACTCTGATCAACCTCTGCCCGATACAAGAAGAAGAGCCTGCAGACTCTGATCGACCTCTGCCCAATACAAGAAGAGCCTGCAGACTGATCAACCTCTGCCCAATACAAGAAGAAAAGCCTGCAGACTCTGATCAACCTCTGCCCAACACAAGAAGAAGAGCCTGCAGACTCTGATCAACCTCTGCCCGATACAAGAAGAAGAGCCTGCAGACTCTGATCGACCTCTGCCCAAAACAAGAAGAAGAGCCTGCAGACTCTGATCGACCTCTGCCCAATACAAGAAGAAGAGCCTGCAGACTCTGATCAACCTCTGCCCAATACAAGAAGAAGAGCCTGCAGACTCTGATCAACCTCTGCCCGATACAAGAAGAAGAGCCTGCAGACTCTGATCGACCTCTGCCCAATACAAGAAGAGCCTGCAGACTCTGATCAACCTCTGCCCAATACAAGAAGAAGAGCCTGCAGACTCTGATCAGCCTCTGCCCAATACAAGAAGAAGAGCCTGCAGACTCTGATCAACCTCTGCCCAATACAAGAAGAAGAGCCTGCAGACTCTGATCGACCTCTGCCCAATACAAGAAGAAGAGCCTGCAGACTCTGACCGACCTCTGCCCAATACAAGAAGAAGAGCCTGCAGACTCTGACCGACCTCTGCCCAATACAAGAAGAAGAGCCTGCACACTCTGATCAACCTCTGCCCAATACAAGAAGAAGAGCCTGCAGACTCTGATCAACCTCTGCCCAATACAAGAAGAAGAGCCTGCAGACTCTGATCAACCTCTGCCCAATACAAGAAGAGCCTGCAGACTCTGATCGACTGGTAGGTATGAGGACCCTGGGGAACATGGCCTCATGCAGCGTGTGCCAGTGTCACGATGGACTGTGACACGGACGTGGGTAGCTGCCCCATGGTAAGTGCTGGTCCTGAGGCATCACAGCATGATGGGCCTCAGGGTGGAGGAGGACTTAGCCATGCCCCGCCACGAGCTGGCATCGCTGAGAGCCCCGTCCAGGTAGTAGATCTTGTTGCTAAGGGAGACGGAGGCGGGCATGGTAACCCCAAGAGCAGTGGTTACATGCCACCTGCCAGTGTTACCACAGACTGTGACATGGCGGGTGCGAGCTGCTCCATCCTTAGCCGGGATCCCGAGGGATCACCAGAAGAGGGAATGGTGCTTTCTCCAACTGGGCAAGAGGATGGGAACACAGAGCCCATAATCTGTCCGGGTGATGGGAAAGCTGGGTTCACTACCTGTCAGGGTGATGGAAGAGCAGCCTTCCTATCCTGTCAGAGTAGAGAAAGACCACCCCCCACAGTCGGCCTAGACGATGGGGAGATCGGGCCCATGGTTTATCCGACTGATGGGAAGACGGGTCTGCCTGCTGTTCAGGACCATAGGAAAGAGGTACCCCTGACTTGTCCGGATGGGAGACTGGTACGCTTGGTCTGCCAGGGAGATGGAAGAGCAAACCCCCTCTCCTGTCAGAAAGGTGTAATGGCAGTCCCAACAGCCTGTCAAGTTAAGGGACTGTCACAGTCCACGGCTTGTCAGGGTGATGGGAAAGCTGGGTCGCTGGCCAGCCAGGCAACTGAGAGAGTGGCGTTATTTCCCGGGGAGATGGCCTCCCGAGGTGCTCTCGCCCGCAGACTGAGTACTGGGAATGCAGACACCGCACTGCCTTCTGGGTCCTCAACCTGTAGAGGAATAACCAGACCACCTGCCGACCCAGAACAGGTCCAAGATGGTTCCTGTGAGGTCGGGGCTTCCACTCCCCTTCTGGCTACCTCCAGCCAGGGGATTCAGACTGTCACACCAGCAAATGACAGTCCTGAGGTGCTGGAAGGCCCCGCAGAGACCTCTGTCTCTGAGCCTGAATCGGAGAAGGTCCTATGAGGTCCAGGTAGAAGGAGAGATCACCAATTGGCGCATGTCAGAAGGCTCAGAAGTCCTTCCGCCGTAGCGCCGTCAAAAAGGGGGAGGTGTCATGAAGGTATGTTCATTATTTTAAGATGCTTGAAGAGTCAGCCAAAACTAGCTCACTCATCTCTCCACCCTTTTGGTTTGTGAGTTACATAGATCCTCGCTTGCTTCCCCCAGCGACCCCCAGTCAGAACTTTTACGACCTGCAATAAATACCTGAGGCAGAGCTAAAGCTTCTAGTTGTCCCTCCAAAAAAGTTCTTTGTCTTGAATTATAGTTTGTGAATGTCAGATTTAAGAAGACCCGTTCATGCCACAAACACATAATTCATATTCTTAGGTTATTCACCTTTTTGCGCATTTAATGATATGTCTTGTATATCTATGTAACACTCAGGAACCTGGGAAATGAGTTCTGGCTTTCTGAACCTTATACATATGTCATATTTGGTATCAATATTCTTAGAATTAAATGAAAGTAAACATGAGGTGTATATCATGGATGGGTGCCCGCCCCATCTGCAGATATGAAGAATGAAGATTTATTAAGCCTGGTGAGAGAGGAGGTCTCAGAGGACCATCCCACCGGGGGAGTGGTAACTCTACGAGAGGGGGCCACAGGTTTTCTGCCTTTATTAAAACCAGATCAGCCATTTTTGGGCTGATTCCACCCAGGGGCACGGACATAGCAGCTCCCCCCCAACGGATCTAAGTGTCACCGTGTGGCTAGGTCTGGCAATTTCTTATTTTACTCCTTTTATTTTTATAACTGTTTATGCATACATGTAAATTGTCTCTTATGTAATATCTAGTAAATCTTTTATATAATCACTACCCATCTTTGGGAATAAAATATAATTTACTAGTCTCGATCTCCTTGTCCTATGAACGAGCTCTCACGACCTCACTGTTCGTTTTACGCTATCCGATGGGTTACCGATCCACCTATAAGAGATCGGTGGTGGCAGCATAACGTTTTTTGTATTTATGTGATATTGTGGGCCTGAGGGTGACTGGATTGAGATATATATACGTTCCTAGCAGGAACTGGTGGTATATATACATCCTGTCACATCACGTGCCGCAGTATACGACATAAATTAGGGCAGCTGGGCTCCTTTCTTATCCTCTGGCAATACCGGATTTGGCCAGCAGGCTAAGGGGGCGCCAGAGAGCTTCAGGTCCTGACTAAGTATTTGTGACACCGTATCAGGACTACAATGTCCAGTGTGTCTCTTCCCATATTGATAAGGTCGGCAGCAGGGGCCACGGTCCGTGTAGGAACCACAATGTCCGGTGTGTCTCCTCGCATATTGATGAGGTCGGCTGCAGGGGCCACGGTCCATGTAAGGACCACAATGTCCAGTGTGTCTCCTCCCATATTGATGAGGTCGGTTGCAGGGGCCACAGTCCATGTAAGGACCACAATGTCCGGTGTGTCTCCTCCCATATTGATGAGGTCGGCTGCAGGGGCCACAGTCCATGTAAGGACCACAATGTCCGGTGTGTCTCCTCCCATATTGATGAGGTCGGCAGCAGGAGCCACGGTCCATGTAAGGTCCACAGTGTCCGGTGTGTCTCCTCCCATATTGATGAGGTCGGCTGCAGGAGCCACAGTCCATGTAGGGACCACAATGTCCAGTGTGTCTCCTCCCATATTGATGAGGTCGGCTGCAGGGGCCACAGTCCATGTAAGGACCACAATGTCCGGTGTGTCTCCTCCCATATTGATGAGGTCGGCAGCAGGAGCCACGGTCCATGTAAGGTCCACAGTGTCCGGTGTGTCTCCTCCCATATTGATGAGGTCGGCTGCAGGAGCCACAGTCCATGTAGGGACCACAATGTCCAGTGTGTCTCCTCCCATATTGATGAGGTCGGCTGCAGGGGCCACGGTCCGTGTAAGGACCACAATGTCCGGTGTCTCCTCCCATATTGATAAGGTCGGCTGCAGGGGCCACAGTCCATGTAAGGACCACAATGTCCGGTGTGTCTCCTCCCATATTGATGAGGTCGGCTGCAGGGGCCACAGTCCATGTAGGGACCACAATGTCCATTGTCTCCTCCCATATTGATGAGGTCGGCAGCAGGAGCCACGGTCCATGTAAGGTCCACAGTGTCCGGTGTGTCTCCTCCCATATTGATGAGGTCGGCTGCAGGGGCCACAATGTCCGGTGTCTCCTCCCATATTGATGAGGTCGGCTGCAGGGGCCACAGTCCATGTAAGGACCACAATGTCCAATGTGTCTCCTCCTATATTGATGAGGTCGGCTGCAGGGGCCACGGTCCGTGTAAGGTCCACAATGTCCGGTGTGTCTCCTCCCATATTGATGAGGTCGGCTGCAGGGGCCACGGTCCATGTAAGGACCACAATGTCCAATGTGTCTCCTCCTATATTGATGAGGTCGGCTGCAGGGGCCACGGTCCGTGTAAGGTCCACAATGTCCGGTGTGTCTCCTCCCATATTGATGAGGTCGGCTGCAGGGGCCACGGTCAGTGTAGGGACCACAATGTCCAATGTGTCTCCTCCTATATTGATGAGGTCGGCTGCAGGGGCCACGGTCAGTGTAGGGACCACAATGTCCGGTGTGTCTCCTCCCATATTGATGAGGTCGGCTGCAGGGGCCACGGTCCGTGTAGGGACCACCAGTTTGAACGTGGCCACATTTTATTGATGTAAATAGGTACCAGATTTTACAATACCCTTCATCGTAATCTGTCGGCCTCAGTTTGGCCCAATAATGATTGGATGGATAAAATAATGCAAAAGTAGGAACTTGTTTTTGCAGTGACTAAGGGTTAACAGTTCGGGCCGGCTGCCTGCTCCTAGGTCCAAAGTTTACATAGTAATCGCTGGAATGTGGTGACGCACACCAGGCATCACAGCTAAAAATATCGTCTGATACTGCGATTTATAAAGGGTGATCGGAAGTCCTGACTCTCGTTATACCGTCCCCGAGATGGCAGCGATCTATAAAGGGTGACGATCCCATAAGTCCTGACTCTCCAGATGGCAGCGATCTATGAAGGGTGACGATCCCATAAGTCCTGACTCTCCAGATGGCAGCGATCTATAAAGGGGGACGATCCCATAAGTCCTGACTCTCATTATACCGTCCCCGAGATGGCAGCGATCTATGAAGGGTGACGATCCCATAAGTCCTGACTCTCCAGATGGCAGCGATAGACCTCCGAGAAGAGTTGACCTGCTCCGTGTGTATGAACGTCTACACTGATCCAGCGACTCTGCCGTGCGGACACAACTTCTGCCAGATGTGCATCACCAGAACGTGGAACAACCAGACAGAAGGAGCACACACGTGTCCCGAATGTATGGAGAGGTTCAGTGCACGACCCCTGGTCAGAAGGAACCTTCGACTGAGCAACATAGCAAAGAGCTTCCTCTACGGTGAAGAAAGACACGAGGAGCGTGGGGTGTTCTGCACCTACTGCCTGCACAGCCACGTCCCTGCTGCCAAGTCCTGCCTCACATGTGAAGCTTCTCTGTGTCAGGGCCACCTGAGGGTCCACAGTAGAGCAGAACATCACACCTTACACGATATCATGTCTTCAGGACCTAAGGCGTGTTCTGTCCACCAGCAGGTACTGGACTATTACTGCTCCGAGGACAGATCTTGTATTTGTGCTTCCTGCCTGGACAACGAACACAAGGATCACCAGGTGGATCCATTGGGGATCGTCTTGGCCAAAAAGAGGGAGGAACATAAGGACGTTCTGACGAGGCTGACGAGAAGGAAGGAGGAGATTGAGGGACGACTCTCTGAACTGCACGAGAAGATGAAGGAACTGCAAGACAAAGGCGTCTCCATTCTCGGCCGAGTCAGGTCCATCTGTGAGGAGTTTAAGAAACAGCTGAAAACCGTAAAGAAACGGGTGATGAGCGAGATCCGAGTGTCGGGAGAGAAGGCGTCGCTCTCCGTCTCCGATCTGATCCTCCGTCTGGAGGCCGAGAAGGCCGAGATTGCTACAAAACAGATCCACATTAAGGAGCTGTTCATGGTGACCGACCCATTAACTGTCCTCCAGGCGGGAGAGATCCTTCCCGAATGTGGAGACCTCACCGGTGATGATGATGTCGGTGATCTGGATGAGGTTCAGATCCTACAAACACTGAGGGCCGGCCTGTCTGATATGGTGACGGGGATCACCGGGGAGTTCCTAACCGTCAGAGCTAATGTGACATTGGATCTAAACACAGCGGCCAATAACGTACACATATCCAGAGATTTCAAGACCGTGTGCTGGACGGTGCTCACCCAGGACTATCCGGAACGTTCTGACAGGTTCCAGGCCTGCCAAGTGCTGAGCACCCAGAGCTTCCTCACCGGGAAGCATTGCTGGGACGTGGAGACCAGTGAATCTGGGAACTGGATTATCGGAGTGGCCTATCCCAGTATAAAGCGACATGGCCGCCAGTCATATGTGGGAAACAATGACAAGTCATGGGGTTTATGCAGAAATCAGAACTGCTATGTGCTGAAACATAAGGGTCGTGGGATCCCCCTATCCGGTGCATATTGTTAGAGGTTCAGGATCTGTGTGGATTACGAGGCGGGGCAGGTGGCCTTCTATGAGCTGCGGGAACCCCCTGTGCACATGTACACCTTCTCCGCCACCTTCACCGAGCCCCTACATGCTGCATTCTGGGTGTGGAATGGCAGGGTGATGATAGGGGGCTAAGAGTGTCATTCACCATCACTGTATCATCATTGATATCTGGAAGGTCAGATCAGGGTGTGCTCAGGGTATGATAATGGTGTGATCAGGGTGTGCTCAGGGTGTGATCAGGGTGTGCTCAGGGTGTGATCAGAGTGTGATCAGGGTGTGATCAGAGTGTGATCAGGGTGTGCTCAGGGTATGATCAGAGTGTGCTCAGGGTATGATCAGACTGTGCTCAGGGTATGATCAGACTGTGCTCAGGGTATGATAATGGTGTGATCAGAGTGTGCTCAGGGTGTGATCAGAGTGTGCTCAGGGTGAGGGTGAGATCAGGGTGTGATCGGGGTGAGGGTGTGATTAGGATGTGCATGGGGTCTCATAGGGGTGTAATCGGGGGTGTGCTCAGTATCATCAGTATGATCAGAGAGTGATTGGGGTGTGATCAAGGTGTGATCATGGTCTGATCAGGGTGTGATTAGGGCGTGATCATGAGTGTCATTAAGGATGTGATCAGGATGAGTACTGACAGCTGCACATTGTTATATATACCACTATATAGCGGTGATCACATCAACCTTCCACATATTGAATGTGATACGATGACTCCTGGTTTGCTGCCTCTGATTCTTTGCACTGTTAATAGTCCGCTTACCTCTGATGTGTGCCGGGGGTCATTGTTGGGGCACTCTGGCTGCTATGGTATATAGAGGCACTATGGGGGTATTATGGGGAGGGCACAGTTATGTGATCCACCGGTCACATGTACTTTATAGCTGTATATCAAAGAGAAAGACACGTGATTGTCAGACCGGGATCAGGGAGTGAACACTCAAGGTTATGAGTATCTTCAAGTAAATTGTGCAAATATCAAAGAACATCTGAACAGCATGAAAGAAACAATTATAAAAGAGGCCATAAACCCTGCAGAACCAGAGTGACAGGAGCAGAATGGCTGAATGGTGAGAGCCGCTCAGTGGTAACACTCACTGTGTATGGACAATGTGATTGTATGATTCTGATCCTGCACTGCAGAACCAGAGTGACAGGAGCAGAATGGTGAGAGCCGCTCAGTGGTTACACTCACTGTGTATGGACAATGTGATTGTATGATTCTGATCCTGCACTGCAGAACCAGAGTGACAGGAGCAGAATGGTGAGAGCCGCTCAGTGGTTACACTCACTGTGTATGGACAATGTGATTGTATGATTCTGATCCTGCACTGCAGAACCAGAGTGACCGGAGCAGAATGGCGGAATGGTGAGAGCCGCTCAGTGGTTACACTCACTATGTATGGACAATGTGATTGTATGATTCTGATCCTGCACTGCAGAACCAGAGTGACAGGAGCAGAATGGTGAGAGCCGCTCAGTGGTTACACTCACTGTGTATGGACAATGTGATTGTATGATTCTGATCCTGCACTGCAGAACCAGAGTGACAGGAGCAGAATGGCTGAATGGTGAGAGCTGCTCAGTGGTTACACTCACTATGTATGGACAATGTGATTGTATGATTCTGATCCTGCACTGCAGAACCAGAGTGACAGGAGCAGAATGGTGAGAGCCGCTCAGTGGTTACACTCACTATGTGTATGGACAATGTGATTGTATGATTCTGATCCTGCACTGCAGAACCAGAGTGACAGGAGCAGAATGGTGAGAGCCGCTCAGTGGTTACACTCACTGTGTATGGACAATGTGATTGTATGATTCTGATCCTGCACTGCAGAACCAGAGTGACAGGAGCAGAATGGTGAGAGCCGCTCAGTGGTTACACTCACTGTGTATGGACAATGTGATTGTATGATTCTGATCCTGCACTGCAGAACCAGAGTGACCGGAGCAGAATGGCGGAATGGTGAGAGCCGCTCAGTGGTTACACTCACTATGTATGGACAATGTGATTGTATGATTCTGATCCTGCACTGCAGAACCAGAGTGACAGGAGCAGAATGGTGAGAGCCGCTCAGTGGTTACACTCACTATGTGTATGGACAATGTGATTGTATGATTCTGATCCTGCACTGCAGAACCAGAGTGACAGGAGCTGAATGGTGAGAGCCGCTCAGTGGTTACACTCACTGTGTATGGACAATGTGATTGTATGATTCTGATCCTGCACTGCAGAACCAGAGTGACAGGAGCAGAATGGCTGAATGGTGAGAGCTGCTCAGTGGTTACACTCACTATGTATGGACAATGTGATTGTATGATTCTGATCCTGCACTGCAGAACCAGAGTGACAGGAGCAGAATGGTGAGAGCCGCTCAGTGGTTACACTCACTATGTGTATGGACAATGTGATTGTATGATTCTGATCCTGCACTGCAGAACCAGAGTGACAGGAGCAGAATGGTGAGAGCCGCTCAGTGGTTACACTCACTGTGTATGGACAATGTGATTGTATGATTCTGATCCTGCACTGCAGAACCAGAGTGACAGGAGCTGAATGGTGAGAGCCGCTCAGTGGTTACACTCACTGTGTATGGACAATGTGATTGTATGATTCTGATCCTGCACTGCAGAACCAGAGTCACAGGAGCAGAATGGCTGAATGGTGAGAGCTGCTCAGTGGTTACACTCACTGTGTATGGACAATGTGATTGTATGATTCTGATCCTGCACTGCAGAACCAGAGTGACAGGAGCAGAATGGTGAGAGCCGCTCAGTGGTTACACTCACTATGTGTATGGACAATGTGATTGTATGATTCTGATCCTGCACTGCAGAACCAGAGTGACAGGAGCAGAATGGTGAGAGCCGCTCAGTGGTTACACTCACTATGTGTATGGACAATGTGATTGTATGATTCTGATCCTGCACTGCAGAACCAGAGTGACAGGAGCAGAATGGTGAGAGCCGCTCAGTGGTTACACTCACTATGTGTATGGACAATGTGATTGTATGATTCTGATCCTGCACTGCAGAACCAGAGTGACAGGAGCAGAATGGTGAGAGCCGCTCAGTGGTTACACTCACTATGTGTATGGACAATGTGATTGTATGATTCTGATCCTGCACTGCAGAACCAGAGTGACAGGAGCTGAATGGTGAGAGCCGCTCAGTGGTTACACTCACTGTGTATGGACAATGTGATTGTATGATTCTGATCCTGCACTGCAGGTGGATACAACAAATATAATCAATAAGAACAAGTGTCCACCAGGACGTACATTATACTGAGGCAAACCCAGATACTGGCCCTGTAAGAGGGGAGCAAACAGGCACAAGAATCCCAAACTCCAGTGCTGTGTCAATGCACATAATATGAGGCTGTGTGCAGACACTAATGGCCACTTTACACGTCCCAATATCGGCGTCCAACTCCGACATGAAGTCACGTGGTTCGTGCGTTCACCCCGATATCGTTCGTGCGTTGTGTGGTGTAAATGACCAATTCGATGCCAAAACGATATCGGGGGAGAAATGAGCAGCTCTGCAACGGCCCGATATTGGATGGACGATGTGGCCGGATCGCGCTGTGTGACAGCCCAACACCGATGTGGAGCACAACTTCCCCTATTCACTCCCATGTTAAATGGTCGTTCCTGGGTCGCTCGTACGAGGGGCGTAGACATCGCAGTTGCGTTGCCTGCCGATATCGTGCTGTGTAACATCTCATATGCGATCTTAAATTTCAGCCAAAAAAGTGCTCGCTCCTGTGCCGTTGTATCTGATATCGAAACGATGTTGGGACGTGTAAAGTGGCCATGAGAGCAGGGTGCAGCGCCCGACTGCTGCAGGGGAAGTCAGGCTCTGTGTCCGCAGGACGCTTTTCCTGCGGTCTCCGTTTACCATTGGTTTTATGGTAATTTATGCTAATTTGTTCCTGTGGTTTTGCACCACACATTGGTTTTACAAGTGTCAAGAACTGTCAAGTCCCTGCAGTTTTCCTGCAGATGGGAGAGAGTTGACGTGTTCTATTTTTGCTGTGTTTTTGCTGCAGTGAATGGCAAAGATGCAGAAAAAAACAGCAGCAAAAACGCAGTAAAAACACACAAAAAACGAGCAAAAACCTGAACACAGCAAATCTCCTGACAAGGACTGTAGGAGCCTTGATAGCAGTTCAATACAATTTACTTGAAGATACTCATAACCTTGAGTGTTCACTCCCTGATCCCGGTCTGACACAACAGGTATATAGAGGCACTGGCAGGGGCATAACGACAATAGGTGCAGGGGTTGCGATCGCACCCGGGCCCTGCAGCCTAGGGGGGCCCAGAAGTCGCTTTGGCCCATAGAAAAAGACTAATACTATTAAAGATTTGCAATAATTGGGGGCCCCGCTGGAGTTTTTGCATCGGGGCCCCTGGGCCTGAAGTTACACCACTGGGCACTGGCATTCTCAATGGTACTATTAAGGCATTATACGGGCACCCACACTGGCACTCAGATGGCAGCATTATTAAAGAATGTAGATACCACATCATACCTCTATGCGGGCTTCTCTATGATGTCCGCTGTCTATAGCAGGTGCTGTGACTATTGTAGATGTGAGATTATAATCTGTACAAGGGACATGTGGATAAATCTCATGTAAAGTGGCTTCACCGAGGACCACCGCACCGCAGACCAATAGGGGAGGCGTCCACTGTCTATAGGAACATACCGGCTGTACTGATAATAATGACAACCGGTAATGTAAGAAATAATGCTTTATTCTGATTATAGCACAGTCACATCATAAAGAAACACATTGCACAATATGATGTCTCCTGTCCTGTATTATTCTGTATATATACACTGCACAGTACCACTTCTCCTGTCCTGTATACTGGGTGTAATCCTCAGTATCTGTATTATTCTGTATATATACACTGCACAGTACCACTTCTCCTGTCCTGTATACTGGGTGTAATCCTCAGTATCTGTATTATTCTGTATGTATAACACTGCACAGTACCACTTCTCCTGTCCTGTATACTGGGTGTAATCCTCAGTATCTGTATTATTCTGTATTATATACACTGCACAGTACCACTTCTCCTGTCCTGTATACTGGGTGTAATCTCTCGATTATTCTGTATATATACACTGCACAGTACCACTTCTCCTGTCCTGTATACTGGGTGTAATCCTCAGTATATGTATTATTCTGTATATATACACTGCACAGTACCACTTCTCCTGTCCTGTATACTGGGTGTAATCCTCAGTATCTGTATTATTCTGTATATATACACTGCACAGTACCACTTCTCCTGTCCTGTATACTGGGTGTAATCCTCAGTATCTGTATTATTCTGTATATATACACTGCACAGTACCACTTCTCCTGTCCTGTATACTGGGTGTAATCCTCAGTATCTGTATTATTCTGTATATATACACTGCACAGCACCACTTCTCCTGTCCTGTATACTGGGTGTAATCCTCAGTATCTGTATTATTCTGTATATATACACTGCACAGTACCACTTCTCCTGTCCTGTATACTGGGTGTAATCCTCAGTATCTGTATATTCTGTATATTATACACTGCACAGACCACTTCTCCTGTCCTGTATACTGGGTGTAATCCTCAGTATCTGTATTATTCTGTATATATACACTGCACAGTACCACTTCTCCTGTCCTGTACTACTGGGTGTAATCCTCAGTATCTGTATTATTCTGTATATATACACTGCACAGTACCACTTCTCCTGTCCTGTATACTGGGTGTAATCCTCAGTATCTGTATTATTCTGTATATATTACACTGCACAGTACCACTTCTCCTGTCCTGTATACTGGGTGTAATCCTCAGTATCTGTATTATTCTGTATATATACACTGCACAGTACCACTTCTCCTGTCCTGTATACTGGGTGTAATCCTCAGTATCTGTATTATTCTGTATATATACACTGCACAGTACCACTTCTCCTGTCCTGTATACTGGGTGTAATCCTCAGTATCTGTATTATTCTGTATATATACACTGCACAGTACCACTTCTCCTGTCCTGTAACTGGGTGTAATCCTCAGTTCTGTATATTCTGTATATATACACTGCACAGTACACTTCTCCTGTCTGTATACGGGTGTAATCCTCAGTATCTGTATTATTCTGTATATATACACTGCACAGTTACCACTTCTCTGTCTGTATACTGGGTGTAATCTCAGTATCTGTATTATTCTGTAATATACACTGCACAGTACACTTCTCCTGTCCTGTATACTGGGTAATCCTCAGTATCTGTATTATTCTGTATATATACACTGCACAGTACCACTTCCCTGTCCTGTATACTGGGTGTAATCCTCAGTATCTGTATTATTTGTATATATACACTGCACAGTACCACTTCTCCTGTCCTGTATACTGGGTGTAATCCTCAGTATCTGTATTATTCTGTATATATATACACTGCACAGTACCACTTCTCCTGTCCTGTATACTGGGTGTAATCCTCAGTATCTGTATTATTCTGTATATACACTGCACAGTACCACTTCTCCTGTCCTGTATACTGGGTGTAATCCTCAGTATCTGTATTATTCTGTATATATACACTGCACAGTACCTTCTCCTGTCCTGTATACTGGGTGTAATCCTCAGTATCTGTATTATTCTGTTATATACACTGCACAGTACCACTTCTCCTGTCCTGTATACTGGGTGTAATCTCAGTATCTATTATTCTGTATATATACACTGCACAGTCCACTTCTCCTGTCCTGTATACTGGGTGTAATCCTCAGTATCTGTATTATTCTGTATATATACACTGCACAGTACCACTTCTCCTGTCTGTATACTGGGTGTAATCCTCAGTATCTGTATTATTTGTATATATACACTGCACAGACACTTCTCCTGTCCTGTATACTGGGTGTAATCCTCAGTATCTGTATTATTCTGTATATATACACTGCACAGTACCACTTCTCCTGTCCTGTATACTGGGTGTAATCCTCAGTATCTGTATTATTCTGTATATATACACTGCACAGTCCACTTCTCCTGTCCTGTATACTGGGTGTAATCCTCAGTATCTGTATTATTCTGTATATATACACTGCACAGTACCACTTCTCCTGTCTCTGTATACTGGGTGTAATCCTCAGTATTTGTATTATTCTGTATATATAACTGCACAGTACCACTTCTCCTGTCCTGTATACTGGGTGTAATCCTCAGTATCTGTATTATTCTGTATATATACACTGCACAGTACCACTTCTCCTGTCCTGTATACTGGTGTAATCCTCAGTATCTGTATTATTCTGTATATATACACTGCACAGTACCACTTCTCCTGTCCTGTATACTGGTGTAATCCTCAGTATCTGTATTATTCTGTATATATACACTGCACAGTACCACTTCCCTGTCCTGTATACTGGGTGTAATCCTCAGTATCTGTATTATTCTGTATATATACACTGCACAGTACCACTTCTCCTGTCCTGTATACTGGGTGTAATCCTCAGTATCTGTATTATTCTGTATATATACACTGCCACAGTCACCTTTCTCCTGTCCTGTATACTGGTGTAATCCTCAGTATCTGTATTATTCTGTATAATACACTGCACAGTACCACTTCTCCTGTCCTGTAACTGGGTGTAATCCTCAGTATCTGTATTATTCTGTATATATACACTGCACAGTACCACTTCTCCTGTCCTGTATACTGGGTGTAATCCTCAGTATCTGTATTATTCTGTATATATACACTGCACAGTACCACTTCTCCTGTCCTGTATACTGGGTGTAATCCTCAGTATGTGTATTATTCTGTATATATACACTGCACAGTACCACTTCTCCTGTCCTGTATACTGGGTGTAATCCTCAGTATCTGTATTATTCTGTATATATACACTGCACAGTACCACTTCTCCTGTATTGTATACTGGGTGTAATCCTCAGTATCTGTATTATTCTGTATATATACACTGCACAGTACCACTTCTCCTGTCCTGTATACTGGGTGTAATCCTCAGTATCTGTATTATTCTGTATATACACTGCACAGTGCCACTTCTCCTGTCCTGTATACTGGGTGTAATCCTCAGTATCTGTATTATTCTGTATATATACACTGCACAGCACCACTTCTCCTGTCCTGTATACTGGGTGTAATCCTCAGTATCTGTATACGGTATATACACTGTATGGCACCTCCTCTGGCGTCCCTGGTATTTGGGAGGAGTCGGTGACTCAGCAGGAAGTTGTTGGATGGGAAAGTCTCTGATCAGAGTAAATCACTTTCAGAATAGAGAGGTCCAGAGGCTGCAGATCACAGGGATCTTGGACTGTCTAAGGGACGCACAGAAGAGCGCTGGGACGGCTGACCGGGTCCTGAGCTCAGGTGAGACCGCTGATGTCCTCTGATCTTCTGTCATTTCCATGTCTTCAGGATGAGTCATTGACAGGCGACTGTCACTCTGCTGCCTGCCTGTCCGCCTGTCACTCTGTACTCTGAGCGACCTGCCCAACCTCAGACTCCGGGAGCCTCATGGTGACAGGTGATGGTGGAGAAATATCAGGACCTTTGTGTCTCTGATGGTAATGTAATAATATATGTATTAAATCCACAGCCCTTTACATATATTAGTAATTCTGTCCCCATTGGGGCTCACAATGTAAGGTGCCTATCAGTTGTCTTTGGAGTGTGGGAGAAAACCGGAGAACCCAGAGGAGGAAACCCACACAAACACGGGGTGCAGATAAGGTCCTTGATGGGAGTTGAAACCATTACCCCAGTGCTGCAAAACTGCAGTGCTAACCACTGAGCCACCATATACAGTGCTAACCACTGAGCCACCGTATACAGTGCTAACCACTGAGCCACCGTACACAGTGCTAACCACTGAGCCACCATATACAGTGCTAACCACTGAGCCACCATATACAGTGCTAACCACTGAGCCACCATATACAGTGCTAACCACTGAGCCACCATATACAGTGCTAACCACTGAGCCACCATATACAGTGCTAACCACTGAGCCACCATATACAGTGCTAACCACTGAGCCACCATATACAGTGCTAACCACTGAGCCACCATATACAGTGCTAACCACTGAGCCACCATATACAATGCTAACCACTGAGCCACCATATACAGTGCTAACCACTGAGCCACCGTATACAGTGCTAACCACTGAGCCACCGTATACAGTGCTAACCACTGAGCCACCATATACAGTACTAACTACTGAGGGTGATGTATATGTTCTGTCTGGTGTATTTGCAGCCCCCGTCCTCTATATATACAGGGTGATGTATATGTTCTGTCTGGTGTATTTGCAGCATCTCCAGGATGTCCCGGGGCCCCGATGTGGAGACTCTGGCCTCCCTGTGTCTGCAGAACATCGCAGAGAACATGCAGAGTGTCTGGATGTCGGACTATACGGACAAGAACATGGAGGAGTACAACTTTCTGTATATCGAGGGGCCCTTCAACCAACTAGGTGAGTACAAGTGTAAGCCCACTAATCCAGCGTACGAATCATGGATAATGCCCCTCTGTAGACATTGAGGGGCAATTCATCCCCCCAGACAGACATGCTGGCAGTGCTGTAAAACTCCAGCGCGGCCCCAATTATTGCAAATCTTTAATATCATTAATCTTTTTCTATAGGCCAAAGAGACTTTTAGGCAGCTCTTTTTTTGTAAAAGAATATTTTGCAATACTGAGGAGCGGAGATGCTGGAGCTGTCGGGCGGCCGGGAGATCCTGTGCACCAGGCAGTGTGCACCAGGCAGTGTGCACCAGGCAGTGGACAGCAGGCAGTGGTCGGCAGTCCCCATATAGCTCCGCCCCCTCTGAATATTTTCCACCGTACCACCACGGTCCCCTACACACTGCTTTTAGGGCCCCTAGGCTCCAGGGCCTCGGTGCAATTGCAACCCCTGCACCTGTTGTAGTTACCCCCCTGCATACTGGGAGGCCTGGAGCTCATTATCACCCATAATCCCATTGTCCATATCCCTGCAGAATAAGAGACAGTAGATTAGATACACGGTATCCAAGCCCCTGTAGGGATGGAATGACCCTTCTTGCTCTCCGTTCTCCACAGCCGGGCCCCTGGTGCAGCAGCTGATCCAAATCCTCGGAGAATCTCATAAATTGACTAAGGCTGGACTCCATCTGCTGCTGCAGCCTCACCTGACAGAGCTGAGCCTGCGCCCGTGTGCCGGCCTGGTCAACAAGGCCATGGTCCAACTTGTGACTCTCCGCTGTAAGGTGAGTGTGATCGCCATCTGGCCCACCACCCTCCTGTCCTTTCTGCCTTGAACCCTCCTGTCCTCCTCTCCAGCCTTTGACCTACCACCCTCCTGTCCTCCCTCTCCTAGTCTGTGACCCTCCTGTCCTACTTCTCACCAGCCTGTGACCCTCCTGTCCTCCCTCTCCTAGCCTGTGACCCTCCTGTCCTCCTTCTCACCAGTCTGTGACCCTCCTGTCCTCCCTCTCCTAGCCTGTGACCCTCCTGTCCTACTTCTCACCAGTCTGTGACCCTCCTGTCCTCCCTCTCCTAGCCTGTGACCCTCCTGTCCTCCCTCTCCTAGTCTGTGACCCTCCTGTCCTCCCTCTCCTAGCCTGTGACCCTCCTGTCCTACTTCTCACCAGTCTGTGACCCTCCTGTCCTCCTTCTCCTAGTCTGTGACCCTCCTGTCCTCCCCAGCCTGTGACCCTCCTGTCCTCTCCTAGTCTGTGACCCTCCTGTCCTCTCCTAGCCTGTGACCCTCCTGTCCTCCCTCTCCTAGCCTGTGACCCTCCTGTCCTCCCTCTCCTAGCCTGTGACCCTCCTGTCCTCCCTCTCCTAGCCTGTGACCCTCCTGTCCTCCCTCTCCTAGCCTGTGACCCTCCTGTCCTCCTTCTCCTAGTCTGTGACCCTCCTGTCCTCCCTCTCCTAGTCTGTGACCCTCCTGTCCTCCCCAGCCTGTGACCCTCCTGTCCTCCCTCTCCTAGCCTGTGACCCTCCTGTCCTCCCTCTCCTAGCCTGTGACCCTCCTGTCCTCCCTCTCCTAGCCTGTGACCCTCCTGTCCTCCCTCTCCTAGCCTGTGACCCTCCTGTCCTCCCTCTCCTAGCCTGTGACCCTCCTGTCCTCCCTCTCCTAGTCTGTGACCCTCCTGTCCTCCCTCTCCTAGCCTGTGACCCTCCTGTCCTCCCTCTCCTAGCCTGTGACCCTCCTGTCCTCCCTCTCCTAGCCTGTGACCCTCCTGTCCTCCCTCTCCTAGTCTGTGACCCTCCTGTCCTCCCTCTCCTAGCCTGTGACCCTCCTGTCCTCCCTCTCCTAGCCTGTGACCCTCCTGTCCTCCCTCTCCTAGTCTGTGACCCTCCTGTCCTCCCCAGCCTGTGACCCTCCTGTCCTCCCTCTCCTAGCCTGTGACCCTCCTGTCCTCCCTCTCCTAGCCTGTGACCCTCCTGTCCTCCCTCTCCTAGTCTGTGACCCTCCTGTCCTCCCCAGCCTGTGACCCTCCTGTCCTCCCTCTCCTAGCCTGTGACCCTCCTGTCCTCCCTCTCCTAGCCTGTGACCCTCCTGTCCTCCCTCTCCTAGCCTGTGACCCTCCTGTCCTCCCTCTCCTAGCCTGTGACCCTCCTGTCCTCCCTCTCATAGTCTGTGACCCTCCTGTCCTCCCCAGCCTGTGACCCTCCTGTCCTCCCTCTCCTAGCCTGTGACCCTCCTGTCCTACTTCTCACCAGTCTGTGACCCTCCTGTCCTCCCTCTCCTAGCCTGTGACCCTCCTGTCCTACTTCTCACCAGTCTGTGACCCTCCTGTCCTACTTCTCACCAGTCTGTGACCCTCCTGTCCTCCCTCTCCTAGTCTGTGACCCTCCTGTCCTCCTTCTCACCAGTCTGTGACCCTCCTGTCCTCCCTCTCCTAGTCTGTGACCCTCCTGTCCTCCCTCTCCTAGTCTTGTGACCCTCCTGTCCTCCCTCTCCTAGTCTGTGACCCTCCTGTCCTCCCCAGCCTGTGACCCTCCTGTCCTCCCTCTCCTAGCCTGTGACCCTCCTGTCCTCCCTCTCCTAGTCTGTGACCCTCCTGTCCTCCCTCTCCTAGCCTGTGACCCTCCTGTCCTCCCTCTCCTAGCCTGTGACCCTCCTGTCCTCCCTCTCCTAGCCTGTGACCCTCCTGTCCTCCCTCTCCTAGTCTGTGACCCTCCTGTCCTCCCTCTCCTAGCCTGTGACCCTCCTGTCCTCCCTCTCCTAGCCTGTGACCCTCCTGTCTTCCCTCTCCTAGTCTGTGACCCTCCTGTCCTCCCTCTCCTAGCCTGTGACCTCTGTCCTCCCTCTCCTAGTCTGTGACCCTCCTGTCCTCCCTCTCCTAGTCTGTGACCCTCCTGTCCTCCCTCTCCTAGCCTGTGACCCTCCTGTCCTCCTTCTCACCGTCTGTGACCCTCCTGTCCTCCCTCTCCTAGCCTGTGACCCTCCTGTCCTCCCTCTCCTAGCCTGTGACCCTCCTGTCCTCCCTCTCCTAGCCTGTGACCCTCCTGTCCTCCCTCTCCTAGCCTGTGACCCTCTTGTCCTACTTCTCACCAGTCTTTGACCCTCCTGTCCTCCCTCTCCTAGCCTGTGACCCTCCTGTCCTCCCTCTCCTAGCCTGTGACCCTCCTGTCCTCCCTCTCCTAGCCTGTGACCCTTCTGTCCTACTTATCACCAGTCTGTGACCCTCCTGTCCTCCCTCTCCTAGCCTGTGACCCTCCTGTCCTCCTCTTTTGCCTGTGACCCTCCTGTCCTCCCTCTCCTAGTCTGTGACCTCCTGTCCTCCCTCTCCTAGCCTGTGACCCTCCTGTCCTCCCCAGCCTGTGACCCTCTTGTCCTCCCTCTCCTAGTCTGTGACCCTCCTGTCCTCCCTCTCCTAGCCTGTGACCCTCCTGTCCTCCCTCTCCTAGCCTGTGACCTCCTGTCCTCCCTCTCCTAGCCTGTGACCCTCCTGTCCTCCCTCTCCTAGCCTGTGACCCTCCTGTCCTACTTCTCACCAGTCTGTGACCCTCCTGTCCTTCCTCTCCTAGCCTGTGACCCTCCTGTCCTCCCTCTCCTAGTCTGTGACCCTCCTGTCCTCCCTCTCCTAGTCTGTGACCCTCCTGTCCTCCCTCTCCTAGCCTGTGACCCTCCTGTCCTCCCCAGCCTGTGACCCTCTTGTCCTCCCTCTCCTAGTCTGTGACCCTCCTGTCCTCCCTCTCCTAGCCTGTGACCCCTGTCCTCCCTCTCCTAGCCTGTGACCCTCCTGTCCTCCCTCTCCTAGCCTGTGACCCTCCTGTCCTCCCTCTCCTAGTCTGTGACCCTCCTGTCCTCCCTCTCCTAGTCTGTGACCCTCCTGTCCTCCCTCTCCTAGCCTGTGACCCTCCTGTCCTCCCCAGCCTGTGACCCTCTTGTCCTCCCTCTCCTAGTCTGTGACCCTCCTGTCCTCCCTCTCCTAGCCTGTGACCCTCCTGTCCTCCCTCTCCTAGTCTGTGACCCTCCTGTCCTCCCTCTCCTAGTCTGTGACCCTCCTGTCCTCCCTCTCCTAGCCTGTGACCCTCCTGTCCTCCCTCTCCTAGCCTGTGACCCTCCTGTCCTCCCTCTCCTAGTCTGTGACCCTCCTGTCCTCCCCAGCCTGTGACCCTCCTGTCTCCCCTCTCCTAGTCTGTGACCCTCCTGTCCTCCCTCTCCTAGTCTGTGACCCTCCTGTCCTCCCTCTCCTAGCCTGTGACCCTCCTGTCCTCCCTCTCCTAGCTGTGACCCTCCTGTCCTCCCTCTCCTAGCCTGTGACCCTCTGTCCTCCCTCTCCTAGTCTGTGACCCTCCTGTCCTCCCCAGCCTGTGACCCTCCTGTCCTCCCTCTCCTAGCCTGTGACCCTCCTGTCCTCCCTCTCCTAGCCTGTGACCCTCCTGTCCTCCCTCTCCTAGTCTGTGACCCTCCTGTCCTCCCTCTCCTAGTCTGTGACCCTCCTGTCCTCCCTCTCCTAGCCTGTGACCCTCCTGTCCTCCCCAGCCTGTGACCCTCTTGTCCTCCCTCTCCTAGTCTGTGACCCTCCTGTCCTCCCTCTCTAGCCTGTGACCCTCCTGTCCTCCCTCTCTAGTCTGTGACCCTCCTGTCCTCCCTCTCCTAGTCTGTGACCCTCCTGTCCTCCCTCTCCTAGTCTGTGACCCTCCTGTCCTCCCCAGCCTGTGACCCTCCTGTCCTACTTCTCACCAGTCTTTGACCCTCCTATACTCCTCCTCTTTTGCCTGTGACCCTCCTGTGCTTCCCAAACTGTGATTCTCTTTTCCTCCTCCTCTCCAGCCTTTGACCCTCCTGTCCTTCTCAGCCTGTGAAACTCCTGTCCTCCTCCCCAATTTGTGACCCTCGTGATGTCTTCCTTCTGCCCAACCTATTACTCTCCTATCTGTCTGTGACCCTCCTGTCCTCCTCCGCAACTTGTGATGCTCCTGTCCTTTTAAGCCTATGATGCTTCTGTCCTCCTCCTTCTCAGCCAGTGACCATTCTGACCTCTTCCCAGCCTGTGACCCTCCTGTCTTTTTTGCCAACCTGTGAGCTTCTTGTCTTTTCCACTAGCCTTCGACCTCTTCTGTCCTCCTCCCAGGCTGTGACCCACCTGTTTTCCATCTCATCAGCCTTTGGCCATCCTGTCCCTTCTACCTGTGACTTTCTTGTTCCCCAGCCAATAGCTCTCCTGTTCCCCAGCCTGTGACCCTCCTGCTCCTCTTCCCAGCCTGTGACCCTCCCGCTCCTCTTCCCAGCCTGTGACCCTCCCGCTCCTCTTCCCAGCCGGTGACCCTCCCGCTCCTCTTCCCAGCCTGTGACCTCCCGCTCCTCTTCCCAGCCTGTGACCCTCCCACTCCTCTTCCCAGCCTGTGACCCTCCCGCTCCTCTTCCCAGCCGGTGACCCTCCCGCTCCTCTTCCCAGCCTGTGACCCTCCCGCTCCTCTTCCCAGCCTGTGACCCTCCCGCTCCTCTTCCCAGCCTGTGACCCTCCCGCTCCTCTTCCCAGCCGGTGACCCTCCCGCTCCTCTTCCCAGCCTGTGACCCTCCCGCTCCTCTTCCCAGCCTGTGACCTTCCCGCTCCTCTTCCCAGCCTGTGACCCTCCCGCTCCTCTTCCCAGCCTGTGACCCTCCCGCTCCTCTTCCAGCCTGTGACCCTCCCGCTCCTCTTCCCAGCCTGTGACCCTCCCGCTCCTCTTCCCAGCCTGTGACCCTCCCGCTCCTCTTCCCAGCCTGTGAACCTCCCGCTCCTCTTCCCAGCCTGTGACCCTCCTGCTCCTCTTCCCAGCCTGTGACCCTGCCGCTCCTCTTCCCAGCCTGTGACCCTCCCTCTCCTCTTGGCAGCCTGTGACCCTCCCTCTCCTCTTCCCAGCCTGTGACCCTCCCGCTCCTCTTCCCAGCCTGTGAACCTCCCGCTCCTCTTCCCAGCCTGTGACCCTCCTGCTCCTCTTCCCAGCCTGTGACCCTCCCGCTCCTCTTCCCAGCCTGTGACCCTCCCGCTCCTCTTCCCAGCCTGTGACCCTCCCGCTCCTCTTTCCAGCATGTGACCCTCCCGCTCCTCTTCCCAACTCATGACCCTCCCGCTCCCCCAGCCTGTGACCCTCCCACTCCTCTTCCCAGCCTGTGACCCTCCCGCTCCTCTTCCCAGCCTGTGACCCTCCCGCTCCTCTTCCCAGCCTGTGACCCTCCCGCTCCTCTTCCCAGCCTGTGACCCTTCCCGCTCCTCTTCCCAGCCTGTGAACCTCCCGCTCTCTTCCCAGCCTGTGACCCTGCCGCTCCTCTTCCCAGACTGTGACCCTCCCTCTTCTCTTGGCAGCCTGTGACCCTCCCTCTCTCTTCCAGCCTGTGACGCTCCCGCCCCTCTTCCCAGCCTGTGACCCTCCCGCTCCTCTTCCAGCCTATGACCCTCCCGCTCCTCTTCCCAGCCTGTGACCCTCCCACTCCCCCAGCCTGTGACCCTCCCGCTCCTCTTCTCAGCCGTGACCCTCCCGCTCCTCTTCCCAGCTCGTGACCCTCCGCTCCTCTTCCCAGCTCGTGACCCTCCCGCTCCCCCAGCCTGTGACCCTCCGCTCCTCTTCCAGCCTGTGACCCTCCCGCTCCTCTTCCCAGCCTGTGACCTCCCGCTCCTCTTCCAGCCTGTGACCCTCCCGCTCCTCTTCCAGCTGTGACCCTCCCGCTCCTCCTCCCAGCCTGTGACCCTCCCGCTCCTCTTCCCAGCCTGTGACCTTTCCGCTCCTCTTCCCAGCCTGTGACCTTTCCGCTCCTCTTCCCAGCCTATGACCTTTCCGCTCCTCTTCCCAGCCTGTGACTGTCGCTCCCAGCCTTACCCCCATCCCCAGCTGTGACCCTCCCGCTCCTCTTCCCAGCCGGTGACCCTCCCGCTCCTCTTCCCAGCCGGTGACCCTCCCGCTCCTCTTCCCAGCCTGTGACCCTCCCGCTCCTCTTCCCAGCCTGTGACCCTCCCCGCTCCCTTTCCCAGCCTGTGACCCTCCGCTCTCTCCTCCCAGCCTGTGACCCTCCCGCTCCTCTTCCCAGCCTGTGACCTTTCCGCTCCTCTTCCCAGCCTGTGACCTTTCCGCTCCTCTTCCCAGCTATGACCTTTCCGCTCCTCTTCCCAGCTGTGACTGTCCCGCTCCCCCAGCCTGTGACCTCCCACTCCCCCAGCCTGTGACCCTCCCGCTCCTCTTCCCAGCCGGTGACCCTCCCGCTCTCTTCCCAGCCTGTGACCCTCCCACTCCTCTTCCCAGCCTGTGACCCTCCCGCTCCTTCTTCCCAGCTATGACCCTCCCGCTCCTCTTCCCAGCCTGTGACCCTCCCGCTCCTCTTCCCAGCCTGTGACCCTCCCGCTCCTCTTCCCAGCCTGTGACCCTCCCGCTCCTTTCCCAGCCTGTGACCCTCCCTCTTCCCAGCCTGTGACCCTCCCGTCTCTCTTCCCAGCCTGTGAACCTCCCGCCCTCTTCCCAGCCTGTGACCCTCGCTCCTCTTCCCAGCCTGTGACCCTCCGCTCCTCTTCCCAGCCTGTGACCCTCCCTCCTCCTTCCAGCCTGTGACCCTCCCTCCTTCTTCCCAGCCTGTGACCCTCCCGCTCCTCTTCCCAGCCTGTGACCTCCCGCTCCTCTTCCCAGCCTGTGACCCTCCGCTCCTCTTCCCAGCCTGTGACCCTCCCGCTCCTCTTCCAGCTGTGACCCTCCGCTCCTCTTCCCAGCCTGTGACCTCCCGCTCCTCTTCCAGCTGTGACCTCCCTCCTTCCACTTCCTCGTCCCCAGCCTGTGACCCTCCCGCTCTCTTTCCAGCCTGTGACCCTCCCTCCTCTTCCCAGCCTGTGACCCTCCGCTCCTCTTCCAGCTGTGACCCTCCCCTCCTCTTCCCAGCCTGTGACCCTCCCACTCCTCTTCCCAGCCTGTGACCCTCCCGCTCTCCCCAGCCTATGACCCTCCCGCTCCTCTTCCAGCCTGTGACCCCCCGCTCCTCTTCCCGCTGTGACCCTCCCTCTCCTCTTCCAGCCTGTGACCCTCCCGCTCTCTTCCCAGCCTGTGACCCTCCGTCCTCTTCCCAGCCTGTGACCCTCCCGCTCCTCTTCCCAGCCTGTGACCCTCCCGCTCCTCTTCCCAGCCTGTGACCCTCCCGCTCCTCTTCCCAGCCTGTGACCCTCCCGCTCCTCTTCCCAGCCTGTGAACCTTCCGCTCCTCTTCCCAGCCTGTGACCCTCTCTCTCCTCTTTCCCAGCCTGTGACCTCCGCTCCTCTTCCCAGCCTGTGACCCTCCCCTCCTCTTCCAGCCTGTGACCCTCCCCTCCTCTTCCCAGCCTGTGACCCTCCCGCTCCTCTTCCCAGCCTGTGACCTCCCGCTCCTCTTCCCAGCCTGTGACCCTCCTGCTCCTCTTCCCAGCCTGTGACCCTCCCGCTCCTCTTCCCAGCCTGTGACCCTCCCGCTCCTCTTCCCAGCCTGTGACCTCCCGCTCCTCTTCCAGCCTGTGACCTCCCGCTCCTCTTCCCAAGCCTGACCCTCCCGCTCCCCCAGCCTGTGACCCTCCCGTCCATCTTCCAGCCTGTGACCCTCCCACTCCTCTTCCCAGCCTGTGACCCTCCGCTCCTCTTCCCAGCCTGTGACCCTCCTCCTCTTCCCAGCCTGTGACCCTCCCACTCCTCTTCCCAGCCTGTGACCCTCCCGCTCCTCTTCCCAGCCTGTGACCCTCCCGCTCCTCTTCCCAGCCTGTGACCCTCCCGCTCCTCTTCCCCAGCCTGTGACCCTCCCTCTCCTCTTCCCAGCCTGTGACCCTCCGCTCCTCTTCCCAGCCTGTGACCTCCCGCTCCTCTTCCCAGCCTGTGACCCTCCTGTTCCTCTTCCCAGCCTGTGACCCTCCGCTCCTCTTCCCAGCCTGTGACCCTCCCCTCCTCTTCCCAGCCTGTGACCCTCCCTCTCCTCTTCCCAGCCTGTGACCCTCCCGCTCCTCTTCCCAGCCTGTGACCCTCCCTCGCTTCTTCCAGCCTGTGACCCTCCTCTCTCTTCCCAGCCTGTGACCCTCCGCTCCTCTTCCCAGCCTGTGACCCTCCCGCTCCTCTTCCCAGCCTGTGACCCTCCCGCTCTCTTCCAGCCTGTGACCCTCCCGCTCCTCTTCCCAGCTTGTGACCCTCCTGCTCCTCTTCCCAGCCTGTGACCTCCCGCTCCTCTTCCCAGCCTGTGACCTCCCCTCCTCTTCCCAGCCTGTGACCTCCCGCTCCTCTTCCCAGCCTGTGACCCTTCCCGCTCCTCTTCCCAGCCTGTGACCTTCCCTCCTCTTCCCAGCCTGTGACCCTCCCGCTCCTCTTCCCAGCCTGTGACCCTCCCGCTCTCTTCCCAGCCTGTGACCCTCCCGCTCCTCTTCCCAGCCTGTGACCCTCCCGCTCCTCTTCCCAGCCTGTGACCCTCCCGCTCCTCTTTCCAGCTTGACCCTCCCGCTCCTCGTCCCAGCTGTGACCCTCCCGCTCCCCAGTCTGTGACCCTCCCGCTCCCCCAGCCTGTGACCCTCCCGCTCCTCTTCCCAGCCTGTGACCCTCCCGCTCCTCTTCCCAGCCTGTGACCCTCCCGCTCCTCTACCCAGCCTGTGACCCTCCCTCGCTTCTTCCCAGCCTGTGACCCTCCTGCTCCTCTTCCCAGCCTGTGACCCTGCCGCTCCTCTTCCCAGCCTGTGACCCTCCCTCTCCTCTTGGCAGCCTGTGACCCTCCCTCCGCTCCCCCAGCCTGTGACCCTCCCGCTCCTCTTCCCAGCCTGTGACCCTCCCGCTCCTCTTTCCAGCATGTGACCCTCCCGCTCCTCTTCCCAGCTCGTGACCCTCCCGCTCCCCCAGACTGTGATCCTCCCGCTCCTCTTTCCAGCATGTGACCCTCCCGCTCCTCTTCCCAGCCTGTGACCCTCCTGCTCCTCTTCCCAGCCTGTGACTCTCCCGCTCCTCTTCCCAGCCTGTGACCCTCCCGCTCCTCTTCCCAGCCTGTGACCCTCCCTCTCCTCTTCCCAGCCTGTGACCCTCCCACTCCTCTTCCCAGCCCGTGACCCCCCGCTCCTCTTCCCAGCCTGTGACCCTCCCGCTCCTCCTCCCAGCCTGTGACCCTCCCGCTCCTCTTCCCAGCCTGTGACCTCCTTCTCCTCTTTCCAGCCTGTGACCCTCCCGCTCCTCTTTCCAGCATGTGACCCTCCCGCTCCTCTTCCCAGCTTGTGACCCTCCTGCTCCTCTTCCCAGCCTGTGACCCTCCCGCTCCTCTTCCCAGCCTGTGACCCTCCCTCTCCTCTTCCCAGCCTGTGACCCTCCCGCTCCTCTTCCCAGCCTGTGACCCTCCTGCTCCTCTTCCCAGCCTGTGACCCTCCCGCTCCTCTTCCCAGCCTGTGACCCTCCCTCTCCTCTTCCCAGCCTGTGACCCTCCCGCTCCTCTTTCCAGCATGTGACCCTCCCGCTCCTCTTCCCAGCCTGTGACCCTCCTGCTCCTCTTCCCAGCCTGTGACCCTCCCGCTCCTCTTCCCAGCCTGTGACCCTCCCTCTCCTCTTCCCAGCCTGTGACCCTCCCACTCCTCTTCCCAGCCTGTGACCCTCCCACTCCTCTTCCCAGCCTGTGACCCTCCCGCTCCTCTTCCCAGCCTGTGACCCTCCCGCTCCTCTTTCCAGCCTGTGACCCTTCTGCTCCTCTTCCCAGCCTGTGACCCTCCCGCTCCTCTTCCCAGCCTGTGACCTTCCCGCTCCTCTTCCCAGCCTGTGACCTTCCTGCTCCTCTTCCCAGCCTGTGAGCTTCCTTCTCCTCTTCCCAGCCTGTGACCCTCCCGCTCCTCTTCCCAGCCTGTGACCCTCCCGCTCCTCTTCCCAGCCTGTGACCCTCCCGCTCCTCTTCCCAGCCTGTGACCCTCCCGCTCCTCTTCCCAGCCTGTGACCCTCCCGCTCCTCTTCCCAGCCTGTGACCCTCCCGCTCCTCTTCCCAGCCTGTGACCCTCCTGCTCCTCTTCCCAGCCTGTGACCCTCCGCTCCTCTTCCCACCCTGTGACCCTCCCGCTCCTCTTCCCAGCCTGTGACCCTCCCGCTCCTCTTTCCAGCATCTGACCCTCCGCTCCTCTTCCCAGCTCGTGACTCTCCCGCTCCCCCAGCCTGTGACCCTCCCACTCCTCTTCCCATCATGTGACCCTCCCGCTCCTCTTCCCAGCCTGTGACCCTCCTGCTCCTCTTCCCAGCCTGTGACCCTCCCGCTCCTCTTCCCAGCCTGTGACCCTCCCTCTTCTCTTTCCAGCCTGTGACCCTCCCACTCCTCTTCCCAGCCTGTGTCCCTCCCTCTCCTCTTCCCAGCCTGTGACCCTCCCACTCCTCTTCCCAGCCTGTGACCCTCCCGCTCCTCTTTCCAGCATGTGACCCTCCCGCTCCTCTTCCCAGCTCGTGACCCTCCTGCTCCTCTTCCCAGCCTGTGACCCTCCCGCTCCTCTTCCCAGCCTGTGACCCTCCCGCTCCCCTTCCCAGCCTGTGACCCTCCCGCTCCCCTCCCAGCCTGTGACCCCCTTCCTCCTCCATTTACTGACCTTTGTCTGTCCTCTGTTCCTCACAGTTCCTGACATCTCTGGACTTGCACTCCTGTAACCGGGTCCCTGCCGCCTCCTTGGCCTCGCTGGTGGAGCACTTGCCTCGTCTCCAGAAGCTTTACCTAGCAGATACTCAGAGCGATTCCCTCGTCTTGGACGCCATCGGAAGCTTTTGTCAGAGACTCCGTGAGCTGGACTTATCGCGATGTAAGAAGATCTCCGCCTCGTCCCTGTTGACCTTGGTATATGATGTAAAGAATGGACGGTTCTGCTGCCAGGACCTGCGAGTGTTGCTCCTGCAGGATGTAATGCCGCAGGGGAACCCTGAGCAGTGGGTGCATGCCGTATGCTTCGTGTTACTGGCCCTTCCCTACCTCGAGCAGTTTGCCAACCCTTCTATGGCAGACGCCATGCGCCTTCTTTACCTTGGGCAGTTGACCCCTACTGACTTTCCCCCTGGAAATTTTCCATCCTTGTCTGAAGTGGCGAAAACCAGGTCCACCAGAGAGAGCAAGAAGGAGGACACAAGGACTAGGGCACAAGAAACCGCACTGCGCCTTAAAAAGCTGGAAGACCTTGACGAGGACGACGCCACTACACTGGGATCTTTGTGTCAAAGACTCCAAGAAGTGAACATCTCCCTCAGGAGCCAAACTGAGTGTACATGGAGCCTGGTCCAGTGGCCAAACCTAACCCATCTGATCCTGCACTGCCCCGAATGTCCCAGAGGAGGCTGGAGGAGATCCTGAGCACCGTCCATCCCATCAGTAAGAACCTGCGTCTCCTGTCACTGCAGAACCTGCTGTGGGGCCATGAGGAGTCTCTGTCCACCCTGCTAACCTGGTGCCCGAACCTGCAGAGCTTCCAGAGTCACCTCAGCGTGTCCCACCACACTGCCTCCTACAATGGCCCTGAGCTTCCCCGTGGCCGGGGAACCCTCTCATGTTACCCCACCTGCACACATTCAACCTGCTCCTGGAGGGAGACGATGTCCTGCAGCCCAACTTTCTACATAAACTCGGAGGGTTCTTGGTGTCCCTTCTGAAGGGGTGTCCTAAATTGGAGTCTCTGTCGCTGTGTGGGATTCCTGCTCCTCTTGACAGGGTGTTTGAGGTTGTGTATGGGTCACATCAGCCTGAACCTCTCCAGAGACTGCGGGAGGTGTCTCTATGCAGCAGTAACATCACCCATTGGGGAGTGTCCCTCATACTGAGGGCCAAAAACAACCTAAAGACTCTGGACTTATCTCATTGTAAGGACGTGACGTGCAGAGACCACCACAAGCTGCAGGAGAGGGCGCGGAAGGACAAGCGGAGCGTCAGCATCACATGGCAGTGATGGGTGGACTGAGGTGACATCACATAGGCAGTGACATCATCAAAGTGAGGCCTGGACTGAGGTGACATCACAAGGGTGGTGACATCATCACTATAACCTACAACACATGGCTCCTGAACGTCTGCTGTGGCCCTAAACAGACCTTTGTGATGTCATCACAAGTTCAGTGACCTCATCACTGTAACCTACCAGACCTGCAGTGGAGATTTTAATGGACCAAGGTGTGTTGTGTAAGGTGACTGCTCCCTAGAGTGTAAGCTCTTGTGGTTCAGCCGCTCCCTACACTCCTTATGTCTGTGTTATCTAGACTGTAAACTCTTTTGTCCAGTCTCGACGATCTTTGTGTTGCTTCTTTCTAGATTGTAAGCTCTTGTGGCTCAGGACTTCCATGATTTGTGAGATTACTATGCCTTAGATCACTTTATAAATGACACATATTTTATTGATATTTCATGGTATTTGGGTGTCTCCGGTCCTGCACCGTTCTCTCCTCTTCTGTCCGGTCAGCGTCCTCCGGTCTTCCCGCCTCTACAGCTCATGGAGGACATCGGGGCTTCCGCTATTTTACTCCCAAGAGTCTTCTGTCATTTCCCAAAGTGACTCTTGAGCTTAGTGGCGGACTCGCAGGCCTCCCAAAGCTTCCTGTTGACGGCCTCATCCTGAGTCTTCTCGGAGGGTCGCCCAATGGTGCAGTCACTCTGTATATACTTCCCGCTCAGCCCCTCCGCCTCCTCCGATACACAGCAGTAAATGGTGCTGGTGGCCCCCTCCTCCGCGGACTGAAACCAAGACAAGAGTGAGCAGATATGGCGGGAAGAGGATGGGGAAGATGTAAGGACATGGAGGGGGAAGGACAAGGATGGAGGGATGTGTAAGAGAGGATATGAAGATGTAACAACATGGAAGGGGAAGGACAAGGATGGAGGGATGTGTAAGAGAGGATATGAAGATGTAAGGACATGGAGGGGGAAGGACAAGGATGGAGGGATGTGTAAGAGAGGACATGAAGATGTAACAACATGGAGGGGGAAGGACAAGGATGGAGGGATGTGTAAGAGAGGACATGAAGATGTAAGGACATGGAGGGGGAAGGACAAGGATGGAGGGATGTGTAAGAGAGGACATGAAGATGTAAGGACATGGAGGGGGAAGGACAAGGATGGAGGGATGTGTAGGAGAGGATATGAAGATGTAAGGACATGGAGGGGGAAGGACAAGGATGGAGGGATGTGTAAGAGAGGAGACATGAAGATGTAAGGACATGGAGGGGGAAGGATGGAGGGATGTGTAAGAGAGGACATGAAGATGTAAGGACATGGAGGGGGAAGGAGAAGGATGGAGGGATGTGTAAGAGAGGACATGAAGATGTAAGGACATGGAGGGGGAAGGACAAGGATGGAGGGATGTGTAAGAGAGGAGACATAAAGATGTAAGGACATGGAGGGGGAAGGAGAAGGATGGAGGGATGTGTAAGAGAGGACATGAAGATGTAAGGACATGGCGGAGGAAGGAGAAGGATGGAGGGATGTGTAAGAGAGGACATGAAGATGTAAGGACATGGAGGGGGACGGACAAGGATGGAGGGATGTGTAAGAGAGGACATGAAGATGTAAGGACATAGAGGAGGAAGGAGAAGGATGGAGGGATGTGTAAGAGAGGACATGAAGATGTAAGGACATGGAGGGGGAAGGACAAGGATGGAGGGATGTGTAAGAGAGGACATGAAGATGTAAGGACATAGAGGAGGAAGGAGAAGGATGGAGGGATGTGTAAGAGAGGACATGAAGATGTAAGGACATGGAGGGGGAAGGACAAGGATGGAGGGATGTGTAAGAGAGGACATGAAGATGTAAGGACATGGAGGGGGAAGGACAAGGATGAAGGGATGTGTAAGAGAGGACATGAAGATGTAAGGACATGGAGGGGGAAGCACATAAGGAGGGATGTGTAAGAGAGGACATGAAGATGTAAGGACATGGAGGGGGAAGGACAAGGATGAAGGGATGTGTAAGAGAGGACATGAAGATGTAACAACATGGAAGGGGAGGACAAGGATGGAGGGATGTGTAAGAGAGGACATGAAGATGTAAGGACATAGAGGAGGAAGGAGAAGGATGGAGGGATGTGTAAGAGAGGACATGAAGATGTAAGGACATGGAGGGGGACGGACAAGGATGGAGGGATGTGTAAGAGAGGACATGAAGATGTAAGGACATAGAGGAGGAAGGAGAAGGATGGAGGGATGTGTAAGAGAGGACATGAAGATGTAAGGACATGGAGGGGGACGGACAAGGATGGAGGGATGTGTAAGAGAGGACATGAAGATGTAAGGACATGGAGGGGGAAGGAGAAGGATGGAGTGATGTGTAAGAAGAAGGAGAAGGATGGAGGGATGTGTAAGAGAGGACATGAAGATGTAAGGACATAGAGGGGGAAGGAGAAAGATGGAGGGATGTGTAAGAAAGGACATGAAGATGTAAGGACATGGAGGGGGAAGGACAAGGATGGAGGGATGTGCAAGAGAGGACATGAAGATGTAAGGACATGGAGGGGAAGGACAAGGATGAAGGGATGTGTAAGAGAGGACATGAAGATGTAAGGACATGGAGGAGGAAGGAGAAGGATGGAGGGATGTGTAAGAGAGGACATGAAGATGTAAGGACATGGAGGGGAAGGACAAGGATGGAGGGATGTGTAAGAGAGGACATGAAGATGTAAGGACATGGAGGGGGAAGGACAAGGATGGAGGGATGTGTAAGAGAGGACATGAAGATGTAAGGACATGGAGGGGGAAGGACAAGGATGGAGGGATGTGTAAGAGAGGACATGAAGATGTAACGACATGGAGGGGGAAGGACAAGGATGGAGGGATGTGTAAGAGAGGACATGAAGATGTAAGGACATGGAGGGGGAAGGAGAAGGATGGAGGGATGTGTAAGAGAGGACATGAAGATGTAAGGACATAGAGGAGGAAGGAGAAGGATGGAGGGATGTGTAAGAGAGGACATGAAGATGTAAGGACATGGAGGGGGACGGACAAGGATGAGGGATGTGTAAGAGAGGATATGAAGATGTAAGGACATAGAGGAGGAAGGAGAAGGATGGAGGGATGTGTAAGAGAGGGCAATGAAGATGTAAGGACATGGAGGGGGAAGGAGAAGGATGGAGGGATGTGTAAGAGAGGACATGAAGATGTAAGGACATGGAGGGGGACGGACAAGGATGGAGGGATGTGTAAGAGAGGATATGAAGATGTAAGGACATAGAGGAGGAAGGAGAAGGATGGAGGGATGTGTAAGAGAGGCATGAAGATGTAAGGACATGGAGGGGGAAGGAGAAGGATGGAGGGATGTGTAAGAGAGGAGACATGAAGATGTAAGGACATGGAGGGGGAAGGAGAAGGATGGAGGGATGTGTAAGAGAGGACATGAAGATGTAAGGACATGGAGGGGGAAGGAGAAGGATGGAGGATGTGTAAGAGAGGACATGAAGATGTAAGGACATAGAGGAGGAAGGAAAGGATGGAGGGATGTGTAAGAGAGGACATGAAGATGTAAGGACATGGAGGGGGACGGACAAGGATGGAGGGATGTGTAAGAGAGGATATGAAGATATAAGGACATGGAGGGGAAGGAGAAGGATGGAGGGATGTGTAAGAGAGGACATGAAGATGTAAGGACATGGAGGGGAAGGAGAAGGATGGAGTGATGTGTAAGAGAGGACATGAAGATGTAAGGACATGGAGGGGGAAGGACAAGGATGGAGGGATGTGTAAGAGAGGACATGAAGATGTAAGGACATGAGGGGGAAGGAGAAGGATGGAGGGATGTGTAAGAGAGGACATGAAGATGTAAGGACATGGAGGGGGAAGGAGAAGGATGGAGGGATGTGTAAGAGAGGACATGAAGATGTAAGGACATAGAGGGGGAAGGACAAGGATGGAGGGATGTGTAAGAGAGGACATGAAGATGTAAGGACATGGAGGGGAAGGAGAAGGATGGAGGGATGTGTAAGAGAGGACATGAAGATGTAAGGACATAGAGGGGAAGGACAAGGATGGAGGGATGTGCAAGAGAGGACATGAAGATGTAAGGACATGGAGGGGAAAGACAAGGATGAAGGGATGTGTAAGAGAGGACATGAAGATGTAAGGACATAGAGGAGGAAGGAGAAGATGGAGGGATGTGTAAGAGAGGACATGAAGATGTAAGGACATGGAGGGGGAAGGACAAGGATGGGGATGTGTAAGAGAGGACATGAAGATGTAAGGACATGGAGGGGGAAGGACAAGGATGGAGGGATGTGTAAGAGAGGACATGAAGATGTAAGGACATGAGGGGGAAGGACAAGGATGGAGGGATGTGTAAGAGAGGACATGAAGATGTAAGGACATGGAGGGGAAGAGAAGGATGAAGGGATGTGTAAGAGAGGACATGAAGATGTAAGGACATGGAGGGGGAAGGAGAAGGATGGAGGGATGTGTAAGAGAGGACATGAAGATGTAAGGACATAGAGGGGAAGGACAAGGATGGAGGGATGTGTAAGAGAGGACATGAAGATGTAAGGACATAAGGAGGAAGGACAAGGATGGAGGGATGTGTAAGAGAGGACATGAAGATGTAAGGACATAGAGGGGGACGGAGAAGGATGGAGGGATGTGTAAGAGAGGACATGAAGATGTAAGGACATGGAGGGGAAGGAGAAGGATGGAGGGATGTGTAAGAGAGGACATGAAGATGTAAGGACATGGAGGGGGAAGGAGAAGGATGGAGGGATGTGTAAGAGAGGACATGAAGATGTAAGGACATGGAGGGGGAAGGAGAAGGATGGAGGGATGTGTAAGAGAGGACATGAAGATGTAAGGACATGGAGGGGGAAGGAGAAGGATGGAGGGATGTGTAAGAGAGGGCATGAAGATGTAAGGACATGGAGGGGGAAGAAAGATGAGGGATTGTAAGAGAGGCATGAGATGTAAGACATGGAGGGAAGAAAGGAGGGATGTGTAAGAGAGGACATGAAGATGTAAGGACATAGAGGGGGAAGGACAAGGATGGAGGGATGTGTAAGAGAGGACATGAAGATGTAAGGACATGGAGGGGGAAGGAAAAGATGAAGGGATGTGTAAGAGAGGACATGAAGATGTAAGGACATGGAGGAGGAAGGAGAAGGATGGAGGGATGTGTAAGAGAGGACATGAAGATGTAAGGACATGGAGGGGGAAGGAGAAGGATGGAGGGATGTGTAAGAGAGGACATGAAGATGTAAGGACATGGAGGGGAAGGAGAAGGATGGAGTGATGTGTAAGAGAGGACATGAAGATGTAAGGACATGGAGGGGGAAGGAGAAGGATGGAGGGATGTGTAAGAGAGGACATGAAGATGTAAGGACATGGAGGGGGAAGGAGAAGGATGGAGTGATGTGTAAGAGAGGACATGAAGATGTAAGGACATGGAGGGGGAAGGACAAGGATGGAGGGATGTGTAAGAGAGGACATGAAGATGTAAGGACATGGAGGGGAAGGAGAAGGATGGAGGGATGTGTAAGAGAGGACATGAAGATGTAAGGACATGGAGGGGGAAGGAGAAGGATGGAGGGATGTGTAAGAGAGGACATGAAAGATGTAAGAGACATGGAGGGTGGAAGGAGAAGGATGGAGGGATGTGTAAGAAAGGACATGAAGATGTAAGGACATAGAGGGGGAAGGACAAGGATGGAGGGATGTGTAAGAGAGGACATGAAGATGTAAGGACATGGAGGGGGAAGGACAAGGATGGAGGGATGTGTAAGAGAGGACATGAAGATGTAAGGACATGGAGGGGGAAGGACAAGGATGGAGGGATGTGTAAGAGAGGACATGAAGATGTAAGGACATGGAGGGGGAAGGAGAAGGATGGAGGGATGTGTAAGAAAGGACATGAAGATGTAAGGACATAGAGGGGGAAGGACAAGGATGGAGGGATGTGTAAGAGAGGACATGAAGATGTAAGGACATGGAGGGGGAAGGAGAAGGATGGAGGGATGTGTAAGAGAGGACATGAAGATGTAAGGACATAGAGGGGAAGGACAAGGATGGAGGGATGTGTAAGAGAGGACATGAAGATGTAAGGACATGGAGGGGAAGGACAAAGATGAAGGGATGTGTAGAGAGAGGACATGAAGATGTAAGGACATGGAGGGGGAAGGACAAGGATGAAGGGATGTGTAAGAGAGGACATGAAGATGTAAGGACATAGAGGAGGAAGGAGAAGGATGGAGGGATGTGTAAGAGAGGACATGAAGATGTAAGGACATAGAGGGGGAAGGACAAGGATGGAGGGATGTGTAAGAGAGGACATGAAGATGTAAGGACATGGAGGGGGAAGGACAAAGATGAAGGGATGTGTAAGAGAGGACATGAAGATGTAACGACATGGAGGGGAATGACGGAAGGTGGCAGGGATGTGTAAGAGAAGGGAGATGAAGATGTAAGGACATAGAGGGGGAAGGACATAAGGAGGGAGGGGTGTGTAAGAGAGGACATGAAGATGTAAGGACATGGAGGGGGAATAGTGACAGGCTCGTTATAACAGATGAGCAGATAAGCAGCAGGATGGCAGTGATGGGCAAAGGTAATCGGAGGAGCTAGTCTGACCCTGTAGACTGGGGTTCCCTAGCTGACCATGTTCCCAGAATTATCTCTAAATGTGAGGATGTCAGTGCCACCACCTTTGCCCTGCTCCTGAACAGCCTTGGGCTAACACCCCCTTGCTTCCACCCACGGACCAAAATACAAACAGCAACTGCCTCAAGATGGCCAACACCAAGGTAAAAATCTTCTGCAAGGCTTCAGCAAGACTGAACAGCATCCAAACAGCTTATGGTCAGAATAGAGAATGAACTCTTACAGCGACACCAGGTGATGGGTAATGGATCTATTTAAAGCCTGGAGCAGTGGTCAGATCACCTGATACTACAGCAACTAATGCTGCAGAGCCGCAGAAGTTAACCCTTAAAAGACCAAAGGAAATTAACTCCATTTAACTACTGCAGAGCAATTCACAGAGACTGCAGAGCAGTGTACATGTGACAGGTAGGACATAAGGAGGAAGGGGTGTGTAAAAGAGGAGACATGAAGATATAAGGACATAAGGAGGAAGGGGTGTGTAAAAGAGGAGACATGAAGATGTAAGGACATAAGGAGGAAGGGGTGTGTAAAAGAGGAGACATGAAGATGTAAGGACATAAGGAGGAAGGGGTGTGTAAGAGAGGAGACATGAGGATGTAAGGACATAAGGAGGAAGGGGTGTGTAAAAGAGGAGACATGAAGATGTAAGGACATAAGGAGGAAGGGGTGTGTAAAAGAGGAGACATGAAGATGTAAGGACATAAGGAGGAAGGGGTGTGTAAGAGAGGAGACATGAAGATGTAAGGCCATAAGGAGGAAGGGGTGTGTAAGAGAGGAGACATGAGGATGTAAGGACATAAGGAGGAAGGGTGTGTAAAAGAGGAGACATGAAGATGTAAGGACATAAGGAGGAAGGGGTGTGTAAAAGAGGGGACATGAAGATGTAAGGACATAAGGAGGAAGGGGTGTGTAAGAGAGGAGACATGAAGATGTAAGGCCATAAGGAGGAAGGGGTGTGTAAGAGAGGAGACATGAGGATGTAAGGACATAAGGAGGAAGGGGTGTGTAAGAGAGGAGACATGAGGATGTAAGGACATAAGGAGGAAGGGGTGTGTAAGAGAGGAGACATGAGGATGTAAGGACATAAGGAGGAAGGGGTGTGTAAGAGAGGACATGAAGATATAAGGACATAAGGAGGAAGGACACAAGGATGGAGGGATGTGTAAGAGAGGACATGAAGATGTAAGGACATAGAGGAAGGACAAGGATGGAGGGATTAAAGGAGTAGAATGGACTAGAGAGAAGTGAGGCAAAGGTGCAAAATTAGACCGTGAACAAGTGGAAGAGACGAGATGTAAGAAGCAGAAGAAGAAAAATGTGATGGAAGAGGCAGAATGGAGCAAGTAATGTCTCAGGAGCGTCACACTATGGAGACGGGGGCAGTAATGGGACTGGAGGTGACACAATAGGAGACAATAGAGAAGAGTCTATGTCTGGCAGACAGAAATGCCGCGACGTTCACACACGTCCATCTTTTATTTTCCACCTTTTATTTTCCACCTTTTATTTTCCACCTTTTATTTTTGTCTCAGTCACAAATACGGTAAGAGCAAATAAATTCTGTTGTTTTGGCAGCCCGGGCCTTGTTCATGTTGTTACAGCTCAAAGTGAAGTGAGATAGTCCTGAAATGAGGACAGGGGTTAGGCGGCTTCCTGCGAGTAACCGAGTAACTATGAGCCTTATATCACATGTCCTTGGATTTGGTTATATAGGGATTCAGGTAGTATTGTAATGTCCCTATAGACTGTATATGAGTAGAGGTAAGATACTGGAGCCATCAGCGTCACCTGATCTGCACTTTCCTAACCCTCAGGCAAGGGGCTTCCATAAAAACCATTAGCTTACCTCTACTATACAGTCCATAGGGCTCTACAATACCTGAATCCCGATACACCATGTGCCAAATTATTATGCAAATGTTCTTTTTCTCTGATTCTCCTGAATGTTGGGTGCAGATGACGATCAGTGTAATAAGTCATCACCCGTTAGAGGATACATGGAATTTTATTGAAGAAACCTCCCAATGATAACAGTATAATCTTCTCTTCACTGTTCCACATTATTCGGCACAGGAGAGTTTCTAATCATTTGATGTGTGAAAGAAGTGAAAATGCTGATTTGTTGAATTTGCAGCATTAGGAGGTCACATTCACTGAAATAAAAAGCTATTTACCTCCAAAACCTCCTAACAGGCCAAGTTACATGGTAACACAGGATCCCTTCTCTGATGTCACCTTCACCATTCTTGCATCCATTGATCTTGTGAGTTTCTGGAGAGTTTCTGCTTGTATTTCTTTGCATGATGTCAGAGTCGCCTCCCAGAGCTGCTGTTTTGATGTGAGCTGCCTCCCACCCTCATAGATCTTTGGCTTGATTATACTCCACAGGTTCTCTATAGGGTTGAGGTCAGGGGAAGATGGTGGCCACACCATGAGTTTATCTCCTTTTATGCCCATAACAGCCAATGGCACAGAGGTATTCTTCTTTGTAGCATGAGATGGGGCATTGTCATGCATGAAGATGATTTTGCTCCTGTTTTTGCTTTTTGTACCATGGAAGAAAGTTCTCAGTCAGAAACTCTATATACGTTGCAGAGGTCATTTTCACACCTTCAGGAACCTTAAAGGGGCCGACCAGCTGTTTCCCCATGATTCCAGCCCAAAACATGACTCCTCCGCCTCCTTGCTGACGTCGCAGCCTTGTTGGGACATGGTGGCATCCACCAACCATCTACTACTCCATCCATCTGGACCATCCAGGGTTGCTCGGCCTCATCAGTAACAAGACTGGTTGACAATTAGTCTTCATGTATATCTGGACCCACTGCAACTGTCTCTGCTTGTGAGCGCTGTTTATGGGTGGCCGAATAGTAGGTTTATGCCCCACAGCAGCCTTTGAAGGATCCTACACCTTGAGGTTCGAGGGACTCCAGAAGCACCAGCAACTTCAAATATCTGCGGGGGCGGACTGGGCTGGGGGCAGGGAGGCATTTGCCCCCCAGGCCGGAGTCCGGGCGGCTGCTCAGGGCCGCCTGAGGACTGGTGTTGATTTTAATAGGTAGCGCACCTGCAGTGCGGACCACGTCATTCCGCCTGCAGGCCCAATAATCAGCAGTGTATGATGATCAGGCCCGGACTGGCAGTAGATTGAAGGTATATTGGGCCACCGCGGTCCCTTTAAATGTTTCTGCGCCTGCCTGCCGGGCATATCCGGGAGCCGCAGAGTAGTGTTTCCGGCGGGGAGCTTCTGGCTCTATTCGTGCATCCGCTTCTTGGAGGAGGAGTATGTCAGCTCCACTCCTCAGCGGCTCGAGCTGCTGGATGACTCCCTACTGGTGCCAGGCACCTTCCCATTCAATTCCTTTCTGTCTGGCTTCACCTGCTGCTCCTTCTTCATCCTGGGCGTTATGGTACCGTCACACGTGGTAATATTGCATGCAATGTCACTTACAATTTGCTGATTGCAGTGAAATCATGGACACATTGTTACATTTGTACACAGCAACAAAATGGAACAATGTGTCCATGATTTCACAGCAACCAGCAAGTTGCAAGTGAAATTGCTAGCAATATTGACACGTGTGACGGTACCTTTAGAGGCTGAATTGTGCCAGTCGTGGTTGGGCAGTCACGAATGATGTCAGGATGTTAGGTAAGGTTCCTCACTCCTGGGGCCGGAGGTTTCTGAGCAGTGAGGAGATGCAGCATCTGGATTCTGTCTGGTGGTTGCAGTTTCCATCTGAGGCACAATTGAGTTATGGCAGCTGCTTGAACCTTTCACTGGGAGACGCCCGGTCTGTGAGATTTCAAGCAGCTGCCATCAGCCCCACAGACAGCGCTACTGACTGACCACAGGAGCAGAGTCCTGGACTGGACTCATAACTGTGACACCACTGATAAGACCATCTCTCTCTAAGTATTGTGCATTTGTCTTACTGAGGCAGTGTCTGTTGAGAAACTGGTGGATGTGCTGGTATGGAGGTTCTGTATGGTGCTGGTATGGAGATTCTGTATGGTGCTGGTATGGAGTTTCTGTATGGTGCTGGTATGGAGGTTCTGTATGGTGCTGGTATGGAGGTTCTGTATGGTGCTGTTATGGAGGTTCTGTATGGTGGTTTTAGAGAGGTTCTGTATGGTGTTATGGAGGTTCTGTATTGTGCTGTTATGGAGGTTCTGTATGGTGCTGGTATGGAGGTTCTGTATGGTGCTGGTATGGAGGTTCTGTATGGTGCTGTTATGGAGGTTCTGTATGGTGTTATGGAGGTTCTGTATGGTGCTGGTATGGAGGTTCTGTATGGTGCTGGTATGGAGGTTCTGTATGGTGTTATGGAGGTTCTGTATGGTGCTGGTATGGAGGTTCTGTATGGTGCTGGTATGGAGGTTCTGTATGGTGCTGGTATGGAGGTTCTGTATGGTGTTGATATTGAGGTTCTGTATGGTGTTATGGAGGTTCTGTATTGTGCTGTTATGGAGGTTCTGTATGGTGCTGGTATGGAGATTCTGTATGGTGCTGTTATGGAGGTTCTGTATGGTGCTGGTATGGAGATTCTGTATGGTGCTGTTATGGAGGTTCTGTATGGTGTTATGGAGGTTCTGTATGGTGCTGGTATGGAGGTTCTGTATAGTGCTGGTATGGAGGTTCTGTATGGTGCTGGTATGGAGGTTCTGTATGGTGCTGGTATGGAGTTTCTGTATGGTGCTGGTATGGAGGTTCTGTATCGTGCTGGTATGGAGTTTCTGTATGGTGTTGGTATGGAGGTTCTGTATGGTGGTTTTAGGGAGGTTCTGTATGGTGCTGGTATCAAGGTTCGGTATGGATGGACTGTATAGTGTTGGTATGGAAGTTCTGTATAGTGGTTTTATGGAGGTTCTGTATGGTGTTATGGAGGTTCTGTATGGTGCTGGTATGGAGGTTCTGTATGGTGGTTTTAGGGTATGTGCACATATGCCGGGTTAGGGTCGGTTTAGCTGTGTAAACCGCCGGTCGGTTTCCATAAGTTTTATGTAAATTTATGTTAATCCAAACCGGCTTTTGGATTAACATTAAAACCTATGGAAACCGACACCCGCTGTGCACACACCGGCGGTTTACACATGCTCATCTGTTGCTAAACCGCTGGGTTCCCAGCGGGTTAGCAACGAATGTGCATGTTCAATAAACCGGCCGGTTATGCAGCGGCTGCAAGCAGAATCATGTACTGCTTCCAGCCGCTGCATAAGCGCTGCCGCTAACCCGCTGTGCACTCGCCCTACACCCACCGCACATACCCGCCAGGAAGCCGGTGAACGGCTGCAGAGCTTCCTGTCGGGTCCGCCCAGCCGCCCACCGGCACAAACCCGGCATGTGTGCACATACCCTTAGGGAGGTTCTGTATGGTGCTGGTATCAAGGTTCTGTACGGTGCTGGTATGGATGGACTGTATAGTGTTGGTATGGAAGTTCTGTATAGTGGTTTTATGGAGGTTCTGTATGGTGCTGGTATGAAGGTTCTGTATGGTGGTTTTAGAGAGGTTCTGTATGGTGTTATGGAGGTTCTGTATGGTGTTATGGAGTTTCTGTATGGTGTTATGGAGGTTCTGTATGGTGCTGTTATGGAGGTTCTGTATGGTGTTATGGAGGTTCTGTATCGTGCTGTTATGGAGGTTCTGTATGGTGCTGTTATGGAGGTTCTGTATCGTGCTGTTATGGAGGTTCTGTATGGTGCTGTTATGGAGGTTCTGTATGGTGCTGGTATGGAGGTTCTGTATGGTGTTATGGAGTTTCTGTATGGTGTTATGGAGGTTCTGTATGGCGTTATGGAGGTTCTGTATGGTGCTGTTATGGAGGTTCTGTATCGTGCTGTTATGGAGGTTCTGTATGGTGCTGTTATGGAGGTTCTGTATGGTGCTGGTATGGAGGTTCTGTATGGTGTTATGGAGGTTCTGTATGGTGCTGTTATGGAGGTTCTGTATGGTGCTGGTATGGAGGTTCTGTATGGTGCTGGTATGGAGGTTCTGTATGGTGCTGGTATGGAGGTTCTGTATGGTGCTGGTATGGAGGTTCTGCATTGTGCTGTTATGGAGGTTCTGTATGGTGCTGTTATGGAGGTTCTGTATGGTGCTGGTATGGAGGTTCTGTATGGTGCTGGTATGGAGGTTCTGTATGGTGCTGGTATGGAGGTTCTGTATGGTGCTGGTATGGAGGTTCTGTATCGTGTTGTAATGGAGGTTCTGTATTGTGCTGTTATGGAGGTTCTGTATGGTGCTGTTATGGAGGTTCTGTATGGTGCTGGTATGGAGGTTCTGTATGGCGTTATGGAGGTTCTGTATGGTGCTGTTATGGAGTTTCTGTATGGTGCTGGTATGGAGGTTCTGTATGGTGCTGGTATGGAGGTTCTGTATAGTGCTGGTATGGAGGTTCTGTATGGTGCTGTTATGGAGGTTCTGTATGGTGCTGGTATGGAGGTTCTGTATGGTGCTGGTATGGAGGTTCTGTATTGTGCTGTTATGGAGGTTCTGTATGGTGCTGTTATGGAGGTTCTGTATGGTGCTGGTATGGAGGTTCTGTATAGTGCTGGTATGGAGGTTCTGTATGGTGCTGGTATGGAGGTTCTGTATTGTGCTGGTATGGAGGTTCTGTATGGTGCTGTTATGGAGGTTCTGTATGGTGCTGGTATGGAGGTTCTGTATGGTGCTGGTATGGAGGTTCTGTATGGTGCTGTTATGGAGGTTCTGTATGGTGGTTTTAGAGAGGTTCTGTATGGTGTTATGGAGGTTCTGTATGGTGCTGTTATGGAGGTTCTGTATCGTGCTGTTATGGAGGTTCTGTATGGTGTTATGGAGGTTCTGTATGGTGTTGTTATGGAGGTTCTGTATGGTGTTGTTATGGAGGTTCTGTATGGTGCTGGTATGGAGGTTCTGTATGGTGCTGTTATGGAGGGACTTGATGGCATTGTTGTGGAGAGACTGTATAGTGCAGTCCTGTCAGTGTTTTCCATGGCCAGCACTCAGAAGACAATACAGTAGTGTGAACACAGCCTATGTAGCAGCCGGAGGTGAAGATGTTAAAGGGGTTGTCCAGTTTTAAGCCACAAGTCTGCTGTCACTCTGTCATTCTATGTGACTGCAGACCTGTGAATCCTCGCAGTGCTGTGGTGATCCAGTGGGTGCATACATGTGATCACAGGCCGACTAGACTTGCTCCACCTAATGCACCTGTACTGAGCACGTCCGGAAACAGTCTAGTTGGAATGTGGCTAGGAATATACATACAGTATCTCATGTTTGCAGTCACAAGAGCGGCTGTTTCCGGCGGCAGCACCAGAGAATCCTCACAGCACACACTGTTCACGATGTGAGGATTCACATATAGTGACTGTAGACATATATAACTTAAGATCCGACAACCGCGTTAAGGATGGGCCACTACTCATGAGCCACTGCTATGTGCTTGCCCCCCTGGCTAAAACTTGCCAGCTAGCCTCTGAATATCTGTTTGCTGGTTTGTAAGGCCTTTTTAGCAGCTGCTCTCTTAATCTGATGAACTTGCCTGGCAGAAACCTTCCTCATTCTGCCTTTATCTGCACGAACACGTCTGTGCTCAGAATCAGCCACAAATCTCTTCACAATACGATGATCACGCTTAAGTTTTCGTGCAATATCTAATGTTTTCATCCCTTGTCCAAGGCATTGCACTATTTGTGGCTTTTCGGCAGCAGAGATCCTTTTTCTTTCCTGTTACATGAACACTGTGGCTGCGTAATATTGTGGAACACCCAGTTTTCCGTTTATTGGGCTTCACCTGCCAAACTAATTATCACAGGGATCTGAGATTGATTTCAGTGATCCAAAGACCCTGAGACACAAGACCAGCAATGGGGTTCATTATAATAACAAACAAAAAAACAACCCTATGACACTTAAAACCAATTTGCATAATAATTTTGAACACTGTGTATAACCAAATACAAGGACATGTGATATAAGGCTCATAGCTACTCGGTTACACACAGGAAGCCGCCTAACCCCTGTCCTCAATTAAGGACCATCGCACTTCACTTTGAGCTGTAACAACGTGAACAAGGCACAGGCTGCCCAAACGTTGTAACATTGTGTCATTATTTGCTCTTATTTGTGAATGAGACAAAAATAAAAGGTGGAAAATAAAAGGAGGACGTGTGTGAACATCGCTGCATGGTTCCTTCCTTTCTTGGAGTCTGCCAGACATAGACTCTGCTATATTGTATTATTGTTTTCTGAGCAGATTTACCATAAAATAACAATAGGAAACAAAGCATTAAAAATAGAAAAGGGGATGGAAATGGCCACTTCAAAGATGGCAGCAAGGAAGTGACAAGGTAAAGAGCATCGAGAACAGCGAGAGAGGAAACAGCGGGACGAGAGGGAACAGCGGGACGAGAGGGAACAGCGGGACGAGAGGCAACAGCGGGACGAGAGGCAACAGCGGGACGAGAGGGAACAGCGGGACGAGAGGGAACAGCGGGACGAGAGGGAACAGCGGGACGAGAGGGAACAGGGGGACGAGAGGGAACAGCGAGAGAGAGAACAGCGGGACGAGAGGGAACAGCGGGACGAGAGGGAACAGCGGGACGAGAGGGAACAGCGGGACGAGAGGGAACAGGGGGACGAGAGGGAACAGCGAGAGAGAGAACAGCGAGAGAGGGAACAGCGAGACGAGAGGGAACAGCGAGAGAGTGAACAGCGAGACGAGAGGGAACAGCGAGACGAGAGGGAACAGCGAGACAAGAGGGAACAGCGTGACGAGAGTGAACAGCGAGAGAGAGAACAGCGAGAGAGGGAACAGCGAGACGAGAGGGAACAGCGAGAGAGAGAACAGCGAGAGAGGGAACAGCGAGACGAGAGGGAACAGCGGGACGAGAGTGAACAGCGAGAGAGAGAACAGCGAGAGAGGGAACAGCGAGACGAGAGGGAACAGCGGGACGAGAGTGAACAGCGAGAGAGGGAACAGCGAGACGAGAGGGAACAGCGAGAGAGTGAACAGCGAGACGAGAGGGAACAGCGAGACGAGAGGGAACAGCGAGACGAGAGGGAACAGCGGGACGAGAGTGAACAGCGAGAGAGAGAACAGCGAGAGAGGGAACAGCGAGACGAGAGGGAACAGCGGGACGAGAGTGAACAGCGAGAGAGAGAACAGCGAGAGAGGGAACAGCGAGACGAGAGGGAACAGCGGGACGAGAGGGAACAGGGGGACGAGAGTGAACAGCGAGAGAGAGAACAGCGAGACGAGAGGGAACAGGGGGACGAGAGGGAACAGCGGGACGAGAGGGAACAGGGGGACGAGAGGGAACAGCGGGACGAGAGGGAACAGCGGGACGAGAGTGAACAGCGAGAGAGAGAACAGCGAGAGAGGGAACAGCGAGACGAGAGGGAACAGCGGGACGAGAGGGAACAGGGGGACGAGAGTGAACAGCGAGAGAGAGAACAGCGAGACGAGAGGGAACAGGGGGACGAGAGGGAACAGCGGGACGAGAGGGAACAGGGGGACGAGAGGGAACAGCGGGACGAGAGGGAACAGCGGGACGAGAGGGAACAGCGGGACGAGAGGGAACAGCAAGACGAGAGGGAACAGCGAGACGAGAGGGAACGGGAGAGAGGGAACAGCGGGACGTGAGGCAACAGCGGGACGAGAGGGAACAGTGGAATGAGAGGGAACAGCGAGAGAGGAAACAGCAAGATGAGAGGGAACAGCGGGACGAGAGGGAACAGCAGGACGAGAGGGAACAGCGGACGAGAGAGAACAGCGGGACGAGAGGGAACAGCGGGACGAGAGGGAACAGGGGGACGCGAGGGAACAGCGGGACGAAAGGGAACAGCGGGACGAGAGGGAACAGCGAGACGAGAGGGAACAGCGGGACGAGAGGGAACAGCAAGACGAGAGGGAACAGCGGGACGAAAGGGAACAGCAGGACGAGAGGGAACAGGGGGACGAGAGGGAACAGCGAGACGAGAGGGAACAGCGAGAGAGGGAACAGCGAGACGAAAGGGAACAGGGGGACGAGAGGGAACAGTGGAACGAGAGGGAACAGCGGGACGAGAGGGAACAGCGGGACGAGAGGGAACAGCAAGACGAGAGGGAACAGGAGAGAGGGAACAGCGGGACGAGAGGGAACAGCAAGACGAGAGGGAACAGGAGAGAGGGAACAGCAAGACGAGAGGAAACAGGAGAGAGGGAACAGCGGGACGTGAGGCAACAGCGAGACGTGAGGCAACAGCGGGATGAGAGGGAACAGTGGAACGAGAGGGAACAGCGGGACGAGAGGGTACAGCGACATGAGAGGGAACAGTGGGACGAGAGGGAACAGCGAGATGAGAGGGAACAGTGGGACGAGAGGGAACAGCGGGATGAGAGGGAACAGTGGAACGAGAGGGAACAGCGGGACGAGAGGGTACAGCGACATGAGAGGGAACAGTGGGACGAGAGGGAACAGCGGGACGAGAGGGAACAGGAGAGAGGGAACAGCGGGACGTGAGGCAACAGCGAGACGTGAGGCAACAGCGGGATGAGAGGGAACAGTGGAACGAGAGGGAACAGCGGGACGAGAGGGTACAGCGACATGAGAGGGAACAGTGGGACGAGAGGGAACAGGGGGACGAGAGGGAACAGCGAGATGAGAGGGAACAGTGGGACGAGAGGGAACAGCGAGATGAGAGGGAACAGGGGTACGAGAGTGATGTGAGGTCAGAGGATAAAATGATGGAAAAATGAGAGGACACAAAATGGAGGAAAAAGGAGACGGGATCAGACGAGGGCGAGTAAATCCAGAAAGGCATCAGTGACCGGAGGAGGAGTGTGATGGGAACTGGATGAAGGCCAGACGATGGACAGTGAGCGGACACAAGGCTGAGCCTGATAGAAGACGATAATGACACAAGACCTGATCATGATCTCACCTTAAAGAAAAAAGAGCCGATGACATTGAAGATGGATCGTAACAAGACGTTGTAATGTCTCATAGCGTTGGTCAGCGCAATCCCGGGGCTGACACTGTTCACTGCCACTCCTGAGGGAGGAAAGAGGACAGATGGTAATGGCGTCAGTCCTGCTGTGCCTCATCTACAGTGAAGGAGATATGTATATGACCCCTTTCTGATGTTGTAGTTTGTCCACAGACATGACCAGTCTATAATTTAAGGGTCGGGTAATTATAACAGTGAGAGATAGAAGATCAACAATAAACTCCAGAAAATCACATTGTGTAAATGATATAAATGTATTTGCATTTTGCAGAGAGAAATAAGTATTTGATCCCTCTGGTAACAAGACTTAATACTTGGTGGTGAACCCTTGTTGGAGCACAGCAGTCAGACGTTTCTTGTAGTTGATGATGAGGTTTGATGTCAGGAGGGATTTTGCTCCACTCCTCTGTGCAGATCATCTGTAAATCATTAAGATTTTGACAACTTGGAGCTTCAGCTCCCCCCATACATTTTTGTTAGAATATGTTTAGTGCAACAACTTCATTCCTGTATATGAGTGTTTAGTTGCTAGGTTTGTATGTTGTAGATAAAGTTAGAACAAAAAAAGAATCCCAGAGGCTCACACAGGAAGAGCATGGGATTGTATCCAGTTTCCTGTGTCTGTGTATGAGAGAAGAAGCACCTGCAGATGCTGCACAGAGACTGAGACACATAAGATATGTTTTATTCCTGATCTAGTAAGCTCATCATATTTATTCCTGTTTGTTGCTAAATAAAGACGCTCTGTTCTGTTGTCACACACTTGGAGAGGATCCTGAATTATCTGCTGCCAACTGGTTATGGGCCTGGAGTGACACAGACCCCAGAAGTGACACAGAAGAGTAATACAGCAACAGAAGCCCAAAGCAAAAGCAGTAACAGAGAAGATGTCCACAAGCAGCGATCCTATCAAATTTACAGTGCAAATCCTCACTAATCAGAACTACCAGTCCTGGAAATTCAAGGTGAATATGCTGCTCATAAGAGAAGGTACATGGAAATAAACACAGGAACAACTGCCTCATCCATTACCAGATGACTGGCTAGAGAAGGATCAGAAAGCACAAATCACTATCTCCCTCAGTGTAGATGATGATCAGATTGTGCATATATGCAAGTGTGCAACTGCAAAAGAGATGTGGGATGAGTTACAGAAAGTGCATGAAAGATCAAATCTCAGCAATACGCTTTATCTCATGAGAAACCTGTACCAGTCTAAGCTAAGTGATGGCCAGAATATGCAGGACTATACAAGAAACACCCTAGAGGTTGTGGAGCGTCTCAGCGGTATTGGAGAAGAAATTAAAGACTTTAATGTTGCTGCACTACTATTAAGTGGTGTTCCACAAAGTTATGACACACTTGTCACTGCACTAGATACACGGCCAGATGATAAACTCACACTAAATATGTCAAAGGCAAGCTTGTAGATGAATTCAAGAGAAAAATGCAGAATGTAAGCAGCAGTAATGAACCTAAGGCAGAGACAGCATTAAAGACGTAGGACTTTCCTAAAAATAAGAGCAATCTAAGGGAAACTCGGGAATGTTTTGTCTGTAATAGCCTGGCCACCTTAAAGCAAACTGCAGAATTTGGGAAACAAGAATGAGTCATCTTAAAAAGCAGAACAGTGATCAATAGGTGAAAACCGCTGTAAAAGAAAAGTCTGCATGTGTTGAAGCTGCATTTAATACCAGTACAGGCTCAAAGCATATATGGTGTATAGACTCTGATGCAAGCAGCCATATGACAAATGACAAGGATTTCTTCACTGACCTTGATGAAAGCAAGTCAGAATAGGTCATCTTAGCTAATGGTCACTATATGACTTCAGAATGAGTAGGAGACAGCTACCTTCACTGTCCAGTTTCCTCAGCACAAAGCAGAAAGATCCCAGTAAAGGATGTTCTCTATGTTCCCAGTCTTGAAAGTAATCTTCTGTCAGTAAAGAAGCTTACACAAAAGGGGAATGTAGTTACTTTTATAGACAACAGCTCCATTATATCAAAGAAGGCTCACACTCTTGCAGTAGGAAAAATCCAAAATGAACTTTATCAGCTAAAATGCAAAGAAAGAGTGTACAGTACTAGACAAGATCTGCATAAGAACTGTATCCATGTGTGGCACAGACATCTTGGGCTCAGAGACCCAGAAGCAGTAAGGAAGCTAGATCAACTAGCAAATGGTGTTGAAATCAAGCAATGTAGTCAATTGATGAAGTGTACTAGCTGTCTTAAAGGGAAAATGTCCAGAAAATCCTTTTCTAAAGTAAGCAGCACTAGATCTGCATGGCCACTGGATGTGATACACACAGATGTTTGCAGTCCAATGAATGTTCAGACTCCAAGCAAGAAGAGATATTTCCTCCCATTTATTGATGACTCCTCCAGATATACAGTCGCCTACCTGCTTCACAGTAAGGATGACGGTCCACAGAAACTTGAAGAATATCTTGCCGTAGTGTTGAACAAATTTGGAAGAATGCCAAAAGCCCTGTGTGCAGATAATGGGACTGAATATACAAGTGGTAAGGTGCAAACCATAGTGAGAAAGAATGGAATCGTGTTCCAGATGACCATTCCCTACAACCCAGAACAGAATGGCATTGCAGAAAAAAGAACCGCACTCTGTGAAAGTGGAAGAAGTACGTTGTTTGATGTCAATCTACCTACAACGTATAGGGGAGAAGCCATCATGACAGCTTGCTATCTCCAAAACAGACGGCCAGGTAAAGCCACAAATATAACTCCATATGAGCTATGGAACTGCAAGAAGCCGAACCTGAAGAACCTCAGGATATTTGGAAGCAAAGCGTTTGTGTATGACCCCAAAGAAAAACGTTCCAAGTGGGAATCACATGCAAAGCAAGGAGTCCTGGTGGGCCATAGCGAAACTCAAAAGGGATACAGAATCCTGCACCCCGACACCAACACAGTAACAATCAACAGAGACGTAGTGATTGATGAGAACTCTGTACTGCTCAAATTCCATGAAGTTACACCAGTCATTCAAGCCAAGGAACAAGAAGAAGAATCTCAGTCACCAAACCCAGACCCTGAAAAAGAAAACACTGAAGTCTGGATAAGCTTTGGAGCCAGGGAGGAAGAAACAGAAGAACTAAGGCTGGGGTCACAGTTGACATGAGTTTTTTTTAGTTATTTAACAAAACTCATGTGTTTTTTCATGTCAGCATGAGTTTTTTTATGGTGTGTGATGGCTCCCTGCGTTTTTGGCTGCGTTTTTAAATCTGCACCAAAAAATAGTGCATGTACTATTTTTTGGTGCGTTTTGAAAAACGCATGCGTTTTTATAACATGGGCCCCTATGGAGAATGCATGCAAAAACGCATGTACAATTAGTACCTTTTAGTGCCATTCAAAAACGCATGCGTTTTTTTTTAACATGGGCTCCTATGGAAAACGCATGCGTTTTTGAATGGCACTAAAAGGTACTAATTGTACATGCGTTTTTGCATGCGTTTCCCATAAGGTCCCATATTAGAAAACGCATGCGTTTTTGGAAATGCACCAAAAACGCATTGTACAGTTACAAATGCGTTTTTGCTATTAGTGCATGCGTTTTTTAACATGGGGGCCTATGGGTGCGTTTTTTACATGCGTTTTTTGAAAACGCAGGTCTCCAAAAACGCTTGTGAAAAATGCAACTGTGACCCCAGCCTAAGTCACCCTACAGTCAGGAGATCAGAAAGACCAAAGAAAGGTATCCCAGCTAGACGCCTTTCTTATATGGTCAGAACACTACCTGAACCAGAGCCACAGTCATAGCAAGAGGTGCAAAAACTGCCTGTCCACAAGAAGCAGAAGTGGATAAATGACAGTAGTGAAGAGATGGAGTCCCTTCACCAGCTCCAGACATGGGGGCTTACGGGGCTACCACAAGGAAAAAGAGCTGTCAGAAGCCAAAGGTGCGTCAACACCAATGGATCTGTCCTACTTAAATTTGGAAGGAGAAGATCTACTGCCAACCAATGAGAGTTACAGACAAGCAGGGCCGAATCAATGATGAGGCAATGTGAGTGGCCTGATTCAGGCGGCGCCACCTGCTGGTGAAGGAAGGGGCGGCATCTGCAGGGGGTGCTCATGTTCTCCTGCATGGCGCGGGAAGAAGTGAGAGCCGACAGAGATCAGAGAGCAGCCTCCTGTGCTGAGATACCGATGATAAGAAGCTCCAGGTCATAAGGTGACAGGGAGTGAGGGGGCTGGGACCTGGGGGCTGGGACCTGGGGGCTGGGGCCCAGGGGCTGTGAGCATGTGAAGCTGCACATGTACAAACAGCACAGAGGACTGTGTGAGCTATCTGTATAATCTGTGTGTGAGATTTGTGTGAGCTGTGTGTGTGTGTTGTGTGAGCTGTGTGTGTGTGTTGTGTGAGCTGTGGGTGTGTTGTGTGAGCTGAGTGTGTGTGTTGTGTGAGCTGTGTGTGTGTGTTGTGTGAGCTGTGTGTGTGAGCTGTGTGTGTATGTGTGTGTTGTGTGAGCTGTGTGTGTTGTGTGAGCTGTGTGTGTGTGTTGTGTGAGCTGTTGTGTGTGTTGTGTGAGCTGAGTGTGTGTGTTGTGTGAGCTGTGTGTGTGTGTTGTGTGAGCTGTGTGTGTGAGCTGTGTGTGTATGTGTGTGTTGTGTGAGCTGTGTGTGTTGTGTGAGCTGTGTGTATTGTGTGAGCTGTGTGTGTGTGGTGTGTGAGCTGTGTGTGTGTTGTGTGAGCTGAGTGTGTGTGTTGTGTGAGCTGTGTGTGTGTGTTGTGTGAGCTGTGTGTGTGTTGTGTGAGCTGTGTGTGTGTTGTGTGAGCTGTGTGTGTGTGTTGTGTGAGCTGTGTGTGTTGTGTGAGCTGTGTGTGTTGTGTGAGCTGTGTGTGTGTTGTGTGAGCTGTGTGTGTTGTGTGAGCTGTGTGTGTGTGTTGTGTGAGCTGTGTGTGTATGTATATGTTGTGTGAGCTGTGTGTGTTGTGTGAGCTGAGTGTGTTGTGTGAGCTGTGTGTGTTGTGTGAGCTGTGTGTTGTGTGTTGTGATGTGGTGTGTGTGTTGTGTGAGCTGAGTGTGTTGTGTGAGCTGAGTGTGTTGTATGAGCTGTGTGTGTTGTGTGAGCTGTGTGTGTTGTGTGAGCTGAGTGTGTGTTGTGTGAGCTGTGTGTGAGCTGTGTGTGTTGTGTGAGCTGTGTGTTGTGTGAGCTGTGTGTGTTGTGTGAGCTGTGTGTGTGTGTTGTGTGAGCTGTGTGTGTTGTGTGAGCTGTGTGTGTGTTGTGTGTTGTGTGAGCTGTGTGGGGTGTGTTGTGTGAGCTGTGTGTGTGTGCTGTGTGAGCTGTGTGTGTGTGAGCTGTGTGTGTGTATGTGTGTGTTGTGTGAGCTGTGTGTGTGTTGTGTGAGCTGTCTGTGTTGTGCGAGCTGTGTGTGTTGTGTGAGCTGAGTGTGTGTGTTGTGTGAGCTGCGTGTGTGTGTTGTGTGAGCTGTGTGTGAGCTGTGTGTGTGTGTATTGTGTGAGCTGTGTGTGTTGTGTGAGCTGTGTGTGTTGTGTGAGCTGAGTGTGTGTGTTGTGTGAGCTGCGTGTGTGTGTTGTGTGAGCTGTGTGTGAGCTGTGTGTGTGTGTATTGTGTGAGCTGTGTGTGTTGTGTGAGCTGTGTGTGTTGTGTGAGCTGTGTGTGTGTGTTGTGTGTGAGTTGCATGTGTGTGTGTGAGTTGCATGTGTGTGTGAGTTGCATGTGTGTGTGAGCTGTGTCTGAGTGTGAGCTGTCTCTGAGTGTGAGCTGTCTCTGAGTGTGAGCTGTGTGTGAGTTGTGTGTCTCTGTGAGTTGCGTGTCTGTGTGTGAGTTGTGTGTGAGTTGTGTGTGAACTGTGTGTGTTGTGTCTGTGAGTTGCGTGTCTGTGTGAGTTGCGTGTCTGTGTGTGAGCTGTGTGTGAGTTGTGTGTGAACTGTGTGTGTTGTGTCTGTGAGTTGCGTGTCTGTGTGTGGGAGTTGTGTGTGTGTGAGCTGCGTGTCTGTGTGTGAGCTGTGTGTGAGCTGTGTCTGAGTCTGAGCTGTGTCTGAGTTGCGTGTCTGTGTGTGAGCTGTGTTTGAGTTGTGTGTGTGAACTGTGTGTTGTGTCTGTGTGTGAGTTGTGTGTCTATGTGTTGCGCCATTTTGCAGTTCACCTCAGGCAGCACAGAGGCTAGGTTCACCCCTGCAGACAAGCAGTGGGGGCACCTCTGTACATAGCAGCCACAACTCATCCAGATATCACAGCCACAGTCAGAATTCTCTGCTGATGTGTAAGCAAGCCACGCCAAAGAGACTGGAATGTAATAAGAGAATTCTACAATATCTTTAGGAAACTCAAAGGCTAAATCTTAAGATATCTGCATCAGGAGATCTCACTCTCAGAGGTTATGTGGATGCCGATTGGGCTGGAGATTCAAGTGATCAGAAATCAACAAGTTGTTACTTGTTCAAGTTAGGAGAAAATTCAATTTCTTGGTCCAGCAGAAAACAAGTGCCAGTCACATTGTCTTCTACAGAAGCAGGATATATGTCAGCTGCTTATGCAAGTCAAGATGTTATTTGGTTGAAACAACTTTTGGAAGATTTCGGTAAACCAATAGCTCAGCCAACAGTTATCTATGAGGATACCAAGGATGCATTAAACTTGCCAGCAGTGAGAAGATTAGTGCAAGGACTAAGCACATTGACGTAAAGCATCACCACTTACATGACTTAGTGGAACGTAGTGTACTCAAGTTTGTTTATTGCGAGTCTGACAAGATGATAGCTGATGGTATGACAAAGCCGTTATCAAGAGCCAAGTTTGTGGACTTCAGAACTGCAACGGGACTAACAGGATAAGTAGTTGTTGAGTGGGGGTGTTGGAATATGTTTAGTACAACAACTCCATTCCTGTGTACAAGTGTTTAGTTGCTAGGTTTGTAAGTTGTAGATAAAGTTAGAAGGTAAAAAAAACTCCCAGAGGCACACACAGGAAGAGCATGTGACTGTATTCAGTTTCCTGTGTCTGTGTATGAGAGAAGAAGCAGCTGCAGATGCTGCACAGAGACTGAGACACATAAGATATGTTTTATTCCTGATCTATTAAGCTTATCATATTTGTTGTCACACACTTGGAGACTATCCTGACTAATCTGCTGCCAACAATTTTCTATGCGACTAAGGTCTGGACACTGGCTAGGCCACTCCATGATATTAATGTGCTTCTTTTTAATCCGCTCCTTTGTTGCCTTGGCTGTATGTTTTAGGTCATTGTGGTGCTGGAAGACCCAGCCAAGACCCATTTTTAACGTCCTGGTGGAGGGAAGGAGGTTGTCACTCAGGATTTTATGGTACATGGCTCCATCCATTGCCCTATTGATGAGGTGAAGTCGTCCTGTGCCCTTAGCAGAGGTACATCCCCAAAACATAATGTTTCCCCTGCCATGCCTGACTGTGGGGATGGTGTTCTGTGGGTCATAGGCAGCATTTCTCTTCCTCCAAACACGGCGAGTTGAGTTAATGACAAAGAGCTGAATGTTTGTCTCCTCTGAGCACAGCACCTTCTCCCAATCATCTCACAATCACAAGGTGTCATTGGTAACTTCAGACGGGGGCAATGTGCCTTCTGGAGCAGGGGACTATGCGGCACTGCAGGATTTACTCCATTACGGTGTAATGTGTTACCAATGGTTTTCTTGGTGACAGTGGTCCCAGCTGCCTTGAGATCAGTAACAAGTTTCCCCGTGTAGTTTTAGGCTGATCTCTCCCCTCCACATGATCCTGGATCCCCCTGTGTAGATTTAGGCTGATCTCTCCCCTCCTCATGATCCTGGATCCCCCTGTGTAGATTTAGGCTGATCTCTCCCCTCCTCATGATCCTGGATCCCCCCCATGTAGATTAGGCTGATCTCTCCCCTCCTCATGATCCTGGATCCCCCTGTGTAGATTTAGGCTGATCTCTCCCCTCCTCATGATCCTGGATCCCCCCTGTGTAGATTTAGGCTGATCTCTCCCCTCCTCATGATCCTGGATCCCTCTGTGTAGATTTAGGCTGATCTCTCCCCTCCTCATGATCCTGGATCCCCCTGTGTAGATTTAGGCTGATCTCTTCCCTCCTCATGATCCTGGATCCCGTGTGTAGATTTAGGCTGATCTCTCCCTCCTCATGATCCTGGATCCCCCCCATGTAGATTAGGCTGATCTCTCCCCTCCTCATGATCCTGGATCCCCCTGTGTAGATTTAGGCTGATCTCTCACCTTCCTCATGATCCTGGATCCCCCTGTGTAGATTTAGGCTGATCTCTCCCCTCCTCATGATCCTGGATCCCCCTGTGTAGATTTAGGCTGATCTCTCCCTTCCTCATGATCCTGGATCCCCCTGTGTAGATTTAAGCTGATCTCTCCCTTCCTCATGATCCTGGATCCCCCACGAGGTGAGATGTTACATGGATCCCCAGACCGATGTGGACTGACCTCATTGTGTATTTCCTCCATTCTCTTCCTATTGCCCCCACAGTTGTCTCTTCTCCCCCAGCTTTGTCCTCCTTATGGTCTTGTAGCACATTCCAGCCTTGTGCAGGTCTAGGATCTTTTCCCTGACATCCTTACAAAGCTCTGTGCTCTTCCCATGTTGTAGAGGTTAGAGGTGACTGATTCATTGTGTGGACAGGAGTCTTTATACAGGAGACAATGTAACACAGCTGTGTGTAATGCAGGGACCAGGGGATGAGGAGCCGATAACTGCTCTGTAGGGGCCACAACTCCTAATGGTTGGGAGGGGGTCAAATACTTATTTCTCTCTGCAGAATGTAAACACATTTCTATCATTTACACAATGTGATTCTCTGGAGTTTATTGTTGATCTTCTATCTCTCACTGTTACAATTACCCGACCCTTAATATTATAGACTGTTCATGTCTGTGTCAGGGGGCAACTACAAAATCAGCAAGAGGTCAAATACTTATATTCCCCACTGTATGTTGCCATATAGTGCCCCATTCTTGGGAGTCATTCACACGAACACTTTGCCTAGGATCTATTTAGGTTGAGGGACGTAGAGAGTATGTTATGGAATGGAGGATGTTACATGACGCTGATGACCAGGTAGTTGTGTACATTGGAGTTAGGACTCCTCGGCCCCCTACCCGCTCTCACTCTTACCTGTCCCTTCCAGCCTCTTGGCACAGATGGTGTTCCCATTCATGGGAGTCATTCACACGGACACTCTACATGGGGTCTATGTAAGTTGGCGCTGGCGACCGGACAGATGTGTACATCAGAGGTTGGCCTCCTCGGCCCCCCACCGCTCTCACTCTTACCTGTCCCTTCCAGCCTCTTGGCGAGCTCCTTGGCACAGATGGTGTTCATTAGCTTGGTGCAGTTGTAGGCGTCATTCATGCGGAACTTCTCCATGTTCTTCCCCCACAGGTTGCTGGTGTTGATATTGCCCTTTCCATGCATGAATGAGGACAGAAAGACAATGCGGCTCGGTGCTGCTCGTTTCAGGAGGTCTGAAGAGACAGAGAATTATGGCCACCTTATACCCAATGCTGAAACGCGTGCCCCTGGGGAGCCCAGATTCATCATGTCTTATTAGGGGGCCGTGCGGTGCCTGGAGAGAGGTCACACACGATTCATCACTATATCACCAATTTTATTGGCCAATTCTTATGGTTAAAAAAGACGTTCTACACTTTCGATGGCCACTGTCTCGTTGGTCACACCAGCTCAGTCAGGATTCCTATGTGTCAGCCCGGCTGTGTATGGTGTGATGCAGCGGCTTGCTGCATTGCAAATATGTATGCTGGGACGTGTAGTTCAGCAAACTTCAGTAATGCATTATGCTGGGACTTTAGGTTCCACAGGTTCAGTTAATGCATTACAAGTGCTGGACTGCAGGTGAGTGAAAAGCCAGGGGCGTGTCTGGCTGAAGCTGATTCCTCCCACACCTGGGGTCCCAGGGGATTTAATCTCTGTTAGGCTGGTTTCACACTGCAGTTTTTTTCCTGATCAGGTTCAATCAGGTTTGTGTGCCAAAACTAGGGGAGGAACCTGGAGAGGAGCCAGGAGAGGAGCCAGGAGAGGAGCCAGGGGAGGAGCCAGGAGAGGAACCAGGGGAGGAGCCAAGAGAGGAACCAGGAGAGGAGCCAGGAGGGTAGCCAGGAGGGGAGCCAGGGGAGGAGCCAGGAGAGGAACCAGGAGAGGAGAAAGGAGAGGAGCCAGGAGAGGAGCCAGGAGAGGAGCCAGGAGAGGAGCCGGGGAGGAGCCAGGGGAGGAACAAGGAGAGGAGGCGGGAGAAGAACTAGAAGAGACACTAGGAGAGGAGCCAGGGGAGGAGCCAGGAGAGGAACCAGGAGAGGAGAAAGGAGAGGAGCCAGGAGAGGAACCAGGAGAGGAGCCAGGAGAGGAGCCAGGAGAGGAGCCAGGAGAAGAACCAGGAGAGGAATCAGGAGAGGAGCCAGGGAGAGGGACCAGGACAGGAACCAGGAGAGGAATCAGGAGAGGAGCCAGGAGAGGAGCCATAAGAGGAGCCAGGAGAGAGGAAACCAGGAGAGGAACCAGGAGAGGAGCCGGAGAGGAGCCAGGAGAGGAACCAGGGGAGGAACCAGGAGAGGAGCCAGGAGAGGAACCAGGAGAGGAGCCAGGAGAGGAGCAAGGAGAGGAGCCCGGGGAGGAATCAGGAGGGGAGCCAGGAGAGAGGAGCCAGGAGAGGAATCAGGGGAGGAGCCAAGAGAGGAACCAGGAGAGGAATCAGGAGAGGAGCCAGGAGAGGAGCCATGAGAGGAGCCAGGAGAGGAACCAGGAGAGGAGCCAGGGGAGGAGCTAGGAGAGGAGCCATGGGAGGAATCAGGAGAGGAACCAGGAGAGGAGTCAGGAGAGGAGCCAGGAGAGGAGCCAGGAGAGGAGTCAGGAGAGGAACCAGGAGAGGAGCCAGGGGAGGGACCAGGAGAGGAACCAGGAGAGGAGCCAGGAGAGGAGCCAGGGGAGGGACCAGGAGAGGAACCAGGAGAGGAATCAGGAGAGGAGCCAGGAGAGAGGAACCAGGAGAGGAGCCAGGAGAGGAACCAGGAGAGGAATCAGGAGAGGAACCAGGAGACGAGCCAGGAGAGGAATCAGAAGAGGAGCCAGGAGAGGAATCAGGAGAGGAGCAAGAAGAGGAGCCAGGAGAGGAACCAGGAGTGGAGCCAGGAGAGGAATCTGTGGCGCCCCTGCGTCCAGGAGGCCACGAAGAGAACTGCAGCCAGGCAGGTAGGACACTTGTTGCACACCAACACCCTCACAGCCCACACAACCCACGTGTAGAAGAGGTTAACATCCAGCCCTGAGATTAGATACTCTATGAGATTGAGGGGTGGTGGATCAGAGGAGTGGGTTGGGCAAACACGTAGTCAGGTGACTTGACAGTATATAGTGAGGGGGAGGAGTGAAGGAAGTTAGTAGGCCCAGGGTGCCGAGCTGTAAAGACCCAAGAGTAGGCCGATGTGAGCTGAGATGTAAAGACTGAGGGACAATCACACGTTCTGTGAGTGCAAGGCTAGGAGCGCAGAATCCGTACTGAGCCAGTGCGAGCCAGAGGGGAGAGAAAGCCCGTCCGACGCTGATGCCACCAGGAGTGTGACAGGCAGAGAGGGACGGTGTAACCCATGCCCTAAACAGCAGCTAAAGCCACTGACTGCAGGCAGTCCCTCCTATGATACCGAGAGGAACAGAGAGAAGGAGCCTGGTAGAGCCTCGTGCTGAGGACTGCTGGAGGCTGGGCTAAGTAGAGTGTCGGCTCTAGATGGGACCGCAGTTTACCCGGGATCCCCAAACAACACGACGGGGGACCACAGCTCCACGTTAGGGTCCCCAACCCAAAGGACAGGCAGCTCAGTGACAACCCGGAGGGCCCACAAGGGGACCGAGTCACCGCCATACTGTCCAGTGTCGCACAACACGTAGTAAAAAGAATGTAATAGCCCGGAAAGGACACTAAAGAATGTGTGAGGGGTCACAGAGAGAGAGAGGCCTGGCTGCAGAGCAAAGGGAACCCGGAGAGGGAGAATGTGCCCGTGTCTTTGAACTGTGTACTGAGAACTGTACTGGAACTTTGTAAAGAATTGCCAATAACTTGTGAACTGCTTGGAAAGAACTGAGAGTAAAGACACGGAAAACCCTGAATTGGTCTCTCCTGTCAGTCTCTATCTGCAGTCCATTCCTCCCATACAGGTTGCAGCAGATTTCCACCTCCAGAGCTACAAGCCTGTCAGCACCAGCAAGGAAGAGAGATCCTGCAGCGTCTGCACAGTAAGTGTCCTGGACAATTCCACAACCCTTAACTCTTACTGTCCCGGGGAATACAGTTCTTCCCACTGGAACTATAACATCTCCGCTGCCACTCCATCACCCCCGAAGGTTCTGCAGCAGCGGCGGCCCCATCACTGGCCGCATCAAGTGGGTGGCGTCACGAGTGACATTTTCCCCTGTAAATATTCCCCTTTATTTGCCCAGCCAGGGACACGGTCCAGACCAAGCCACCCATGACTTCCCCGGCACCGTCCGGTCCGGTACCGAGTACCCCCGTCCCGTGGGGCCCGACAAACCAGAAGAGGAGCCAGGAGAGGAGCCAGGGGAGGAGCCCAGAGAGGAACCAGTAGAGGAGACAGGGAAGGAGCCACGAGAGGAACCAAGAGAGGAACCAAGAGAAGAATCAGGAGAGGAGCCAGGAGAGGAACCAGGAGAGGAATCAGAGGAGGAGCCAAGAGAGGAGCCAGGAGAGAGGAGCCATGAGAGGAGCCAGGGGAGGAGGCAGGGGAGGAGCCAGGAGAGGAGCCAGGAGAGGAACCAGGAGAAGAACCAGGAGAGGAGCCAGGAGAGGAGCCAGGAGAGGAACCAGGAGAGGAGCCAGGAGAGGAATCAGGAGAGGAGCCAGGAGAGGAGCCAGGAGATGAGCCAGGAGAGGAACCAAGGAAAGGAGCCAGGGGAGGAGCCAGGAGAGGAGGCAGGAGAGGAGCCAGGAGAGGAACCAGGAGAGGAGTCAGGAGAGGAGCCAGGAGAGGAACCAGGAGAGGAGTCAGGGGAGGAACCAGGAGAGGAGCCATGGGAGGAATCAGGAGAGGAACCAGGAGAGGAGTCAGGAGAGGAGTCAGGAGAGGAGCCAGGAGAGGAACCAGGAGAGGAACCAGGAGAGGAGTCAGGAGAGGAACCAGGAGAGGAGCCAGGGGAGGAGCCAGGGGAGGAGCCCGGGGAGGAATCAGGAGAGGAGCCAGGAGAGGAACCAGGAGAGGAGCCAGGAGAGGAGTCAGGAGAGGAGCCAGGAGAGGAGCCAGTGGAGGAGCCTGGGGAGGAATCAGGAGAGGAGCCAGGAGAGGAACCAGGGGAGGAATCAGGAGAGGAGTCAGGAGGGGAACCAGGAGAGGAACCAGGAGAGGAGTCAGGAGAGGAGCCAGGAGAGGAGCCAGTGGAGGAACCAGGAGAGGAACCAGGAAAGGAGCCAGGGGAGGAATCAGAGGAGGAGCCAGGAGAGGAGCCAGGAGATGAATCAGGAGAGGAGCCAGTAGAGGAGCCAGGAGAGGAACCAGGAGAGGAGCCAGGTGAGGAACCAATAGAGGAGTCAGGGGAGGAGTCAGAGGAGGAATCAGGGGAGGATCCAGGAGAGGATCCAGTGGAGGAGCCATGAGAGGAGCCATGAGAGGAGCCAGGGAGGATCCAGGAGAGGATCCAGGGGAGGAGCCAGGGGAGAATCCAGGGGAAGAGCCAGGGGAGGAGGCAGGAGAGGAGCCAGGAGAGGAATCAGGGGAGGAACCAGGAGAGGAGCCGGGAGAAGAACCAGGAGAAAAGCCAGGAGAGGAACCAGGAGAGGAACCAGGAGAGGAGCCAGGGGAGGAGCCAGTGTAGGAACCAGGAGAGGAATCAGGGGAGGAGCCAGGGGAGGAACCAGGGGAGGAGGCAGGAGAGGATTCAGGAGAAGAACCAGGAGAGGAATCAGGAGAGGAACTTGCAAAGAAAAACTATAATTGAAAGATTGACACCTGTTCTGAGTTTTGTAGACACTCCTGGTTTTGACACACAAACCTGATCGAACCTGATCAGGGAAAAAACTGCAGTGTGAAACCAGCCTTAACGGGATTAGATGTCTCTGTGCATTTGGGAGCAGGAGCTACCCTGGAAGACGTATGGCCAGGAGGCCAGAGCTCATGCTTAGGAGCAGGCAGCTTCTTGGAAGGCTTGAGGTTCAGGGACCATGGGACCCCTCTCTTGCTTGGGACCAGCTGGGGCCCCGGAGGGAACCTGTGAGGGCCCTCGGTGCTTGGAGTGACCATTGTCTTGGAATGCACCTGGTATGGAAGCGTGGAAACAGCCTTTATCCTGAAAGGTCCGTGACGAGACCACAGGGGTGTTCAGGATTCTACAGTCCTGCTGAGGATCTGGAGCTGACAGGTGTTGGTGATCCCAGAGAGGCAGATCCTGAATGATGGACTGGCAGGAGTCAGTGAATGGACCTGGGAATAGCTCCTGAAGGTAATCATGTGCCTAAAAGGGATTATGTAAATACTGCCAGGCGGGCATATACACCATTGGAACAGACTGGTATGTCACTAATGTTACGTTGATGTAAATGAACTGTGCACTTTAGGCGGTTTATGATGTGTTAATAAACTGCTGGACTTCATTTTACAGAAAAACGTGTCTGTCTGCCTCATCCCGCTATCACTTGAGTGTCCCCCAACACGCTCAGTGAGCAGATATATAAAAACAAAGAGATGATGTACTGACAGGAGGTACCTACCCAACAGCAGGTGGGTCAGCAGGAACGGGCCCAGATGGTTGGTGGCAAATGAGGCTTCGAGTCCCTCAGGAGTTATGGAGTACGGCAGTCCTGAAATCACAGGACATAACTCATTATAGCTCTATAGTCATCACAGGACATAACTCATTATAGCTCTATAGCCATCACAGTACATAACTCATTATAGCTCTATAGCCATCACAGGACATAACTCATTATAGCTCTATAGCCATCACAGTACATAACTCATTATAGCTCTATAGTCATCACAGGACATAACTCATTATAGCTCTATAGCCATCACAGGACATAACTCATTATAGCTCTATAGCCATCACAGGACATAACTCATTATAGCTCTATAGCCATCACAGGACATAACTCATTATAGCTCTATAGCCATCACAGGACATAACTCATTATAGCTCTATAGCCATCACAGGACATAACTCATTATAGCTCTATAGCCATCACAGGACATACTCATTAACTCTATAGCCATAAGACATAACTCATATAGTCTATAGCCATCACAGGACATAACTCATTATAGCTCTATAGCCATCACAGGACATAACTCATTATAGCTCTATAGCCATCACAGACATAACTCATTACAGCTCTATATCATCACAGGACATAACTCATTATAGCTCTATAGCCTCACAGGACATAACTCATTATAGCTCTATAGCCATCACAGGACATAACTCATTATAGCTCTATAGCCATCACGACATAACTCATTATAGCTCTATAGTCATCACAGGACATAACTCATTATAGCTCTATCCTCAGACTACTATCTATACCACACAGACAACTCTTATACTTATAGCTCCAGAAACCATATTATGCCACAGGAATTATAGCATAGCATCACAGACATAAACTAACAACAGAAATCTATGTAACATCCAGACTACTCATTAGCCTAGCCATCACAGACATACTATTAAGCTCTTCATAGATATAAGACCATCAAGACAAACTCATTAGTTATGCACCAGAAAATCTTATAGCTGCAACAGACATACATAAAGCATAACATCATAACTATAGCCTCACAGACATACTCATTAAGCTTTAATAGATATATTAGTTAGCTAAGAATAACTATTAGTCTAGAACAGCATACTCATTAGTCTATGCATCAGACTATCATTAAGCTCTAGCATCAAGACATAACTATTAAGTCTAAGTCACAGGACATCATTGCTCATGCTCAGACATAACCTTAATTATAGCCTAGGACATAACTCTTATATTAGCCACAGAACTTCTTAGCACAAGAAACATTATCTAGCATCACAGGACATAACTATTATAGCTTATAGCATCACAGAATATCATTATCTCTAAATCAACATAACTATAAGCTCAAGCATCACAGGACATAACTCATTATAGCATAGCCATCCAGTACATAACTCATATAGCTATACTCACAGATAACTTTAAGCTCTATAGCCATACAGACAAATCATTATGCTCATAGCATCACAGGACAAAACTCATATGCTCTATAGCATCAGACTAATCATATAGCTTATAGCCATCACAGACATATCATTATAGTATACCACAGACTAATCTTTAGTCTGCTCAGCATACTCTTAGCTCTATACCATCCAGTACAACTCATTATGCTCTATAGCCATCACAGTACATAACCATTATGCTTATAGCCACACAGACATAATATTAAGCTCTATAGCCATCAAGACATAACTCATTATAGCTCTATAGCATCACAGAATAATCATTTAAGCACATGCATAAGACATAACTCATTATAGCTCTATGCCATCACAGGACATAACCATTATAGCTCTATACATCATTATGTTATAGATCCAATAACTCATTATAGCTCTATAGCCATCACAGACATAACTCATTATGCTCTATAGCCATCACAGGACATAACTCATTATAGCTCTATAGCCATCACAGGACATAACTCATTATAGCTCTATAGCATCACAGGACATAACTCATTATAGCTCTATAGCCATCACAGACATAACTCATTATAGCTCTATAGCATCACAGACATAACTCATTATAGCTCTATAGCATCACAGACATAACTCATTATAGCTCTATAGCCATCACAGACATAACTCATTATAGCTCTATAGCATCACAGGACATAACTCATTATAGCTCTATAGCATCACAGAATAACTCATTATAGCTCTATAGTCATCACAGGACATAACTCATTATAGCTCTATAGCCATCACAGGACATAACTCATTATAGCTCTATAGCCATCACAGACTATCATTAAGCTCTATAGCCATCACAGGACATAACTCATTAAGCTCTATAGCCATCACAGACATAACTCATTATAGCTCTATAGCCATCACAGAATAATCATTATAGCTCTATAGCCATCACAGACATAACTCATTATAGCTCTATAGCATCACAGACATAACTCATTATAGCTCTATAGCATCACAGGACATAACTCATTATAGCTCTATAGCCATCACAGGACATAACTCATTATAGTCTATAGCCATCACAGGACATAACTCATTATAGCTCTATACATCACAGACATAATCATTATAGCTCTATAGCATCACAGACATAACTCATATAGCTCTATAGCCATCACAGGACATAACTCATTATAGCTCTATACCATCACATACATAACTCTTTATAGCTCTATAGCCATCACAGGACATAACTCATTATAGCCTATAGCCATCACAGACATAACTCATTATAGCTCTATAGCCATCACAGTACATAACTCATTATAGCTCTATAGCCATCACAGACATAACTCATTATAGCTCTATAGCATCACAGGACATAACTCATTAAGCTCTATAGCCATCACAGCTAATCTTATCTCTATAGCCATCAAGGAAACTCATATAGTTATAGCATAGATAACTCATTACTCTCAACGGAATACTAGCTTAGCCATCACATCTAATCTTCTTTACTCACAATAATATTATAGCTCTATAGCCATCACAGTACATAACTCATTATAGCTCTATAGCCATCACAGGACATAACTCATTATAGCTCTATAGCCATCACAGGACATAACTCATTATAGCTCTATAGCCATCACAGTACATAACTCATTATAGCTCTATAGCCATCACAGGACATAACTCATTATAGCTCTATAGCCATCACAGTACATAACTCATTATGGCTCTATAGCCATCATAGTACATAACTCATTATAGCTCTATAGCCATCACAGTACATAACTCATTATAGCTCTATAGCCATCACAGTACATAACTCATTATAGCTCTATAGCCATCACAGGACATAACTCATTATAGCTCTATAGCCATCACAGTACATAACTCATTATAGCTCTATAGCCATCACAGGACATAACTCATTATAGCTCTATAGCCATCACAGGACATAACTCATTATAGCTCTATAGCCATCACAGTACATAACTCATTATAGCTCTATAGCCATCACAGGACATAACTCATTATAGCTCTATAGCCATCATAGTACATAACTCATTATAGCTCTATAGCCATCACAGTACATAACTCATTATGGCTCTATAGCCATCACAGTACATAACTCATTATGGCTCTATAGCCATCACAGTACATAACTCATTATAGCTCTATAGTCATCACAGGACATAACTCATTATAGCTCTATAGCCATCACAGGACATAACTCATTATAGCTCTATAGCCATCACAGTACATAACTCATTATAGCTCTATAGCCATCACAGGACATAACTCATTATAGCTCTATAGCCATCATAGTACATAACTCATTATAGCTCTATAGCCATCACAGTACATAACTCATTATGGCTCTATAGCCATCACAGGACATAACTCATTATAGCTCTATAGCCATCACAGGGCATAACTCATTATAGCTCTATAGTCATCACAGGACATAACTCATTATAGCTCTATAGCCATCACAGTACATAACTCATTATAGCTCTATAGTCATCACAGGACATAACTCATTATAGCTCTATAGCCATCACAGTACATAACTCATTATAGCTTTATAGCCATCACAGTACATAACTCATTACAGCTCTATAGTCATCACAGGACATAACTCATTATAGCTCTATAGCCATCACAGGACATAACTCATTATAGCTCTATAGTCATCACAGGACATAACTCATTATAGCTCTATAGCCATCACAGGACATAACTCATTATAGCTCTATAGCCATCACAGTACATAACTCATTATAGCTCTATATCCATCACAGGACATAACTCATTATAGCTCTATAGCCATCACAGGACATAACTCATTATAGCTCTATAGCCATCACAGTACATAACTCATTATAGCTCTATAGCCATCACAGTACATAACTCATTATAGCTCTATAGCCATCACAGGACATAACTCATTATAGCTCTATAGCCATCACAGTACATAACTCATTATAGCTCTATAGCCATCACAGGACATAACTCATTATAGCTCTATAGCCATCACAGGACATAACTCATTATAGCTCTATAGCCATCACAGGACATAACTCATTATAGCTCTATAGCCATCACAGGACATAACTCATTATAGCTCTATAGCCATCACAGTACATAACTCATTATAGCTCTATAGCCATCACAGGACATAACTCATTATAGCTCTATAGCCATCACAGTACATAACTCATTATAGCTCTATAGCCATCACAGTACATAACTCATTATAGCTCTATAGCCATCACAGGACATAACTCATTATAGCTCTATAGCCATCACAGGACATAACTCATTATAGCTCTATAGCCATCACAGTACAGTGAGGTCTAGTTATCTGTGGTCAGGAGCCGAATTCTTGTGATTTCAGCTCTGCAGGACATTTTTTATGTAAACTGAGATAAGTGGAGACTTTCAGGGTTGATTAAAGATTGAACATAAATCTCCTGCGAAATATTCAGGAATTTCCCCTTTTCTCTTTCCTCCTCATTTCAGGGCTCAAAATTAACTGGACAAAGTAACTTCTTATAAATATGTTGATGTTTAACCCTTTGTGGAGAAAGACTGAAGTCTTTTGGTCGTCTCCATCACTGGTCTCCTCCGGTGCGATGAAGCTTTGTCGCCTTTTCTATGGTGACTTCGGTTGTTTCTAGTTTGTGGATTTTACGTGTTAACTTTTAATCCTGTGAGATGGGGCTGAGATCTGGTGAGGACTCGATGGGGTGAGATCTGGTGAGGACTCGATGGGGTGAGATCTGGTGAGGGCTCGGTGGGGTGAGATCTGGTGAGGACTCGATGGGGTGAGATCTGGTGAAGACTCGATGGGGTGAGATCTGGTGAGGACTCGATGGGGTGAGATCTGGTGTGGACTCGGTGGGGCGAGATCTGGTGAGGACTCGATGGGGTGAGATCTGGTGAGGGCTCGATGGGGTGAGATCTGGTGAGGGCTCGGTGGGCTGAGATCTGGTGAGGACTCGATGGGGTGAGATCTGGTGAGGACTCGATGGGGTGAGATCTGGTGAGGACTCGATGGGGTGAGATCTGGTGAGGACTCGATGGGGTGAGATCTGGTGAGGACTCGGTGGGGTGAGATCTGGTGAGGACTCGATGGGGTGAGATCTGGTGAGGACTCGATGGGCTGAGATCTGGTGAGGACTCGATGGGGTGAGATCTGGTGAGGACTCGATGGGGTGAGATCTGGTGAGGGCTCGGTGGGGTGAGATCTGGTGAGGACTCGATGGGGTGAGATCTGGTGAGGACTCGATGGGGTGAGATCTGGTGAGGACTCGATGGGGTGAGATCTGGTGAGGACTCGATGGGGTGAGATCTGGTGAGGACTCGATGGGGTGAGATCTGGTGAGGACTCGATGGGGTGAGATCTGGTGAGGACTCGATGGGGTGAGATCTGGTGAGGACTCGTGGTGAGATCGGTGGACGTGGTGAGATCTGGTGAGGACTCGATGGGGTGAGATCTGGGTGAGACTCGATGGGGTGAGATCTGTGAGGACTCGATGGGGTGGAGATCGGGTGAGGACTCGATGGGGTGAGATCTGGTGAGGACTCGATGGGTGTGAGGATCTGGTGAGGACTCTGGTGGTGAGATCTGGGTGAGGATCTGGGTGAGATCTGGTGGGACTCGGTGGGGCAGATCTGGTGAGACTCGTGGGGGAAATATGGGTGAGCTCGATGGTGAGATCTGGGTGAGCATCGTGGGTGAGATCTGGGTGAGGACTCGTGGGCTGAATCTGGTGAGGACTCGATGGGTGAGACTGGTGAGGACCGATGGGTGAGATTGGTGAGGACTCGATGGGGTGAGATCTGGTGAGGACTCAGATGGGTGAGATCTCGTGGAGGACTCGATGGTGAGATCTGGTGAGGACTCGATGGGGTGAGATCTGGTGGAGACTCGATGGGGTGGAGATCTGGGTGAGACTGATGGGTGAGATTGGGTGAGGACTCGATGGGTGAGATCTGGTGAGGACTCGGATGGGGGTGAGATCTGGTGAGGACTCGATGGGGTGAGATCTGGTGAGGACTCGATGGGGTGAGATCTGTGAGGTGAGGACTCGATGGGGTGAGATCTGGTGAGGACTCGATGGGGTGAGATCGTGGGGATCTCGTGAGTGAGATCTGGTGAGGATCGATGGTGAGATCTGGTGAGGACTCGATGGGTGAGATCTGGTGAGGACTCGATGGGGTGAGATCTGTGAGGTCGATGGGGTGAGATCTGGTGAGGACTCGATGGGGTGAGATCTGGTGAGGACTCGATGGGGTGAGATCTGGTGAGGCTCGATGGGGTGAGATCTGTGAGACTCGATGGGGTGAGATCTGGTGAGGATCGATGGTGGATTGGGAGGACTCATGGGGTGAGTTGGTGAGGACTCGATGGGGTGAGATCTGGTGAGGACTCGATGGGGGAGATCTGGTGAGGACTCGATGGGGTGAGATCTGGTGAGGACTCGATGGGGTGAGATCTGGTGAGGACTCGATGGGTGAGATCTGGTGAGGCTGATGGGTGAGATCTGGTGAGGACTCTGGGGTGAGATGGTGAGGACTCGATGGGTGAGATCTGGTGAGGACTCGATGGGGTGAGATCTGGGTGCTCGATGGGTGAGATCTGGTGAGGACTCGATGGGGTGAGATCTGGTGAGGACTCGATGGGGTGAGATCTGGTGAGGACTCGATGGGTGTGAGATCTGGTGAGGACTCGATGGGGTGAGATTGGTGAGGACTCGATGGGGTGAGATCTGGTGAGACTCGATGGGGGAGATCTGGTGAGGACTCGATGGGGCAGATCTGGTGAGGACTCGATGGGGTGAGATCTGGTGAGGACTCGATGGGGTGAGATTGGTGAGGACTCGATGGGGTGAGATCTGGTGAGGACTCGATGGGGTGAGATCTGGTGAGGACTCATGGGGTGAGATCTGGTGAGGACTCGATGGGTGAGATCTGGTGAGGACTCGATGGGGGAGATCTGGTGAGGACTCGATGGGGCTGAGATCGTGTGAGGACTCGATGGGGGGTAGATCGTGGGTGGAGGACTCGATGGGGGAGATCTGGTGAGGACTCGATGGGTGAGACTGGGAGGACGTGAATGGTGGTGGAGTGAGATCTGGTGAGGACTCGATGGGGTGAGATCTGGTGAGGACTCGATGGGGCTGGAGATCTGGTGAGACTCGATGGGCGGAGATCTGGTGAGGACTCGATGGGGCGAGATCTGGTGAGGACTCGATGGGGTGAGATCTGGTGAGGACTCGATGGGGTGAGATCTGGTGAGGACTCGATGGGGCTGGGAGATCTGGTGAGGACTCGATGGGGTGGAGATCTGGTGTGGACTGCGTGGGGTGAGATCTGGTGAGGACTCGTGGGGTGAGATCTGGTGAGGACTCGATGGGGCTGAGATCTGGTGGGACTCGATGGGGCTGAGACTGGTGAGGCTCGAGGGGGAATCTGGTGAGGACTCGATGGGGGAGATCTGGTGAGGACTCGATGGGGTGAGATCTGGTGAGGACTCGATGGGGTGAGATATGGTGAGGACTCGGATGAGGGAGATCTGGTGAGGACTCGATGGGGTGAGATCTGGTGAGGGCTCGTGGGCTGAGATCTGGTGAGGACTCGATGGGGTGAGATCTGGTGAGGACTCGATGGGGCTGAGATCTGGTGAGGACTCGATGGGGTGGAGATTGGCTGAGGACTCGATGGGGTGAGATCTGGTGAGGACTCGATGGGGTGAGATCTGGTGAGGACTCGATGGGGTGAGATCTGGTGAGGACTCGATGGGGTGAGATCTGGTGAGGACTCGATGGGGTGAGATCTGGTGAGGACTCGATGGTGTGAGATCTGGTGAGGACTCGATGGGGTGAGATCTGGTGAGGACTCGATGGGGTGAGATCTGGTGAGGACTCGATGGGGCTGAGATCTGGTGAGGACTCGATGGGGTGAGATCTGGTGAGGACTCGATGGGGTGAGATCTGGTGAGGGCTTCGGTGGGGTGAGATCTGGTGAGGGCTCGATGGGTGGGATCTGGTGAGGACTCGATGGGGTGAGATCTGGTGAGGACTCGATGAGATGAGATCTGGTGAGGACTCGATGGGGTGAGATCTGGTGAGGGCTCAGTGGGGTGGAAATCTGGTGAGGACTCGATGGGGTGAGATCTGGTGAGGACTCGATGGGGTGAGATCTGGTGAGGACTCGATGGGTGAGATATGGTGAGGGCTCGGTGGGGTGAGATCTGGGTGAGGGGCTCGGTGGGGTGAGATCTGGTGAGGACTCGATGGGTGAGATCTGGTGAGGACTCGATGGGGTGAGATCTGGTGAGGACTCGATGGGGTGAGATCTGGTGAGGACTCGATGGGGGTGAGATATGGTGAGGACTCGATGAGGTGAGATCTGGTGAGGACTCGATGGGGTGAGATCTGGTGAGGACTCGATGGGGTGAGATCTGGTGAGGACTCGATGGGGTGAGATCTGGTGAGGACTCGATGGGGCTGAGATCTGGTGAGGACTCGATGGGCAAGATCTGGTGAGGACTCGATGGGGCGAGATCTGGTGAGGACTCGATGGGGTGAGATCTGGTGAGGACTCGATGGGGTGAGATCTGGTGAGGACTCGATGGGGTGAGATCTGGTGAGGGCTCGGTGGGGTGAGATCTGGTGAGGGCTCGATGGGGTGGGATCTGGTGAGGACTCGATGGGGTGAGATCTGGTGAGGACTCGATGAGATGAGATCTGGTGAGGACTCGATGGGGTGAGATCTGGTGAGGGCTCAGTGGGGTGAAATCTGGTGAGGACTCGATGGGGTGAGATCTGGTGAGGACTCGATGGGGTGAGATCTGGTGAGGACTCGATGGGGTGAGATATGGTGAGGGCTCGGTGGGGTGAGATCTGGTGAGGGCTCGGTGGGTGAGATCTGGTGAGGACTCGATGGGGTGAGATCTGGTGAGGACTCGATGGGGTGAGATCTGGTGAGGACTCGATGGGGTGAGATCTGGTGAGGACTCGATGGGGTGAGATCTGGTGAGGACTCGATGAGATGAGATCTGGTGAGGACTCGATGGGGTGAGATCTGGTGAGGACTCGATGAGATGAGATCTGGTGAGGACTCGATGGGGTGAGATCTGGTGAGGACTCGATGGGGCTGAGATCAGGTGAGGACTCGATGGGGTGAGATCTGGTGAGGACTCGATGGGGAGAGATCTGGTGAGGGCTCGGTGGGGTGAGATCTGGTGAGGGCTCGATGGGGTGAGATCTGGTGAGGACTCGATGAGATGAGATCTGGTGAGGACTCGATGGGGTGAGATCTGGTGAGGGCTCGGTGGGGTGAGATCTGGTGAGGGCTCGATGGGGTGAGATCTGGTGGGGACTCGATGGAGTGAAATCTGGTGAGGACTCGATGGGGTGAGATCTGGTGAGGACTCGATGGGGTGAGATCTGGTGAGGACTTGATGGGGTGAGATATGGTGAGGGCTCGGTGGGGTGAGATCTGGTGAGGGCTCGGTGGGGTGAGATCTGGTGAGGACTCGATGGGGTGAGATCTGGTGAGGACTCATGGGGCTGAGATCAGGTGAGGACTCGATGGGGTGAGATCTGGTGAGGACTCGATGGGGTGAGATCTGGTGAGGGCTCGGTGGGGTGAGATCTGGTGAGGACTCGATGGGTGAGATCTGGTGAGGACTCGATGGGGCGAGATCTGGTGAGGACTCGATGGGGCTGAGATCAGGTGAGGACTCGATGGGGTGAGAATCTGGTGAGGGCTCGATGGGGTGAGATCTGGTGAGGACTCGATGAGATGAGATCTGGTGAGGACTCGATGGAATGAGATCTGGTGAGGGCTCGGTGGGGTGAGATCTGGTGAGGGCTCGATGGGGTGAGATCTGGTGGGGACTCGATGGAGTGAAATCTGGTGAGGACTCGATGGGGTGAGATCTGGTGAGGACTCGATGGGGTGAGATCTGGTGAGGACTCGATGGGGTGAGATCTGGTGAGGGCTCGGTGGGGTGAGATCTGGTGAGGGCTCGGTGGGGTGAGATCTGGTGAGGACTCGATGGGGTGAGATTTTGGTGAGGACTCGATGGGGCTGAGATCAGGTGAGGACTCGATGGGGTGAGATCTGGTGAGGACTCGATGGGGTGAGATCTGGTGAGGCTCGGTGGGGCGAGATCTTGTGAGGACTCGATGGGGCGAGATCTGGTGAGGACTCGATGGGGCGAGGATCTGGTGAGGACTCGATGGGGCTGAGATCAGGTGAGGACTCGATGGGGTGAGATCTGGTGAGGACTCGATGGGGCGAGATCAGGTGAGGACTCGATGGGGTGAGATCTGGTGAGGGCTCGGTGGGGCGAGATCAGGTGAGGACTCGATGGGGTGAGATCTGGTGAGGACTCGATGGGGTGAGATATGGTGAGGACTCGATGAGGCGAGATCAGGGGGGGGGGGGGGGGGGGGGGGGGGGGGGGGGGGGGGGGGGGGGGGGGGGGGGGGGGGGGGGGGGGGGGGGGGGGGGGGGGGGGGGGGGGGGGGGGGGGGGGGGGGGGGGGGGGGGGGGGGGGGGGGGGGGGGGGGGGGGGGGGGGGGGGGGGGGGGGGGGGGGGGGGGGGGGGGGGGGGGGGGGGGGGGGGGGGGGGGGGGGGGGGGGGGGGGGGGGGGGGGGGGGGGGGGGGGGGGGGGGGGGGGGGGGGGGGGGGGGGGGGGGGGGGGGGGGGGGGGGGGGGGGGGGGGGGGGGGGGGGGGGGGGGGGGGGGGGGGGGGGGGGGGGGGGGGGGGGGGGGGGGGGGGGGGGGGTTTTTTTTTTTTTTTTTTTTTTTTTTTTTTTTTTTTTTTTTTTTTTTTTTTTTTTTTTTTTTTTTTTTTTTTTTTTTTTTTTTTTTTTTTTTTTTTTTTTTTTTTTTTTTTTTTTTTTTTTTTTTTTTTTTTTTTTTTTTTTTTTTTTTTTTTTTTTTTTTTTTTTTTTTTTTTTTTTTTTTTTTTTTTTTTTTTTTTCGATGGGGTGAGATCTGGTGTGGACTCGTGGGGGCGAGATCTGGTGAGGACTCGGTGGGGTGAGATCTGGTGAGGGCTCGATGGGGTGAGATCGGGTTGAGGATCGGTGGGCTGAGATCTGGTGAGGACTCGATGGGTGAGATCTGGTGAGGACTCGATGGGGTGAGATCTGGTGAGGACTCGATGGGGTGAGATCTGGTGAGGACTCGATGAGATGAGATCTGGTGAGGACTCGATGGGTGAGATCTGGTGAGGACTCGATGGGGTGAGATCTGGTGAGGACTCGATGGGTGAGATCTGGTGGGACTCGATGGGGTGAGATCTGGTGAGGACTCGATGGGTGAGATCTGGTGAGGACTCGATGGGGTGAGATCTGGTGTGGACTCGATGAGAGTGAGATCTGGTGAGGACTCGATGGGGTGAGATCTGGTGAGGACTCGATGGGGTGAGATCTGGTGGACTCGAGGGTGAGATCTGGTGAGGACTCGATGGGGTGAGATCTGGTGAGGACTCGATGGGGTGAGATCTGGTGAGGACTCGATGGGGTGAGATCTGGTGAGGACTCGATGGGGTGAGATCTGGTGAGGACTCGATGGGGTGAGATCTGGTGAGGGCTCGGGTGGGGGGGAGATCTGGTGAGGACTCGATGGGGTCGAGATCTGGTGAGGACTCGATGGGGCTGAGATCTGGTGAGGACTCGATGGGGTGAGATCTGGTGAGGACTCGATGGGGTGAGATCTGGTGAGGACTCGATGGGGCGAGAATCTTGGTGAGGACTCGATGGGGTGAGATCTGGTGAGGGCTCGGTGGGGCGAGATCTGGTGAGGACTCGATGGGGCTGAGATCTGGTGAGGACTCGATGGGGTGAGATCTGGTGAGGACTCGATGGGGCTGAGATCAGGTGAGGACTCGATGGGGTGAGATCTGGTGAGGACTCGATGGGGCGAGATCAGGTGAGGACTCGATGGGGTGAGATCTGGTGAGGGCTCGGTGGGCTGAGATCTGGTGAGGACTCGATGGGTGAGATCTGGTGAGGACTCGATGGGGTGAGATCTGGTGAGGACTCGATGGGGTGAGATCTGGTGAGGACTCGATGGGGTGAGATCTGGTGAGGACTCGATGGGGTGAGATCTGGTGAGGGCTCGTGGGGTGAGATCTGGTGAGGACTCGATGGGGTGAGATCTGGTGAGGACTCGATGGGGTGAGATCTGGTGAGGACTCGATGGGGTGAGATCTGGTGAGGACTCGATGGGGTGAGATCTGGTGAGGACTCGATGGGGTGAGATCTGGTGAGGGCTCGGTGGGGTGAGATCTGGTGGGTCGATGGGTGAATTGGTGGGACTCGATGGGGTGAGATCTGGTGAGGACTCGATGGGGTGAGATCTGGTGAGGACTCGATGGGGTGAGATCTGGTGAGGTCGTGGGGTGAGATTGGTGAGGGCTCGTGGGGTGAGATCTGGTGAGGACTCGATGGGGTGAGATCTGGTGAGGACTCGATGGGGCTGAGATCAGGTGAGGACTCGATGTGGTGAGATCTGGTGAGGACTCGATGGGGTGAGATCTGGTGAGGGCTCGATGGGGCGAGATCAGGTGAGGACTCGATGGGGTGAGATCTGGTGAGGGCTCGGTGGGCTGAGATCTGGTGAGGACTCGATGGGCTGAGATCAGGTGAGGACTCGATGGGGTGAGATCTGGTGAGGACTCGATGGGGTGAGATCTGGTGAGGGCTCGGTGGGCTGAGATCTGGTGAGGACTTGATGGGGTGAGATCTGGTGAGGACTCGATGGGGTGAGATCTGGTGAGGACTCGATGGGGTGAGATCTGGTGAGGACTCGATGGGGTGAGATCTGGTGAGGACTCGATGGGGTGAGATTTAGTGAGGACTCGATGGGGTGAGATCTGTTGAGGACTCAATGGGGTGAGATCTGGTGAGGACTCGATGGGGTGAGATCTGGTGAGGACACGATGGGGTGAGATCTGGTGAGGACTCGATGGGGTGAGATCTGGTGAGGACTCGATTCACTTCACAATTCATCCTCTGCTTCTGTCCTCAGTCTCATCATCAATAACCACTAGAGCCCCAGGGCCATTGTGAGCCCTGCATGCCCGGCCAGCACTCCGCCTCTGCCATGTGTTACAGAGGACGTGCTGTGCTATAGCTCAGGAGCCTCCAAGCCTTCTCCAGACTTTTTTCTTCCATCATTCTGGTGCAGGTTGATCTTAAGGCCCCGTTACACGGTACGAGATCGTGAACGATATCGCTCAAACGTCACGGGTTTGGAGTAATTGAAACGACATTGTTAGGACGTCGTTTTGTGTGACACCGAGAGACGACTACGATAAATCGTTGTATCGTTGATCGCAGAGTTGGGAACATGTTCTCAAATCAGACGATCCTTGATCAGCCGACCTGCTGCATCGTTCTGTGTGACACTGTGATAACGACTTCTCCTATTCACAGTAGTGAACAAGGATCATTTGCTCAGTTGTGCGAATGATTGCTGCTCGCTACATCGTTGGTGCGTCGTGCATGATATCTAGACGTGTGATGTCTCACCAACGATGTAAAAAAGAAGTCCAGCGACCGCGCTCCCCCGAGGTTGTTGAGGCACAGCCGGCATGGTGCCTCATGGCTGGGGTGCATCACATGGGCTTTGTGAGGTATGGCCTGGCATTACCGGCATACAGCACAAGAGCCTGTTCACATCAGCCTGTGTTATACTGTGTGATCACTGTGTGAATGCTGTTAGACCTGACCATTAAACAGTGGGCTAAAGGGTTTGAAGAGTCTAATGAGCGGAGCTGAGAGAGCAGTGTGTGCTAATTGCTGGCAGTTCCCAGGTGTGGGTGTGGCAGCCAGGATAAGGAGCTGAGTGCAGAGAATGATGGGAATCAGAGCAGTCCAGACCTCGACATGTGAGGTTGTGTCAGAGGAATCCTGTGCCTGTGATTGAGGTGTGCCCAGCCGGTGGCCAGGAATGGGTTGTGAGGTCTCCTGGAGTTGGGGAACCGTGGCCGAACCTGAAGGATACTTGCTCAGCTGTGGGGCGAAACACGTGCTGGAGGAGATCTTGGGGAACGCCTGGTGTACCGGTGGCTCAGGCTGCTAAACCCGGTTCGGTGCCCGGTAAGAGAGTTCAGTCTGTGTGAGAAACATCCAGCCAGCGAGGATGTGGAGTCAGAGGCGTTCCGTCCCTTTGGGACATGAGGGAGGCCTGTCCTTCTACATGGGGGAGGCACCTGTCCCTCTGACCGAGTGAGTGTATCACCAGGGCGTATGTAACGTTACGTTGGAGGATAAAGTAGATGCATGAGAGCCTGTGGCGGGACGCAGGGGTTTGTAGGGCTCCTAGAGTTGGGAACCATGGCTGATCCTGGAGGGTGCGACTCAGCCGTTGACCAGGAGACCTGCCTAAGTATGGAGGTTTGGTGGCGGCTGGTGCCCTGAACCGTGGTGGGGAGACCTTGGGGATGCCTTGATTGCCCTGTAGCTCAGGTTTGCCAATCCTTGATCTGGACCCAGAAGGGCAGCAGCAGTCCATGGGTGTGTTAGTATGGACTGTGTGTCTGTGTGAGTATGTATGTGGTCCATGGGTGTGTTATGATGGACCGCATGCGGTGTGTGTAGGAGCCCGGTCAGGCCGGAGCCCGTGGGTATGCTGTATAGCATAGGAGAGACCAAAGACGGCTCAAGGACCATAGGTCATAGCCGCCATTGGGACCGATCATGGGTCATGTTATGGTCCCATTGACCTTGGGTGAATGTGTGTAGGCTGTCTGCACCTAATGAGCCCGGTAACTATGGTGGGCTCGGTATAGACTGATCTGTGGATATCGTGCCGGGTGGATGTTACCGCCCCTGGTGCTGTGTATAATGTTCTAGGTCCTATTAATAACTGTGTGATAGAAGAATGTTATGTATTATGTGTGGAATAAGGCTAGGTGCCATAACCTCCATAGGGAGCCATGATTGGTGCTCTTTGTGTTCGATGGAGCTGTAACCCATGCTCCCGGGTATATAAGCCTTAAAAAGCGGTATATGTGCAATATAGTGTACTGTTATATGTAATGTCGTGTTGATTAATGTTCATATGTGAGTGGACTATTTACATGTGATGTCAGCAGTTTATAATCATTTAATAAGCTGCTATATAGAGTTTTACAGTTAAACAGAGGTTTTGGTGTCATTTTACGCTGCCAAGCGACCCCTAGGAGAGCGCGACCTCACAGCACCTCATCTCATCTGTCCTCTGCTGCTTTTCCAGGACTGGGAGACTTATTTAAATGTGTTTTGGTAAAGTTTAATCCAACATTTCTATTATCAGACTGATGAATGATCTGCACCTTGTGGTGACTCCTCAGTATTTGCACCTTGTGGTGACTCCTCTGTATTTGCACCTTGTGGTGACTCCTCAGTATTTGCACCTTGTGGTGACTCCTCTGTATTTTCTTGTTGCGGTGACTCCTCTGTATTTTCTCATTGTGGTGACTCCTCTGTATTTGCACCTTGTGGTGACTCCTCTGTATTTTCTCATTGTGGTGACTCCTCAGTATTTGCCCCTTGTGGTGACTCCTCTGTATTTGCCCCTTGTGGTGACTCCTCTGTATTTTCTCATTGTGGTGACTCCTCTGTATTTTCTCATTGTGATCACTCCTCAGTATTTGCACCTTGTGGTGCCTCCTCTGTATTTGCTCCTGGACTGGAGCATCATGTATGTCAGTGTCAGTGTGCAGGACCGGAGCATCATGTATGTCAGTGTCAGTGTGCAGGACCGGAGCATCATGTATGTCAGTGTCAGTGTGCAGGACCGGAGCATCATGTATGTCAGTGTCAGTGTGCAGGACTGGAGCATCATGTATGTCAGTGTCAGTGTGCAGGACCGGAGCATCATGTATGTCAGTGTGCAGGACCGGAGCATCATGTATGTCAGTGTCAGTGTGCAGGACTGGAGCATCATGTATGTCAGTGTCAGTGTGCAGGACCGGAGCATCATGTATGTCAGTGTCAGTGTGCAGGACCGGAGCATCATGTATGTCAGTGTGCAGGACCGGAGCATCATGTATGTCAGTGTCAGTGTGCAGGACCGGAGCATCATGTATGTCAGTGTCAGTGTGCAGGACTGGAGCATCATGTATGTCAGTGTCAGTGTGCAGGACCGGAGCATCATGTATGTCAGTGTCAGTGTGCAGGACCGGAGCATCATGTATGTCAGTGTCAGTGTGCAGGACCGGAGCATCATGTATGTGAGTGTCAGTGTGCAGGACTGGAGCATCATGTATGTCAGTGTCAGTGTGCAGGACCGGAGCATCATGTATGTGAGTGTCAGTGTGCAGGACTGGAGCATCATGTATGTGAATGTCAGTGTGCAGGACTGGAGCATCATGTATGTCAGTGTCAGTGTGCAGGACCGGAGCATCATGTATGTCAGTGTGCAGGACTGGAGCATCATGTATGTCAGTGTGCAGGACCGGAGCATCATGTATGTCAGTGTCGGTGTGCAGGACTGGAGCATCATGTATGTCAGTGTCAGTGTGCAGGACTGGAGCATCATGTATGTCAGTGTCAGTGTGCAGGACTGGAGCATCATGTATGTCAGTGTCAGTGTGCAGGACCGGAGCATCATGTATGTCAGTGTGCAGGACTGGAGCATCATGTATGTCAGTGTGCAGGACCGGAGCATCATGTATGTCAGTGTCGGTGTGCAGGACTGGAGCATCATGTATGTCAGAGTCAGTGTGCAGGACCGGAGCATCATGTATGTCGGTGTGCAGGACTGGAGCATCATGTATGTCAGAGTCAGTGTGCAGGACCGGAGCATCATGTATGTCAGTGTCAGTGTGCAGGACCGGAGCATCATGTATGTCAGTGTCAGTGTGCAGGACCGGAGCATCATGTATGTGAGTGTCAGTGTGCAGGACTGGAGCATCATGTATGTCAGTGTCAGTGTGCAGGACTGGAGCATCATGTATGTCAGTGTCAGTGTGCAGGACCGGAGCATCATGTATGTCAGTGTCAGTGTGCAGGACTGGAGCATCATGTATGTCAGTGTCAGTGTGCAGGACCGGAGCATCATGTATGTCAGTGTGCAGGACTGGAGCATCATGTATGTCAGTGTCAGTGTGCAGGACGGAGCATCATGTATGTCAGTGTCAGTGTGCAGGACTGGAGCATCATGTATGTCAGTGTCAGTGTGCAGGACTGGAGCATCATGTATGTCAGTGTCAGTGTGCAGGACCGGAGCATCATGTATGTCAGTGTCAGTGTGCAGGACCGGAGCAATCATGTATGTCAGTGTCAGTGTGCAGGACTGGAGCATCATGTATGTCAGTGTGCAGGACCGGAGCATCATGTATGTCAGGTGGTCAGTGTGCAGGACCGGAGCATCATGTATGTCAGTGTGCAGGACCGGAGCATCATGTATGTCAGTGTGCAGGACCGGAGCATCATGTATGTCAGTGTGCAGGACCGGAGCATCATGTATGTCAGTGTCAGTGTGCAGGACCAGAGCATCATGTATGTCAGTGTGCAGGACGGAGCATCATGTATGTCAGTGTCAGTGTGCAGGACCGGAGCATCATGTATGTCGGTGTGCAGGACCGGAGCATCATGTATGTCAGTGTGCAGGACTGGAGCATCATGTATGTCAGTGTCAGTGTGCAGGACCGGAGCATCATGTATGTCAGTGTCGTGTGGCAGGACTGGAGCATCATGTATGTCAGTGTCAGTGTGCAGGACTGGAGCATCATGTATGTCAGTGTCAGTGTGCAGGACGGAGCATCATGTATGTCAGTGTCAGTGTGCAGGACCTGGAGCATCATGTATGTCAGTGTGCAGGACTGGAGCATCATGTTGTAGTGTCAGTGTGCAGGACCGGAGCATCATGTATGTCAGTGTCAGTGTGCAGGACGGAGCATCATGTATGTCAGTAGTGTGCAGGACCGGAGCATCATGTATGTCAGTGTGTCGCGACGGAGCATCATGTATGTCAGAGTCGTGCAGGACCGGAGCATCATGTATGTCAGTGTCAGTGTGCAGGACCAGAGCATCATGTATGTCAGTGTCAGTGTGCAGGACCGGAGCATCATGTATGTCAGTGTCAGTGCAGCGACTCTGTATGTCAGTCAGGTGCAGGACCGGAGCATCATGTATGTAGTGTCGTGTGCATGACCTGAGAGCTCATGTTGTGGTTCAGTGCAGGATGGGATCAGTATGTCAGTGTCATGGCGCTACCTGGAGGATCATGTATGTCGGAT